>CM045468.1:18593502-19793502 GCA_024666655.1 Dascyllus trimaculatus
AGTTACAGACAGTGTTCTTCTTTTGTTGTCATGGAACGTTGTGGGAACACTTCATAGATTTTATAACATCCTCAGAACATCTTCAGAACATTCCAGGAAGCATGATGGTGATATATGACAGGACAGGAACGTAGAAAGAACGTTCTGTCATCTGAGGCCTTAATAACATCTGGAACACGTTCCTCCTCTGTTCTCATGGACCATCATCTGTGTTCCTGACAACGTTCTCCGAATGTCTCAGCTGAAAGTCTTTAGAGGAACATTGTTTGAGATGATGAGTGTCTGTAAAACGTTCCTTCAACATCACATTAAAACCTGTCTGTGCTGTTGGCGTATGTTGTGGGAACGTTCTCTGAGGGTTGGAACAGGAACGTTTTCCTGATGTTGGAGCCCTTTAGGCAGAGAGCTCAGCTTCGTCAGCAGACCTTCTAGGAGGTGAACGTCCAGCAGATCTGTGCTCCAGAACCTCCCAGAACAGCAGTGAAGAACTCTGGAGCTCAGCCTCACTGCTGGTCTCTGCTGGCTTCAGGTCCTCCTGGTCTTCATCTGGAGATCTCTCCGTGTGTCGTCGTGTTGAAGCAGGTTGTCGTGTTGTTGACGTGTGACTGAATAAAGTGATGAAGCTCCTCCAGTTTCACCTCCATCATTACAGCAGTTCTGCTTCGGAGCTCCAGTGGAGACCTCCAGTGTATTTACTGTCCTGCAGAGCTCCAGTGAAGCAGATGAACATCAGAGGATGAAGCAGAGCAGAGGAGGCTGCAGTCACATGACACCAACACTCTTTACCACGGTCCACCTGAGTCCAGACGCTGCACCTGTGTAGAACCTCCTCCGACCTCCTGCTCTGGTTTCTGCTTCCTCTGTCGTCTCTTGTTGTATTTCTCATGTGAGTTGATCCAGTGACTCCTTCAGGATCAACTCTGATCTCCATGTTCCTCTGTGACGTCGACACAGACCGTCTGGACGTCTTCATCAGCAGCATCACAGGATTATCACTCATGTAAACGTAGAACTTTACGGTTATAATAAGTCAAATCACCTGCAGATCACAGGATCAGAATCAAGAACCAGACAGAAAAGCTGAAGTAAAACAAAACCCAGCTGAAGTAGTGTTTAATCTGAGCTGCAGTCAGAAGCTCCTCTTCAGATCAGGACGTCTGTATTTACATCAAAGTACTGATCAGTAAAATTACAGCATGAAGCCGTTTCTCTGCTGCAGGAACGTTTAGAAACTTGTAGGAACTTAGCAGCATCACAGGATTATCACCGTGTCTGCAGGGAAAACTGGTCTCCAGGTCTCAGGCCTCCATCAGGCCTCCAGGACTGATCTGGACCCTGTGTGTGTGTGTGTGTCTGTGTGTGTGTGTGTGTGTGTGTGTGTGTGTGTGTAGGTGTGTGTGTGTGTGTGTGTGTGTGTGTGTGTGTGTGTGTGTGTGTGTGTGTGTGTGTGTTGTGTGTGTGTGTGTGTGTGTGTGTGTGTTGTGTGTGTGTGTGTGTGTGTGTGTGTCTGTGTGTTCTTGTCTTTATTACATTGTGAGGACCAACCCTTGGCAGACGACCAACATTGTGAGGACAAAAATCTTTGTGAGGACCTTTTGCCCGGTCCTCACAAAGAAAAAGCGGGAAAAGCTTCCTTTCACCCTAATGCATCATCTGTATAAGTTTCAGAAGATGACCTCAGAAAGATAGTAAACCCTGAAATGTAGCTGCTCAACATCACTACTAGTGGTCACACTCCGCTATGACATGCAAAATTTTATTTCGAGCAGTCCAATTTTCTGATTGGCTGAGGCTGTGGATTTTTGTGATTGGCTGTTTTATTCATGTGACAACATGACTATGAGTCTGCACAGGAAGTAGTTCAGTTTAAGACTGCTGGAAACATTTAATGTGTGAAAAACTGTAGGAAGTTATTATTTTTCAAATTAAACTTTACTTCAGGCTATAGTATGTTTTAAGAATGACATAAACAGCAAATAAAAGAAGTATTAATAATGCATCTACAGCTTTCTTAAATGTTATTACTATTGTTATTAACTAAAAAAATATAATTATGCTTATCAAAGTCAGATGTTGACAATTCAGAAAATTAATGTTAATATTGATTGCTGACACATCATAAAAATTGTTTTACAACTTTTGTAAGTTACTTCCACACTATATCAACACTAAACTTATAGTACTCTAAACAATCATAAGAGTCATTCCCAGTGGAATTCAAGTCTGATATTGTGTGGGACTCTTCAGGGCAGCTACATAAAGCCCTGTATCTGTTTTCAAGGGTCTCGCCCCATGGGAACCCACTTTTTTCAGTAGTGAGGCCTACTAGTAGTGATGAAGCCTGAGGCCTTCAAACATGTAAAAAAAATTCCTGCTTGGTCATTTTTGGGTCTAGTGACCCCAAATCGGACACACTCCTACTAGGCCACCTCCTGACCTTGCAGATATTTTTTCAGAGAGCCAGCTCAATAGGGGCCCGAGCAGGGGCCTGTTTCTCACTCAACGGTTAACCCTTTAATGTCCAAATGCTTCAAAACAGGCTATAAAGGTCAAAATCTCAAACATTCCTAAACCAATTTGGACCAAACTGCACAGGTTCTATATATAGAGGCTAATGTGAACGCTCATGCACATTTTCAGACTTCCAGGGGCCCCGAAGAAAGAATGAAGGCCAAAAAGACATGTTTTCTCATAGATGTCCCTCTTTTGCTCTCATTTCACTTCTGTAACACTTAGAGAGCTGAAACCTGGGATCTGGTACCTCTGAAAGATCTAAGATCAAAATCCACTGGAACTGTCTTGCTAGCCCCTGCCAAACTGGAAGTAGCTCCAGGAACGACCTGGAGACTTGGGCTTCAAATCAATTGTTTACCTAGGTCACCTGAATCACCCCTAAAAGTTTCAGCTCATTTGATGCAAAAATGACCAATTTATGGGGCTTCATAGTCCAAAAATGTGAAACTTTGACCCTAAACCAGGGGTCACAGGAAGGTTGTAGAGGCACTAAACCACCACAGTTCAGCTACAAATATAGCCTAGTATAACATACTAAAAGATCATCCCCGGGGTCCCAGTAGAAAAATATGAGCATGTGTTCATGTTGGAGAATCAGGTCTTGTTAGAATCTTTAAACCTGAGAGCCTTCAGCCAGTGGACCCTCACCCTCATTTTTGACTCGAACGGGATGAAATCTTAACCACAAGTACTAGGGCCCCCCATGAGTCAGTATCTACAATATCAGCCTCCTAGATCAACAGGGGGCCAGATGGTACTATCTTGAAGTTTGGAAGTGTGCACCTTTTGTCCAAAAGGCCAATTAAGGTCAAAATCTCACAGATTCTTTGACTGATTTGAACCAACCTGCACATGCTCGATATTGGGTCCAAAAGCAATGCTGGTGTACGTTTTCAGACCACCAGGACCTAGAACGGCAAAATAGGAGCAAAAAAGACACTGGAACAGGCGCCTTTTTTTCAAATGGCGCTGTAAAATGAATGAAAAACAGTGTGGAAACATCAATCAAAGTGAACCAAAGTGCATAAAGTCATAGAACAGGGTGTGCTGAATGCTCTGGTAGCAGGTCTGCAGTGAAAACACCTTTGAAGGTGTCAAGGGTCACTAAATATGAAGACTTCAAATGAAGGAGACATTTTGTGCAAAATATCAAGTATCATAAAAGTAATTCCCAGTGGAATTCAAGTCTGATATTGTGTGGGACTCTTCAGGGCAGCTACATAAAGCCCTGTATCTGTTTTCAAGGGTCTAGCCCCATGGGAACCCACTTTTTTCAGTAGTGAGGCCTACTAGTAGTGATGAAGCCTGAGGCCTTCAAACATGTAAAAAAAATTCCTGCTTGGTCATTTTTGGGTCTAGTGACCCCAAATCGGACACACTCCTACTAGGCCACCTCCTGACCTTGCAGATATTTTTTCAGAGAGCCAGCTCAATAGGGGCCCGAGCAGGGGCCTGTTTCTCACTCAACGGTTAACCCTTTAATGTCCAAATGCTTCAAAACAGGCTATAAAGGTCAAAATCTCAAACATTCCTAAACCAATTTGGACCAAACTGCACAGGTTCTATATATAGAGGCTAATGTGAACGCTCATGCACATTTTCAGACTTCCAGGGGCCCCGAAGAAAGAATGAAGGCCAAAAAGACATGTTTTCTCATAGATGTCCCTCTTTTGCTCTCATTTCACTTCTGTAACACTTAGAGAGCTGAAACCTGGGATCTGGTACCTCTGAAAGATCTAAGATCAAAATCCACTGGAACTGTCTTGCTAGCCCCTGCCAAACTGGAAGTAGCTCCAGGAACGACCTGGAGACTTGGGCTTCAAATCAATTGTTTACCTAGGTCACCTGAATCACCCCTAAAAGTTTCAGCTCATTTGATGCAAAAATGACCAATTTATGGGGCTTCATAGTCCAAAAATGTGAAACTTTGACCCTAAACCAGGGGTCACAGGAAGGTTGTAGAGGCACTAAACCACCACAGTTCAGCTACAAATATAGCCTAGTATAACATACTAAAAGATCATCCCCGGGGTCCCAGTAGAAAAATATGAGCAAGTGTTCATGTTGGAGAATCAGGTCTTGTTAGAATCTTTAAACCTGAGAGCCTTCAGCCAGTGGACCCTCACCCTCATTTTTGACTCGAACGGGATGAAATCTTAACCACAAGTACTAGGGCCCCCCATGAGTCAGTATCTACAATATCAGCCTCCTAGATCAACAGGGGGCCAGATGGTACTATCTTGAAGTTTGGAAGTGTGCACCTTTTGTCCAAAAGGCCAATTAAGGTCAAAATCTCACAGATTCTTTGACTGATTTGAACCAACCTGCACATGCTCGATATTGGGTCCAAAAGCAATGCTGGTGTACGTTTTCAGACCACCAGGACCTAGAACGGCAAAATAGGAGCAAAAAAGACACTGGAACAGGCGCCTTTTTTTCAAATGGCGCTGTAAAATGAATGAAAAACAGTGTGGAAACATCCATCAAAGTGAACCAAAGTGCATAAAGTCATAGAACAGGGTGTGCTGAATGCTCTGGTAGCAGGTCTGCAGTGAAAACACCTTTGAAGGTGTCAAGGGTCACTAAATATGAAGACTTCAAATGAAGGAGACATTTTGTGCAAAATATCAAGTATCATAAAAGTAATTCCCAGTGGAATTCAAGTCTGATATTGTGTGGGACTCTTCAGGGCAGCTACATAAAGCCCTGTATCTGTTTTCAAGGGTCTAGCCCCATGGGAACCCACTTTTTTCAGTAGTGAGGCCTACTAGTAGTGATGAAGCCTGAGGCCTTCAAACATGTAAAAAAAATTCCTGCTTGGTCATTTTTGGGTCTAGTGACCCCAAATCGGACACACTCCTACTAGGCCACCTCCTGACCTTGCAGATATTTTTTCAGAGAGCCAGCTCAATAGGGGCCCGAGCAGGGGCCTGTTTCTCACTCAACGATTAACCCTTTAATGTCCAAATGCTTCAAAACAGGCTATAAAGGTCAAAATCTCAAACATTCCTAAACCAATTTGGACCAAACTGCACAGGTTCTATATATAGAGGCTAATGTGAACGCTCATGCACATTTTCAGACTTCCAGGGGCCCCGAAGAAAGAATGAAGGCCAAAAAGACATGTTTTCTCATAGATGTCCTTCTTTTGCTCTCATTTCACTTCTGTAACACTTAAAGAGCTGAAACCTGGGATCTGGTACCTCTGAAAGATCTAGGATCAAAATCCACTGGAACTGTCTTGCTAGCCCCTGCCAAACTGGAAGTAGCTCCAGGAACGACCTGGAGACTTGGGCTTCAAATCAATTGTTTACCTAGGTCACCTGAATCACCCCTAAAAGTTTCAGCTCATTTGATGCAAAAATGACCAATTTATGGGGCTTCATAGTCCAAAAATGTGAAACTTTGACCCTAAACCAGGGGTCACAGGAAGGTTGTAGAGGCACTAAACCACCACAGTTCAGCTACAAATATAGCCTAGTATAACATACTAAAAGATCATCCCCGGGGTCCCAGTAGAAAAATATGAGCATGTGTTCATGTTGGAGAATCAGGTCTTGTTAGAATCTTTAAACCTGAGAGCCTTCAGCCAGTGGACCCTCACCCTCATTTTTGACTCGAACGGGATGAAATCTTAACCACAAGTACTAGGGCCCCCCATGAGTCAGTATCTACAATATCAGCCTCCTAGATCAACAGGGGGCCAGATGGTACTATCTTGAAGTTTGGAAGTGTGCACCTTTTGTCCAAAAGGCCAATTAAGGTCAAAATCTCACAGATTCTTTGACTGATTTGAACCAACCTGCACATGCTCGATATTGGGTCCAAAAGCAATGCTGGTGTACGTTTTCAGACCACCAGGACCTAGAACGGCAAAATAGGAGCAAAAAAGACACTGGAACAGGCGCCTTTTTTTCAAATGGCGCTGTAAAATGAATGAAAAACAGTGTGGAAACATCCATCAAAGTGAACCAAAGTGCATAAAGTCATAGAACAGGGTGTGCTGAATGCTCTGGTAGCAAGAAGACAAGAGGACAAGACAAGAGGCCGCTGAGGAGAGGACTAGAGGAAGCAGAGGAGAGGACAAGAGGAAGCAGAGGAGAGGACAAGGGCTTTTCTACACCCTAGGCAGAGTCATCAAGGAATTTCACTGTCCAGTACAATTTTGATAGTTACAAGTAGACTCCTTACTAGCTCTGTCACCCATGCTAAGGTTTAGTCATAGGTTTTAAGTGTAAACATAAAATTAGAGCTGTTAGGAGGGCTACATAAAAATTAATGCTAGCAATGACAATATTTCTATTTGGAATTTTGGAGAAATGCTGTCAGAAGTTTAAAGAATTAATCAAAAATGTTTATTTTTACTGAAATACATGCATATAAATAGTAAAATCAGAAAAGTGTCTTATTTTTTTCCATATATATATATATGTCTATCAATCAATCTGTGTCTATATCTCTCTCTATGTCTCAGAGCAGCAGAGAAAGTCTTTGCAGTACTCAGGGTGGGGGAGGGGTGCTGTTAAACGGTTTCTACGATGCTAATATGCTGAGTGATCAGGATGGAGGAGAGGAGGAAACAGAAAGTTAACAAACTTGAGGCTTTATTTACTTAATCTGAGATTTTATTATTTCCTCTTTTTCAAGATGAGTTGATGGAGCTAAAATATATAAAATAATTCCATTTGCAAAATTTTGTAAAAATATCCAATGCATGTTACTTTAAATGTTTTTGGGCATAAATATACACATATGTAGTTGTTTTGTGATGCATGTGAAATAAAACATGTAGTCCTGTCAGTGCAGAGCTGTGCTGAGTAAAGCTCAGTGAACCCTGCCATATTGCTGTGTCACTCTGAGTTCACCCAGAGGGCAGCCTGCAGTGGGGGAGGGGCGGCCAATTAAGGACCGACCTGCACCTGCAGCGGCTCGGAGCTCACGCTGCATTCATGGGACACTGGGATATTCTGGTTCTTTGGAACTGGCTGAATATATTTTACTGTAATGTAGAGACTTTTGAAAACTTTAATGTGTTACTGATGCTTTAAGATTAAGCCAGTGAAGCTCTTGCTGATTAATTCAAACTATCCAATGACCTGGGTGACAGGTATCATGAGGATTAGGTAGTTTATGTCCATTTTTCTACACTCTCCTGGTGACATTGAACACACCGCGGGATGCTCGGCAGGTTGGAGAGATTGCGAGCATCACAGTGCGCTGCACGATACGAAGCGGACGCTAAAGAGGACAGTCGAAGATAAGAAGAAACGTTGAAACTAATTAAAGTAAGTAATTTTTAATTCTGACTAAGGTAGATGTTTGGGGTTAACGGACGTGCCGGTGCGTCCAAAAAATATGACCACTTTAACACGATATAGCGGCTACACCATGTAGCTTTAACACGATGTAGCTTTAACACGATGTAGCTTTAACACGATGTAGCGGCTACACCATGTAGCTTTAACACGATGTAGCTTTAACACGATGTAGCTTTAACACGATGTAGCGGCTACATCGTGTTAAAGCTACATCGTGTAGCCGCTATATCGTGTAGCCGCTACATCGTGTAGCCCCTACATCGTGTTAAAGCTACATGGTGTAGCCGCTACATCGTGTTAAAGCTACATCGTGTTAAAGCTACATCGTGTGTCGGTAGTAGGGTTGCCACCCGTCCCTTAAAATACGGAATCGTCCTTTATTTGACAATTAAGTTTTGCGTCCCGTATTGAATCAATACAGGACGCAAATTGTTCCGTATTTTCGTTAATGTCCCATACACGTCTGTCGCACACTTATCCAAACTCTATAATGAACAAAGTTAAACACAGGAAATATTAAGGGCAGCCAGTTTCATCTTAGTTGGACCCATATAGCGAGGACCTGACGCCAGGTCCAGCGGATAGATCAGACTTCCGCGTCTGTGTCTCTGTGTGCCGCCTGGTCGGTCCTGTCACGGGTTGCCTGGTTACAGACGCTGCTACGCACTGACTGCACCGGCGCGTTTAAAATGTCTACACCTGAAACACCACCATGTCCAAAGAAGCAAAAACGTTTCCAAATGTACAGACGTGAGTGGGAAGAGTCGAACCCCTGGTTTAACAGCGTCAATGACGATGTGCACAAGGCAAACTGTAAAACATTATTTTTAATGGTTTTAAGTTTTTAATAAACATTCTTTTAATAGCCTATATGTAATCAATGAATGACCTTTGCCTATCTAATGAATAACTCACTCAGAACTCTGATATGTTCACAGAACTTAATAAATACATGCATACACACATCAATAAGTTAATATATTCATTGTGCTGAGATAAGATTTAGATTTAGATTTAAAAAAATGTTTGTAGAGAATTTGTATGTACAGTATTCTGCATTGAATTATTTATGTTTTTGCAGAAGTATTGCACACTGGTTGGTCGACAGCTCCACAAATAAAAGAAAGAAAACTTTCTGATGGACAGATGATTGTGGGAGAGGATTGAGGGAAGGAAGAAGGAATGTTTTGTAGTTCTATTTTTATTTTGAATATTTTCACTTGGGGCACATGAATAAGGGCAGATGTACAAGTTTGCAAGTATTTTTCTTTTTTTTTATTTACTCTTAAAGTAAAAATGTCCTCAGGGATCACAAAGAGAGCCCCAACAAGTACTTTAAAGATCATAATGATTGTTCATTGGTCTGTTTTCCTTAATATTTGTTTATTATTGCACACTGCAGTGACTGCACAGTTTATCATTAACAGTTCCATGTAATAAAGCACTTAAAGCTTTAAGTATGACTAAATGCTTTTTTCAGAATTAAATATACATACTTATACATACATATAAGACTACATACATACATATATAGTCATACTTAAAGCTTTAAGTGCTTTATTACATGGAACTGTTAATGATAAACTGTACAGTCACTGCAGTGTACAATAATAAACAAATATTAAGGAAAACAGACCAATGAACAATCATTATGATCTTTAAAGTGCTGAACTTGTTGGGGCTCTCTTTGTGATCCCTGAGGACATTTTTACTTTAAGAGTAAATAAAAAAAGAAAAATACTTGCAAACTTGTACACCTGCCCTTATTCATGTGCCCCAAGTGAAAATATTCAAAATAAAAATAGAACTGCAAAACATTCCTTCCTCCTTTCCTCAATCCTCTCCCACAATCATCTGTCCATCAGAAAGTTTTCTTTCTTTTATTTGTGGAGCTGTCGACCAACCAGTGTGCAATACTTCTGCAAAACATAAATAGTTCAATGCAGAATACTGTACATACAAATTCTCTACAAACATTTTTTTAAATCTAAATCTAAATCTTATCTTAGCACAATGAATATATTAACTTATTGATGTGTGTATGCATGTATTTATTAAGTTCTGTGAACATATCAGAGTTATGAGTGAGTTATTCATTAGATAGGCAAAGGTCATTCATTGATTACATATGGGCTATTAAAAAATGTTTATTAAAAACTTAAAACCATTAAAAATAATGTTTTACAGTTTGCCTTGTGCACATCACCATTAACGCTGTTAAGCCAGGGGTTCGACTCTTCCCACTCACGTCTGTACATTTGGAAACGTTTTTGCTTCTTTGGACATGGTGGTGTTTCAGGTGTAGACATTTTAAACACGCCGGTGCAGTCAGTGCGTAGCAGCGTCTGTAACCAGGCAACCCGTGACAGGACCGACCAGGCGGCACACAGAGACGCAGACGCGGAAGTCTGATCTATCCGCTGGACCTGGCGTCGGGTCCTCGCTATATGGGTCCAACTAAGATGAAACTGGCTGCCCTTAATATTTCCTGTGTTTAACTTTGTTCATTATAGAGTTTGGATATGTGTGCGACAGATTTGTATGGGACATTTATGAAAATATGGAACAATTTGCGTCCTGTATTGATTCAATACGGGACGCAAAACTTAATTGTCAAATAAAGGACGATTCCGTATTTTAAGGGACGGGTGGCAACCCTATGTGTAGGGGCTAGACGGAGCAACGCAACGTATGTCGAAAGTGCGGATCTTGAACTATTTACCAGTTTTTACGGGCTCAAAGTAACCAAAGACCAACATGCTGTGTGGAACAGTAATGCCTTTGCTCTGCTTTGCCTGAGGCTAACTGTGCTAGCGGTGCTAACAACCATGCTAACCGTACTTTGGTTTTGATTAGGCACCTGAGCTTTAGTAATCTGTCTAATCTAATATCAAACATGTCTCTGTTGTAAATTTCTATGTGTACATTTCTTTTACCTTTAAATGAGTTAAATGTAGTTACTGTTTGATGTTAATTTGGTTTCTAGCTATTTTGTGGTGTGTGGCTGTGTAACTGCTCAGATACAACGCTTAACTAAAGTTGTACAGACGGACGGACGCGCCGGCTCGTCCACAAAACATGACCACTTTAACACGATGTAGCAGAAAGACGGAGCCACGCTCGCGTTTGGAGCGCTTCCGGTGCGCGTTTGGTGTAGCATGAAACGGTAAAAACCAGAGATTCTGTGGAGCGAGACGAATGTGAAAAACACTCCTTTCCTATTGGTCTAAAGCAGGGGTGTGCAATCCTGGTCCTCGAGGGCCACTATCCAGCATGTTTTTGATGCTTCCCTCTTCCAACACCTGATTCACATCTCATCATCAAGCTCTGCAGAAGCCTGATAACGATCCTGATCATGTGAATCAGGTGTGTTGGAAGAGGGAAGCATCTAAAACATGCTGGATAGTGGCCCTCGAGGACCAGGATTGCACACCCCTGGTCTAAAGGCCACCGCAACAGCCAATCACGAAATTCTATGGCTGGGTTGCTGTGAGAGAGGGGGCAGATTTGGAGAGAACGCAGGCTGCTGCAGCAGAGCAGTGATATAGCCTAGAGGTGTCAGGTTACAGGCCACTCAGACACAAACTGTGTTTTGGAGTGGCACAAATAATTCCTGCAAAGTCTGAATGTGACACCTGATGATTTTGTAAATAGTTGTACAAGAACGCCTGGGAATTTGCTATATTTTAATGCAAATAGTGTCTGTTACTGTGTTGTTTGCCAAATTACTGCATTGTTTTTTGAAGTTTACTATTTATATTAGCATTCTAAGTTGTACAAATGGTTTGTCACACATGTTTGCAGTCCTCAGAGTAAAAAATCTAACTTTTTCCTACTCACATTTTGTATTTTTTTTGCAATCTTAGTGCCAGCTAGCAAGTTGTGCAGTACTGTCTAATTTTTTCAAATTTAAATGCTTCATTTTAGTCTGTGTTAATAAGCCACTTTTAAATGCAGTCCCGGCTTTTGCAGAGACAGTATAAACAGATGGTTAAAATATATTGCTGAATAAATCCTAAAAACAGTCTCACATTTGATGTGTATTTTTCCTGATATTGTCTGTAGGCATCATCATTGTTCAACTTTTTTGCTGGTGTTAAAAAACCTAACTAAAGATTGTAAAAATCAGCAATATCGTAGAATCGTAGAATTTAAATCGAATCGGCACCTAAAAAATCATGTGTTTATCCTTTACTTGTGCTTGTTCCAGGGACAGTCAATTGTTCATGTTTCTAATATACATTCCACCTTTCTTCACAGATGATAAAGAGAAAAAAGGAGGAACAACAGGAGGAATTGGTATGTCACTTATTTGTCATTTTGGTGTGGGCTGTAGCAAAGTAGTCTATAGGCAAACTTAAAGATAACACATTTATTTCACTGTCTTTTCCATGTCAGTTCATTAAGGATTCTTTGCTTACGACTAAGTAAAGCTGGGTACACACAATGAGATTTTGCAAATCTTAAGATATTTTTTATCTGTTACAGACCATACATATGCAGATAATAAATCTGTCATTAAACAGTTTTGATTGTATTGTCCAGTACTAAGTTGATTGTGCTGTCATGCACTCATACCTGGAACTGGGTAACTCTGCCCACCGGTTTAGTCATTGAGCAAAGCTAATATTTCTTAAGTTGATAATTGCTAAAAGAAAATGCTATGCTACTTCAACAGCTTTTCAAATGGGTTATGTTCTAATGTGATCTGCAAGTTAACTTTCAGTTTTGATTTTTTTTGTTTGTTTCAGGAGATCTGCGCCACAGAGGAATCTCTGTCAGACTCAAGCCATGATCTGGAGAGCGACTATGCGCCATCATCCCCTGATAGCTCTGACGATGATGACACTCCAAAGAAAAAATTCAAGGAAACGATGGTTGCAGAAGAAGAACAACACACAAGCTACAATGCGGACACTGAGGTTGAGGATGAAGAGGATGAAGGTGAGAGGACACCACCTGCAGTTACAGTGAAGACCTGCACTAAGGGAGAAAAAAGAAAGTGGGACAAATTTCACAAAACTATTTCACAAAACTGGCCAATTAGAGGACAGAGCACACAAGAAGTCTCAAGCATAGACATATACACTAGACGCCGCGGAGCCTGTCTCCGCCCACCGCTGAGCGGCCGCCATATTGTGAGGGTCAAGTCTGCCCTGTTATACAAGTCAATGTGACAGCGATGTGTTTCTGAAGAAAACCACGAAAATATACTGGGAAGAATCATTGCATTCATTTTTATTAATTTATTTATAATTATGGATGTAGCATACTTACAGAAAGTATTGAGAGGGAATGGAAGAAGTTTGCAAATCGGATGTTGTGATGCTGTAGTCTGCTTTTAGAGCAGCAACATGATGAAGCCCATGACAGAAATATGCAAAAGCGTTTATTTACATACAAAGTGACATTTATGTACAATGAACATGTACATTAGAGCACAAGTTATAACATTTTGTGAAACAAATGTAGATATTTTAACGTATTTACATACAATAACATATTTACCTATTATACATCTATTTATTATTACATATTCACCTATTACACTACATATTTATTCATCATATTTACATATCAGTAAGTGGTAGCTTTCATCAGAAGATGCAGGAGCAGCATCTGTCACCAGGCTACCATGGCACAACACAGCATCCTTGAAATGCGTCTCACAACAAACCCTGTTATGTCTGTCAGAGCATCGTCCACCACAACACCATGTGGGCAGATAACTGTGGTCATACAGGAGAGCAGGGATGTTGGTGAACGGGGATGGGAGGTCTTCAGATTCTGCTGAAGCTGAGGACAGATCAACAGGAGTCAGAGACACAGCATCATTCACTGCTGGGAAACCTTCAAATGTGCAGAACGTTAGTAAATAGCCGCCATATATGACCACAGTTCAGCTGATTTCTTTTAAAATGTAATATTCTATACACTGCAATTAAAATAGCCTCCGTTAGTTAAACCGAATAGACGTTGATATTGTTGTTTGAGGGATAAAAAAACATGTTTTCCTACCTGTGGAAGGTAACTCCACGCAGTTGATTGTCCTTATTTTGCCGGTTTGTCCAACCACAAGCAGAGCAGTGATGCGGCATCATTGCTGAAGTCTTGACAAATGACCCCCTCAAGATGGCGGACACACAGACGTATGTCCCGGAGGGTCGGTGAGGCGTCTAGTGTATATGTCTATGGTCTCAAGCCTCACGTGTGCTTTGCCTCAAACAGAGTGTTTTCAGTGAGAGCCGAATACGAAACTAGAATGAGACGTTTCTAAACGCAATAGTGAGGCGGATAAGAAGTGGTACTCCTTAGGCATCCCAGATTGGCATAATGAAAAGGACAACAGTATGATGTGTCCCCTTTAATGTGAGAATAATGTGAATCCAACATAACTAACCGTTGTGTTTTGTATCAACAGTGGCTTTGTCTGCAGAAGCTGGAGATGTCAAAGATGCAGAAGTCAGTCAAAGCTGTGCTGAAGTCAGTGAGGACTCTTTGGAACAACCTCAGGACAAAGAAGGTATGAGTTAAAATGCTATTTGCCTTTTTTCTATTCAAGGGACTGTGAGGACTTTCTGAGTGATCTTTAAAAAAAGTATCACTTTTAGACATACGCCTTATTGTATCCACAGTTTAAGATGAGATGGTCAGCACCAAATTAGGTTATTTCTAGATGCAAATAAATGCTAAGAAGTAACCTGGGCTGTATTTAGGATCTGTCAGCAGTGTGGCAGTACATTTTCCTGAAAGGGTATGTCAGTTTGAATGGATATTTGTATGACTCGGATTGTTATTGTAAGTATTTGACTATACACTTATAATAATTCAGAAATAATCTATAAGCTCCTCTTAGGCCCCGTCCACACGAAACCGAAGCCAGACCTAAACGCATAAATACTTAGTCAAACCGGGGTATCGTCCACACGAAGCCGGCGTTTTCGGCTCTGAAACCGATCATTTCTGAAACCAGGTCCCAGAGTGGAAAGATTTCAAACCAGCGCGGCTTCGGCTTCATGTGGACGCCTTAAACCGACACGTTTCTGAAACGCTTGCGTCACAGCTCCACCTCTCGCTAAATGCGCATACGCCAAACTCAGAAAGCGACTACAACAATGGCGCCGTCCAGTGCAGCGCATTTGGTGTAGCGTCTGTACTGCTGAAGCGAGTCACCCTGTTGCAGCAAAATATACTTCTTCTGTATTATCACCAAGTTCGCCAAACAAGTATGGAAAGCACAATACGCCACTTCATGTTCTATGTTTACATCGTATACAGATTACTACGCATGCTTGTAGTCCCGCCGCCAGCTTCCGCTTGTCGCCGTTACACCGTCACAGCGCCGCCACAGCGCCGCCAACAGGCCTGGCATGTGCTTTACATCGTTTTCAGGTGTTTCAAGTGGTTTCGTGTGGACGGAGATAATTTCTGAAACCGCTCCGGACCGTTTTCGAAACTATACGCGTTTTGGTTTCGTGTGGACGGGGCCTCAGTGCAGCTGCAGCCCCACACTCAGCCCTGGCACAGACTCCTAACAGGATGTAAACAAAAGCACAAAGCGATGTCAAAAAATTAAAAGCTTCAGATTGTGCCAATCGTAGTTATCATGACAATCTGAGCTTATGAGCAGCAAAACACTTTAATTGGCATACTTTTGACTCAAACAGAAATTGCCCACACAGCCTTGTTCAAACTTGCTTTTGCTTTCAGGCAGAAGTGAATACAATGCCGATTGGCCCGATTCAATTTCCTATCATTCAGTCAACTAGCGGCTGATCCTGAGTACAGCCCAGGTTCAAACATCCTGAAGTTAACCTTAAAGCTCTAAAGAGTTCAGGGTCAGTTGACTGTTAAGCATAGCAAAGAAAGCTAAATCACAAGTGTTCAGTGTTGGTTAAAGCCATCAAGAGTTCAACCCTGTGTGACTGTTTTTTTTCTGTAGGGTCTTTACTGAAGGGGTGGATAAGAGAGTCTCTGTTCAATACTACGGGGTGGGGGTAATAATCAAATATTATACATAATTTTAGGAAAATTGACAGCCTTAGTATATGTCAGACTCAGCTGAGCTCTCACATGAGTTCAGTTGTGACCTGGACTTGTCACTCTGTAGCTCACCGAGTAGAGGTGCACCTCACAATAAAACCACTGTTTTAAAGTATGCTGCAGCATTGTTAAATTTTTGTAATGCTTGATGATCTCTTCTTATGTTGTAGAAGAACCGGACATTTTGTCTCAGAAGATCACAGCTCCAGGACCGTCAGCTACCGACAAAGTGACAGAGAAAAGTATACTGAATACTTGCATGGCTGAAGTTTCTTCAAACTTTAAAATGCCACACTGTAGTAATATTATCTTCCTGTACAGGTTCCAAAGGAAAGCGGTCAAAGAGGCCTTGTGGCTCAGCTCAAGATTCAGATGGTAAGAAAAGAACAAGAGGTTCTCTGCAGATGTTTTGGAGTATGCTTCAGCATGCGTATTTGTTTTCAATGCTTGATGATCTATTCTTCTGTTGTAGAAGAACCAGACGTTTTGGCTCAGAGGAGCACAGCTCCAGGACTGTCAGCTACCGACAAAGTGACAAAGAAAGCAGGTAAAGTCCTTCTGTGCTACAAGTGTTTGTCTTTCTCCTGTGTGGTAGTATTGCAGTGTGGTGTGTTTTATCCTGAAGACCGGAGGCACCTCTATACACAGCGTGCAAAATACAACAGCAAACGGCCGTTTGGGGGCTCCAGGCGAATAATCATTTGGGGGCCCCTGTATCTACCTGTCAAATGTACCTTATATGGCAAAATGAGACACTCCATACAAGATATGAATATACGTCACTTTCCTTCCACTCTTCCGTCAAACTTGACAAGCATAATCCATATTAGATTAAACATAATTTTCTATGGATATTGCAAACTCTGTTGTTCTAAGGAATGGATATGTGCAAATAGATAAAAACTTGTTTTAACTTTGGTTTTCCTGATCTTCAGCCCCTGACTAATGCATGTTCTTACTGATAAATTATCTTGACTCTAATACTCTTAACAGAACTTTATATGCCGTGGTTATACAATATTAAATAAGACATGGCTTCTGTGATTCTAGAGTAAAATAAAGATTTATTTAAACATATTATTTAATTTAAGGTTTTCAGTAGGTCACAGCAGGAGGGTGGACAGAGCCATATGTTCTTTGTTGTGTCATCTGCAAAGTGAGGATAGCAAATAAAACAATACAATAAATAATGATTACACATCAAAATGGCTGTAAAACTAAAACATTTACCTTTTCAGTTTCACTGCTTCTTTTCATCTCCCATCATACATTCTCTGTTGGTCTTCATCTCTCAGCTTTATTTCTCCTCTCTCTCTCTCTCTCTCTCTCTCTCTGTTAGTCTTCATCTCTCAGCTTTATTTCTCCTCTCTCTCTCTCTCTCTCTCTCTCTGTTAGTCTTCATCTCTCAGCTTTATTTCTCCTCTCTCTCTCTCTCTCTCTCTGTTAGTCTTCATCTCTCTCAGCTTTATTTCCTCTTCCTTCTGTTAGTCTTCAACAGGGGATGGACATGATTCAGAATATAGAAGCATCAGGATGTCTGATAAAAATCAATTACTCGATTTTTATCAGACATCCTGATGCTTCTATTTGTTCTAAAGAGATTTTTATAAAAATAATTAGCTTAGACAACATATTGTGAGGGCATTTTGTGGAACCCAACCAGGTCTTGTAAGGGGCCTTGGGCTCAAGGCAAATGACTGGTTTGCCTAATAGTATGGGCTGCCTCTGCTTAAATTGTGGGTTCCTTAACATAATCCCAGGTTCTTTGATAACAGATGTTTTTCTTTGGGAATCGCTTTGGAGTGACCTATCTGCAGGGCTGAATGCTTAGCTTTTTTACTAGAGCACAGGTGCTCCTAATTGAAAAAAGAATAGGAGCCCAGAAAAAATTGGGAGCAATATGCAATTAACACAATTTTACCATTGAAACTTACGCATGCACTCATATATATATATATATATATATAAACACAGTGGGATCATAAGGCCTCCTGCAACCCTCAATTAAACACAGAGACCATTCCTGTCACACAGGAATGTTCAGGATCAGGTTATTTCTCTGCAGTGTAAGGCAGATTGCAGATGTAAAAAATAAAGAAGTTGTTGACTTGTTGATTTGTATACAGATGCGCAAAAGTTGTGTTGAAATTTATACACATACTTATTACCTTTTAATTTTTTTTTTCTACTCGCACAATCTATTTTTTAGGCGCAAATGCGAGTGAAATGCTCGCACCGTACAGCCCTGATCTGGAAGCTCCAGTGACATTACATCTGTCAGTGACAGGTTGAACTGTAATGGGGGCAGGCCCTTCAAACTGTCACAGTCAACCCACCCTGTTGAAATCTTTCAAGAATGTTTTCTTACCTTGTCTGTGCGGGGAGGGGTGTCTAAGCTTCCCTGCTTAGGCTGCTGCCACTGTGACCTGACTCTGGATGGTCGTGGGAGATGAGATGTGAATAATGATGATATTATCATTTTCTCTTTTTGTCTCTTTTATTGAAGGGTTTTCCAAGGAAAAGAAGAAGAAAAAGAAGAAGGAAAAGAACCTGTCTGAACCAGCAGAAGACTCAGATGGTAAGAAGCTGAGCATCATCACTCTATTATATCCTGTAACAGTGAATTGTGGTTGGGCTGTATCAGTGTATTTTCCATTATAACTAAGCTGTTACTCCTATCATGACATGTTCTTCTGCTGCAGAACATCCCGTAGATTTGAGTCAGAAAACCTCAACTTCAGCACCATCAGATGAAGTCCAAGTGAAAAAGAAAACGGGTAACCTCGTGCTGTCTTCACATTTTCATGTCTTTCTTGCTCCTGTGAGGTAAAAGCATTGGAGAGTCCAGGCAGATTTTGGGTTGATTTCTTGCCTTGCTTTCACAGTTATTAAAATCACATCATCACTATTAGTACACTCCTACAGTAGATAGAGCCATGACACATATAACCATTATTCCTAAACGGTCAAATGCTTTTAGTGGATGAGATGTAGAGACTATGGGTAAAATTGTTGGTGCTAGTGATGTTTTAGTGTATTTCTGCCTTTCTTGAACCTCTGCCAGGCCAAGCATGGTTTGTTGTATACATAAAAAAATAGTGTAGCGATTAGAAGGCAAAATGTTATTCATCAATTGATTTATTAACTAATTTAAATAAATCAGATAAATCAATTAAATAAACTTATCAATTTATCAATCTCAAGTCTAAAGACAGAGCTCTCGTACAGTGATGTCAATCTTCCAAATAGAATAGGTGTTCTGTCCCACTTCTCGATCCCGACAAAGACAGTTTCTCTCATCTGAATGAAACGATCCACCACGTTGTCTCCTTGTCGATGTGCTCACTGCTTGGTATGAGCTCTTTGATGCACCACTTTCAGGTCTCCTTCCTCCTCTCGTCTGTCCTCTGACCTCGGGGAGGGAGTAGAGGATCTTCCTCTGCCTCACCGGAGCGACCTCCTGGTTATTTTTCCCACAGCCTTTGTCGTCTCGAGTCGCCTGCCCCTCAAAGTCCCTCAGACTTGGTTAGGCTACTCCGCGGTCTCCCTTGGACTCGGTCAAGTCTCTGGATCCCCGCGTCTTGGTCCTGCGGTGCTCCCTGCACCCTCCTGCAGGCTGCGATGCTGAGCTCTCTCTCAGACGATCACTTCTTTATAGTAAAGTCTGCTTAGAACAGATTTCACTCCTCGGGTTCAACTACATGCCCCAGAAGCCCTCTGGCCTCTGAGGACTCTCTTCTGGGTGTGTCTATCTTTGGCCACGCCCACCCAGGGACGCCACTTTTGTGAGTGAGGGGATTTTTTTTCTGACTTTCAGCTCTCCGGTGCGTCTCCTCAACACCTCTTGGTTGTGTTTATAATTTCCTTTGTTTCGTAACGTCTCTATGATCTTCTTACGTTCCACGCTATGTCGGGGTAACGCGTACGCCTTCACGATTTCAGGCTCTTTCTTTCTGTGGGTGTAAAGGTGACGCGCAATTTTACTCTGAGGTTTCCCGCAAACGTAACAGAAATTCCTGTTCGTGATGGTCTGGTCTTTGGGGTTTTCATCGGCCTCGGAGTCATCGGTGCTGTCCTCCTTCGGCTGCGTCGATCCATTAACAGAATCGACGCCGCCGGGTTCTTCCTGGCTGTTCCACAAATCCAGAATCGGCTCGTTGTTGTCGCTGGTGTGACTTTCGTCGCTGCTCGGCTCTTCCTCACAGACATAGTCGTCATCGGAGTAGTTTTCTGCACAACTGGATGCTTCTGCCGAGTCCTCAGCTTTTTCATCCACCGCAGAAGAAGCGTCCAAGTCTGTTAGTGACGTGTTCGGTTCTTTACTGGTTTTCGTTGAGCACTACGAGTAAGAGGACTTCCCATAGTTGTAGGTTATCTCCTCGCCCGCTGAGATTTTCCTCAGCGCAAACAGGCACAAGTGTGGCTTTTCCTTGTAAATGATTTTCCTCACTTTGCAGTTGGGACTTATGTGATCGTCGTTTACGAGTCTGCCAAGTCAAACAAATAGTCATTGACAGAATCTCCATGTTTCCTTTTCTGGGTTTCTTCAAGAGTGACGATGTTCCCCCGATACTCAACAATGAAGGTGGAAGGTTCGATGGCTTCGTGGGTGAACACACCTCTCCCTTTAAAGGGGTCGATATGGATTCCCTCCAGGAAGGATTTGTCTTTGCCAGCCTTTATGTGCTTCAGGGCGTCCTGCTCAGGAGTGTGCCGTCTGCTTTGTTGTTCCACATCATCACTCTGCGGAAGTAGAAGATCCGACTCTTCGTTGTCCTCTTCAACATCAACGCTCTCGGGGTTGATGTTGCTCCACATCAGGCTCCAGTTTATCTTCAATTTCAATTTCCTCCAGAGAGTTTCTTTGAATCTTTCCAGAGAACCCTTTTCCATTGCAAGAAGTAGTTTGGCAATTTTTGCAATTTCAACAGCGGTAGTAGTCTCTATCGGCCCGGATGTCGTGCTCCAGCAGCTTACCGAGGTGATCCAGCTCGTCGTTCTCCAGGTTGAGAATCTGGAAAATTCTGGCGATGTGCTTGTGAAGATGCACCGACCTGAGATTCTCCGGGTTCTTTGCACGGCACAGACGTGAAAAAGCCCTGATGCAGTGCCCTCCGTGGTAGTGGCTTGTTGAAGACCAGTCGGACTTTGCAAACAAAAAAGGGTTGTCTTCATGAACGCCGCACGAGAGCCTCTTGCTCAGAAGCAGCGTTAAGGCGTTGACAAGTTGAGACGTCAACAAAACAGCGACATCCTGGCCGGTCTTGCTCAGGATATTTATCCTGATGAAGTGTTTGGACAGCACTCGGTGTAGCTAAACCCTGGCCAGAGAATGGTGAAGCGTACTGATGTTTCATGAAGCCTTTAATTATGTTCAGCCTTCAGCTGTGTTTGAACACAATTTACTCTCCTTTCCTTTTCTCCAGAAACACCGTAAGAGCTGAAGAACAGATAAAATACATAAACACATACAAAATTACATAAATCAGCTTAAACTACCCATGAAAACAAACATCAAACACAAACATAGTCACGTTTAACACTTAACATACACATGAAAAGCTAAAGATGCTAACGTAACACAAACTAGCATGAGAGAAGCTAGCGCAACTCACAAAGCTCAAACACACTCTTGCAGTCACGTTTCCAAATCACACAAAAATTGACATTTATGAAGTTAAAAACACAAATTACCTTGTTCCCATTCCAGCCAGGTGCTTAATTTTGCACAACTGTAGCCTTGTACGTGAAAAAGAAAACACCGTAACCTTTCTTCCTTGCAGGACGTCAATGCGACGTTAAAGCGCCAGAGTAAAGGGTTCGAAGGAAGCACTTCAAAATAAGAGCCTCAAAGGAAATACTTCAAAATAAGAGCCAAAAAAAATAAAAAATAAAAAATGTGTCCCTAACCTAACAACAGACCCACATTGAATAGATTCATTTACACTCGGGTGGTGGCGTGGAATGACTTCAGGGTCATTTTTGAAACTTCGGGCACACATTTGTTTAAGACCGACTGGCTAGGGGTCTGTAAACAGTTCTCACTGGGTTTAGGGCAAATGGTGACCTTTCAAAAAAGTTGTACTTCCTGAGAGACTTCTGTGTAAGTGGGTTTACAGACAGGTAATCTCACAACAATAGGTTTCTAAACTCAGACTATGGCTAGGCAATATATGGTATTTACTTATGCATGTGTAATGTACAAAATGACATCATCACTAACTGGCAACTTTTGAATCCTCTGGCAGCAGAGTTGCTGCAGTGTCACTCTCCATTTTCTTTAACTACAGAAGCCAACAGGTCTATATTTAGATGTGGCTTGTGTTAGAATCTGGCTTTGTTTTCCTAGTTCTGTCTGTTGTGTTAGAATCTTTTTACTACATTTAGTAAGTCAGAGCAGATTCAGCATTCTGCTGCTGGTAGCAGAATCTATTCGTAAGTTTTCCTTGTTTTTTTTATCTTGTTGTTTTTAAATTAGATTAGATTAGATTAGACTTTATGAGGTAGAAAAAGACATTTGACAATATATATATATGTATTTACAAAACCTAGTGCAAAAGATGTGAAAAGAGTGAGCAGAGTGCAAATTATATGAAAAAGTGCAGAAAGAAGGCACTGTAGCTATTAACTATTGCACATGATGGTGCCCAGGAACTACAACACGTTTAGGTTGTGCTGGTGTTGTAGAGCCTGATGGCAGCAGGAATGAATGACCTGCGGTAGCGTTCTTTTCTACACCGTGGATGTATCAGTCTGCTGCTGAAGGAGCTGCTCAAAGACCCCACAGTGTCATGCAGCGGGTGAGAGTTTAAAGGGAAATCGAAAAAGTGAGCCACTATAACAATATTTACTAGACTGAGTCCCATTTGTATCAATTATCATATAACAAACCTGTAAAATACATAAACATATAAGAGAAAAACAGGGCAAAGTTAATATCTTTTGTGACAACAGTAATGCCTTCTTGGAGCAATGTAAACTGTGACGACACAGGATGGGTTCGCTTTGTGGAGCTGATGAGTTTCCTTTTTTGCAACACAGTAAGAGATAATAACAGTGAAAAATAAAGACTGGTAAGCCAAAGAGGAGACAAAAAGGCATTGCTGTACCTTTCCTGTCTGTTAAAATGATTTGAAAAGTTCACACTGAAGAAGAAAGAGCCCATTTTCACAAACTTTGGCTGATACAAAAAACTGTACAGCTGTACCGACTGGCTGCACTGAGGAGGGAAAGCCGTCCGAGGGGCTCAGACTCCAGGGAATGGAGGAATTTACACTGAGCTGAAAACTTTTCAGTTTGGTAAGCTCAAGGTCTGGTGGACCAGCAGTCTAAAGCCTGGAGCTGCTCAGAGTGTTTTTAATTCTGCAGCAGATAACCTGAGCTCTACTGAGCGCCTATCACACTAACATGGGGTCAGCAGCAAGAGTTCTCTGTAATGACAGGTTCTGGTTATAGATGGCTAAATAAACACACTCGGAGGTCTTTCCCTCCTCAGTG
The DNA here is from genome assembly GCA_024666655.1 of Dascyllus trimaculatus. Classification (NCBI taxonomy): domain Eukaryota; kingdom Metazoa; phylum Chordata; class Actinopteri; family Pomacentridae; genus Dascyllus; species Dascyllus trimaculatus. The sequence continues at coordinate 18,616,875 of CM045468.1, forward strand.
CAGCTGCAGCCGGTACACCTGTACTGTTCTTCGTATCAGCCGAAGTTTGTAAAAATGGGCTGTTTTGTCCTCGGTTTGAATTTAAACTCATTTTAACACACAGGAAAAGTATGCTATCGCCCCTTTGTCTCCTCCTTTGGCTCACCAGTCTTACATTTTTAATCTGTTAGCATCTCTTACTGTGCTGTAAACAAGGAAGTTTTCATCAGCTCCACAAAGTGAACCAATCCCATGACATCACAGCTCACAGAACTCCAAGATGGTCGAGTGATCTTAGTTATATATTTTTGGATTTTATAAGGTTGCTAAGTAGAGATAAAGATGTACATCCTGTGTTCATCTTTTTATGGCTGAATAGTAACTTTGAAACAGTGTGTACAAATAAAGGTGAAATGATCAGAACACTACAAGAAAGATCAGCTGCAAAACAGCATGATTCATTCATTCTGAAGATGTTGTTTTGTGATCTCTGTTGCAGGTACAGATGAACTGTCACTCAAAGAAAGTGAATTCAAACGCAGGCCTTGGAGTTCAGGTGAAAAAGCAGCAATATGGCGACAACTAGGTCAGCACATTACTCTGCATAGAGTTCCTGGTAAAGAGCAGTGTGTCAAGGCACTAGATAAGGAACCTGTCCTCAGAACCCGCAGCTGGAAGGATGTGAAGAATCAAGTCTACAATTGCATCACAGCACACAAATGGAAGCAGTTGTAGTCTGCATTTCTCAAAGCGGTTCCATTCAGTTTTTCAATTTTATGGTTGTTAATGTCCAATCAGTGCCAAGGATGTTACAATATGGACATTTTGTATCACGGTTACTGTGGCTAAAATTATCACTGATGTTATCTCAGTGTTGTTTTTACAAATTGTACATTTATGCCTTCTGGGCTTTTTTGGTTCTTGCAATAAATTACTGTGATCAGTACGGTCATGTTAAGTCTTTTGTTAAAAATTTTAGTTTTTTGTCAAGTAGGACATAAAACTGAAGAGCTTTGAACTGTGAAATATTAATTATGAATATTAATTGTGTGTGTGTGTATATATATATATATATATATATATATATATATATATATATATATATAAATAAAAGAGAGATGGATATAAAGGAATATAGGTATTCATATTTTATTAAATGCTAATGAATATCAGCTGACAAATGTGAGCTCAAAGTGGAGATAAAAACAGCCCATTAACATAATTGGATAATGCTAAGTTGGTTTAAAACTAGTGTAAATGAGCCTTTAGAACGAAATGAAAACACACACGAAATCTGCCTAGCAACCATTACCGGTCCTCACAAGTATAGAAGTAAAATATTTTGTAAAACTTTGCATTTTCTGACATTTGAAGTGACATTCTGATTGTATACTGCCATCTTGTGATAGATTTATTTTTTGCAACATTCTAGCTGCAGCAGAAATGGTGGTCCTCACAATGAGTTCCAGGGTCGTGGTCCTCACAATGTGATAGAGACATGTATGTGTGTGTGTGTGTGTGTGTGTGTGTGTGCGCGTGTGCATGTTTTATGGCTTGTGTAAATAAACATCTCATCCACCAAGTATTCTGTCCAACCTGCTTTGTTACTCTTTCCCTCCACACACAGTTAGTGGATGGGTTCCAGATGTGGAGTATAGAGTCAAGTCCTTCAATTAAACGTGTGTTTCAGTTGCTGCACGTCGGCCTTGAAGAATGGTTCCTTCATTTCAGTTTTTCATCTTTTAAAAACAAAACATTTGTGTGACTTAGACTGAGGCAGATTGTTGAGCACTGAACACATCAGTCATGTAGTCCTTTGACAGCCAATCACAACACACAGAAAGTCAGAAACTGATTCCAAAGCTTAAACAAAGCTCATTACTTTTGTTTGAGGTGACAGTTTTATGGTCATAAATGTGAGCCACATTTAAAAACACAGATGCTTTGTTTACTCATCCACTCCAGTAAATGAGTGGAGACTAGAGGCTTCTCTGTGCACAGCCACCAAAGTAGCTTTAAGGTAACCTGCATGTGAGGTGTATAGGGAACATCTGTAAAATGCAGTGTCTATCTATTTCTCTATATACTGCATATTAAATGCAGACTTGTACATCTGGTGCAACATGGATGTAAAAGCAGTGCTCGGTTTATTTTAAAGTCAATGTGCAATAAATATATCTCTGAAATCAATGAGTAATTGTGGTAAGTAACTGATCTGAATACTGATCATAATAATGGTGCAGCCCTAGTCCAGATACTAAATGATCATCAGCATATTGGGGGGGCTGTACAGTACTACAGCAACATGATTCTGGGTTTTCACTTGCTGGTCAGCTGGAGTCTGCCTGTGTGGAATTTGCATGTTTTCTCTGGGTGGTCCAGCTTCCTCCAAAGATATGCCAAGTCATGTTGGTGATTCTAAATTGGCTGTAGGTGTGAATGTGACTGTGCATAGTTGTCTGTGCATAATTAGCCCTGCGATGAACTCGTGACCTGTCTAATGTCAGCTGGGAAGTGCTCCAGGCTGCTCCACAGGAAACTGGTGGAGCTAATGGATCATTTGTGATAATCAAAAACCACAAACACTGTAAAATGTAAAAACCAAAATCAGACTTTAAATCTGCACTTGGGTTACAAAAGATAAGTTCACTACAGCACATGTACAAATGTAGTCTAATAAGCATACGCATCTCATCTGAATGTCAACATTGTCATTTCCCTTCACATTACTGACATATCACCAACATCACACAACTTCTGAGAGTGAAAACCCAGCCAGACAGAGACACACAAACATCATACACAATGCTACAGCCAGCTAAACTTTATCTTATGAGGTATATAAATTGGTTTAAAAATAAAAAGATGTGCTCCTTATAACTCATAACCACCCTATTATCACCACGTCCTTCAGTTTAAATGCATCTTGTTCAGCTATGTAGCAGAAAGTAGTGCTGCATGATTTATCGTTTCAGCATTACTACTGGGATGCTGCAATAGTTACATCACTAGAAGTGTGAAGCAAATTAACTCAAACACATCATGCTGCAGCTTTTTTTGAAAACTCAGTTCTCATTTTCCATGACTAATCCACAAGAGAAGTCTGTGTGACAGAACATAATTTACTCTGATTTAAGAGTCCAGTTACAGTTTTTTTTAAACTTGAATTAAAAGACACAGAGTTTGTTGACATGCAGGCTCCACATGTGCATAACAAAATGAGCAAGGACCAGGAGAGAAACACTGAAAAGACAAAAGAAAGCTCCGTATGATGAGTGCAAAGCCAGATTTAAATGCCATCAAAGCAAAACTATTTCAGATGCCTTGTGTTACTCCATATGAGAAAGGCTGCAAACAGCAGAGAGAAACCATTCATGTGACAACTTTTCACCTCATGAAAGACATACTTGAATACAGACACCAAATGAGGTCTTAGAACACGATCCATTTGTTTACAAGCGATATGTACCGGTAATACCATCACACATCTGTTTTTCTCAAGTTGCCATTCTAGAGCTGTATGAAAAAAGGCACACGTTGAAACAGAGTAGTCACAGTGGAACATCCTGCAGACACAACAGACTTGCTTGTGGTCTAGTCAGACAGAAAGTCCCACATAACGAGGACTAACAACTGAAAAGTCGCTGCTTGCAAACAACAGTTTTCCAGATGATCATGAAGTGAGAACACCACTGCTGGGACGACACAAGCGCTGGGCGATGAAAGACGTCGTGTGTATAATGTGGTGAACATGATTAGAACTGACACCCTGAACCAATGCTACACGCTGCAGTACTTTGGCCACAGACATCATCGTGCAGTTGCTAAGTCATACCCTCGATATATTCAGCTGTTTTTTCATGTCACACTAGATCTTGCAGAAAATAATAACATAGCTTCAGTTATTCTCAATATCGTAATACGAACCTCTCAAAGGTGCACTTTTGAACCTCTAAACCTTCATCCATTTCATGCATAATCTCCATTTTTAAATGATCCAACATGGAAAAATGAGGCAAAAAACAGACAAGTCAGACCAAATCTACATTTATCAGTGCCCCCTCCTGTAATCTTAAATGAACATCAAGCAATATGATTCAGTGTACAGTTGCACAGCTTCTGTTTTCCTCACACTTTGTTTTGTTTATTGTTGTTATCAGTGATTTGGCAACACCTGTCAGCTTGTGATATGAATCTGAGTACAACGACAATTATGCATTGCTATTTTGAAGATATTTTGCTTTTCATCTGTCCAGTGGGCAGACTGATGACCACACCAAACACTAAGAGTTAATTTAGGTGATTAGAATCAGGCTCCCATGTTGCAGCCTCTCCTTTTCCTCTCGTCAGCCCTCCTTTCCTTTTCGTCCCTTCTGCATTAGGGAGTGAATGTGAGATAACTCATTCTATCAAGAGTTATGATCCAGGGTTGGAAACATTAAATGCCACCAACCATTTATATGCCCACCTCTCCTCTCTTTCAAGCCATTCTGCAAATTAATTTCTTGCTGCCTCCCAGTTTCCTTTCATCTTTCTCTCCAGGAATAATAAGCTAAGAGCCTCTTGGCATCTGGAACTGGTGTGAACGCTGTTGATGACCACTTGTGTTCCATTATAAATGTTACAGGGTACGTGTTGGTCAGATGGTCACATCTCCCCTCATGTTGAACACAGAAAAACACACTGGGTTCTCGTGGAGGCTTCTGAGAGACTGTGACTTTGTGTTTTTACAGGATAAAGCAGCCGGTTAAAGACTGGACTGAAGCACCTGTCTGTGATTATTACTGAATTGTGCCAAGTGCTGCCAAGTTTACAGCCGGAGGTTATTGCCTTCCTGTCCTGAGCACAGTGGGCAGATAAAGCGCAGGATCTGAGAAGAATCTGGAACTTTGCATTGTATTTGGGCACTGTCAGAGGAAAGCATTTACAAATTAAAACACCTCCCAAGTCCAACAGCGACAATTTGAATTAAAATTGTTGCAACAACGAACTAAAAAGTACATAGATAAAAAAGTACAAAGACAATAAATTTGCCTTTTGCTTCAGCTCCAGACTTAATATCACCGTCCTCAACCACATTCCTACTTTCAAGTGTGGTATTTTGTACACGAGTGTATCCCTGAAGTCTCAACCAAGCCACATTTTCTATGATGTTCTTCTCTCACAGCTGCATTTGATCTCCCGATTTGCCACTGCTTCTATGGTATTGGCAGATCTCAGGGAGGCCAACGAAGCCAATGAACTCGATGTTCCAGTGTGAGATGAACCGTGGGAGGAAGGCTTGGCCTGTACACAGAGCTGTTCTACCAATATTCTAGCATAACAGATTATAAAGACCTTATATATTAGTTTAAGTTAGAGTCCTACACAGACTGCATTGTCCCAAAACTAAACTCTCTAGATATCTGACTCATGTTTCCCATGTGTAATGGACGTATTACTGCTAAAATGTCACTATCACACTTACTCAGGCACTCATAAGTACGAAGTAATTTCCGGTTTGACTTATTTACTTGGTTTTCCAAACAATACGGTACTAACATTCAGCCAGAGTGTAATTTGGCCCTGACAGATCAAGGGCCCTTCCCTCCAATCAGAAGCAGACTTTCAAAGTATTAATCATCTTCTTGTTTCAGGAGACGCTTTCTGTTGCCAAGATGGAACCGAGTCTTTATAGCAAAGGGACTCCAAAGTATTTCCAGAAGGTGTGGCAGCCCTTTACAGCATTGCTTGACTTTGGAACGCTGCTGTTAGGCTGTACCTTTATGTAAACTGCCTGATCCTATATACTGATATTCTGGTCGCCCACTCATGTTTTAGTTTTCTTTGGATTTTTTTTGTGTCTTTAAGGGGTGTTTTCTTATTTTCACTGGTCATTTTGGGCTGTATATGGTTTTGAGCACCATTTGTCTTCCTGGCACATGGGCAGTCAGTGCACTTGTGACGTGGACGACACAAGCTCAGGCAGAAATTTACATCATAGGCTGATCGCTGTGTCATAGTCACTGTTAAGATGCTTTCGAATGCCTCCCCTTTAAGCTATCCAACGGGATAAATGTGGCCGTAGATGTGGTCAAGAGTGCAAATACTTGTGGGATTAAAGGGTATCTGTCTTCTTGTCTGACTACAGTTATGTAACAGAGACTTCCTGTGTGTTTGCATGCTTTTTAGATGAGTCGCGTGTCTTTCCCATGACAGAAACATAAACAGCAATAACCACAATAAAGTATAAGATCCACCTCAGCCTGCCTGCTCTTCCACTCATTTCAAAGACACGTTCTTTCATTGTTCCTATCTTGGTCTTATTGTCAGAATTGTGTCTCTTCTGGGTACGGGTCACAATATTTCTGCATTCGCTTCTGGTGTTTTGCTGCAGTTGTGTTTTTTCTTGTCTCTAAAATGGAAGTAGAAAAAGTTATGACTCATAGTGAGAAAGTACAAAATTATGGCAATAAAATCCAGGTTTAAAACACTTTAAATATTTAAATTCACACCACAATTCCTCAAATAGGGACTGGAATGTTTATTTTCCTCAACCGCCTATCACGCAAGCAGCTTTGTATGAGAATCAAGCCTGTATTTCCATTTACCTCTGTTATTTAGTCATGCCTTAATACTTGTTTTGACTTTCCCCATTAAAGTTACTGCTTCAAGCTGCTAATCCAACACTTCCTGTTCAAACTTCAAGCCCTCTAGCGTTTCAGTGGACAGAAACTGTTCACTGCTTAGCAGGACTTTCACTGCGTCATATTTGCAGGCACACCATATGCAAAAACAGCTGGATGGGATTAAAGACCATCAAAACAAAGTGGATGAGAATGCATGAATCACGCCACCATCCAGAACATCACAGCAGGATTATGTTGTTGAGTTTATTACACTAAAGTGGTAGAAATGTGCGTTATGCTCAACTTGCATGGGTATCATATGACAGGCACCAGGAGTTTATCTACCCTGTGTTACCCTCAGCCTGCATTTAGGGGTCAATAAATGACTCTTGGATGTATCTGAAGAATTATACAGCAGTTGCTCTTAGCTATGTACCAACTGAGAATTATCTCTATGTTGTAGCATCTTTCAGCTCTTTGTTTTAGCTTCATAACCTGCAACTTAATGGTTTAAACTCACTCTCAGGAGCAGACTGGCATCAAACAGAAGTACAGATACTTGCTGTCAAGTAGTGTCAATGTGATCCACTAAAATAGACATGACAACTTTTTGTGCTGATGAATAAATCCCTAATTAAATACACATGCATCTATTCATTTGTATTATTTGTGTTACGCTAAAATGCAAAACATTAAAAATCATTTTCCAAGGTTTTCCTCCTTATGTTTGTGTCTACAGAAAGCAAAAATCAAAGTTGAACTGATTAACTAATTTGACACATTAGATGCTTTTATTGTCAGACTTATATAAGATATTTAAACATATTTCTTGTAACACTAATGTCCAACCTCACGAGTAGTCGAGAAAAAAAATGGGCAAATGTACATTGTATTTTAATTCACTTCATCAATTCATAGTAACAGAAATTTGGCTGAAACTTCTCAGTCTGACAGTTAAATCTTCAAAATGCTCCAACCTGCAGCAGAACTCATTTAAATCCCAACATTAACTAAACTTTTGGAATAGATACTTCCAGTGGTGATAACAGCTGCTACCTGCCATTATAGATTCCACCAGCTGTGTTGCTGCAGTTAAGATGACTTAATGAATATATGTATTGATGGCTATACATTGCTGGGGTTAGGAAAAAACATACAAGAAGATTTGTGAACTCTCACCACTATCATGAATGTCATCAGAAACAGCAATAGCAGTTTCCAGCAAGAACCTCTGTACTGAACCCACAGTGCACTGTCTGTTCACCACAAAGCAGCACCGAGACAGAACTGACTAGCAGCTGGTTAACCCAATAGAACATTCAGTAGCTAGAGAGTCAGATGGTGGGCAGACAACAAATGAATGGAAATGTTGCTTTATAGTAGTTAAAGTATAAATAAGAAATTATTTAGTAACATGTTTGTTACAATAACCAGGCCAAAAGTGTATTAAATAATTCAACAAGTCATACATGAGACGTGGTTTGACTATTAGAGCGTGTTTTTCCTGCACAAAGGATTTGTGGTGGCACCCCAAAGAGGTTTTCACTACCCCTGCACCTAAGATTTTTTCAAAATTACCTCTTTAACCAGTTTTGTTAGTTGAAGTCTTATTTAATCACCATAACAGACATTTTTGTTTATTAAATGGTCAGAAATATAAAGAAAGAGCATGGATTTCTGTCAACAACAGTCACACAGACTCATTATCTGTACTGACAAGTGGCTCAATCTTGCATACCGTCATGTGCAGTCACCTTGTAAAGGCGCATACTGAGTCAGGAAAAAGCCTATAGACTCACACCAAATAGCACTACTGGCTGACAACACAATTAAGACAATAATGTTCTCCACCTTACTAAACTCAACCACCTACAGCAGAATCAACAACAGGACCAGAGTCATGAATCCCACTCCGTTCAAAGCTCACGTCATTATTACTTTTTGACACAAATGTCATTTCCCTCTATAATTACCCATAATTCACTATACATCCTGCTTGTTTCATGTCATTAATGTCGCACCAAAAAATAATTACCGTCCAGTTGACTGAGCAGACATCGGGAACACATCAGCTTTAACTCAGTTTATTCCTGTAATTGATTACTGATTAATAACCCTGTCTGGTTAACTGGATAATCTCGTGTCTTGTGTTTTGATTAGGTCACAGGACGGAAGGAAGCAGCTCACATGTGTTGAGCTGGTATTTGAGTGTGTGCAGATTTCAAAGAGTGACATAATATGTGGGTGGTTTTACAAAAATTAAGTAAGGGTGATGCTACTTCTCATAAGCTACTCCACTCCGAAGGATAATTAAAGATATGGGAGGCAACCCAGTAAACTGGCTCCAAAGCAGCAGAATGAGCTACAGGGAACGAAAGATGAGTAATCGACAGAAACAGCCAGGAAGTTACGACAATTTAGAAGAAAAGTGATGTTTGTCCTTTTCCACATCTGAGAATGTGGAAAAGTTTCTTTTGTCTAATGGGAATCACAATATTTTAACTTGTGGTTTAGAGTTTTGAAGTTCCAGCTAAATTCATGGAATCTTTTTTCTCTTTATCTATTGCTCCCCAGCTTTCAGCAGTCAAAGCAGGCTTCAGAGAAATTAATGCTGCTGTTGTGTTCAAGCTTGAAATGGCCATTTTTAGTGTGCAATTATTACTGAGCAGTTCAGACATGTCAAGTTTGACCAAAGACATCAGGGGAAACGAGAACTGTAGGTGGTTTAATAGAAACATGGATTTGGAGTTGTAATACTCACTTATACAACAAGTGACTTTTTTAAATTTCTTTTTATCATGTTTCTAGTTTAACTGTATCGCTTTCCACTTGTAAACCTTTGTTTCCATTTCTTACTCCACTAAATTATACAATCACATACAATCTATGAAAACAAAATCAACCTAGATGAAAAGGTCATTTTGCTTTTTGGTGGAAAAAAATCTGTATTTAGAATACTCTGCGAAACAGAATATTATGTATTAACAATATATTAGTTGTTGACTCATGTCACAGTTTAAGACTCATGTAGGAAAATATGATTCAATTAATCAACCTGTCACTAATGGCCCACCAACTCAGAAGTAAAAACTTGTGTTTTCTGTGATATTTTTCTTTTGGCTGAACCAAAAACAAACCTTTACTTAACTTTTGATTGGTTGGGTAAGATGCACATTCGGCTCATAACTACCAACGGCCTGGAGCTGAGGTGGTCTGAGCAAAGACTGTGTATAGAAGAGTAAAGCAGCAACTCACTGGCTTGTGGAAGACTGAAGACTAGAATTTGGAATTTGCCCGTCAACATCTTAGTCCTCCGAAACCAGACATAACATATGAGCAACAGCAATATGGTAGAGAAATGTTTATCGCAAGGTAGCCAGCCCTAAAACACACCCTATTTCATCATTTATTTGATTCTAAATGGAACCATAATTTACTAAATTAGCATGATGCTGTCTTCACAAAGTCTAGAAACTAGCAAAGGAAACCATAAACTCATTAGATCAATGTTTACTGAGGTAAAAGTGTCAAGTCAGGTCATTTCCTCATAGACTTCAGTACAGTTGAACTTCTCTTTGCGACCAGAGGAGCCGCCCCCTGCTGGTGGTTAGAAAGAATGCAGGTTAAAGACACTTGAGCGTTGGCTTCACTTTTTAGACCTTATGGTTACGTCCATCTTTTATATACTGAAATAATGAAAGTGCTGAAATATTTTTACGTTTCAGTTGAAGTGTACAGATTGAATAGAACTGGACTGTCAATGCAAGTCTTTCAAGTTGCTATTTGAAAAGTATGACATGAAAGCAGTTATTGTTGTTCCTGTTGAAACGCTGAGTGTTCTGCTGAAAGAATTATGACTGTCTTCTGATCCGCCACTGTTCAGGTAAAGTTGTGATTAGGAACAAAAATACTGTCAGTTCAGCTTCCAGAAAGCTTGTGGCTTAAAGGTTGTCTTTTTTCCACGAGTTTTCACATTTTAAAAGTCTTGCAGATTTCCAGATAAGTTGTTTCCTTATTAGTCAGACTGACAGTAAACCTGCCCACTCACACATTTCAATCCTCTCTAGCTCTGAGAAAAAAAACAGCTGCTTACTAAATGAAAAAATAAGGTAACAATGTGTTGCCATAGTTTAATGTATCAGCCTGTAACTTATATGAACATATGTGGGGTGACAAACAGACACACACTTTGCTTCAGCTTTATCCTGTCTACAGTGTATTTATTACTCCAGCTATGTGAACCTCTTGAGCATTTTTAAATGTTAAATTAACATTCAAAAACACAAATACCCCCCCACTGATAACAATTTAGAGGTACTTTAAATATATTTATCCATGGATGTGAAAATCATTTTTTATTACAGCTTTAAACAACTTATTTACGAGGAAAGAGTGTGAAAAAAATAGCTGCCCTCAACTTTTCTTTGCAGCTGTCAGCAGATCATCTAGAGGTAGCGGTAAGTCAAAGCTTAGAATTAAAAGACACTTCTGAGCAGGTCATCAGCAGGTCAGCATGCACACAGGAGAGTATAACTCTGGGGGAAGTGAACACGTCAGAGCAACTTGCAGCCGGCAGCGGTTGAACTTGCAATCAGCTTCTGCAGCAGATCAAGATCAGAATTGTCTCGTCAAAATAATCTGTCTCCTGTGTCTTTCAAGCTTAAATGTAAACAGTGGCTTTAGTTCTTACATTTATGTACATTTACTTCCTATCTTTACCCATGCTTTTTACTCCAGTTAAATCCAGATAATCCAATCAAGACAATCAGATCGAAGGTGAATGTTTGGGAACGCAATTACAGCTAATCTTTTTGCTAAGAGTCAAGATACAAGAGGAAAATTCTGTTTTCTAATCTCCAAAACATATTTTTTAACCAATTTAACTGCAGCTTCATCCGTCACAATCAGGTCAAACCAACATAACCAATGACAAACTCAGATGTGTGCCAATAAGAGGTAAAACCATTTTGTTGCTGCACTTTCTCAATCTGGCTTCAGCGTCTCCTCTCCGTCATCCTCACTATAACGAGGGGACATTCAGCTGGTGAAAAGAATCACATCCTGTTACGATGTGAAGAAATTTGAAACCACAAGCCTGAGGGCTGCAGAATGCGCTGCTTCCTTTGAACGGTTGCCCTTCAAAAAACATGACAAATACACGGTTGTTAGCAGCTCATTTGTCCTCAATCAAACAAAGCTGTAAACATCCTCTGATGTCGAAACATAACACTTCTTGCAAGCTAAGATTTCAATTGGGTAAAAATGGTTTCAACAGCATAAGTCAAATTTCTTTATAAAGCACATTTAAAACAACAGAAGTGCTGCACAATCAAAAATAGCAACCAGCAATAGCAACTAAAAGACAAATTTACTGCCTTATAAAAACTCATTTGCTCTGCTTACCAGAAAGAATAAGAATTCCATTTGAAAACTGTGGATGAAATGCAAACACTCGTGTAACTCACTGACCGTTTTAATTTGGTGTCACAGACTTTGCTTAAACTCCTTAAACTACCCTGCACTCTGCGAAGGCAAGCTGTATTGGAGTAATTCAACTATACATGTTCAAATTTGAAAGCAACTCAAGTCCCACCTGGCAAGCTGAAAGGATTGGTTCTTTAGTTTTGTTACATATGAAATCCAGGAAGTCTAAACCTGTGTCGGTACGTTACAGGTTCAAGGTGTAAATACTCAGCCATTGTGTTGACTGCTTTTGTCACTCATGATGTGTCCTCTAACATCACCATATGTGAGCAAATTAGATTTTCAACTGAAGGGGCCTTTAGGAAGCTATTACAGCGTTCTAGTTTTCAAATAAATCAGGTTAGTAAGGGTATCAGCTATAAAGGAGGCACCTTTTGTGTACTTCAGTGGGAAATTCACAACCCACTGTTTCATAGATTACCGAAAAACTGCATGTGACTGCATGTGTGTCATGCCACAATAAGGAAGCTTAAACAGCATAGCAATGGTATAACAAACAGCATCATTTTATTGTTCCTCCTGCTGTAAAGTTAACAGGCTTATTTGCAAAATGTTACTCAAGTGTAAAATTATCCATCCCAGAATTATTTTGCAGCTGGGTTGTTCAACATCTGTTCTGCATGTCCCTATCTCTGAGCCCCTGCATGTCGGTGGAATGAGGAACTGATAAAAAAGGAGGATAAAGAAGCACATTAACACATTTTCTCTTCGTTATATAGTAAACAGCTTTACTGATCACATATCCTCATTATCAAACAGACATTTAGGAGTGAGACATCAGATTTCCACTCCAGGATGCTGATGTTAAGGCTGCTGTCAGGGTGAGCCAACTGAGAGTGAAGCTATTTGGACAGAAATTTCACCATCTACAGCTTCAGCAACTGCAGGGCCGGGGGAGGGGATATACGAGACATCAGGGATGCCTCTGGGCAAACTGTTTTCCTGTGCCTCAGAATTGAAAGCCTGGAGCTGGTAGCAATCAGGGACTTGCTGAAGGACACTTCAGTCTTGAACTTTGAGCCATCCTGCTGCTCTGTTGCCAGCTGGAATGTTTCATTTCAACTTCAACTCAGTTTGCTACCACTGGTCTTGAGTAAACAGAGAAGCTGCTCTGCCTAAAGACACTCAGTGGTTGTCAGTCAGGGCAAAAGGATGACTCACTGAGGAGGTTTTAACCAGAATTTACAGAAACTTTGACACAATTATATTTTACACCTACTTCAAGCTTAAGAGATGCACTAAACAAACACTATTTTAAAACACTTTCAATGTGGAGAAGGCAGTTACAGCAAATGAGCTGCAGTATGGTTGAATTAAACAGATGTTTCTCTTTAGAATTAAGCAGTGAATGCACATGTATATAATGTATCTGTATGTACGAAAGTAAACAAGCACATTCAAATTTACTTGCAAGTACGTTCTGTTACAAGAGATTCACACATATTTATGTATAAACTCACGAGGTCATGTCATACCTGTAGTAAATTGAATGTCTTTAAATTGTTTTTCAGTATTAAACTTCAAGAATTAGGCCATATTTTCTGATGTTACAGACAAAACTGTATTTTAGATATCAAGTTATGGATGGCAGAGAATGTTCTACACCTCAATCAGGACAAAACTGTTGATCACTGGTTCTGAAACTCAGAGAGAAAAATGTCAAACTGCAGGAGTGTCAAGCCTCACATTGGAAACATGTTTCTCAAGCCAATGCAGAGACACTACTGCATATTTTAAGAGGGATTTTAAATGCTCTGCTATCTGATGTCTGGAAGAACAAAATATCTCACCCACAACTGCTTCAAAACTCAGATGCACGTATGTTGACTAAGACGAGCAGAAGAGTCTCCACTTGCTAACTGCTGTCTGCTACAGAATTGATTTTGAGATGCTTTTATTGATTTATTTTACAAGAGGCATTGATTTACTTTTACCTTCTCAAACCCTCAGGTCTTCTAGTAGTGACCTTTTAGTAGTGACATCCAGAGATGTGCCTGAGCCAGAGCACAGCCTTCCTGAAGACCTGAGTGCAGCAGTGGATGTTCATATTTATAACTGCGGACTTACGACCTTTTAACTCTGGGTTTTAACTGATTTTAAGTATTTCATTTCAATTTTATATGAATATTAACCAGCCCTCCCTCCCATGTTTCCTCATTGCATATATTTATTTATGCAGCGTTTTTCCAGTTCCTTTATTTATAACACAGTGTTTATGGGGGGGTTTGAAGGGCTTTCAGCTGCTTCACAGTAAAAGTGCTGTACAAGAGCAGCTTTGAATTAGCAGTTAGCAAAATTAGCATACAGTGTTAAGGCAGCATTGTGACTGGGGAAAATGGACCCCTCATTTTTCCTGCAATGCCTTGTAAACTTTAGGATCGACTTGGAACTTCACAAATGAGGACAGAACTGTTGCAGGTTGATGACCCGCTGCCGTAGACTTGTCTTGACATGTCGTGTCTATGCCGTTTTCCCTCGGTGGAACTTTGGGCATTCTTAGTTTCCCATACCCTTTTTTAAAATCTGGCTTGTAGTCTGTTTTGGCCGTCCTCACATGAGTGTCAGCGAGGACAGACGGATGCTTGGATTTCAAATACTTCAGGGCAGAAAAAAAAGGACTTGCAAACAGTGGCAGCAGCTCCAGCAGGGCCTGTTTAACATTAGGATGTTTGTCCATTGGCTCCGTTTTCCAAACTCCACGGTTCTGCTCCTTAGAATAAATTTCAGCCATCCGTCAAAAAATGTTCCCTGCTCACTCTCACATTTGCACTTAGCTTTACCTTCTGTTTTCCCTGTCAGGAAGGGATTCCAATCACACCGTCACTGGAGAGCACATTAAAAATTACACTGACAACTATTTTATGTAGAATGCATTCATCCAGTCAGTGTGGAATTAACTGGATGAATGCATTATTTTTCTTCAACTCAAGAGAAAGGCTGTCAATTTCTAAAACAAATTTGCATTCATGATGTAAACACAACTTTGACAAACAGAAGCGACCTCCGTTCACCCACTTGATTCCTATTTAGCTTAATTCCTGCCAAACTGACTACTGAGAAATCCAACAGAAGAGCTGTGTTGATCCACAAGTGTGGGCTGACTGTGGACTGATGGCTCTCTTCTCTTTTTCTCCTCAATCATGAAACCACTTCCTCTGCAAACCACAACGGCTCTCCTCCATGCTCTCTGTCACATCGATGCAAATCTCACGGCTCACTTACACAAACACTGACGAAGAAAGAAAGAATGGCGCTGAGCCGGACGGTGAAAAGAAAGGACGGAGTACCTACAGAGGGATTTCCCCTTTGGTCAGATTTCACAGAGAAAACAGGATTGCCCAACTCATAAATGTCCACTATTACACACAGCATTGACAAACAGACTCTAGAGTTAAAAATAGCAGCACACAAGCTTTCCCCATTGCAGTCACAACTGTACATCATTTGTGTGAAAACAGCTTCCTCTTTAAGCGTGGGCCAGTGTAAATCCAACAGATTTTCAGAATCTGTACTGGAACCACGATAAACAACAGAGTAACAGGGAATTCCACTTGTTTTCAAGGAAGTGTCACTTAGTTGGAACAAAGCTGCACGCCAGCCAGGTCTTGTTGTGCTGCATGTTGCTTGACTGGTTTTGTGATTAGGAGCCACAGGAACGACTGACCTCCAGAGATCAAGGTGAAAAGGAAACAGCACAACAACCTCAATCCTTAATCAGTCATTAGAACCTAATATACAGCCACTGTCACTGGGTGGGGAACATGTAGGAAACTAGAAGAAGGTCCTGCTGTGCCCCTGCTGTTTCTCCTCAGAGGTGCAGACAGCTGGATGGATTTAAAAATGAGCATATGTGTTATGTCCAATGTCCATGATACGACTTCAGATGTGTTCTTGAGGGAACAAAAACTGCTTCAGAGGTGGGAGGGAAATGGGAGGGGAGTCACGTCTTGTCAAGCAGAGAAGCAGAGATATCTGTTGCTCAGCTGCAAAGGGGAAAAACTAAGTAAACTAATCTTAACCTGGAAGAAAAATTATTACACAGTTATACTTGGTTCAGAGATCATTATAAAGATTTCCCTTTCTCATTTACATTTTAGAAATGAGTAAACCGAATCATTCCCAAAACATAAATATCCTTCCAGAATTAATTCATCCGTTTTTTGGTGGCAGGAGTAACAGACCTCCTGTGATCCTAGTAGGCACTGCTCGGTTTAACATATTTAATGTTAAGATTACATCTACTGAGCATTTACTCGGAGTCCACTCCAAACTAACTGATGGCAAAAAAGTAAAGTGTAAACTTTGCAAACAACATTCTGTATTTCCCAGCTCAATAACCAACATGGCAGATTTTCTAAAAACACCAGCTAACTTATCTGCATTATGTTTCCCCAACAGTTCTTGTGCTGGATCACCAGTTGATACAGTTTTCTATTTTCAGAAATCCTTTGAATACATGCAGCTGGTCTGCTTCCAGTCTGTTCTCATCATTTCAGTAGAAAATAACCAGGTTCAAATGATTCAATGCGCCACAAAATCTAGCTTTTTATGGTGATTTAGAAGTCATTTAGATTAATAAGGCTGCAGGTAAAGTCACTCAATGCACTGGTTAATAAATATCATTTAGAGATAAAGTGCAGCTCTTTTATGCTCGCGATCAAAGTAATAGTTGTTAATGAATAAGTTTTCCAACAGCTAAGATTTTCTTTGGTCCACTATCCCGACTTGTGATCTTGACCTTGCTGAGGATGAATTTTGCTCCATGTTTCCCTAAATATTTGATTGGTGCAACTTTTGTCATTCGAGCAAAAACGTAATCCAGTGAGATACTTTGCATTCAGTTTGGGGCATAAAATGGGTCTAGTGTACAAAATCTGACTGGGGTGGGTACCTCACGATATGATACGATGCGCGATACATAGCTTACAATACCAATACTATCAGGATACAGCGATAATAGATATACTGCAAGACAATCACATAATGATACATCACCATATCTATACCTTGGATATATTCATACCGTGGTTCCAGTGTGTGTAGCATTTTTTTTGAGGTCCTTAATTTTCCAACCACACTGTACAGGCGGAGATCCTTGCTAACGCACCCAGCGATGGACGTTGTAATGCTGGCAGCTTTGCTTTAAACATCGTATTAACGGCTGTAGGCTGACTTGAAACGTTAGCTGCATCAGCCGCTTTCTCAACGAGGAGTTCAGGGTGGTGGCGTTGCAGGTGGGTTTGCATGTTGGTGGTGCTGCCTGTGTGCTTTACTTTTGCGAGGCAGTTCTTGCATATGTCATAGTCTTTGTCCAGCTTGCTTGTTCCCTCAATGTTGCCAAAGCCCAAATGGGTCCACACTTTGGACTTAAACGTGGATGGGGCGTCTCTTACGGTAGCGTTGCTGTCCACCATTATACCTGTACTAACTGTTTTTGGGCCGATTCATTTCCGCTCCAGTCTCCCTCATTCATGTGATAAACGCCACCATGTAGAGACATTAAGTAGTGACGCTGGGGAAATGGTAGCTGGCAGGGGAATGTGGCAGGGTTTAGAGCGCCTTATTATATTAATTAAAGAATGGATATTTGTCGCCAGCCTATCGATACTCATATCGCACAAGGAGGGACGACAATATATCTCTGAAACGATATTTTGTCCCACCCCCAATTCTGAAACATTTCACAAGCTATTACTTGTGTGGACATGAACACTGTCAAACTCACCAGACAGAAGCCAGTGACTTTAGTGTATTAATCTTCATTTCATGGTAACAGAGATTATTTTGACAAGTTCCTGGAAGGCATTTATACTTATAATACTGATATTATGAAAGCATAGATGTGAAATGTTGGCCAAATGACAAACCCAGCCCCAACTGCAGATAAAAAGTGAGTGACAGGATTGCAGCTGCAGTTTCGGTCCGCTTTGTTCAGAATGTTATCAGAAATGTTGCGTCAGTGTATTCCTCCAGGACACATCTGTTCACAGAGGCAAGTGCAAAAACAATGTTTCTGAGTTTTAATTATAGACATATGTTGTTGCGAGTCTGGAGAAACTGGCAAAGACAATAGCAAGCGTCCAAAGTTGACTAGGTAAAGGGTGTGTGTGTGTATTTGTTGTGTTTGAAAGTTGACAGAGTGAAAGGTCAGTGGTCTAGACTGGCTGTGTCTAGGGGAGAAGTGTCCGTTTGTTTTGCAGCTAAAAATATATATATAAAAAAATCACTCAATCAGATAAATAAATCACTCAAGTTGTTGCTATTACTTAACAGTTTGCCACAGTAAAAGCATGTTTAACTATGCAGAGAAACTACTAAGTGCAGAAGCATCTTCTTGTAACTCACTTTGACTTCACTGTAATTTATAAACCTGTTTCACTGGGAGAGGTGAAGAGCAATGTGTTTCCAGTGAGAAGGTGAGTAAGACATCTTGTTGGAATTTGTATGTAGGACCAAGGAAATCATGTATTGAGATTTCATTGCATCATGACATAAAATTAGCTTGTCATCGGACTAGAAGTGGTGTACAGTATAACCAATTTGAAGTTCTAATTAGCAAAGTATGTATGAAGAAAGAACCGGACATTTAACATAAGCAGTGGGAGACATGAATGTACATAAATCAGACAATCAAAGAAATACTAACAAAAACTGATTTACTTCTAATGTTTCAATGGAAAAAATGTCAACTGAGGAACCTCTGCTTTCTCCTCTGAAAGTCAGAGATAAAAATGAGTTTCATGATAATCGCTGTCTTAGAGCTGCGCCTACAGAGCCAATCCCTTGGTGTTTTCCCTCTCTCCTGTTGCAAGTCTGAACACATTCAGTTTCACTCTGACACTGGTGCAGTATTCCCTCCCTTCATCTACTCTGCTTCTCTGACAGTTAATCACCTCTCCACAGGTCTGTCAGAGTTTATTCCAAACAGCTGAACACGCCAAATGCTCCTCATGTTTGTAGAGTTGACTGGGACCAGAACAAAAGCAGACACGCCGCCTTTGTTTCAGCTTATTATACACAAACATGTCTTAAGTAATGGTTGCTTAAGTACCATAAAAATGTCTTGACCTTAAATGCCACAAAGTTTCTTAAGGACTGAACACACTCCACTGATGTTCTGCTACAGGGCTGCTTTTCAATACTTTTTAAAAAACTGAATACGAATGCAAGAACCCATCAAAGAAGAGGCAGAGAGCAATTACAATTTTACCTTAGAAGTCAGCTGTAGAATTAAAATGTTCCCTTGTGTCTGTGAAAACGGTGACTGGAAATGGAACTGCTATTTAGCATCTTACTCAACATCTGTCTCCAGTGACATGTGGAGTTGAGTTTCACTTTGACAACTGCCCTACTTTTATTGAACAACCACAAAAACAAAATGTGGTAATAGGTTTTTGGACAAGTCAAAAATAGAGTGAATGCATCAATAAATAACATTAATACCTACATTATTTAAGTGCTTTTATTACCTAAACCTCAAATTAATTAGTAAAAATGCAAAAAAGCAGTTTCTTGGGATTTTTTCTATTTATGTTTTTTTTTTTGTAAGATGAAAAGAAATTCAGCTCCTTCATTTTGTAGTTTTTGGTCTTGGCACACATTTAATCACTTGTCTGTTCCTGATTTTTCAGACATTTTCCTTTTCTTCTCACCATATTTAGAGTTTTTTATATACTTCTATGACAGTGGTATGAGTCTCCTTGTGTGTCCAAGGCAGTGATTGGAGAAATGTGTGTTTGTGTGTCACATGAGTGGAGCTACTGAGAGCTCTTTGTGGCTTCCACAGTTTGTGTAGTTAAAAGGTGATAAAAGCCCATTTCGTGAGGTCATGCTATAACCTGAACGATCACAACCTCAGAGTATCTGCTGCAGGTAATCCTGAGTCATCAGTTTGTTGCAAAATAGCTGCTCCCCTCAGGAAAGTGTCCCTGTGGCTGCTCTTTGAAGCAGCAGTGAGGTCATACTTGGAGCCATGCCAGCTTCTTTCTATGAACAAGCAAGAGAATGAAAAAAATCCCACCTTTTTCTCTTACTTTATATGTTTGTATAAAGTAACAGTTCCTGAAAGACTGCAGTGCAAAGTCTTGCGCACATGTGAATGGAAGTGTTAGTATTGTATGTGAGCCAACAGCGAGCCTTGTCGAGACCTGTTAGAAGAAACTGGTGTCTGAATAATCCTGGCAAACAGGACAAACCAGCAGCAGACACACATTCACAGTATCACATGTGGTTGGACTTTGGGGACGAGCAAACTAGAAAAAAAACCTTATCAGGAAGTGTCAAAAAAGTGGTTTGACAAAAAATGTTCTCTTCAGCTGCAGCACTAGAACCAAACTACACCAGTTAGTTTAGTGCTGACAGTCAAATCCTCTTCACAGATTTCTGGGATAAATTCCAGGTCGTCCTGATGGCAGACTGAAGCTGCTGCAATATCCCTGCTGATGTTCTTGTGGTCACACTGACGCTCAACGGATGTTACTGATTGCAAGTCATGTCCACTTTCCAAACCAAACCACCAAAAGAATGAAGGATAAGTGAAGCCACAGAAGCTGGGACAAACTGAAACTCTAGCTCTCATATTCAGGATATTTCACTTGTGAATAATGATTCAGAGACAATCAGTCAACTGATGGATGTTATTCAGCTGTGCAATAAAATAATGCAGATTTAAACAAGAACAAGCATACTTTGGCTGTTTCATATGTAAGTGTTCTCAATAAGACCTCTAAGAACAAACTTACAAAAACATTTTTTTAGATATAAATGGAGAAACATCTGATTTGGCTTTGTGGTGTCCCATAGAGATGCATTCTTGGACTGCTCAATCCACACTTGTAAGTGTTTTCTTAGTATTTCCCAGAACATTAAACAAAAAATAAACAAGATAACCGTCTAATTATTTTTAATTAAACATACTTCTTTAAATGCCAATACATTTGCTCATGTAGGACTTTATTGCCTTTTCATTAGATACAACTGTCTCTCAGGTCTCATCTACAAGATTATTTGGCCTTTTTTTGATTAAAAAAATGTCCTTGTGAAAATCGTACTTAGTCAGTTTTATTGACACAGTAAGTAGCCTGGTTTGTCTCATCTTGGTTAGTTTGCTACATCCTCACTACAGAGAGTACCTGTAACTCACATCTTGTAATATTGTTTCAGAAAAAAAATTCCCCACCTTCTTTCATCTTATTATCTTCACCAGAATAGATTTGTCAAATGTACTGTATTTGGTCTCATCTATTCACTGCGTACCGGCAGCAGATGCAGCAGTAAACACAGATGTCACTGAAAACCGATCAGAATATTATTGCACATTGCATGTCATGGAATGTTTAAATACTGGATCTCTAAAGATGACCCCACATTGGATGACTGGTATGGTGAATTTTTTAAATACAGCCCAGGGGAAAATTAATATTTGCCCTACATGACGACATACAGTTCATTATGATCTGGGAACCTGTAGCTAAAGCTGTGGATTCCTCTGGACTACATTACAGTAGTCCCTCACCATACCGCGGTTCACTTTTCACGGTCTCACTGTATCGCGGATTTTTACATTGTATATAAAATACGTAGTGTACAGCAGACGAGGCGACGCACATATGGAAAACGCAGCTACAGTCGCTTCCACTTGAGCTAGTCGGTCTCTGATTGATTGGCGGCGATCGAAGCCAGTGTTTATAAGAGTGTGGAAAAAGGTTTTTAACAGTGTGGGGAGGGTTTATAAAGCCTTAAATTATATATAAATAATGAAATAAATATAAGATCACTACTTTGCGGATTTCTTCTATCACGGGGGGGGGGGGGTCTGGAAACGAATCCCCGCGATAGACAAGGGATTACTGTATAGCTAACTGAATGTGCACAACTGCTTCTGACTGGCTACCATGTGCACAATGGTACAATGCTTGGTTCGTGTATGTAGTGTGTGTGTTACTGTCAGTGGACACTACTAGTTGTTCTAAAGTTTTGTTTGAAAGTCCCGTTTCTGCCAAAGGTGGACTCTTATTTATTATAAAGTAACACATTTGTTGTAAGGCAACAGAACTGTCAAGTAATACATTATTTTGAGTAATCAGACTGAACACTCAGCCCTGCTGTTCTGTGATTTGAACATTCTATTTCCAATATATATGCAGCTTTACTCATACAAATTACAACTTCTCTTTCAGATATAAGGGAGTTCAGCTATAGAGGAAGTGCCATCATACTGAAACACAATCCTACTATTTTACAAATTTTAAAGGTCCCAAATTGTTTTCTGTTCAAACAAATTACCTACAGCCTCACATGTCCCAAGAGTGTGTCTTTCAATTTTTAGCACAAAATGCATCAAAGATAGTTAATTCCACCATGACTGGATAACTCCTAGTTTCAGAAAACATACAAAATGCAATACAAATGGATTTTTACCTCTAAGCACCATCGTCAAATTTGGGCTTTTTCATTTAGTCACACCACTTGAAGCTACATTCATTACAATATACTGTAGCCCTTTCTCCTCCTGTGTCTTTCCCAGCATTTGTATCCTATTGCACGTTATAATGAGATGTCTTTATTAAGCTCTTTTGAGATCTTATGAGCAGAAGCCTTGTCTATTAGGGCACTGTGAGTGTGTGCAAATAAACTAATTGTGATATACCTAAACATAAACATTTCAAACAGCCAATCAATTTCAAATGTCCTGTTGGAAGCTAATATTTTGAATGAATTCATTCTGTAAAAAAGCCCCTTGTCTAAGGAGGAGTATGGAGGATTTCGATAAAATATGGCACTGACTTAGTCATTATATCATATGAGACCGACTGATTTGAAAAGAACCACAGAGAGCTGGGAATTTTCATCACAGATAATCTCCCTGATAGCTGAACATCATAACAGTCCAGCCCATATCAGTATTCCCACGCTCCGGTCATCCTGCCTGGAAAATACAGTCATCTGACTTTACTACCAACTCAAAACAGCAGACTGCTTTTGTTAAAGGTGATGTCTTAAGAGACACTCTCTCAGTGGAGGAGACTGTCGTGAAGCATCGGCTGCTGAATGCTGTGTGTACGTGTGTTAACAGGGTTTTGTAACTTACCACAAAGATGTGCGTTTGTGTATGTGTATGCTATTTGTTGGATCCACGTGGCAGCAAATGACGGTATAACTGGTGTGTGGTTTAAAAAAAAAAATCACACACTAGCTCATATTGTTGTTTTGCACTGTGCTTCTCAGAAATCATCTGTGGGTCACACACTGGATTTTCTGTTATCAAAAAGACTGGATTTTTTATACAAGCCCATTTCTAAGATGGAAGATATTAAAATAAGAAAACTCAAACACACTAAAAATTCATCAAGACAAACATGTAAAATGATTGAAAATAAATCCATACTGTATTTTTCTCATGTATAACTTCCATCCACTTGTTTTCTTTGACTTCATTTTCCTGCTCTGGTTTTGTCCAGCTGGTTGAAATTCAATATTCCACAGTGGCATGCATCCATCTGGTCAAAATTCACTTCATTTGGAGCAGAAATATTATTTTGGAGGGAACCTTTTCATTGATTGTGCAGTTTTGTTGATGTTGTTGTTGGTCATGTACTGAAGTGCAGTCTGTCATCAGACAAGGCGATAGAACACAAAGCATTCTGGCGGAGGCTTACTGTGGATCGATAACGTAAAGGTCGAAGATCCCTGCAAGCGTTCGGTCTGAAGGGAATATCCACCCTAATGCCGCAATATTTCTTCATGTGACCTCAGCTACTTCAATTAGAATTTGTAAACCTCATTAAATTTCTCCCTAGAAGCAGAGCCAAAAAAAGAAAGAAAAGTGTCCTAAAGGATTTCAGACTCTGTCAAACCATTCAGGTTTTGTACACATGAATTATGTTCAGATTATGCTACTTAAACTGGCAATAACATATCAGTCAACACATTAGGGATCAATAGCTTGAAATGCTAATTGGCTTCAGCACCTAGGACTATTTGATAAATGTAAGGATTTAGCTTTGTTTCAGTATAATATGCTACACTGCATCTATCAGGTGTATTCTATTCTAATGTGGAATTATTTCTTTTTTTAATGCTTGCAGGTCTTTGGTTTTTAAGATACTGTGCTGACCTTCAGAGGACATAGATAGTGGCACATGCTCTGTTTTAAACCTGAAATAAGTGCAGATGACAGGAAATAATTAGTGAAATCTGGTTCAAAGGTTTGGATGCCTGACCATCAATAAGGTATTAAAAATAATCCCTTAAACATACATTATTCATATTATTGGTTGCTGCTTTGAGGGTACAGGGTTAGTTCACATGACTTGTGAGTAGTGACATTAAGACATTCTGGCTTCTGCACTTTTCACGGTGTGCACTGTCAACTTTAGCCTTGTGTAAGTGTCTTATAAACGTTCATGTACTTACACTGGGCTGTTTCTTTCTTGAATCGATTCGCAAACGTCTTGCCCAGACTGGCAGATGCTGGCAGATATTTCATTTCATTTCATTTCATTTCTTTATTTCATTCATTTGTAAAATAAAATTATTTCAAGTGAATACCAAACATCCTCCAAATTTGAATGAAAGGGAGCAGAAAGAAGATAAATCTTATAATGTCTGCCCCTTTATCCCCAAAAATCATTTCCCAAAAAAAACCAAACTTGAAAAATAGAAGATATGAAGTGCCTGCGCAACAGTGGTGTAGTAGCCGATGCCTGATTTGTATAGATCCCCACTCATGGTTCAGCAGGCGTGTGGGCTGCAGGTTAATTATAAAGTCCAGTCATTGCAGAGTGAAATATAGTCTTACTGTTGCTGTTACTTCTTAAAGTAACTAGATGGGTAATCACAAAGTGCAGTCATCTGACAAGGCCAATGTCCCATCTCACAATTTTAAATACAGTGATCTGGATCCACACCATAACTTCATTGGCCAAGCTCCACCTCTCCACTAAGTTTCATGAAATTCAGCCTCAAAGTTTTTGCTTACAAAAGAACAAAGACAGCACTGAAATGGTATTTCTCACCTAGGGGAGGATTAATTCCCTTAATCTTGATGCAGAGTTGCAGTGACAGGATACAAAGCAGTTGTGTGTTTTGCACAGAGCAGGTTAAAAGCAGCTGACAGTGAGTCATTGCAGTATTTGGTTTCCCTTTCTTTTAAAGCCATGGTATTATCTGAACTTCAAATTTGTGATCTGTTGCACCCCTACTGTGAAAGCGGGAGATTCACACTCATATCACACAGGCTGGTCAGTCATGTGATATAACGTCACTACTCTCAAGCCTTAAAAAAATAACACTTAACACCTTCACTGTAATTACCTCATATGCTAACGTGACAACAAAGAAATCATGAACACAAAATGCAAAAATTTGAATAGTCACCAGACCACAAACAATTAGAAAATGTCCAGAAACTAGAAGAATCTATTCTGGGGTAAGTCTTAAATCTCCATTTCACAGGTTTTGCCTTCTACCAGTCACTTTAGACCTGTTCTCAAACCCCTGCAGAGAGCTGCTCTTATGTCTATATAGCACTTTGATAAATCAGACTCAGATGGTGTGAAATGTTGGCCATAATTCTTCCGGAAAATTACATTTCTATAAAAACTAAACTGCATTCTCCGTTAAGTTCTGAAGGGAACATATTTTCTGACAAATGATGTTTGTTTGAAATGCATCACAAATGCATGTCCAAACAATGCATCTTTGCCATTTATTTTACAACTTCACTGTTGCTCCTTTACAGCCAAACAATCATATATATATATACACACACACATATATATATGTAGATTTTAGATGGGGCAGGACTCAGAAAATGGAGGAAACGCTTCAAGCTTTAAATATGTAGCAAAAGAGTCATATTTTAACCCAAACCGTGATGTCTTTCCTAACTCTAACCAAGTTATTTTGCTGTGAAACCAAGCTTCTATCAATTATATAAGTGTCTACCAAAGCATGATATTTTCCTAAACCTAACTAAGTAGTTTTTGAACCTACACCTAAACAGAAAGCGAGCGAAAAACAAAAGTAAAGTTCTGAGTGAAAGTCCGGCTGCTGGTTTATACTACCAACTATCCCTTTGACATCCTAACAAATAACCTTTATTTCAAAATGAAATTACATTCTGTATAAAACATATTTAAGAATGCAGTTATGTGGTATCGGAACATCATTTTGTAGAGACGGGGTTCGGGTGTGCAGGAAAGCCGATTAAAAGCATGTACTGCAAGTTAACCCTTTGCACAACATTAATTTAAATTACACAGTGTCTGGCCAACTTTTAGGGTTAGCCACAAAAAAAATCAATTAAATATATAATATCATCTTAAAAAGCTGCATTTATTTAACTAGCGTAGCTTTGGTTTGTCTCTAGTACTATTCTTCAGTATACCACAGCTTCTCTGCTAAGAAATTAATGTGTTTCAGTTGGCTTTGAGCTAAAACAAAGTGTGTGTGCAGGCAGAAGACTGTTTAAATGATAAACCTACACTAGGCGGTCCTGCACTGACAGTAACAAAACTGCTTCTAGAAATAAAAGATTAAATATGGAGGAGCTCAAACTAAACTTGCATAAACACCAGAATAAAATAAAAATATATTATCTGCAACCCTGCACACTATTCATAAATATTGACATATCTTCACTTATCACTGTTTATCCACTCCCTTTCTGTTTCCTCTGTCTCCCTCTTTCCCCTGCTCTCCCCCTCAACTGTCCTCTGATGGCTTTCCATGTTAAGCTTCCTTTCCCTCTGACCTCTCATCATCCACAAATATTGATCGACCTCTCCTTATCTGCCATGTCTATACTCCCTTGTTACTCTCTGGGCTTCTTAGTGAAATTAGAGCTTCTGGAAATAGGGCCTGAAGCTCCAAACAGCTCACAGCACTGCTTCTAGCAATTAAGTCAAGGCCGAGCATGCTTTCAGACAGTAAATATCACAATTTTATTGACAGAAAGCACTCCACAGTACTATTAATAGAAAGTGGTATTAATCGAAAGTCTTAGTACACCCAAGTATTCCTTAAATTCATTAAAAGCAGTGAAACTCTTTCTACAAAGTGCACCAGGACCATGAAGAGCCTAAAGCTGCCTCAGTGACGCATTTACTTCAAGTGATTTAAGCAGTTCCAGATAAAGGTTCAGTAACTCTGCAGGGTTCCTAATTTATCAAGAAGTTCAATAAACTTAAGAGTAATCAGAGTCCTTCAGAGCAATGATTCCCAATGTTTATTGTTGAAATTATGCCCACAACCATTAGCCAAACTCAAGAGCCCTGTCATTGCCATTTCCAAATATGTTCATTTGAATTGATTTGAAAGTGGATGTAATGTAACCATTAAAGACACAAAACTGGATACACTGATACATCTTACTTTTCATAAAACTGAACAGTTGTCTTTAGATCAGTCTGCATTCATACTAGAGCTGAATGATTTTAGGGAAACATTTCATTGAGATTTTTCTGACAGAGAAATCTCCAAGATAAACCCCCGACAGAACAGGTACCCTACTTGGGAATCACTGATTTCAAATTAGGAAGTTACTGAATGCCAGCAGCTGCCTCTATACCTATTTGACTCTTTCTATCAAACAAGTGGCAGCTACAAGGTTAAAGATCAGACAACGACAGGATTCAACTAAGAGCCTGTTTTTGCAGTGTAGAGAAGAGTGAACCACACACAGAGAACAGAGCAGGTCGCTGGAGAGGAAGTGAAGCCATAATCTTTACAGACAATCAACAATGTGGTGACAAAGACTCATGCAAATCGGTCAACTACATAACAAACCAAACCATAAGATCACATGACAAGAATGAAAGTACAAGTGCTCTCAACTCTGCTACATTAATGCCATGTAGTAGTACTGGAGAAAATAGACTCAGAAGCATAACTAGTAGCAGTGGTAATACAGCATGTGCTAGTGCAAGCTCTGCTAAGAAAAGAAGCAATGGGGCACAGCAATGAAATTTAGATTTGTTGCAGATCCAGACCTTAACTTGAAGATAAGGCACTGCCCTCATCAGAAGATGCAATTTCAGTGATTTGCTATTTTACTAATGGGCTCAGATTAAGAGTTTTTTGA
Source organism: Dascyllus trimaculatus (assembly GCA_024666655.1). Classification (NCBI taxonomy): domain Eukaryota; kingdom Metazoa; phylum Chordata; class Actinopteri; family Pomacentridae; genus Dascyllus; species Dascyllus trimaculatus. Next base: position 18,645,030 of record CM045468.1, read on the forward strand.
GTGTGACCTGATTTTCTGTGGTGAGGCTCTCTGTTGTTCAAAAGCTTACACAGCTCTTGATTGCTGGTCTTACAGTTGCCATGCACACTTGTAAATGGAATGTCACGCATTGGTTAATACACAATGATAGCTACTTGATTTCACAGACAGATCGAAGCATGGAACACTGGGCCTCCAACACACACCAAGCAAAAACAGAAAACATTTTACACTGGAAACAAGCAATTACTGTACTAAAGTTCTTACTGCGGCTGCCAGGTTCTAGACAATCTCCTGTACACCACTAAGAAAAAAAACTTCTACTGTCTCTACTGTGCATTTTATGATAAGACACATGCACAAAAAAACACAACAACTTCACTTTTTTCCTTTCATATAAAATATAATATAAAACATCTGCAAGTATTACCATAAGCAATTATGTAAAATCTGAACAGCCTAGACTGTAACAAGATGCAGCATGGATGGTGAATCCCTATAATGACTGAGATAAGAGCTTGAAAGTAAAGGCAGAGAAGTTACAGTGAAGGTCCACAGAGTGAAACAAACAACAGGACATGCAGGTGATGTTTTTAATCCAGAAAAGGTTCCAAGCTGTGTGTAAATCCATACAACAAACACTGTCACCACACTGAATGAGAAGTTTGTGGTACAAAAAAACAACAACAAAAAAGCAGCATTGCATTTTGAGCAAATGGCATGAAGAAGATTCTCACAGATGGGAAAACGGTGGTGAGACAGATTCCAGAAAGTAAAAACATAAATACTAAACGTTTGGGGAAACAATCTGGCTTTTTGTCTGTGAAGTTAAAACAAGCAGTCTAAAGTTGCAAAATGCTTCCAATGGCACACATACATGTATTGCATAATTTCCTGTACAAAGTAAACTATGTAGATTTTTTGTATAAAAACGGCAACAAACAGTGAAGAGATGATCACATGCTGCACAGCTTGAGAATAGTGACGCAATGCAGTGTTACATAATAATTCAAACAACTACAGCACATCAATTCAAGCTACTCCTAATGTGTTTAAAAATGACGTACCATAGACAGTATAACAGTATACACCGTGTTAAAGATGATTACAAATTTAACATTTTATTTAACTAGAGTTTACAGCTAAGGGCAGCATCACTTGTGCTACAGCTACAATACCTTTGCAAATGGTTTCTTGGTCAGACTTTTTAAAGTGCAGATCAAGTTATTGAAATTGCTTTTCAGTGACAAGGAAAATCTCTCCGCTTCCTTTCTCCAGGAGAAAGAGGAATTGTCCCCGTTTCAGTGTCTGAAAACCAGTTAACAGCACAAAACATGAGCAGAGAAACACTCAGTCTGTTACAAATGATGCTGTTACTGTGGTTGTTCCTACTCTAACAATGTCATTCATTTTCACAGCAGAGAATGGTATTCTCCTTTTCTAGCAAAGTCTGTGTGTGTGTGTGTGTTGTAGAGATTATACACACCAGATGAAGCAGCTATTCATCAAACCAAGTAAAAGGAAAAGGACCTATTATTCACACTGTGCCTCAAACCAAACTCTATGCATCTATGTCTGATATCAGTGTGCAGCTGCCACATTCGAGTGATTTATCTGCACCAGTTTAATCCAACCGCTCCATAACTCTGCTGTGTGTGTGCAGTTGCAACCTTGTTCAAGGACACGGTGACACAAAAACCAAATGTGACAGAACATCTGCTTGTAGCCAGGTACTCCCCTCCTCAATCAATATCACACAAACCCACACAAACACTATTTATCCAGCATATGGGTTGTTGCTACAAGATCATTCTTGAATCACACCATGACTAGAATCGAGATATCGTCTGATCTCTTCACTTGATCGCTCACACCTCCATTCATCATCCATATGTCCTTTACACATGTTCAGTGTGTTTAGGTGACCTGAGATATCACTGCACAGGAGCTATTTAGAGCCCCACTGGTCTATGATCTGCACACCAGATATATGCCATTTGTTTCATTACCAGTTTAGGGATTGAAAACAGACCTAGAAGTGGCAAAGACGAAGAGTGTTTACAGCACATACTGGTGTCAATACGCTGAGCTATTGGATGTTACAGTCTTAAAGGGGATTTGTATCGATCGACACCTGCATTGATTTGCTGGCCCCAACACTGTACACTTGTGTCTCAGTGGGTCTCATACAGTGCGAAACACACCTTATTGTAGGCTCTGTGTGTGACGCTCACAGCTCACTGGAATTAATGACCCGTGACAGTGGTATCACTTTACTACTTATTTAGGCATCCCAAGTACCTCAGCTCAATGAAAAGTCCTTCCCAGAGGATGGAAGCTGGAAGGATGCAGCACCTTTTTATGGTTTCAACCCTCTATCAGAAATCCTGTAAGATGTTTGTGTGTTTGTTCACAGAGTTGCTCCCTTCTAATGTTTATTTCCAACTTACAAATAGAAAAACTAAAAATTCAGTTCAATCATCCACTGAAGCTTCCACTTCACTGGAGGGACAACAAATAAACAGCAGATCTGTGTGAAGCAAAGAAATGTGACTACATGAAAACAGGAACACATATTTCCATCTTGTTTTCTACATTCAGTTTCATGGCTGATTGGAGTATTAGCCCTACAAGCTTTTATCTTCATGAACCAACTTCTAATGTTCACATAATGGTAGTGGGTGCAAACAGAAAAGAATGTGCCTGTTTTTCTTTACCCATTCAAACCTTTGCTAAAATCTGCAATACATTTGTGTGAAAACCAAGCTAGAGAGGCATCAGACGAGCAAGGTAAGACCAAAATCTGTGGCAACAGATGAACTTGCCTGCATTTTTCTTTAATTTCAGTTCACTAAAATCAACAAAACTCCCTTCTCATGAAGTGACTGGACATGTGTGTATCATAAAGAAGAATCTGAACTTTGACTTTTTGGTCCCCAAAGAAGAAGTTGTTTATATGTCAACTTAAACAGAAAACTAAAAAACTTCTTGGCACACAGCCGTGTCTTTGATATGAGACTATGTGAAGCTGTGTGTCATTATTCCCATCTGTATGATCATGGTCATTCTGAAGAGGGGAAGTAATTTTACCTTCTGAGGTCGTTTCAAACTAATTCTAAGCTTCAGAAGAAAAGTAATGAATTAATGTTCAGTTCCATCTGCTAATGTAAATATTAGAAGTTGATCTTTGAAGAGAAACAGCCGGGCCATCAAGTCTCTGTTTTAGTGTTATTAAACCAACAGACCAGGGTGAAATAATATGATACTGGGAGAACAATTAGTCAACCTTAAGTGATGGTAAATCATGTGGAAAACAGGATGTGTATATGACATGTTTGTTTCATGTGTCAATTTCAGGGGCAGTTTCTAAATCCGACATCCAACATGTGATGTTTTCTTTCAGTTTTTTTAATCAGGACTAACCTTTTCATCTTTGCCAAGTTTGCTAATGTTTTGCACCGTTTGGATTTTTTTTTCTTTTTTTGTGTTTCCACTCACAAGTGAAAACATGCATGAATAAATAAGTGTGGATACTTCTTTTCAGGTTTTCCAGTTATTCCAAAGTTAACCACACCAGGGGTCAGCAGGCCAACATATCTGCCTTTCCCTGCCAGCTGGCTTACAGTGCACCTGACCCTGATGTTTGCAGGTAGTGGCCCCACAGGGCAGCACTGGGGGCTCCATGTTGTTTTTTCAGGCTGTGCCCGGCTGAGCCCCACAGGTCAAGGCTCGGCCTTCAGATGTTGACCAGCGAGCTCCCCTCCCAGGTCAGGCCCTATGAGGGGACCAGTTTTCCTTTTCCTGGTGAGGTTCTGGCAACTCGTCTCTCGCAGATTCATTAATTGCTCTTTGTCTGGCCCCTCCCCGTGGACAAATCTGCCTTAGGAGATCCTACCAGGCTCTGCCACCTCCAACAAAATAGCTCCTAGAATCACAAGAATTTTATCATGGTCTAATTCCGCTAAGTCACTGGACAAATATTTTGTTTCTATTCTCTTTTCCATTTTTTCTATATATCGCAACTGATGTATTTTGAGCACACATCCCTACGCCTACACCAGCATTTCTGCATGTTGGTGTCTACTTAAATGTGCCGCAGCCTCCATTGCTTTGATTGAAAACTATCCAGTCGGAGGGGAAAAATAAGATATATCAGAAACACTTTCCAAGAAAAGGGCTAAGGATCCTCAGATTTCAGAAAATTTCAGAACTGTATAGATTTTAAACTGCATTAATTTAAAAAATCAATATGCTGAGTCAGTCTGCTTTAATACACTGAGGATAAATGTCATCCTATGGTTTACAGTAGGAATAACGGATTGTATCACACATCGCTGCCCACACTATACATGCTGAAACACAGCTTTATCAACAGACCATCAATGTGTGTACGAGGCTGAACAGGAATGTAGACACAAAAGAGAGATGAGAGTTCTGACGTCATTAAACACACCAGTTACCACACACATGCTTTTGACAAGAAAGCGCTGTCCGGGCTTATCCAGGGTGGCGCTCACACACACATTTTTTCTAATCAAGAACATAAACGCTGAGGGACATTCCTGAGGAACAGAGACAGAGGAGGATGTTTACCAGGTTGTACATGTGGAGACAGAGAATGGCACAAAGAGGAGGATGTTTTCTCTGCACGAGCTTCATATAGAGCAGGGAACTTCTAAGTAAAGCTGGTCGTCACCTAAACACACAAAAAAGAGACATACCAGGCTATACTGTCCACCTTTCTCCCTAAAAGCATTCTGTCATCATAAAATGCAGTTTTTGTTAGAATATACAGAACTTTCTCCATTTGATCCAGCAAAAACCTCTAATTGGCAGCAGATGTTATTAAATGCTGGCTACAGAGGTGTGTGTATTACAGTAATGCTGCACTGTAATCAAAGCATCAAGTCTTCATTAATAAATCAAATTCAGCCACTTAGAAAATTCCCTGGTTGGTTTCACGTGTCTGAGTCTCAGTTTCAGAGAAACATCTTTGGAATCTCTAATGATTAGACAAAAAGTGAAGGCAGGAAAATTTACAGCATCACATCAAGGCTGAAACTACAACTGCTAATGTCCACAGTGGACAGCCATGTAGGGCAGGCTGCCTTGTGAAGCCGATGCTTGGGTCTTGTGTTGGCCTTGATACTGCGATTAAATTATACTGCCATTACATCACAGAATGTAACAGAAACGTCCAAGCTGAAACACAAAGCTGGATTTTCATTTTGGCATCGTAATACAGAAAATATTGTTGATGTTGGTGGTTTTCTTGTGTTTACTGCACAGAAGGATTCGATGTTCTCTAAAACAGGGGTTTACATTTTTCGAAGCAATACACATCCTAAAAAGCAGATGACTGAAGCCTGCTGTGCTGTGGACTGTGGCTTCAGTTCAGCACTGTCTGCAGACATTTGTGCACAGAAGAAGAGCCGCAACTACTGAAGAATTTTAGCCCTCTGCTGTTGGTAGGAATTATAACTCTTGTCCATTGGAAACAAATGAAGATGGCCAGGAAAAATACAGATGTCTCTGTATTTTTCTGTGCATCGCATTAGAACAAGTTAATGAAAACAACATTTATTTTCTTTAAATGCCCAATTCTGAAAAAAATGGCCTAATGCACACATTAACAAACATTTTTAGTTTGTTCAGTTTATGCGCTCCAAAGCAGTTAATGGAAACAAGCCTAATTTGCATTTTCTGTGACATTTCCAAAGTCTGCTGGACAGTTATATGGAAACATTGCTAATTTTAGCAGAGGGAGGAGGTCAGGTTGTTGGATGGGTCAACAAAATGCCAGACTTCTTTTTCCCTAGTTCCGATCAACAGAGAAAAAAAGTTTCCTTTAACCATGTCTATAGTCGTTCACTAAACTTAATCAAGTGATCCTTATCGTAGCTATAAGATGAAGATTTCCCAACCTTGGATTAATCATTTTTCATCATTAATGAATATTGTAACTCAATTTTAACCAAAGTCCGACATCTCTGCCAAATAGTTATTTTAACCCAAACTATGATCTTTCCTTAAACCTAAGAAGTTTGTTTTTGTGCTAAACTTAACCACATCATTCATCCTGTCAGTGGACATTCCTTTACCAGATTTATTTTTAAAAAGCAGGAGCTGTCCCTCTCACAGGAAGCATACGATGGTCAGGTACGGTACAGTAATTTGAAACCTTTGTTGGAACTGAAACCTTCTTACATTCTGAGATGTTACTTTGTTCAAATCAAACCCCACTGTTAAAATGTTTTAGTTGTTTCTTTCACAGTATCAACAAAGAGCTTCAAATCTAAGCATACCACATCTGTATCATCGTCAAATAAAATACCTTTAGATGTTTGTGAGCCATAAATATGCATGGAGTTACTATAACAACACATGGATGATACATTGAGTAGAAACACTAATTCATTCTGAAATATTATTTTAGTGTCATTTAAAACATCATTCTTTGTTGGATTACTATCCCTCTGGGTTATAATTGGTGAGCTCATGAGAAAACCCACCTTTTATTTTCTCTCAGATCTACAACCTTTCCTTTCAAGGTAGTACAGTTAAAGGCATAACAAAAAGCACCTGGTAAAACACTGCGGCCCTGTGAAATCTCCACTGATGGATCGATGTAATATTTTCTTTTAAAAAAATGACGCATTCTCAGGTCTCTTAACTGTAATAAAAATTGCCAACAGGCACCTTATCTGAATCTAAAAACAACACAATGTGAATGATTTACACAACGTTCTCTCACAAAAGCTGAAATGGATCAAAACGTGAGACTGTGAACCATAAAAGCATATTTTGCCAGAGGTTGACAGATGTCAGATGGTGACAGATGATTGACAATGATGTGATTATTTATACACATACTAATTTACCTCCTGGTCAAATAGAACTTATTGCCGATAACGATCTAAGATTTTGATTAACTAGCCACTAACCCTAACCCTAACCCTAGCCAGACTAGAGATTATTGTATGTGATATTCCTAAACTCCACAAGTTTCTGTTGAAAGACCTAGAATAGCAGAGCAGCCTGCAAAGAAGTGATGGTGAACCTTTCTTTACTGGTACAGAACCAGGAAAACATGGACTACAAGTTTGCAGATTTGTAATTCTAAAGTGTAAAGCTGGCCAGGCTTATGCAGCATTTACACATCCATCAAACACTATATGCTAATGTTATTTTTTCCACAATGTCTACGTCAAGTCTATGTTAATAATCCCAAACATTCCTACCTTCTCAGTCAGTAAAAGGGAATTCAGGTTGTCACTGCAGTAATGGCAGTATCTCTAGAGAGCTCGACACACAATCAACTCTCAGATTGGTCTTTGGGATGGAGCAAATGTTGCCATGACTACCATTTAGTCAGAGCAGGTGGGTGATTTCTATCTGGGCTTCACTGCTCTCCTGGATGTTGCCTTGACATTCTAAATAATCAAACTGACCACTGACTTCATTGCCTCATTTATTGTTATGCAAAAACAACAAAATTTTTAAAAGAATATCATACCTGGTCTGTAAATGTTCTGACCCATGTGTGCATCTAAAAACTGAGCAGCTTGAATGATTCTGAGCAGGAAGTGGACCTCTGGCAGAGCTGGCTGCTGCCTGTTTGGAACAAGATGTGTGCTTTCTATTCTACTGTTCAAGATGCTTGTGTCTTTGAGTCTCCGAGGAGCAGCAGGAATGCTGACCTCTACTCTTCCTCATTCTGGGTTTCCTCCTCCCTGTGTTCCAATTAGTTTCCAACAAAAACATGTGCTTTTTAATCCTCGCTGAATTTGGAAAGCTCCAAACAGGAAAGATCTTAATCTTTTATGTTTCAAATACTGTTAGTGCAGCTGAGAGCAACATCAGTCATGAGAGAAAAACATCAGGACAAATCATAGACAAAAAATTATCAGATCATATTACTTTGACCTATAGTTTTTGGGATATTCTAATGGTTTCCAGTTCTATTTCTGTCTAATTGCTCTCTGCACAGGAAGCTAAGAGAAGGAATAACAACACGATGGACTTTTCAGACTCATGACAGAGGACATGAACAGAGGCTGCAGGTTGGACTCTGTAAACATAAACCTTTAGGATGAGTCTGAAGGAGCATCAACTGTCTGGCAGCAACACAAAATTAGATGTCTCTGAAGTAAAGGGAAAATGTGTCCATGTTTGGAAAATTTAAAAGGCTTACCTCTCCACTTCTGAAACTTTATCTCAAAGATTTACAGAAGCTGAGGTCAGCCTGCCTTCTCCACTTCTTCAAACTTGATGCATAGACTTTCATAAAGAAGTGGTCATTTACAAAAGAACAATAAAAGAGCCGTGAGATGAAAGGAAGAACTAAGAGGAACTCCAATAAAAGTCAGTCACATATCATTCACAGTTTTGATTTAAAAGGTCGTCATTCAGCAAAGCGTAGAGAGCCTGAAGGATGAAAGTCAAATACAACCCTGTTCTCTAGAAATTGTCTGAATACTGCCCATTTGCAACAGCAAATAATGCTGGTTTGGGTCCAGTTCTATGACCACACAGGAAATAGAACAACTGAGGTTTGTTGTGTTAGTCTATATGGTGAATGACACATTACGGATGGCGATAATAAAGAGGAGCAGACTGTTAGTGGACAAACACATCCCGAGGGCAGAATAGTAGTCCTTTCTAAGGATAACCAGTTCGCTTTGAGACCTGCACAGCTGTCTTTAGGACCACTCAGAAGTACCAACACTACAGTACTTTTTTCAGCCTCAAAAACAGCCCTAAAATAATTTCTCCAGGGGCAGATCTTGTGGTTCCAACAAGACAACCAATATGGCCTTTTTTCCTCCCAGGGGCTGATACAGATATCAATCATTGGTAATCAAGAAATGCCAATAGCAAATATTTGGAACCTATATACATATAAAGTTATATATTAACAGCATGTTATTATCATATATGATTTACATCACCCATGTGCACACACACACACATCCCTTCCTTATTAGGGACTGTCAACCCTGTAGTAGCTTCTGGACTACACAAACATGACACTCCTATAGGTAGATAAACACAGCATACATGTGTTTATGCCCTACGCTGACCTCTCCCTCTATGTGTATGACATAACAGCCTCCTGTTTCCTTTTGTCTTTTAAGCTAGAAACTTGTGGTTTTAAAGGGAATGCAGAACCCCAAAAATAGTCGGAGACAGACTGTCCCAGGTGAAATGCAATACACACGCGCGCGCACATGCACACACAGTCCATTTGGGTTTAAAAGGATTGTGGATTAGCAGCCAATAAACTGAATGACTGTGGGAAAGAATTAGGGCTGTCCCCAACTCAGAATTACTCAGTCGAGCTGACATTCACTATCTGGCATTGAGAAAACCCATTAGCAATTAGAGTTTCAGTGATGATTTGACCACATTTACAAAGTCAAATGCAACAATCATGGAAACAGGAAAGTGGCAAGATTTAAATTGCTGACATATGATGTTGTGCTAAATAATTTGCCAGAATAACGAGACAGTCAGTATAAACGTATTTTTACTTAAATCAAGCTCTTAAAGCCCCTTTTTTTTAAATTTCATTTCACACATTAGAAACAACATGTAAATGAATAAATTAATGAAACGATAAGCTATAAAATAACTGACATGAATTTAGCCATTTTAACTGGTCTTCTACGCTTGACTGATGAAGTGAACACTTGCACATAGAGTTTGCATTTAACTTTGTTAGGGTTGGCCTGTAAATCCTTCAAAATTAAACCACAAATACCAAAGCATATGCATTTACTGTGAAGCACATGATGAAGTGTACAAGAATCAGCAGTAGATTCAAATACATTAGCATATCACTGCAAATGAGCAGAGCAGAAAAGCAACACCTTTGTACAAAGACCGACTCAGATTCTAAAATAAATAATTACAATATGTTATATGTGAACGCTGACAGGGATAAGAAACAGCCCATACCTTTGAATACACGTGCTACATGACTTTGATCACTTAATCATGTCAGAATTCCACCAGCTTTAATCTCCTAATCAAGTAAAATAGCTTCCACATTCCCCTAAAGTTGAACTTGAGACTAAATCTGTGCCCTTATTACCAATTTTAGGCATGCCTGTGCTCTGACAGCACTGACAGAAGGCTAAAGAAAATACTGTACATGGCTCCCTGATTTTTCCTTGTTCAGAAAAACAAAACCTCAAGCGTTCTGTATTTGGCTGCAGTTCTCAGAGAATCTCTGTGAATGAATGGACAGAATCTGTCAGTCAGACTTTATCTGCCTCTCTGTGCCACTGACACACACCGCCTTTGTTTGCCTGGTCAGAATCTGCCCCTGACACACACACGTACACACTTAACAGAGCTTTTGTTGATGATTCCAATAGGTGCTAAAAGGTGTTGTATTGTATGGCTGCCAGGAGCTGGAGGTGGGAGAGCATTTCTTTGTATTGTGGTCGACCAGACCACAAGCAACACCGATGAGATTTAAACCTTTTCACCATTTCAAGCATGTCAGTCTGTGACAGTACTCTCTGCATTCAATCGCTTTACATCATCCATTTCTCAAAGTAAAGCTAAACCTGAAGAAAGACAATTCAAAGACTACAGCTGGATTAAACACATGGGACATGCCTCATGAGATGATGACTCACTGTTGATTAATATGTCAGTGAAACAGCACTGTACAATCAATCTATAAAATGTCAGTAAAATAATGAAGAATGTCGATCACATTTTCACAGTCAGATATCTTAGTGACAGTTAGTTTCATGAAAGACCCATACAAATTGTAAGATGGATTAATCAATTTATCAAAAAGTCAAAATATGGTCCCACACCCACCAACTGTAACACTTCATCAATAATTTAAAAAAAACTGATAATTTTCACTTAAATGTATGAGCATAAACCTAACCAACCATTTCCTAGCAGCCTCCTCTGAGTGCTTGATGTCAGGTGTGTGTTCTTTATTTACTGTGTATCAAGGTGAGATCATTTCTTCATCTTCATTTAATTTTATGTGCCTTTTTCATTGTTGTGTTAATGCTAAAGGCATCACCCATGTACCTCAATAAACAGGGTAAAGTAGTTAACTCAAAATGAACCTTTTTAATGCTGTTTATTTAAAACAAGTTATTGAAATTGTCAATAATCAACTGAAACTACACATTTTATCATGATAAATTCTTCAACTGCATTATCCCACACTATTTCTTAGATCCAAAATACAATTAGTCTAAATGGTTATAAAACTGATTTACAGCATGCGCAGAACTAAATTATCAACAACCAATTTGTTTCAATTTAAGTGAAATTTTAATCACATCTCTTCATGGACAAGAGCAGTTTCAGATAAACGGACAAAGTAATAGAATAATCGTTAAATAATAACAGAAAGACATGATGCAAACATTATGTGTACTGCAGTGTAGTATAAGGAGAGCTTTGTGGTCTAACCATTACATCATTGAGAAGTGGTCAGTGTCAGTTTCTGGTATTGGGTTTAAATGCATCCTTCTAAACTCATCGCCAGTTTTAGCTGAATCAGTCTGGATTTATGCAACACTGATGTTATAATTCCAATAAAAAATACCCTGGAAAAACATCTGATCAATTGTCAGAGGCATTTCCGACAATCAGTAGAGGCACTTTTACCATTAATGGACATATCCCAGTAAGTTGAAAATAGACCAATTTGTTTGACAGATATTCCCTGAAATACTCTACAGTCAGTTCTGTGAAAGTGCGATTCAGTCTCAAAATCATAAATACGAGACGTGCCATGAGCAGTTTCATGCTGCTGAATTCCTGAAGGGAAATCAGCTGAAAAGGTCTGGTTCTAAAAAACTTATCTTATTTAACGCAGCTGGCTATCAAAACTCAAAATCTGCTCTGCCAAACATGACAGAAAACTACCAAAGAGTTAAACTACTGAAATGGAAAGTGCAGTTTAGCATAACTAACCATGTCTGATTTGTAATATTACGAGAATTCAAAGAAAAATGCATCAAATCCTGGAAAAGTAAGACGGGATTTCTCCAAAGCTGTGTTACTGTCTGCCATATTCTCTCTCCTTCTCACCACACACTCATACAAAAACACCAAATTTCCTGACATCTATGGCAGGCTATTGTGTTTCTCTTCCCAGAATTGTGTAACAAACCCAATAAAAGCCTCTTAGATGGCACTCTCCTGCTTTCTCTCCTTCACACACAAACACACATGCACACACGGCATCTCCTGTCGATATCAAGCAGCACAAACAAGCAGCGAACACATTCATTTTACAGTTCTGTCACAGTTTTATTAAGGAGCCCATGCCCCCAGTCTGTCATGTACATTCCAGACTTGAACCAGTAAATCACAAATCACTGTCTGAAAGCTGCTCCACTTGATTTTGATCATACAGCATAAACCACACAAGTGAAACATCCATTAGTGTGCATGTATGTGGGTGTGTTACTCAATATGTGCTGCCCTTTGTGTATCAGTGCATGCTTATGAGTTTCAGGATGAGTCTTCTGGGGCTACTTCTTTATTTTCAAAAAAGGCAGAAATGCATAATTGCATTAGTAGGAAAAGAGAATACACTGAGATTACACTGGACAAAGGATATTTTATGTGAAAGTTAAAATCACTTTTTTGAGAAATCATGTGTTCATCCAATAGATCAGTGGCCATGATTTCAGCTTGCCAATCACATGCATGACTTTGAGTGTATTTATTGGAAATCAAAATTGGAATCATGCACTCATAAGGTGGTATGGTTATACCGCCTTGTGGATGCCCGTTCTCGTCAGTTCTCGGAAGCTAAGTGAGGTTGGGCCTGGTCAGTACCTGGATGGGAGACCGTGAGGGAACACCAGGAAGCCTGGGTGGATGCAGTGTGACAGTGAGTGGTTGGTGGTGGTCGGAGGGGCCGATGGAGCAGACTGGCAGCCTCACCTCTGTCAGTCTACCCCAAGGCAGCTGTGGCTCCATGGTGGTAGCTTACCACCACTGAGTATGGAGTGAATGAAAAATGCAATGTAAAGCGTCTTTGAGTGTCTAGAAAAGCACTATATAAAACCAACTCATCATTATTGTGATAACAAATTTTGTGCACAACTCCCCATCACACAAAACATATAAACAGGTGTTTCTATATGGCTGTTTAGGGGTATATTTAGCAATACTGATGACTCCCCCTATTGGCAAACCGCATACAGTAGACGCTTTCGTCAGCTGTACTACTGTGTAAATACATTAGAAAATTGAATTGCTTTTAATTCTGATTCATCAATTTAATTCTAAACTACAGCACTTTAAAGTTTAAAGAAAACAAAGAAATTGAATTGCTGCACACATGTTTTCACTTATTCTAAATTAATTAGGCTTTTCCTCAGGTTGACACTGAGCTGAATTGGGCTAGTCTCGCCATATGTGGTAAACATATAAAAATAGGTAGCAATTAAGGAAATAAAATGGACAATGGCCAAATGTGTTTGCTCACTCTCACACGATCATTGCTCAGTGGGAAACTATGCAAAAAAAAAAGCTGTCGTTATTTCTGGGCTTTATGACATGTCAAGAATGTCTGCTGTGGAAAAAAGTCAATCATAAAGGTGTAAATTACCCTCAGTTTTACAAGTGTGGTAACATTTACAGAAAGGTGAAGGAGATTGCAATCAACAGTCTGCACACACCTCCAGAGAATAGCTCTCATCAGACATAAGTGAAAAGATCCAAGAGATTCAAATGTTAAGGTCTTCTGAAACTCATCTGTTACTTTAATGCAGTGGTACAACTGAAAAATGTATCATGATACAATGTTTCATTTCAGTTGGTCTGAATAATTTTTTTTTTTTTTTATTGACCTACTTTTAATTCAACTTTTCCTTATATGCTTTCATGGTGGTTTGTATCTGAGGCATTTAAGTCAAACTGTCAAACAATGTTCTTATTGGTACTGATGAAGTGTCTACTACTGGTACTTATTACTACTCTTCACCCATCATTACATGAACCCGGAGTGTATTTGAAATGCAGGATAGTCCACTTTCTGCAAGGATTTGAAGAGCTGATTTACAAGTGGCCTGTCTCAAGATAAAAACTGACATTCTGTTCAGTGAAACTACGACTTTCCCTGTAATTTTTAAATATATTTCAGGGTTTCCTCTGGACTAGATTCACCCCAACCTGTGAATCATCTGACCTGTGACCAGTGATGACAGTTTTTTGCCCTTCACACATCAACAGCTGATTGTGACTGAACAAAACAAAAGAGAATGGATGACAGTTCAAACAATTGCCTCCTTTTGCAGGATATAATGCCAAGGCACAACTAAAAAAATCCTTCAGCAATTAAATGCACAAAGGAAATGGTAGAGGTTGTCAAAGCTACAACAACATCTAAATCCGAGTCTGTTTATTTTAGTGTTTGAACTGTGAGTTGGTAAATGTATCTACTGTACGCTGCCTTTAACAACTCTACAATGGACAAGTATTCAGTTAAGTCAATGGTTTGTACAGTACTTCCTCACGATGCAATGCACTCTGTTTTATAAGATGCAAAAATTGCACTTCCCATCTTAGTTTATTGCTCACAACAGAGACCACTATTGAGTTCCCACCAAAAAGAGAGAAACCAAATAAGAGAACAAGGAAGTGAGAGCTCCAGAAAGACTGTCTAATGTTGAATTCTCCTATTCTAGCCGCAAAAACTGCAAAGATTCCTATGTGTATATAATTTATTCAATCAGCAGGAAGCATGAAACGGAGACCCAGCTCCTGTATTTTACACTAAAGCATTACAATGTGCACAAACCAGAGCTACCTAACACAGGCACACCCATATGATACTGGTTCAAATATTCTCAAAAACTGATAACAGCAGGTATTGCACAATATGAATCTGTACATCATATTCCTCAGCAGTCATGACCAGGGTTGAAGGGTGAGAAAGGACTTGAAATAAAACATTACTGTAAAAACCCTTCATGGTTCAACTTCTACTTCTCTTTTTCTACCTATGGCATGGAGATGGAGATGATGGAGATGGAGGAAATGGCAGTAAGTGGTTCCCATGGTAACAGAGAGGGTCAACAGTGGCAGCTGGACAAATATTAGAAATGACCTCTGGGAGCTGATAAATAAAACATATTAATAAAAATGTAGCCCCAGTATGAGCTCACGTTCATACTCATCTATTTGTCATAATTGCTCACTGACTTCCTGATGACCACAATGATGATAGTGATTTTCCCACAAGAAAGAAATGGAATTTACCAAAGGGAAAACTGATGTGAATCACATTAAATCTTTGAGTCATCCTCTTAGAAATACAGTCAATGCTCTACAAATCTATCAGATGTGAGCTTATACTTCCGCTGTACTTTTTTTTTAAATTCTCAAGTTTTTAATTTTCTTATTTTTATGTTACTAGTTTATTATAGAATAGTACGTAAAGATAAAATGGAGAAAAGCTGATCAGTAGTGCTAGATCAAAACTTTTAAGTCCAAAATTAACACTTATCTGGCTTCATGAGTCAGGTACAAATGAAAGAAGTTTCTGTGGTGCAGGCTCATGAGGAAGTCAGCACAATAAAAAAGACAGATTCCAAAGTAAACCACAGAAAGCAGTTAAAATCAGAATATCTAAAAGTCACACCCTGAACTATGTTGTTGGAGCAGGGGAATCACACTAACAGCTGTGATACAAATATATACTCTGGCATGCTCCATCGCCCCGGAGGGCCGAGAATCTGGAAAATTATCTTCTGTTTATTGCAAAAGAATCTAAAACAGATCAGAATAAGAGGATAGAAAAAGAAAAGTTATGGCCTGAAAATGTAAAAGATCTCATCAACTGAAGGGGAAAAATTATAGTGTTACACTGAAAGAAGCAAAACAGACATTTGTATTAAAATAATAGATATTATTGACTGACCTGAGGGTTCAGACTCCTTAAAGAGGGGCATGGGGTAAATCAGACCCAATATAATTAAAATAACTGGAACAAAGTCCTTGAACTACTCACCTGTGACATGTCATTCAGTTCAGAAAACTGAACCAAATCTAAGAATAGTGACATTTCACAAGAATCACTTCTACGTCTCATTTAAATTTTTGCTAAAAATAACCATTTTGCTGCAGATGAAGTGAAAAAAGAAAAAATTTAAGCTTTTCAGCATCATCAGTATTTCAGTTCACATGTAACGAACAGTCACGTGGCAAAAATTCAGACACTTTTCAGCTGAAGTAAGGAGACAAATTTAAAACGCATTAAGTAAAATATCTATAGTGACCTTATTTTCCCAGTATTGGTAACATTTTGAAAACGTCAATTTTTGTGAAACAAATGATCAAAAAATTGAACTTCTGGTTTTTTGGGGTTTTTTTTAATCATTAACTGCCTTTCATACTGCTGTGCCTGAGTTTCCTTTACTTCTAGTGTTATTTCCATTGAGGTGCAGGACTTTTTGTTTTTATGTGACAGAAGCAATTAGGGTTCACTGGGATAAGGCATTAATTGTTTTTACATGTACATTCAATGCCTAAAAACTCTTTAGTTCAATACATTTAGTGGCCCAGACGCAGATTTATCAGAGCATCAAAATCCAAACTATCTAGGGCTTCTAACAAACAAAAAATATCAGTACCCACTGAGCAAGAAGGTGTGCATTATTTACATGTAACCACACAGCTCTGCATCGTCCTCCTACATGGATGGTTAAAGTCTTTGTAGTTCAGGCTTCTCTGAGTTTTTTATTAGGCTGCAATCCTCCTTAGTTTATGTTTGCTTTAAAGCGGCCATGAAATGAGTCAAAATCCACCTTGATCCATGCGATTATGAAAGTAATGCACTCCACAGAGCTTAAGTTTTACTGCTCGGCTCATCTTTAATTATCCCTTATATAAACGTAGATGGTCACATTTTCTTTTGTGTCATCATGTAGAAATGCAGTCTGGCTTTGGCAGTGGCATCCTTAATGTGCATATGTGTGCATCTATGAGAACAAATTAACTAACCTCCCCTAGGAGTTATGGTTGAGAATTTGATTGTCACTAACTTGGAAATGTATATTCCCACATACAGCCAGATCATGTTCACAGACGTGCGCACACACACTCACACAATACACACATCCAAGTTCCAAAAGTATTCCCAACACAATTCCAGACCTCTTGAACCCTGCTCCAGGATGGCTACGATCATTTGTCTTTGTCCCACAAACACACACACAATGACGTAAATACACCGATTAGACTAATAACACTGACTCACGAGGACTCAAGAGTATTGGCTTGGTTTCACTGACATGCACACATGCAACCACAGGTAAGACATAAAATTAAGAACACCCAACCAAGCTTATAATAGGTCCTGGAGACGGAAAACTATTTTCAGACACAATAAAACCAGAGTGAAAGTTCCAAACAAATCTGATCTCCTCACAGCTTTGCTGTGCTTCTGCCTCTCCATCGTTACATCTTTGCTCATGCATTCTTACGTGTCTACATCTGTGTGTTATTATGGCACCAGGCCTCTGTGATTGCATACACTTGCCTTGTAATCAAGCCAGATTCCTCTTTCAATTCTGTGTGGTGATTCGCTCTTGCATTTGACTCAAACTACTATTGAGCTGCCGATACATGAACCCAGTTGCTGTGGTTGGTGTTATGCAACTGCTGAAACTGTTTTAAGGGAACAGTGTATCAGAAATACACTTTTGCTGAACAACTATTGCCCGTTTTAACTCGGTATAATGTATTGTAAACATTAGTCAAGCTGACTACTCAATATATCGTTTTCCCAATGACTTCAATCTGTGAAAAATTACTGATTTCTCTTGTTATTGTGAAAGAATAACCACTAAATAAAGACATGACACTGCCTGCAAAGGTTATACTGCTTGGGGCATCAGGCCTGCCGTGTGTGTGTGTGTTCTGTGCCCCACAAATTGAATGATACACATGGTCTGGGGACACTAATGTCATAACGCACACGAAACATAGGGCTGTGTGGTTAGTCTACAATCCAGTTATATACATGATCTACACAGCATCATTTCCCGATTAACTGATTATGCTGACTCAGGTCTTTCCAGGCTGTATCAAATGCAATTATTTGTCACCACATTTTTCAGTGTGTTGTTTTGTTCTCAAAGTGAGATTCAGTACAGTTCATCCAGAAATTATATAGATTTTCAGCTTGTATAATTTCACTGCCGTTTATACCTGGTATTAACATCAGCTCCATGGCTCCAGACCAACTGGTGCACCAGCACATAATTTAGATGCACCCAACATTTTTCATTGTGAATCATCCTAAGTGTTGCCTCTTTTGTCCGTGGGTTTCAAGCAAATCAAATTATCTAATACGGTGGATTCCCTGTAATACATCACTATGGGCTTGTGGAAATTTTCAGATGTATAATATGGCACAGTTGCAGCATGAATGAGTACATACTCCTGTTTACATAGATGTCAGTTGAGTCAAGCCTTACACGCATGTCCAAGATACAATTACGTAACGTTTAAAAACTATCGTAACAAATGGAAAAAAGTGCAGTTTATGTTCAAAATTAAGACATTTCACGTTCTTATTGAGAACCGTTTTATATAAAAACCCACATTTTGACAGCAGAAGAGCCAACACTCTACAAAAAAACTGAAACCTGCAATCAGTCATTGACAAGTTATCTTTTTGTTTTGCACTACATTATGCAGCTTTTGTACTGCAACCTTTCAATGGCAGTCACAAGCTCTAAGCCATTCAGCATGACCAAACCATCTTTCTCTGCAGACAGTTTTAAATGACAATGGTTCTATATTTATAAAATGGAGGTGCTGTGAAAAAAGGCGACTCTACTAGCCTGCTTTCTGCACTACCTCAAAGCCAATAAAAAAGCCTGCATATGACCCATGTGGCAACATTCGACAGAAGCCGTTTAAAATGACTTCTAAAATGTAATCATTAAGGTGACATTTTGAATGGCACCTTCCTGAGGTCATCTTTTAAATGTCTGACAGTCTTTTGCTCTGTATACATTTTATTTTCACTGCACTGTTGCATAGGGCTTTTATATAAATTTATCATTGCAACATTGAAAACTGCAAATAAGATTAAAACAGAAACAAACAGCCTAACATCCCACCAAAAGCTCACGGTTGTTGTAGGCTGTAAAAACAATGTTGACCTCACTGTTAGCAAAACTCTGGCCTTGAAGTAAGATCTAATGATGTGGTCAGAATTTACAGAGGTCTGTGATAGACCAGAAAACACAACCATTATCACAAGGAAAACTTAGAACTGAATAATGTATACATTATCAGTTCTCTGCAGACATTTAGCCAAATCAAGTCACTTAGTTCCTTCAGTTTCAGGGTCAAGGTTGCCTTCATGTATGTGAAACTATGACAAGTCACAGCATCTGCTGTAAAGAAAAGACCTATCAATAGTTTTTCATCTCATTAACAATTCTTATTCAGATATTAGTCAAAGAAAAAAAAATAGCTTCCTAAATCATGTATTAATAAGCTAAGCACTGTGGTGACCTTATAGTTGAAACCATTAAAAGCCCTCAGGGCAAACAGCGCCTTACAGGTTTGCAGGTGAGTGACGTCCAATAAACAGTTATCTTGTGCTGCCATTTGGGATCTCATAAAAATGTTGTGAAATTGGCCTGTACAGGTGTAATTTGTCATCATTCAATAAACATTCTGCAGCTACACAGTTTATTTCCCCACTCACCTAACTCTGCAGCATTGTCCTAAAATACCTCTGTGACTGGATTCAAACACATCATTATCTCATGTGTTTGCTTCTCTTCTTAGCTCAGGTGGCAAGAGTCCATTCACCAGAAAAAGCTGCCAACAGAGCAAACTGTTATAAGGTAGCAATGGCCCTTATTTCACTCTTAAGTCAGTGTTGGCACCATCATATATTACACTGCTGACATGGATTGAGATCAGATAATCCCTAAAGCTCAGAGCTCTGGAAAAAAATGAAATCTTTGAATCAAATAACATTTTGTCAGACGGAATAACTGAGGCAGCACCTCAGGATTTGATCCTGTTCTAATCACTGGCTCCACTGGAAAAACCCAAACAGTTACTGCACGGTGCAATCCAACTGTCTGTAAACACAGACTGAGCTGCTTGGCATGGGCTTTTTGTCTGTTTTTATTCTGCTTACTACAACTCTGACACTGATAGACTTGAACAGCACACAGTAAACTGAACACTGACGTCATGTAGGAGAAATCCACACCAAGACAGGAATCAGTTTCAGGTCTGGACTGCGTTCTGGTAGTTTCTTGGCCCATATCATGGTAAACCACATGGGCCATACCATAGTTGTATATTTCAGGGATGACACAAGGGATCCATCCCCCTCAATATTTAGAACACATGAATACAACTGCAAAACAAGAAATAGTAAACTTTAGGGCAGACAGATTTTAGTTCTAATCTAAAATAAACAATGACATATCATAGACATCAGACTTTACAAAGTGTATAGACACACACAGATTGGCACTGTATACTTTAGAAACACCTTAAACGTTTATGCTCATGTAAAATTATAGTTGCATGTATGAAACAAATTCCCATACAAAAAGACCAACAATATGCTAGTTAGTTATTAAAGCTCATTACTCAATATATACAACTTAAAAACCAAACAAGTAAGAATAAATTCTCACACCCAACTCACAGACCTTCGACGCAGATTGCAAGCAAGCAGCCAATGGCAGAAGAAGCATTCAGATCCGTTACTTAAGTAAAAGTACTAATACTACACTATTAACTGTTTTGCTATGATATATAATGGTTTTGGAGTAATATTACTGCAGGGTGCACTTAATCCTTTAGTTTGTCAAAATCACATTTGAAGATTCCATTTTCGCTGAAAAGAAGACTTTGCAATATGAGAAGAAACTAGTACATAAAGCTGTCACACAATTGCAATGCAGTAAAAAGCACATTTGCTTCTGACATGCAGTTAAGTGGAAGAATATAGCTGCATTGAATGGAAATACCCAACTAGAGTACAAGTACCTCAGATCTCAGGAGAGCACTCAGTTGCATTCCACAACTGCAAACAGCAGGTGACTGAAAGACCAGTAAATACAAATAGAGGGAATGTAGACAAAACAGCAGAAAGACAGTAAAGTATTTAAAATATGACTACAGCACGGAGCTGAATCAAAGTTAGTCTTTGGCTAAATGCACTGCAGCAGCCATGGACCTGGGCTTTTAAGCTAACCATTAGAAGCTAATCCAGCTAGCAAAGACAGACGCACAGACAGAGAGACAAAGGGTGTATCTGACTCACGGTTTTTGATGTCCAAATCCACTCTCACTTCTTTTAGTTTAAATTAGTTTCCATGTCGAAGGTCACTTCGTGGACAGAACTGTTCATTTCCTCTCCGCTCGTGCTAGCTTAACTAGCTTAACCTTGAAAAACGCGGTAACACTCGATGCTAACGTTAGCTCACTCACACTTTTTACCATTTCAACAAATCCAACATTTTGGTTTTCTTGCCGTAAGTCCACAAAATGACGGAGTTCCCACTTCACTTTGGGGTATTCTTCCCCTGAGACAAGTCCAGTCACATTTTCACAGGTGTTCCAGCTTCCCCATCTTCTTCAACGCTTGAAATTTCCATTAATCAACTTCACCTGGGGTCTGTTCTTACTCCGGTCAGAGTGCAGTACCACTTTTGACCACAGACACTGTTTACCATTTATCACCGTTACTTCCAAGGGAGGCGCTGTTTTACAGACTCAAAAATAGGTGAAACATAGCAATGACAAGCAAATAAAAATGCATATTACAATAGCAATAAATATAAAATCTTTGTAGTCATTATTAAAATTATAGTAAAAATCTATTTTATTTTTCTTATTCAGCAGCATTTATTTATCGGGGGACTCCTTGTTGCTTCACTTTGGATCTTGAAACTCCTCTTGTCCTTGGATCTTCTGAGCATACCTTAAAGTGTTTATTCTTTCACTGACAAACATTTAATTTTATTTTCAGAGGTGCTCTGTATTCTGCTCCAGCACACCACAATGTACTCCTTATATGAGTTTATATGTATGTATTTTTTGCAGCCAGACCTTAAACTGTTCCTCCTGTGATCAAAAGCACAGTGTGAACAAACACAAAGCAAGTAATTACATAAAACATGAAGATTAAAGTAGAGGTGAAGAATCCACCCTACCAAGAGCCCTTCAGACTCTACAGTGCATAGTTCAGGGTGGATGTTCTCGTTTAACTGAGACACTAATTCATTTAAACAACTCAAGGTCCCAGAAACTACATCTTCAACCACAGGGCTAATTAAATCAGACAAATCCAACAAAGCTATTCCACCTCCTCTGTTCTGCATTTCAGCTGTCGGGAAATATCACACATGATACCGCTGTCATTACGGGGCAGCAGTAGATGGACTGATGGGAAAACCAGCGTCAGAAAAATTTCCAAGCCACAGATGCCCTTCACATAATGTCTACAGTTTCCATACGTAGCGTGATCTCATCAGTGGTTTCGCAGATGTGATAACAGTTGAAAGATTTCTGTTTTTAGTATTATTAGTGTGGCCAATTTGTGCAGACAAGGTACAGATCGTATGATGACTAAAATGCTGGCAGGCCTTACTGACACTGTGTCTTTAATGATTTGAATAAAATCAACATCAGTCAATAGATTTCACTTGTAATTACAGTGATTTTAGAGTTTTTGTGAATGACTGTGTGCATACCCCTTTCAAATATGCAATCGTACCAACTACCTTCTTCAGGTTTCGAGGTTTTTGTGGTTTTAGCTGAGCGGAAGTGAAAGAAAAAGCAAACACTTTACGGTGACACGTGCTATTGGGAGGTAGTTTAGAACAAAAAACGAAAAATGTCAGCTTTTCTGATGAAGCCACTGAGTTGACTGGGACTCAGACACAAACTCACAGTAAAAGCAGGAAATGAAAACAGAATATGATTCATATCACACTAAAAGCACCAACAATAAAAAACAGTCTCAGGGGTGATTCAACATAAAGTGATTTGCTAAACCTTTACTAATCTGGCAAAAAACTCTGTTTCAAATATATAACCAAGAAAAAAAGAAAAAACTGAGGCCCAGATAAACAAGGTAAACAAATGAGTTTAATCAGTAGTAGTATTTCCATCCCATCATGTCCGGTCACAGTTCAGAGTGAATGTTGGGATTATTGTCAGGATTGTCATGTATCGCTTCCTTTGACACTAAATGTTCTTCTACATTCACCTCTTCCTCGTCCAGTTCCTCTTCTTCCTCTTTAGGAGTTTGCTGCTGGCTGAAATTGTCTTCTTGCATGTCCATGACTTTCAGAAAGTCGTAGAACTCAACAGCCGGAGGCCAGCTGTCCTCACCCAGCGTCCCTACAGAGACAACACAGACATATTTAATCACAGTGTACAAAACAGCATTTGTATTTGGTTGGCATTATTATCACTGAGACCAAGTTTCTGATACTTTGATGATGACACATGGATATTCTGTGGATTATTTTTTATTTTAAACCAGGCTTGTCTACAGGTTTAGTGCCCCAAAGTGTTCAATATTAAATAAATAGGTAATTATGAACATAAGAATTACATACATAGTACTGTAGAAGTCTTTAGACACATTTAGGTTTGTTGTTTCAGCAAGGTTGGAATGAACATGCATATTTATTTCCAAGTCTCTGCATCAAGACAACAAGAAAATAATGAATAATCTAACCTTTATTGATCTTCTTGGGGAAATTCCTTCTCTGCCTTTGACCCATCCTACTCATAGTTAACCTTAACTATACACAGTAGGAGCAGGGGGCTGCCGCGGTGCAGGGGTTAAGGGCCTTGCTCAAGGGCCCACAGTGGTGGTGACTCGGACAAGTGGTTGCTCTCACTCTCCCACCTCAGCCTCTTGCCAGTCTGGGGACTCGAACCGGCGACCCACCGGTTACAAGTTTGCTTCACAGACTTCTAGCCTACCACTGCCCCGATAAAAATAACAGAAATATGTGCAAAAATCCGGACAAAAAGGCTTCTAAGCTTCCTTTACAACTTCCCAGAGATCTTCTTTAGATTTGAACTGTCTTCTTTGTTTCTCTGACCACACAATCCTCTACAACTTCTGTCATATTCATGTCTGGACTTATTGTCACTGTTTATCAGCTGTTTTTTTCTCCAAATACAATTTCACTGCATCAGAAGTGTGCTTGGGATCATCTTCATGCTGAAAAATATAACTGTTTGCAGTGCTTCGAGAGGTAAAAGCATGATGAATCAAAATTTGTCTGTACTTTTCAGCATTTATGGTTCCATCAGTACTGACAATATTACCAACAACACTGGCAGAAATGCTGATCCCAACCATGGCAGACCCTCCACCACTCTTTCTGATACCTCTCTCCAACTCCTCCTCTCGCATATTGTCGACCTGAACATTTCAAACTTTGATTAATCACTCCACAAGACTCTTTTTCATTGATCTTCACTCCAGTTTCTGTGAGCTTTTGCACATTTCAGCCTTATAGCCCCTTCTGAAAAAGTGGTTTCTTGGCTTCCACAGAGGCTGATACTGATCAACATCTCTGGACTGAAGAAGGATAAACTTGCCAGATGCTGAGGAAGCTCTTTGCTAGACTTCTTCCGGTCTCTTAAAGAAGAAACTTCTCATCAGATGCTGACCTATTTGTTGGCCTTCCACTCTTTTTTTTCATCCTTCACTGCTATATATTCTTTAAATTTCTTTAGAACAGCCTCAGCATCCACTTTGGTTGCTAATTTGACTTTCAGGGTGGCCTTGCTGATCTGAAAATTCAGATTTCAAGCCTGTCAGATAGTGTAATGTTTGGCATTTTGAACGGAATGATATGACTGACACTTGCTCTTACACACTGATCAGCCACAACATTATGACCACTGACAGCTGAAGTGAATAACATTGATCATATTGCTACTATGTGGTGTTCTGATGGAAAACCTTGGATTTTAACATCCGTGTTGATCAGACTTAGACACCCAAATAAACATTGTCCCACAACACACACACACCCCTTCATGCAGATGGAAATCCCAAATGTCACTCAGGAAAATGCACCCCACCACATGGAAACAACAACATCAACCAACCAGGAACATGTTGAGGAACATGACAATGGTCCAACATGTTGATCTAACCTCCAAACTTCCTACAGCCCATTGTGATCAAGCATCAACAGGATGCAGTGGAACAAGTCTGATTGACAGAGGCCCCACTGCACAAGCCAGAGTACCCAAAGGATCCAGTGCCAACGTCCTGGTTCCAGACCCCATAGGACACCCTGAGAGGTCCTCTGGTCCATGCCCAATGGTTCAGAGCATTTTGACCACATAAGGGGGACCAACACAGTATTAGGCAGGTGGTCATAATGTTATGCCTGATCGGTGTATATCAGCAAGTTTCCAATAAGTAAAGAACTTTTAGAATATGTGTATGTGGTGCTCAAAACCAGAAAACATGGATTCAGACCTAACTAGGAATCACACAGACATACCAAATGCAGGAAGTGCATTGATTCAGAAGTACTTCACACTGCTGCTTTAGATAACAGGAGCTAAAGCTAAATATTGGAGCAGTTGCTTTGTTGTGCTGCAGAGAACACATTTCTCAGTTCTCTACTTCTAGTCATGGTTGAGCTGTTTCCATAGAGGTGCAGTGAAAAACGAGCCTATAGTGAGGAAAAAACACCCTGAACCTACAGAGAGTTCAGACCGTTAACAATCTTGCGCAACTTTTTTAATAAAAATAATCTTGCGATAATGTCATTTTGTATTTGATATGGAACACATTCTCATGGAATGCTACAACTAACATAACTGTGATGACTAACTTTGATTTTCAGAATTACTAAACAATCAGCATCATTTTTCGGTACAGACGTCCATCCTGGCAATATACATGGAACCTGAGCTCTTAGATTTTTTTTCTAAGGCAGACTTTGCAAATCTATGTGGTGCAAACTAAATCTAAGCCTTAAAAGGAAATAATCAGTCCGCAGAATGTGACGGTCCAAGCCTGTTACCTGACAAAGAATACACTGCCTTCCATGACGTTTTGATTAATACAGCTCGACATGAAAACACACAGCCAGGAAGTAAAAACGGAACCCTTAAATCCACTCTGAATCTGTAAAAAGGTTGCTGGGCTCCAGTTTCTGGGCAGAGAACGGCTGGAATGTTCCGGATGGCATTAACGAATGATAATCCTGTGTTCAAACAGACGGAGACAAGTCGAAGCAAGGCTGGTGTTTTATCTCAGCCCTGATCTGTACAATATCCAGGGTTCACAGTCTGATTGGCTCCAGATAGTTGAAAGACACAACCGGAAGTTATCATCTCCCTCATTTAAAGACGCATCTACCTTCAGTACATGTGTAGCTGCTTTAGTTAAGCATCCTGCACATATCTTTCACATTACCCAGACTCGATCGCCATGATTTAAACCTGCATAATAATGTCAAACAGTATTCTGTGAACTTCCCTGTGTGTTCGAGGATTTGGCAGGGACTATTAAGATTAAAGCAAACATTACTGTGCACAGGAAGACGTTATGAAACTATTCCTTTTGACTAGTTCCACTGAGGAATAACGGCCATATCTTACCTCATTGATCTCTTTCTTTTCATTTTGCACATGTTTATTCTATTCTATTGTATTTTGCTAGAAACACTGCAAATTAATAGGCAAAACATCTCCTTTGTGACAAATAAAAATCAGTTATGATGGCAATTATGAATAAATTAAATACATAATATAAATTATATTATTATTTATAAAAATTGTCTGTGCAATCCATGTTCACAGCTTTTAACATAAATATTTTCAACACCAAATTTTGCATTTCTGTGCACTAATTTCAAGTAGAAATGGACATTGGATGAAAGCTGCCCTGACTGTGCTGATTTGTGCGCTCAGTCACCAAATCAATAATTCTAGCTTGATGTCATTTTAGCAGGTTGTCAATGGCTGTGAAAAATGATCGCCCGAGAGTTTGAGAGTAAAACAAGGTTTTGATCTGGACTCAAAATTTTTCTTTCTTCGTATTTACTTATTTCAGTCCACTGAGAAATATGAGCACATGCAGACAGAAAGATGCTGTTTGTCAGGTTAACAGAAAATAGTGAGACAGTGACACAGACTCTTTAAAATTCATGGTTATGTTGTGGCATTTTCTTTAAACCATTCCAAGAACACTAGATTTTAAAAAACTGTAATCAAATAATGTTAATCAGAGAAATTGTATAGGTACGGTTAAATGCCATTAATTTGTGTTACTGTGTTAAATCTGATATTCAAATAACTGGATGTCTAAACACACACACAGCAGACTTTGTGCTGAGAATGTGCTGAGCACAGTCAGCCAGGTGGAAATGTAATCTGTGCAGCGCGTTGGAGAGTCAGCATCTAATCACTACATGTAGGAGGACAATCAGTGCAGGTAGAAGGTCAGTGCTGCGGTTAAAAGCAGTTTGTTGAGCTGCAAACACACGTACAGGAATGTGAATCTGAGCTCAGTCACCATGTCTGCTTGTGTTATTACATCCCCACTCATGCACTGGCTCTGTAAACTGTGAGGGCTAAGTAAAACGTGTTCACAATGCAGATTGGATACAGTCAACTAGAATAAATATATATACATATTATACCACGTGTTAATTTGTGGCATTATTGGATCATTCATTATGGATGTATTATCAGCTGGAAAACTCATCCATCTACATGTGTGAAAAGGGCCTTAATGCTAAAACAAGCTAAGAAGCAAATGAACTTATTGTTGGAGTAAACAGAAGAGAAATGAGTCAGAAAGATGAGCTGCCGTAGTGATCAAACTTCACTCTGGTTGTGAGGTAACAAACAGCTCCAATGACTCACTGCATTACATTATCGATAATAGCTCTCTTGGGATCTGTACGACTGCACACACTTCAATCAGTCACAGTTGGAATAATATTTCACCCACTGTACAGTATAACCTCCTCTCTGTGTTTATCGGGGGGTTGGCATGTTTTATAAAGTGTCTGAAGTCTTTGGCTTAAGTTCCCTGAAGAGGACAGCCCGCTCACAAAACGCATGAAAAAACAAATTGAGCAGGATAACAGTGTGATTTCCATGTACAGGAAAACACCAGTGATGACAACAACATATGCTCCTTGTGTGTAAATTTCCTACTTTGTCATTTAAAAACAGCATGTCACTGATTTATTCTTGTCAGACTCAAATCAATAAAAGAAAATCACCTAAAATTATAATGAAACAGTCCTATCCTAATGGAGGCAGCCTCTTCCAACATTCCTCCCATCCATAGGACACAAGGGGTCACTGAGTGGTTTGGTGAGTCTAAAAATGATGTGATTCATGTGCTGTGACATTTGCAGCCAGCAGATCTTGACCAAACTGAGTACACAGACAACAAACTCATCATCAAAAAGAGGGAATATCTTTTAGAAGAATGATGTTCATCCCTCCAGTAGAGTTCAACAGACTTGGAGCTGTTCTGGAAGCACCTGAGTGGCCAAACACATTACTGTTACCCCTTTTCCACCAAGAAGAACCAGGTGCTAGTTCTGGTGCTTAGTTGGTTCAAATCTGGTTCCTCCTAGGAACCTGTTCGCTTTTCCATCAGAAAGGAGCCAAGTTGGAGCCATGCCACTGCATCACCATGAAATGATACGCTTGCATCCATTACATAGCAGTTAAACAAACACAGCAAGTTGATGATGATATCTATGTTTATCTCTATAGATGGTCTTAAGGCTGATTGTGAGGCGGAGGTCCTCCTGTTGCCTGGACACATCCGCGATCACGCTACTGGTGGGACACAACTGTAGCGGATTTCAGGTCAACAGTTTGTGGTAAACTTTTGTGTGTCCCGGAGTCCTTCCAATACATCTGCGATTGGACCAGGGACGTCCTGGAGAACAAGGACACAATTTACCACTTGTGTGTCCCTTTCCACCGTTGATGGTTGGTCACCATAACCCCGCCCCCAGCCCCTGATGTACTCAGTGCTTAGCTCTGGACCAGCAAAGAGTTGGTGCTTGCTGAGCTCCAGCTTTTAGAACCTGGAGTCGGTGTTTAGGTGGTGGAAACACAAAGAACTGGTGCCAAGTCAGACACTGGCTCTGAACTAGTACTAAAACCAGCTCAGTGGAAAAGAGGTATAAGACACTTCATGTTGGTTTTTCCTTTAATTTGTCACCAAACTGTACGTCACACTTCACTCAGGAAACAATAAAAGGCTTTAAACAGCTTTTTTTCATTTTTGCAGTAATACTTAACATGGAACCTGGAAACAGTCTGATGGTTAATTTGTAGAATAGTAGGCTACATGCCATCTATCACTGATAATTACTCTCACACTAATGACAATTGTATTCAAGAAGCACCTTTTAAATCCAAAGTCACAAGCACCTCACACAACCCCACAAATTAAAATCAAGCAGTGATCTAGTAACTGTTGACAGTACTTTTCCTTCTGAGATCATTTACTGAAAAATGGAACTCCAGTTTTAATTTCAGGCTGCCTTAAATGTTTTCTCTCTGAATCAGTGGTTTCTGTTTCATTTTTACTGTTTAACTTACTCACCTCCACTTTTTGGATGACTAAAAGATGAGACTACAGATGCGCCATGGCTTTCAATCCCTACATGTATGTGGAAACAGATGCAGATTTTTCTATTTTCGATGATTACACAAACAAGGAGAGTTTACAAGTCCAGTGTTCTTCCTTTACACCTGCCTGTGTTACTCCACTTTTTGTTTTATTCTTCAACCTTACCTGCTGGTGATCCATTTCCATCCTCGACCCTCTGCAGCCACAGCAGCACAGAGGAGGCTGCTATGGGGGTGTTGGGTGGGTACTGATAGACTTCACCTCCAGAGGGCAGATGAGTGAGGACCAGGGCAGGAAGAGGGGGCATCGAACCCAGGTAAGACCCCAGGACAGACATGCCAGCTGGAGTGCGGCCACTGAAACACAGAGCAACCGATTTAAATGGCAATTTCTAAGAAAACATAAGTAAAGCACATAGGATGTGAGTGATGTACGTACAGGTGAATCCAGCAGGCCAGGTATCGCTCCATCCTCCTCCCTCCCAACTCCACCACTTCTCTCATCTCCTCCACCAGCGCCTGGTTCTGCCTCTGTCCGATCTCATCCTCCTCTTCTCCCACAAAGAGAATTAGCAGAGCTTTACCCAGCGACAGGAAGGACGGCAGGTTTTCCACAGTCAGCTCAGGCTAGAGATTTTTAAAAAAAGAAGAAAGTAGAGGACAAAGAAGTGCAAATGAATCCAGTCATCTTAAATTACAAACATCTTGCCAACAGGGAGCGGCTGCAACGTAGACACAACAAAAGTGCTTTGAATCCTGACAATACAACATTTAAAAAAGAGAGAAGACTTAAAGAATGTTTGCGAAGGCTTTTATGAAATCAGCACAAAGCCCAGTTTCTGCTAATTATCAGGGATTTACACATCAGGGGTTTTTGCGGTTTACTGCAGGTGCTGGTGTAAAATCTGCTTATGAGTATCAGCACAAAGCATGTTAGAAGCAGCAAAATATTTCGATGATGGACGCAAAATAGCCTGAGCAGTGTCCAGAAGTGAGATGATCATTTCAGGCACACCATTCCCTCCCTCTGCACTGCAGATCTCTTTATCATCAATGAGAATGAACAAGTGAGGGTTCATTTTAAAAAGGGTTTTTAAAATTAACACTGAGGGCAACAGCGCCACCAAAAGGAAGTGCTTGTCACTGATTGGACCTTTGACGTTAAGTCCCTTATAGTAATAATAATAATACACTGAGAGAGTTTCCACTGTAGGGCTCAGACCCTAATCCAGCTATTTACATCCACAGTGCCAGAAAACAGTCTGGAGCCAGATTCATCATAATAAACACTCCAAGAAAGATGTGAACTTGAGCAACATCCGCAGTAAAGATTGATGTTTTCATGTAAATTCTTTGCATTGTTTATTTGAACAAATGTAAACTCAGACATGACTTATGGCTTTGGCCTTGGACGTATCGAGGAAAGCACATCCAAACTCTGTGAATCCACATGTGGAGCTTGTTATCTGTGACATACTCTGAACTGCTCCATCTTGGCTTTCGTAAACTTCCAAGAAGTTACACACATACCATTTATTTACGGTTATTTTATTTCAGGAGATGGAAATGAAGATAGGATCGCATTCTGAGCGTCGACAGTTTGGTATTTTAAATTTGGCCTTGTCATTACTCCCAATCAGACGACTGCAGTAAACCACATCCGGTACAAATAACCACTTCTTCAGTATTTCTTAATGCAGACACAAGCACCACACAAGACAAATGCACACATGGTTTCAGTTACCATTGGGTGCAGCAGCGCAGTATGGATGTGTATGAGCAGCTCTTCAGCAGAGGAGGATACTGGCAGAGTGGATGGATGTGTGTGTGTCCTCCAAGATGGAAACACCAACACAGCAGGAAGGTCCACAGCATGACCTGCAGCCCTGTGCAGAAACACACAGCATAAAACACTGCACACATGCACATAGAAGTAACATATGTAAAACTGTAATGTACTAAACTGAAGTGGTGAAAAGTGAGACTTGGAGACGTTTTAAGGACACAGGTATTTTTTAACCTTTACAAAATGGAACCATTTAAGTGTCTTTTCAATACCTGACTGGATTTTAATGGCTCCTGAGTGAATTCACACACTCAAAAACAAACCAATGTCATTCTTATCCTCTAATAATGCCTTTAAGTGCTGTAAATAAGCACAGACAACTCACAAAATACACCTTTGGTCCTCTACAAATGTGTTACACTATGTTTGATTCTTTCCACTCGAAAACACTCGAGTAAATTCTAGTGAATTACAACTTCAGTCCATGAAACAAGAGTTTAAGGGAAGCAATCGACGGCTATTTGCAACCTTGAATCAGCGAAGAGGTGAATAAATTTAGAGATTTTACCATTCCTCTGCCAGCCCATCTGTCAGAAGACCGGTCAGCACGTCTCCTCTCAGTGACTTTGCTGCTGCAGTAAAAACTTGTAAACCTGGTAAGACAGAGAAACATCCCATCACATGATAGTATGATGCTCCTGACGGTGGCTATGAAGAGAGGTCAAAGGTTAGTTAAGGATGTATCCAAAGCCTGACTTTATTCCTCTGCTGTTTTGAATGAATGAAATAATAAATATGAATAAAATAGAGTACAATTTTGAGTATTTTGCAGTCTTTGTAGGGTTTTGGAGAATTAAAAGCGAAGAATCTACCACTCTGGCTGCCATATAGCTCGCTCAGTTAAGAAGTTACCATGTGGACGGCAGCGTTCCTGAGTTCGAGTCCAGCTCACTACCCTTTGCTTCATGTCTCTCTCTCTCTCCCTCCTCTATACCCCCTTTCACCCTGTCTCTCTCTTGCTGTCAAGAAATTGAAAAATAGTACCCCAAAACATATTTTAAAAAAAGAATCTGACACCCATACAGTTCACTGTTTTCCGAACACATTCCCTCAAACAACAATCTCTTGTAGTGCATTAAAAAATCAGAAATCCAGTATCTTAAATTATTAAAACATTTCCGAAGATCAATCAAAAGAGGATTTACAACACAGAAATGTGCAGGTTCTGAAAAGTATGTTAATATATACACTTAATACTTGTTTGGGGCTCCTTTCCCATGTTTTAATGCAGTGTGGCATTAATGCACACTGCTTGTGTCACTGCTGAGGTGTTAATGAAGTCCAGGTTGCTTTGTTGGGGCCTTCAGCTCGTCTGTGTTTTTACTACTTGTATTTTAACTTATGGGAAATATTTAACCTTTTCACGATGTTCTGACTTTTTTAAAACACACTAGTATTTGTGATTGTTCAGCAGGAACCAGTGGCCTAAAAACAAACTAGTAAAGCAAAAAGTAGTAAGACATGCACCGTCCATGAAATCTGTTTGACAGTAACAATAATGTACATTAACACTAGACACACTTCTGATTTTTCCAGAATTTTACTATTTGCTTGTTCAATTTAAAAGTACATTAAGCCCTGTAGCACCCAATCATGTAATAATTTACTGAAAATGTAATACAACCTAACAATGTAACAGCCTAAGCAGTAATGTCATAGAATATCCTGACTGTCACAGTAATAAGAGTAATGTCGTATCTTACTTTAAATGTCAAACTAACATCATTTCAAACACTTTAAACACTATTAGCCAAGTTATTCCATTACTGTGCTTTAATACATTGTTAATCAGGTCACATTGTCAGTACATTATGACAGTATTGGGTTGGGTTTCATCACTATAAATTAGATCATTTTTGAGATCCTCATGAGCAGTGATGCCTGTGCCACCCAACACACACGATGACAGCCTCCTACCTGCTTGTGCCTGGGTCTTAAACAGTCCCACCACTCTATCAGGCTTGTAGCCCGTTAGCTCAGGATGAGGAACCTCCTGAAGGAAGGACGTGACTTTGTCTTGAGTGGACAGTAGTGCGGGACAATCTGTGTGGCTCCTGTTGAAAGAGCACACAGACACATATGGCACAGGGTAAATTGTATGAACACTTCAAAAGTTTTTTAAAAAAGAACACAACTTGACTTCCAGCGAAATAACACCATTACACTTGACCATTATTTCTGGAGTCTAGAGAGCCTGATGGAAGTTAAAGCCTCAGACATACAGCTAGTCCAGTTAAGGTGTAAGGAGACACTCCTCAATCAAGACGTGATGAAATAAAAGCGTGGATATAAGCCTCTGGGTGATTATGGAACAAAACAGCTTTGTCTAGGGAAAATCTCCTGACATATAGAAGACATGACCTCGCATCTGTGCAGGCAATGACTCCACTTTTCCAGCAGACTGAAGAAATCTTCAGATAATGTTCCATGAGATGGATTTATTCTGTCCTGTTGTTCAGGGGAAAGCCCGACTAAAGCCACAGTGGCTTTAAGCAGTACATTGAGTTCTGTTGTAGCAGCAGCAGCAGAATATTCTCCAAATAGAAATGTTTTGCCATGATAACATATGAATGTTTCCTGTGTGAGGTTATTTCTAGTAGTGAAGATAAACAGTCGTATATTTAAGCTCATGGTGTGATCAAAAGGGAAAGTGACAAAACTGTTTGCAAACACAAGCATCTGAGTCGCCTCATCTGTTCTCTCCTATTTTATTCATATTATTCTGTTATAACAATGTTCTATTCACTTCATGGTGTAAAACAGTTGGCTGCTGTTCTCAGGAACTACTCCATGTCCCTGCTGCAGCTGTAATGATTTCCAAGACAAACATCCTGCAGGGATAAGCTTATCTTTCCTTGACCATCTTGATCATATCTGGAGATTTTAGAACGACAAAATTATGTTTTACATCTGGTGCAAACTCTTATAGTTGTTTGCTTTTATGTTGATAACGATCTAATGGTTCTACGGATGCACTCTTTGGAATTGAATGAACGAGCACTTGAGAGACTGCAGTCCCCAAATGCTATTTACTGTGTGTAATTAAAAGGATACTTAAGCACTTCAGTATTGCATTTCCACAAAGAGAGAATAAATAAAAATAAATAACATAAAACTTTTATCTACTATTGTAATTCAAATTCTCTGTGTCCCAACTTGATTATCTTTAATTACAGTCTCCTTGTCTGGAACCTACCTGCACCGTAGTTTGTGACTTTTAGTTTGGAGGATCAAAGGCCAAGTGGGAACAACCTCGATGGCATCACTATAACATCATCAGGGAAATGTAGTTTCTCTTAAAAACATTTTATTGCTGACATGATGAGTGGACTGAACTGGATTCCACATATAACAGACAATTTTAAATCTCTTACTCTTCATTGTGTCTTATATGCTCGTGATAGATGGTCTGCCTTGTCCATCTCTAGATTTAGTTATCTCCATGTTCTTCTTGCATCAATCTTTTCTTGGTCTGCTTCCTTTATGTCTATGGGTCAATATTAGCCAAAAGAGAAGCGACTGTCTTTGTTCCCAGGATTTATCTCTACTCTGGTCCCAGAGCCTGGACTGAAGTGGGGAAAAGGGTGTCTAAGTACACTGCCCCCTTTTGCTTGGAATCATTTGGAAAACTGCCTGGATCAGAAGAAGCTGCTCAAACTAGATAAACTCAAAGCAACTTTATGACACTTTATGGAGGCAGACACGATCCAATGGACATGTTATGACTGACTCGTGTTTGCTCTGTATGATTATCAGCACTGATGACGTGTGACATTAATTGTACATAAGATTCCTTATCTCAATGAGACTTTTTCTGGTTAAATAAATACATTTTTTTAAAAAGTACATATCGTTTTCATACTGACTCCTGTTAGCTTCACATGTTGGTTAGTTGTTTATTCTATTCCTGCATTCTTATAATGTGAATTAGAGAAATATACACAGATCAGCCACAACATTCTGACCACTGACAGGTGAAGTGAATAACATTGATCATATTGGTTCTATGTGCTGTTCTGATGGAAAACCTTGGATTTTAACATCCGTGTTGATCAGACTTGGACACCCAAATAAACGTTGTCCCACACTCCCTCATGCAAATGGAAATCCCAAATGTCACTGGCCTACCCCCACAGGAAAATGCACCCCACCACATGGAAAAAACATCAACCAATCAGGAACATGTTGAGGAACATGACAATGGTCCAACATGTTGATCTGACCTCCAGACTTCCTACACCCCATAATGATCAAGCATCAACAGGATGCAGTGGAACAAGCTGTACTGATAGAGGCCCCACTGCAAAAGCCAGAGTACCCAAAGGATCCAGTGCCAACGTCCTGGTTCCAGACCCCATAGGACACCCTGAGAGGTCCTCTGGTCCATGCCCAATAGTTCAGAGCATTTCGGACCACACAAGGGGGACCAACACAATCTTAGGCAGGTGGTCAAATTCAAAATGAATGAAAGATACATATTTATAAAGATATTTTCCATGTCATCTTACATCATGATGAAGCGATGTAGTGCCTCACTACCCAGCATTCTTCTGTAGTGTTGAGCCATCTCCTGCGGGTGGAGCAGCAAGACGCTGGGAAAGGCTGTGATTGGCTGGAACGGGACGTCGCTGCCTGGCTGAGCGGCGCAGAGGTCGGTCCACTCTCCACAGTCCACCACACTCATCTGGACATCGTCGACCTCAGAATCTGAAGAATCAGTCAAGAAGAACTCATTTTAAAACTTCTATAATTCGATAATGTCAGGTAACAGTCCGGTAAATTTGGGACAACAATCCTAATTCTCTTTTGGAAACACTTTGGCTCAACATTTGTCAACGGTTACTTGACCTGATTTCTCTCTTGATGTCTCTATTTATCTATTATTATTATCATTATCTATAAATAATACTCTAAGGACGTACAATGCATTGAGATGGCAAATGTTCTATTTCCTGTGCATCCATGGGTACACTGTAAACTGGAAATGCTAATAACTAATTTTTTATATTTGAAGCGATGGAGGCTTGTCAAAATATAAACAAATACAGGCTAAAATGGGGCTCCAATAGCACCTAATTAACCAACTGCAAGACAACACGACACTTCCTGCTTTGGTTTTCATATATATGTACACAAACAAATACGCAAGTCATTAATATGAATATTCTTTTGTGTTACAACATTAATATTCACTACAACAGTTCTTTTCCTACACCACACTGACCCTCTCTTTAACCAGTCACATGCGCATATCTGGCCTGTGTTGAACTGCACCTGCTGATGTGCTCTCCTGTTTACCTGCAAGTCTCTCTGCAACTTCAATGAAGGAGCTGAGAAAAGCCTTTGACACAGCATCCCCTGGTGGTCACAAAACAAACTGCAATTATTACAGATATCCATAATTCCATTTCAGGTATTCACACTGACATTCTTCCGAGGGCTAATGATGTCACTTGTAACATCCATGTGTGTGTCTCCTTACAATTGTTAACTAGTAATGACTCGTGTTTCAGATATCTATGGTTTAATTCTGACCAGTCATAATTGTAGTTCAAGATATCTTGAATTGTATCTTGACTTGTCAGGAAGATGTAGACATTTCACTGAAGTTCTGTCCAGTCATCATTACTTCTACTAACTATTCACTGCTTTGATGGACTAAAATCTAAGGGCAAGCCTTACATGAACAGCATCACACACAACAATTCAGACACAATGAGCTATGAGATCTGCAGTTATTATTCTGAACAGTTAAAATTTAAATACAGATATCTCTCACTGTGGTTTTGACTGGTCAGAAAAACATTTTTGGCCACTCAAACTGTAACTCAAAGAAGTCTGAATGGCATTGATATCTGCAACGTTAGATCCAGACGGTGACATCCAGCTATAAAATGTTTAAAAGCTTGTAAAAATGTATAAATTCATACTCATTTGCTTTTCCTTTGGGTTGATTTGACAGAAAGTGTGATGGACAGCACATCTGAACCAATGACTATGCCTTAAAGTTGCCCCCATCAAAGACCCAGTGTCATACATTTGAGGTAGAAGAGCACCACTGTCAGGCTGCTTTGTGCCACTGCGGTGTGGAAGTTCTCAGAAGTTAATTGCACAACCGAGTCCATGTCCAGCAAGTCGCCTCGGTTTTCAAACACCGATGCCGCAATTTCATCGTCCAGGTTGCCTGGAAACACCAAAACACATGAATACACACAGACGTACTCCAGTATTCTCCTTCCTCCTTTGCTAATATTTGGTTCTTCTCTTGCACTTTCTATTCTCTTTACCAAAATGTGAATCCTCCTCGTCAGCCTCCAATCCCTCATCCTCCTCTTCATCCTCTTTCTCATCTTCCTCTTGGTCTTGATTCGTGAAGAGGTCCAACACCTCATCGAGGCTGTGTAAGGTCAAATATTTCACCTCTGAACTCTGGAAGTGCAAACACATACATGGGTGAGAATACCGAGTAAACTTATTCTGAATGTACATATGTGATTGTGATACCTTCTCAGGGAGCCTGTAAGCAGCATTATATTCATCAGGGGTTTTCACTGCAGGACTCTGCCTGGTAACACACAGACAAACACAGCCACACAGTTATGGTGGTAGATTTGGACTTGATTCAATTCTATGTGAATTAAGCAGTAAACAGTGTTAGTACTGTTGCTTAGTGCCCAAACTGCAGAGTCGTGTGTTCAGATCCACGTTCATACATGTACCTGCAGCTCTGACACACCTGTGTACGAGCAGCAGCAGGGCGAGGCCACGCAGCCTCCAGGCCAGAGCGGTGGCCGTGTCCAGGTCCAGGTGTTCGGTTGCAGGACGAGAGAAGAGGAAGACCTGGGGGGTCTGCTGGTAGGGGAACTGGGGGGGCTGGACTGAGGAGGGGTCATCATACACTTCAGACTGGCAGAAGAAGAAGCACATCCAATTATGTACAATTTAAAAGATTCTATACATGAACACACAAGTAATGTGTGCTGCAAAAACAAGACAGCATTTAGGTTGGATTTATAGGTCTAATTACAAAATATACTTTGGAGTCATGTTTTATTTTCCTTTTCTGACATAATAAATTGTGAGTCAGATTTATTGAAGTGCCTTAAGCCTGCATTCTCCCTAACAGTCAGCAGGGGGCGACTCCTCTGGTCTGATTCTATAGAAGTCTATGAGAAAACGACTGTACTTCTTACTTGATCTGTTACATCAGTAAACAGTTCCCTATTGAGTCTATGGTCGCTACTTTCAAGTCTACTTCAATACACCATGATGTTCACGTTGTAAATTATGTTTAGACTGAAACAGTGGAGCTACATTGTGACTGACTTGTAGCTACCATATGGGCTTAGTTGTGTCCTTGACTCCTTCTTTGATTTACAGTCTGGGGTTGAGCCACTAATGGACTATTCAGCTCAGCTCTACGCAGAACTTCACATATAACAAACTCTTTGCTGAAGTCCAGGATTCTATAGCAGCTCTGTGAGTCGCATTTACCACTAGTGGAGCCTCCATGAGCTGCAGGAAGGAGTGGAGGCTCAGGGTGGACAGGGGTTTCCTCATGCGGGTCAAAGGGCAGCGCTCAGAGCTCATCGGGGTCATGAACTCACTGTGATCTCTACAGTGGAGGAACCACACTTGAGACAAGTGGGATGATTCATTTACACTGAAAGACAGATGCAGAGAGATTTTTTCTTAGAAAATTTCTTGTAAAAATTATTTAAACTTCAGCTTTACCTGTCTTTAGTATCAACAAACTGAAGACAGTTGTGTGTTTAATTATAGAATGATATTTTAGCGCTTACTGGTACCGCAGACATTACATCATTTTTTTCCAGACTAATTCAGTCACTCATTTATATCCTACCAGACAGTTTAAACATCAACATTGCTGGAACAAAAGTGAAGATCACTCATGTTCCAGTAATGTGACTGCATTTTTTATTGAAATACAGAAGAGCTGTTTGTAGAATTCAGCTCCATTCATCATCTTTGTTTAATTTTAATAAACATCTTAAAGGTGACAGTCGGACACATACAGTTCACATATTCTGTTAATAATATAATACTCTTTTTGTGTACAACCTGATCAGCCACAACATTAAAACCACCTGCCTAGTATTGTGCAGGTCTTCGTCATGCTGCCATAACAACTCTGACTCAGGTTAAATCCCAGCCTCACTGTCTGAGAGTTTGGTTGCAGATTTAAGCCCAGGTGTGGTGACTGGTGCAGTCTGGTTGGAGGAGGAAACTGGGTGGTGGACCAATCAGGGATGGCAGTAGGCGGGGTCAGGAACAAGGGCTGAAGCCCAGGCCTGGAGCTCCAGGTCAATCATCCATGATTGGAGACATGTGGGATCCAGAGCAGGTTCTTCAGCCAGCTTTTTCCAGTCTCCACAAGCAAGCTCCCCACACAGAGGATGCAAAGAGTCCACCACAAAGGGAAAACCACACGGCCACCAGGAGCAATAACACCTGCTGACAGAGGCCACTGCTATCAAAGAATGTCACGTCTGCAACCAAGTTTAGGTAGAAGCTACGTGTCAAAGTAACATCCACATGAATGCAGAACTGTCACTTGTTCATCTGGATGCCATCTTTCATTCAGGGAAACAACACACACAACCAGCTATCCAGATAATGGAAAAGAAAACATGATTCATGAGACCAGGCAACCATCTTTCATTGCTCCGTGGAACAGTTCTGACACTCATGTGCCCATTCTGCCAATTCTATGTGCTTCTAATGGTAGACAGATTTCAGCAAGGACAGTCTGACTAGTTTGCTGGCACATAGCAAGCTGTGAGGCTCCATGTATTCCAACATCCTTCTATCATAGCGGCATTAAGGTTTTCAGCAAGTGGTGCTACAGTAGCTCTTCTGTGGTATCAGACCACACAGGCCAAACTGTGCCTTTCATGCACATTAATGAGCCTCATTCAAGTCCCAACCCAGTCTGTAGTTCACCAGTTGTCCTTCGTTAGACCCCAGTTGGTAGGTACAGACCACTGCATGCTGGGAACACTACACAACATGTTCTGTTTTGGAGATACTCTGACCCAGTCCTCTCCCCGTCACAGCTTGTTCCATGTCAAAGTCATCTTGCACTGCCCGTTTTCTCTGCTTTCAGCACTCAACTTCAAAAACTGGCTGTTCCCTTGCTGCCTAATAAATCCTATTCTTTGACAGGTGCCCTTGCAACAACATAATCAGTTTTATCTACTTTAGTCTCACTAGTTTTAATGTTCCGGCTGATCAGTGTAAATCAGAAGCTTTAATCTCCTCCTTTTCCTGCACAAGCTCTTGATTATTTTGGATTAGAAACAGGTATAGGTGTACCATGTGAGTATCTTTGTGAATATTTATACATATTTCTATTCTAACTGTATTTTAATGTGCACACAAATACATAAAAATGGCTGAATCTACCACAGCAAGACAATGTTTCCCAAGAATTCTCATGTGGAGTTGATGATGCAGTGTGACCTGGTTTGTGCTTACAAAAGAAAACAGTCACTGCCTCTACATGACTGTAGAGAAGAGATTGAACCAGATATTCCCCTATTTAGTGGTTTGAAGATGATGATAATGGAGAACATTTTCTGGCCTACGTTTTCTTCCTGGTCCTGGCCAGGTTAGTTTTCAGGCTTAGATTCACCTCAGACTGGACCAGCTGAAACAATGCATTTTTCACAGTTCCTCCATAAAAGTTCCTCTTTACTGCTGCACTGTGAACATGAGTCATTCTGCAATACGTGTTTATGGCAACTTTAGCATATTTTGAGGTCATATGGTTTTCAGTCTAAAGTCTGTACAATATTCCAGTCAGCATATGTGCTTTTGATGGCACTGCAATAAAAATAAACCTGACAAACCTTAGCCAATGGCTAGCAGCAGTTTCCCTATTTATTCTCTACTGTTAAATTATTACAATTTAGGAAAGAGAAAAATATGTCGAATAAAAATACAAAAGAGCTGCTTTAAAGTCCGTGCTGCAAATGTTATCTTTTGCTTTGTTAACAAAATGTTTAGTTGGCTTGTGTTGTAAATACTTCACTCTTCATATCACACAGTATGTTTAGCACGTGCTGCTCATTGTGAACTGATGTGATCTGTGTTTGATCAACAAGGAGCAGTCTAGCTAAACTTCTTTTAAACTGATCTCTCAGTTTGTTACGTTCATTCAATGTTTCTGACAATAAATCCTGCCTTTCTCAGGCAGAACATGTGATTCACACTGGAGAAAAGACAAGGAAAAGAACAGAACTTACCCTAAATGCTTCAGTACCGGGCCTCCTGTGATGAGGATGAACTGATATTTGGATCCATACACATAGGCTGTCTCCATTATCGATCTGTGCTCTTCAGTAAAACAACCAGCAGAAAGATAAAATGAATTTAAAGAGTCAATCAAAAAGTCTGTCTGTGTCTCCATCAGGAAAACTTCAAAAGTATTTCTGCAGCCACATTACTCCACCTTCAGTCACTTTCACTCTAACTTTCCTCAGTATGTGTTGCCTCCATCTAACCATCCTCTCTTCTTCCTCATACCTTGTGTCCCCAGACTTTGAACGTAACCCAGCACAATATCCTTCTTCCCTCTAGCTGCTTTCTCCATGGCCAGGAGGTCAGCGTCTGTGTGGACGTACTTGACCTCGTCACGCAGAATGGCGCTGGAAGAGAAACAGGCAAAAGCTGTTTTCAAGCTGATTTCTTTCTGTACCTTCTTTAAGTCAACAAAGCTCACAAAAACATCCAAAATAACAATAAGCTGAGACTGTTTCTCAATACTTTTTGGCTTCCACTGAGTCCCAAACACTCTGATTCCTCTAAATTTATACATAATCTTTTTCTTTCCCGTGTTAAAGTTCCAGCTTCACTCAGCTCATTATAACTCAGGGAGTGTTGCTGACTTACAACAGGACTTCAGAGACGATGGAGTTGACGTCAAAGACGGTGTCCAAGTCAAAACTCAGGAACTCCTTACCGCCTCTGCCGACAGACAGAAATGGACACAGTAAGAGAAAGATGATAACAGTCCAGACACAACTGACCAAACACACTCCACTGTTAGTTTTGCTAAAATTAATACAATCTAATACAACAGTCCTGCAATAAATCTTCGACTCAGGAAGGTTATATTGTGCAGTTTTTATTGAAACTGCTTAAAGAGGTGTTTCTATTATTTACTCTCCATCATGTATATCAATGAGGACAGCCTAAATATGTTCGATAACTAGCTCCAAATGCTACCGTACTCATACTTTTGATGCTACAGTGACTCATCATTAGTAGTAGTCCATTCAACTTTAGTTCAATCTGAATCTGAAACGGGAGAGTTTTTATATTGTGGTGCAGGAGATTTGAATGGGGGCACTAACACATGGATATGGGAGGCAGCATGGGATCAACAGTGGTGTCAACAGCCCAGTGAACTTCACGTCTACACAACTTACCTGAACAGAAAAGCTGTATGTAGCAGTCTCTGGTCTGTGCAGTATGTTTGAACCAGCTCTTTATTACAGTTGACCTAAACACCAGGAACAAAAAACCTATTTCATCTTCCACACAGTCACTTGCTGGTTATCTATGTCTAAAAACTTTAAATTTTAGGACTTTAATATCAACTTCAATGACAGATGGTACTCGTAGCACTGACTACAGTTACCGTGCCAACCAGGACTCCGTAATCCTGCAGAGCCTCAGCAGATTTCTCCAACTCCACCAAGAACAGAGAGATGGTTGGAGAGACTGGAAACAGGAGAAGGGAGGAAGAGGAATGCTGTTATTCTTGATTAGTGAGTTAAGAGGCTTTAATTCCCAGATACCGCACTGGGTTAGGAGCGGTTATCACTCATATGCATATTTTTATTTATTTATACATGTTCACATTAAATGAACACCGCATAATAATAGATATGTCTGTAACTGTGCCAGTTTTGCTAATTAGCATGGGCAGTTGAACAAGTGGAGCTGTGTTTGTTTGTTGTATGTAAAAGGAAAACCATTTGAAACACCCATCAATATCATGCATTTCAGTGCAGCACCACCTTCTCCTGCAAGTACTCAACGTTACTGGCTTTGTAAAGTTAGATGTTCGGGTGCTGTTGTTGAATTGAATCGTATTAGAGTGTACAGATTAACCTATTCAAGTGTCCATGTTTCTGTACACATAATCAAATATGCTAGCATTCCCGCCTATGAATAGGTATTTGAATGATCCCAGCAAAACATTTGTTTTGCAAATACACTGGCAGGAATGTGAATTAACCTTTTCCACAGAATGTCACTCACATCACATGGTTTTCATCCCATATGACCACATGCAAGTATTTGATGGCATGTTGTGCAACAACACAGAGCTCTGTTTTGCACTTTCACACTTTTGGTTTCAATAC
Organism: Dascyllus trimaculatus; assembly: GCA_024666655.1. NCBI lineage: Eukaryota > Metazoa > Chordata > Actinopteri > Pomacentridae > Dascyllus > Dascyllus trimaculatus. The sequence continues at coordinate 18,688,911 of CM045468.1, forward strand.
AACACCTCCAGATCCATGTAGGAAAGTCTTAAAAAAAGATCCCTTCAATCTTTTCTTGTAACACTTATGTTGTTGTTCAAAAAGGCTGAAAATAAGATTGGATATCTTCCATGAAAATACAGCATTTAAGTCAGAAAGCACAATTTCTTATTCCAGACATTTACAAAATGCAGTAAACTGATGTCACGTCAGAATGGCAGCTAACACTATTACCATTTTAAATACAATCCTCAATATACACCTTGTAGCACTGTATAGCCCTTAATATCTCACATCAGAGAGAGTGATAACAAATGCACTGCTGAAGAATATGTTCTAAATACAAATATGGAAGAGATGGATTTTTTCCTTGCCTTGATGCTCAAAATAGATGAACATCATCTTTCCAGAATGCAGTTTCTCATAAAAGTCTGCAGCTGTGTACTCAATGAGGTCTGACATGTTGGCCTTGTCTGTGCATCCTCCTGACCTCATCCACAGCAGGAAAACAGCAACACACATCCACATCATAGAGACGGAATTGGAGTTGTGCACTCTGGAAATGAAAAAGAACTGTTATGAAACTGAATAAGCAAAAGTGATATCAGCATAGATGAATAAACAGCAGAAACATAAAAAAAAGAATAATCTTGTCTGTGCATCGATGTTTGGCAGGGAAACATGAATAACACAACTCCAGCTGGGTTGGTGCTCCATTTTTTATGTTTAAAGTCTAGTAAATTACAGCGCATTGGCTGTAATAATGTCAGGTCTGGTTTCTACAATGGTGGCACAAGGGTTCATTGGAAAAATAACAAAACTAAGAAATGTAAAACACATTTCAATTGACCTGCACCATGTTACACATAATTGGTTCACACTGCTGGTTCACTTAATTAAACTGAAAAGAGACACACAAGGCGCTGCAAAATGATCAAAAAATGACAACAAACATGCTAGCTGAACTTTACCTGAGAAAGCTGAGTTAGGGCAAAAGTTCAACTTTTGTCTTTCCAAGTGGCAAACACACCATTTATCAAAGCTAAACCCGCAGTGAAGAGTGAAAATGACATTATTGCGCTAATTCTGAGCAAAAGCTTTTCTTTTGAGAATGAAGTCCTGCAGAACGTCCAAAAACTGCGCTTTTAGCCTTGGTAAGGAACGTAACGCAAAGTGATGCTAGCTCATTAGCTATGCTTGTTAGCCGTCGATTGATGGATGTTCGTCCAAGGTTTTGTCAAGCTAACGATTAGCCTGAGCTAATATTTGTACATTTTGAATATACATGTCGGTTTATGTCCGTATGGGATTTAGGCCACCGACAAAAGTTGCTTAGAAGGTTAATTTTCCCCTGTTTACACAGTGAAACATGGCAAAACGTGCCTTAAAAGAATGATGCTCCATCTCACATATAGTCTGGGAGACAGTAAGCGGTCACAATCACCAGGGTACTTCCTGTTATCTTTTTATAATAAAAATCAGAATTGAAAAAATATATGTTTGTTAATACTCCGAACCACCTTGTGCGACAATTGTGCACATCATGTTGGAAGAATATATCGTTCGTGAAAGCACTATTGCTTTGCATGTGTTATTTTCTTTCACAATAGGATGCCATTCTATGTAAGTACAATAGTTTGTTTTACTTTGAAATCAAAGGACACTTTTATAAGTGTTCGTTCCTTTAACTTGACGCAACTTTCTGCAAACTGTTTTGATGCTTCTCTTTCTGCGAAAGACGCCCACGTGCTTCATTGAACCAATCAGACCAGAGATTAGTTTTGACTTAAACAAACGACCAATGACATGAGTGCGGAGGGCGGGAACATCCACAGCTGACATCATCGTAAACGAATAAAGTGAGACAGTTCTGGAGGTTGGGCTGTATGATTATCCAATGAGCTGATTTTTTCGTTGAATTGTTAGCGTTAGCTAGGAAACTAGCTGGAATTCGTGGCTCTGGAGTCAGCTGGTTGTCACTAAGATAAAGCGGGTGTTGAGCCAAGATGGCGGCAGACGAAGGGGCAGTTTCCTTTTTAATTAGGAATAAGGGGCGGGTCTAAAACTGCATCACAGCTGATCTGGAGGTTCTTCCCCCCTCAAGTTGTTTTTTGCAGAGAGCAGCTTTGCAGAGAATCACAGGGGGACCTCTCTCTTGTTTTCTGTCTGTCTTTCTTGGTATTTTTAACGCAGCGATTCTTAAAACTAGATCCAGATTTTTCTTAAGTCCTAAATTGAATTTGAATCCCAGCGTACTTTCAGAATGCCACTTCTGTTCAGAATAAACTGCTTTTCTCGCAATTTTTCACTCGAATCCCAGCGTCTTTTTGTCATCCACGGCGAATTTCGCTCAGGTCTGACCCACTTTTAGCGTGTTTGCCTTCACAGCATCCCATGTGTTAGAGCGAGCCGCCAGTGGAGATGTTTTCGGCAGGCGAGGAGGTTAATTCCCGTTTGTTTACCTCAGTGAAGGAGTCCTCCGGAGCTGCAATCTCCCCAACACTGGAGCTCAGTCTCACTACCATCTACACCGTCCTCTACTCCTTCTTGTTTGTGTTCGTCTACCTGCAGCTCTGGCTCATTTTGCACTACGGACACAAGCGTTTCAGCTACCAGAGTGTGTTTCTGTTTCTGTGTTTGCTGTGGGCAGCACTGCGGACGACCCTCTTCTCTTTCTACTTTAAAAATGTGGTGCAGGCCAACCAGCTGCAGCCTCTGGCCTACTGGCTGCTCTACTGCTGCCCTGTCTGCCTGCAGTTCTTCACTCTCTGCCTGCTCAACCTCTACTTCACACAGGTAAGAGTCTGCATATGTGTGTGTCTGTGTGTGTGTCTGAGAGAGAGAGACAGTGGAGGGGGGGTGCAGTGTTGGTGTGTGTGTGACCTGATTTCATAAAACAGCTGACAGTGCAATTTTCTGCTCATTCTTCACATTTGATTTCACCTTTAAGGCTTAATTTAACTTCCATACATTTAAATGGCTCTGTAATTCTATTGTGTTGTATTCTGTGGAGGATTCCTATTAACTCAGGCCCTCAGTTCCTATTACCAACATCACCCAAATGCCCTGTGGACAAAATTTCTCAAAGGATACTATCCATAGTAGCACTTCAACAACAGCTATCTCAGAATTTGCTGTAAACAAACATCATTTACCAAAACTACAGCTCCCATGAGGCTTTGACTGTGCTTCTGCAGCCTTGAATTGAAGACGTCATCTTGGGCTTTGGGAAACCGTGATGGACATTTTTCACAACCTGCATACATTTTCCATACAGAACACCGAACTGATCGACCGTGAACATTTTAGCATAGCAGCTTAATTGCTGAGGAAAATGCTGTCAGACTGAATGCAATTTCTTTCATGCTAGTAGCTGTTTTCATTTCGATTAGGGTGAGGCCACTGTGTCAAAGCAGTGTGGTTATGTGGAAGTAACATTTAGCATGGAAGGAATATTCTGGCCATCAGCTTCGTCTTCAGGAGGTCAGCTAAGAAATAATCCACATGAAACTTGTTGTTTTACTCACAAAAAAGTGTTTGTGAATTAGCTTTATAGGTGCTGATCATAGAATTCTGTCACCTTTGGAAAGAGTCAGACTGTCTGTTTCTCCCTGTTTTCGGTCATTATGCCAAACTAAGCTAACCAGCTGCTGACTATAACTTCATATTTAATGGATGAACATGACAATCTAGCTCTCTGCAAAGAAGTGGAAGTTTGCATTTCCCCAAACGTCCAACCCATTCCTTTAAGCAAGTCAAAATCTAGTGTTGTACTGGGCCAGTGTGAGCTTGTCAAAACCTCTTCAGAGGAACATCTATTTTCTTTTACCCTGTTAACATTTCCACATGATGTTTTTATATGCCAGAAGACATCTCATAAGATGAATAAGCAGTCAGTGCAATAGCTGAGCATTTCCACCTTAAAACTGCAGTGTACCAATGATAATTTCTAAAACACAGACTCAGATTTCCAAGATTTCATACATAACAAATCACAATAACCAATCCTGTCGACTTGCAGGGCGAGGCTTTTTGTATCATTTATACACTCCAGTATTACAACTTACCATTTTGTAGTATAGCGTAGTCGTAGGTGAGCTGGTGTGCTTGAGCTGCAGCCAGTGGGTAGCAGTCGGTGGAGAGAGATCCACATATTCTAGAGAAAGCAACAGTGTGGAGTTCCATGTAAGTCATTTTAAGGGAGGAAGAGATTATTTTCATGGGGAAAAACTCTAAATAAGTAAATCAATGACCAGGGGGACTGTCATGACCTTTAGAGGGGCTGGTTGGTGGACTTTGTTACATTTGGACACAACCATGCTAGCTGTTTCCACCTGTTTTCAGTCTTTATGCTAAGCTACCCAGCAAATGACTGTATCTTCAGCAGCAGCAAAGTAACTCTAAACTCAAGTTTTTGCTTGTACAGCTTCTGTAATAGCAGCAATACCAAAGTCTTTATATGCAACTTTCACCACTTGTCAGCCATCTTGGTAACACCCTGGTTCTGTTATTTTGGGCTAACGAGACCAATGGACAGAGAGCCTTAACTGTAGTTTCACTGGTCACCAAAACATAAAAACTACATGTCCACAATACCAGTCAAATCGTATAGACCTGCCTAATAAGTTTGGTCACTGCCCCAAAATAAGGCTTAAAAAGCATTCTTTCCAGGATTCAACATATCACATTTGCCTCATTGTGATTGGCTGGATGTTTCCCAGTTCAGTTGTTACCAAGCATGTGATTGGCTTTTTGGTTGGAGGACCAGGAAGTGCCATACAGCCACCATCTTGGAATTTCAACATATATTCTATTCAGGATTCTTTAAGTGGTGATGCTCTCCTTTATAACATATCTGGTAATGCACTGCAAAGTATATATTCCAGACCGTGTTTTAGCGGTTCACATGTGGTCACTGTGGTCACATGATTCACAGTGCTGTGGGCTCACTTGCTTTTAGGAGGTTTTAGGTTGCTTTTTGGTTGAAAAGCTCTGTAAATAAACTCAGTTCATGTCCTGGTGTGAGGAAAGGAGCCTGACTTGCATGAAGTCCCAGCCTCCATTGATATTTTCTATTCAGTAAGTGGACTGGACTCCGGCAAATGTCCCCGCATGTTGTCACAAACTATGTGTGAAAGAAAAGAGAGAAGGACACAGTTGGTCAGTCACAGTTGTTTAACACCTGCCCACTCCAAATGCTGAAGACCTGTTTGTTTCCCTGTCAGATGCACCTACACACTTTGGCACTTTCAGCTATCACCACCTTCCAATCACTGCTCCAGAGAAAACAGAGTATAGTTTGTGTCCTATTTACATATGTGGTGAGTGGAAAAGGAAGCTCGTCCAAATGGCTGAGTGGAGATTTGGAAATGAAACCGATGGTGTCATATGACTGCTGAATAGACCAGTTAACTCACACAAATGACACTCCTTTAGAATCAAAATAAACATTTTTGTGTTACTTGGCCATTTTTCCATTTCGTTTTACAGAGTGTGTCCTTCCGTATCAGCTGCAACTGCCATTATAGGTTTAAACATATGCATCTGTTTCCATGCTGGGAATACCATGTGACTGGTCAGCTCAGTGAACAACCTTTTCCTGCTTGTGGTTTTGTGCCTGGCCAGTTCAGATCTGAGTAATATATCAGATTTGTACCTTTTTCCAGTGTGGACCGCTCAGACGGAAGTACTTGTTCAACAAGCTGCATCTACAGCCTCAGTAGTCCCAGAAACATGTGCTGACTTCTTGTATTTAACATTAAAGCAGCTATAATCCATATTTTTAGATTGGCAATGGCTCAGTTGGCCACATGCATGTGAACAGGCTGCTCATAGTGATGAACCCACGGAGATTAAGCGCCAACTCTACAGTTCTCTTCAGCTCTACTGAGCATTTTAGCAGCTCACTGTTTTGGTTTTCAGGCCTGCACCTTTAATTTTTTGGTTTTCATCTGTCTAGCATCAAACGCACACCAAGTTAGCAGCTGATGAGCACAGTGGAGCATTTGTGATTTGGTGAATTGCATTTGATTGGATGGATATAAAAAGTATTGTTCCTGTAAATGGATGTGAACCACCACACATTATATCTTAAAGCTGAAATGTGAAAATACAGCCCTCCTCCTGCAGCTCTGCACTTTCTGTCCGGCCACACCTAAAATTATGCATATATTTAAGTCTTAATACAATTTAAATGTGTCAGTTTAATAAAAATTCAAACCATGTGCAGTTTTCATTAACGGGGAAACTAGCTATTGAGACCAAAACCATTTTTTGTATCAGGCTGTAACCATTTTTACATGAAGGTCGATAGGGACTGATTTGCTTTTTAAACCTGCCTCAAGTGGACATTTGAGGAACTGCAGTTTAAGGTACTTGCATGTTGGTTTATGAATTTGCCACTTTATAATTTTTTACTTGTGAAATAGTGACTTGTTGTATGCTTTTACAAGTACACAGCAGATTCAAATTATGCAACCTAAAATAAAGACAAACTAATATCACTCTAGTTTACTTGCTGTCAACTCAAACAGATAAATCTGTGGTGAAGGGCTTTGTTTGAATGGGACAGAATCCAGAAAGACTGGAAACCAGCATCTTCAGCTATATTTATGAGACAGACTGAGCCTGCACTGCATTTAAATTAATTAAGGGGTACCAGGAGGAATGTTTTTACATCATAATTTATGACCTGATTGGCATATGCTCAAAGGATCATAACCTACAGTTTGTCTTGAGAAGGTTAAACAGCAGGACTTTGCTCTTATTTCCATTCCACGTGTTCATCCAATGTCACACACAGTTCCTATATTAGCACTTCACTGCTGAACAGTACAGTTTAACTCACTGAAAGTAATAAACGCTGTGAGCTGAAAGCTGCTGAGCATCATGCCACTGCTGTCTGACACACAAGCATGTTTCGAAATAGTTGTTTTCTGATGAGTCAGACGTGAGCACTGACCTGTGATTTACTTCCCCATACTGCATTTTTACCCACTGCTCGCTATGGAAAAGGATAATGGCAACGATGAGTTACATTTGCTGAGATAGAACACATGAGCAAATCAAACAAATCTCATTTTCTACTGAAGGAGCAACTGTTGGTTTGACATACACATGTAGGCAAACCTATAGCACACATAAAGTATGGAGTCCAGCAGTGCTTTGTTGACTGGTTGCTTCATTTCTAGGTTACACATTCCCTCCTTCTGGCCTACATTCTTACACAAAGGGCTGAGTGTGTGTAGTGTGTATGTGTGTGTGTTTAAAGTGAATGTAGACAACATTGGGCTCCCTTTGTGGCTGCTGCATCTATGATATCATTTCAAAAAGATCATGAATCATTAGTGTCTGACAGATAAGAGACAGAACAGTAAACATCTGTCTGGCTGTCTGGATGCTCCTGTGTCTCTCTGGGCTTCCTAATTACGGAATTAACTACATTTTAATAAACATCTTTCAAATGTGAGTCATTCCAGGAGGCGAGTGAACTGGATCAGGGGAGGCCATGGTACACTTAAACTGGACTTGTGTACAGTTTAGTGTTTGTTGAGGCCAGCACTGATAACACACTGGCAACAAGACAGCTAGCCATTGATAGATAGCTGAAACTTAGCAAGTCTTGACAGCTTATGAGATCATTTTCATGCCAGGCGATGCAATTAAATACATTTTCTTTAGGTTTTGTGGTGGTGTTGCAGAAAACAGGCAAATTGAAAATGTCACTTTGGGCCTTGGAAAGTTCTAACAAGCATTACTTAGTATTTTACAATGTGAAATATGTCCCCTCTCATGGCTTAATGTCACAGATGTTTCCATACTGAGACGTATCAACCTGCTGATACTGACAAACTGCTTTTAAGCTCAACTTAAATTAGTGCATTTATTCATTTTGCTGCTACATGTACACCTGTTCTTTAAATGATATGTACAGCAGTCTTCACTGAGGAAAAAACAGTATGAAAAAGAGAGAAATGAAGAATTTACAAGACACCTCATGCCATTGCATAAATCTGCCTGTGATTCTTTGTTTGTTCATTTGCATATAACTGAATTTAAAATTCAACTATTTGCATAAAGCAATGTTTCTGGCACAGTCAGTGCAGAGCACATTAGCTTCTGGCTAATATATTCTGTTTATTGGCAATTTAAATGGGGAAATGTGACAATACATAACATTAGATGACAGATACTTTTGCAGAGATTTTGCAGTGTACAGTGCAGTACAGTGTCCCTTTAATGGCTCTGATTGTGTCAGAGTACAGCTTTATTGTCCCAGAGGGGCAATTTGGCTCACAGACAGCAGTCAGTGAGTCATAAAATACAAAATATCAGTGGTGGAACAAGTCTTTAGATCCTTTACTTGAATAAACAGCAATGTAAAAATACTGCATTACCAATAAATGCATCCTGCATGATAAATTCTGCTTATGTAAACGTACATATGTATTCAATGTAATAAAGGTTAAAGTCCTGGTTTAGTCCCTTTGACTGATATATTATTATTTGTATTATGATTTGATTATTAATAGTGAAGCATCAGTGTGTCAGCAGCTTGTAACTGTTGTAGCTTCTGCAGGTTTGAACTACCTAATATGCAGTTTTATATACAGAGACAGCAGATTAATGGGAGTGGAAAGAGTTCTAATCCACAAATCTGTTTTCAGTTTATCTCTAATCTTAGATTTTTGCTGGGATATTGAATGATTGGAGCATTTATTGAAATTAGAGAAGAAGTTTAGAGGGGAAAATCCCTCCTTAGAGGAGCTGTTAATAAAACTCAGAGACATCTATAATATGACACTGCTTTTTGGAAGAAGAAGAATCCCTGGGTTTAATCTGTAGCTATGTGATGCATTTTAAAAGCTTGTTACATTTTCCATTGTGTCAAATCCTCACCTTGAGGTAACTAAAGCTGTTAGATTAAATAGTGGAGCAAAAAGGACAATATTTCCCTCTGAAATGTAGTGTCATGGAAGGGGAAAGAAACATAAAATGGAGATTTTCAGGTAAAGTACAAGGACCTCAAAATTGAAGTATTTAAGAGAGTGCACATAGTTACTTTACACTACAGAAAAAACCTACACAAATCCATTTAAATAACAACAATATTATTTAACAATATAAAAGAAAACTAGACAGTGGGGCCCATTACACCTATAACTAGCCCGGCCAGGTTGCTTTCTTTTTTTTAAAGTGCCAGTGGTGTATGAAATAGCAGACCTCATGCGACCTGTTACGGCCTCCTCTGGGAGCTACAACCTCCATCCGAACACAATCAAATTAAACTCACTTTGTGTCGAGGCTCCTGGAAGTCCTCCAAGCTTTCTGTGTGACTTTGACTTAATACATGAGGCCATTTCAGGCCAAGTTGCAAAGCCATAAGCCAGCAGAGAGGTGGATCGGGGTGACCACGGCCTCTGAAGTCTGGTCGCTCCACACAGCCATCAGTGAAGCCTGTTAGAAAGCATATATTCAATATGTTATAACATCATGTAATTTATTTTGTAATATCAACAATTAAAAAAGCTGAACTTGGAACAACTGATTTTTTTCCAGGATTACATAAAATATATAATAAATATATATGAGCCCTCCTGGTGGACTTGTACATGACAGCTATGCCGTCATCGGTGAATGATTAAAGTACGTCACCAGAAAAACTGACTATCTGGCCTGAAGAGATTTGCCACACAGAAAGAAATTAAAGAGATCTCAGTTTCTATGGCACCCTGGAGTGAGTAATGATCTCAGCCTGGCCTTGGTACTAACTATAAAAAAGTGTAGACTCCTCTGCTGTGAGCAGTTCTGCTTGATGACATGACTGGACATACAGTCATTTCTGCATCACTTCCAATGTCAAGTTTTTAATTCGGCAGGTTAGGTCAAACAGACATTTTTATCTACAGATGATTTGAAAAAGAATTTCCTTGAATGAATCTGTGCATGAATTTATGTTTTGGATACTACGTTCTTCCTATTATTATTTGTCCTCAACATTTTTGCAAGGTTAAAAATACTTGATGCATTTTTATGAATTTGCATTAATGTGCATATTTAATGAGATATTCCCAAAAATGACACATATTTATCCCAGCAGGACACCTGATGTGTGCATAATCCTTTGCAGATGTCATTCTTTGTGTTAATTAGTCTCATTCTTCTTTGTTTTCAATATGCTCAGGAATCGGATGATGTGTTCAGTGTTTACTGTAATGCATTCGGGTGTGTATCGCACCAATAATTCAGCCAGACCACTAATGAAAATACATTTGTACTTCATTAGAAAATAATTTAAAATCATACTAAATAGTAATTTAACTGAAAAAGAATGTAGTGCCTCAAATATACATAGTATCATATAATGTGGTTTCTTTTTTGTCCTTGGCCCTCCAATTTTTCTTGTATCATTTGAATAAATGCTACAGACTGTACATCTGTTTGTGTGTTTACTTCAGTGACTTGCAGGAATCTCCCCAAGCTCCGTTAGGTTCACACTCTGCTCCTAAAAGAAAACCACCCGCCCTTTCTCCCTTTCTCTGCCTCCTCATGTTAGGTATTTGTGCATTCTTCAATAATACAAATAAATGACTCTAATAATATGCTTGTGTTGTTTTTCTTTAGGTGATGTTTAAAGCTAAAGCCAAGTATTCCCCAGAGCTCACCAAATACAAGTAAGTCTGTTCTTATCTGTTGTATCCTCAATGGTTTTTAGGAACTGTCGGTATCTGTATCCAGTAACATGCAGTTTTCTTTTTGTCCTTGATGGTTAAAGACAAATTCAGAGTGTGGTTGCATGAGTTTAATGAATAATCACCATCCTTTCTCCTCTCTGTAACCACTCTCTTTGTCTTTTATGCTTCCTATCCCTCCTCTTTACGCATGCACACACACACACAGATGGTTTGCAGCTTCAACACCATGAATTTTAATTAGTTGTTGTTTATGAATAAAGTCTGATTTTTGGCCGTCCTCTCACCGTCTTCTGTGTATTTGCCTCCCTCTTCTTCTCTCTCCAGGGTTCCTCTGCGTTTGTTCTTCCTGTGTCTCAGTATATTTTTCCTGGTGGTGAATTTAACATGTGCATTGTTAGTGCAAGGAGCTCTGGAGCGCTCTGAGTCACCAAGGTAAACTGAGATAAAAATACCAATAATATAATGCTTTCTCCTCACTTAATAATTGGGTTTATCCTCCACAGAACAGTATTTTAATTTTCTGGATATGTCTCTCCAGTGATGGGGGAATCAGACATGCAGTCTTGGCCCGAGTCCTGATCAACGACAGTCTGTTTGTCCTTTGTGCCATCTCTCTGGCCGTGTGCATCTTCAAGATCGCCAAGATGTCATCTGCCAATGTTTACCTCGAGTCCAAGGTAGAAATAAAAGCAGGACTACAAGGACCAGTTTTGGCACTTAAGACACATACGCCTAAAAATTGCAACGCTTTTCTGTTCAGATTCTCATAATTAAGACTGAAATCAGGGACCAGATAATTACCACTCTCATCATCCTTTTAACCCTTTCCTTGTAAAATTGACTCGATGGAAGATACAATTCTGCCCAAAAAGGGGGGGATAGGTAGCCGGGGTTTTAAGCTAATAAGATGAAACGTGAAGCTACAATGGCCTGTCAGTCCACAGTGAGGGACATAAAGATATTATCAGCATTTGTTAAGCTGTTGTTGGTTTGTGTTACTGCTTTTACAGTAAATACACAATCAAATTAGCACAAAAAGGCTAATCTAGGCTGGAAAAGCACATAGAATGCTGAGCTTGACCCTCAGGCTCTAAAAAAGGATTTGATTTTCTCACTGAAAACACAATGATATGCATCTACAAATAGCAATTCATGATGCTCCTTACCCGTAAGTTTAGTTTATTACAGAATTAGTAACTAATTTGAGTGGTAGGGTACAGCAAATGCTAACAGCTAGCTACTACTTAGACCACCTAATTTAAAACCTTTTTCCTCCCAATACTGGTGTAAAGGTTAAAAAAAAGTCACCATAATGTCATAAATAATCCCTGTATATGCACATTTTCAATGCTTTGAAGTTATACAACAATACAAACCAGTAACCTGCTGTTAACAGATGAATTTGTGTATAGCACTTCTTTGCACATTTTCATTTTTTACCCTGATTTGTCAGTTTAAGTGGTGACAGCCATGTTGCGCTCGTGTTAACATTTCCGACTACAGTACAGTTAGAAGGAAAATGGACGTACCGACCAGAAGTTAGAGAAACCACACAGTTAGTAATTGACATTTTTACCTTTTTGTTTTTTACTTAAAAACCTCTTAGTGCTTGATAGCTACCTTATATCAGCTACTTTTTCAGATAAGAGCAAAACCACATTTTAGTTTTGCTCTAAGCTAGCGACCCGGCCCCGGATAAGCGGAAGACAATGGATTGATGGATCTAAGCTAGCTAGCTAGCTGTAACGTTAGCATTAACTTATGTATGAAGTTAGCACACAGAACAGAAACTTAACTTACCAAATAAACTGGTCCCCTCAGAATATCTGAGTTTATAGCAGAAGTACTCATTTTGTGGCTTGAAACGGAAGACAATAGTGTACAGTTAAGGACAAGAACAGTCCTGTGTTCCTATGTCCACTTTCTGAACAGACTTCCGCGGGGTCATACACGGCCATATTTAGAGCAGCTATCAGTCATGCAGCCTTTTATAGTAATAATTAAAATAACTTTATTTGTCTTGCACATTTCATACAGGAAGCGTCACTCAAAGTAATGTGCACCAATAAAATGGAATAGGATTAAATGAAAGTTTTAAAATATATATATAATAAAATAAGCAAAAATAAATCTAGAATAAAAAAATAAATAATAAAAGAAATATATTTTTATTTTTATTATTAAAAAAAATTTTTTTTTTTTGTACATTTATATAGTAAACCCTTACTAACAGGCAGGGTTTATGGAGTACACTGCAACCAGCCACCAGGGGCGATCAAAACATTTTAGCTGTAAAAATTTGTTGAAAATCTGAATTTATAGTAAACTATAGCATGTGTTTTATATAGGGAGTAGGAATTGCATGAACAAGGTGGTGATTTTAGAATAATCATAGAACTCCAGTGAGAAATAGCTACTAGTAGCAGTGATGATACACCCAGACCAAACCATGTTATATTAGCATGAAGTACATAATGTTGGCATGCTGCTGTTTACTTACTGCACTAGTTAAAAACACTGTCGCTGCCGAGTTCTGATGTTCAGTAACATAAGCATCAACATCCTCTAGATGTATGTATCACTTGTAAACAACGTCTTACTTTACTTGCTGTAACATAAAGGTAAACAAAGCAATGCAAAAGATCAAATTTATTGTCTTACTATAATGTGAACCTGTGCAGACGCTTATGTCTCTCAAAACTCAATTTTTGTCCTATAATCTGTCATTCTGGTCGTGCAGAGGCCTCAGTCATGCTGCTGGATCCCATCTGTGCCCCATATCTGACATTAAATTACAGGCCAACAGCCAGCTGATGCATGAGCTTGTAATAAGCACAATAACTCTCCCTCCAGGGTACATCAGTGTGCCAGGCGACAGCCATCGGAGCCGTGGTGATTCTGCTCTACACATCCAGAGCCTGTTATAACCTGGTGGTGGTGGCCCTGTCGCCGCAGGACAGACCCAGTCCCTTTAATTACGGCTGGTACAGCGTCTCTGATCAGGTACTGAACCAGATGTGTTCACATATAGATGGGAAGGAAGCTTTTATTTAGCCAGAGACCCACAGGGTGTCCAGACAATCCATCTTAGGAGATTTGGGAAAGCCAGTGGGGTGAAGGGCTTTGTTTGGCTATAAATAACCATGTGTGTGTGTATGTGTGTGTGTGTGTGTGTGTGTGTGTCCTGACCTACATCAGGGCTCAGGCCTTGAGATGGACAGCCCATTTTAAAGGGTTTCATTGTGTGTGTTTGTGTGTATTTTGTTGGACAAAATACATGAGAATGGTTATTTGATCAGGACATAATCTGACATTACAAATGATTTCTTTAATCTGATTTTGACCAACTGGTAGTTCAACATCTGAACATCAATCCATCCCCTCTCTGTGCATGCAAGCATTCCAATAATAACTAGATTTCTGGATTAATAAATGTTTTTGGTGCTGTTGTCTCAGAGAGTAGTTTGATTTAATACAGCACAACTTCACTGGCTAGAATGACACACAAGTATGTTTAAAAGCATCAAACTAAACCTTAAATTTAGTGGTTACATGATAAGACTGATGCCAACACTCATGTCTGTGCACTAATCTTGTAGCTAACAGCTTAGCTTAGCATAAAACTGAAAGCAGAGCCATGTCATAAAAACAAGTTGATTTTTAAATTTAAGTTTGTGCACAGATGAATAAGCAAAATACATGTGTGCATTTGTATCATTTGAGAGGTTAGCCGTTTCTGCAGGCTAAGCTTTGCTAATCGCAACCTGCTCCAGCCACATAATCAGCCCACATTCAAGATAGTTGTATGAATCTTCTCATTTAACTCCCAGTCAGTAAAAGAAGAACCTGATTTCCCATATTGTTAAGCTGTTTTAATAAAATAGAGTGTGTGATTGTGTGTTAAAGGCCGACGTACAGGAGATCAGCGGTGAGGCCTACATTGTGTTTGGGATCATCCTGTTCTTCTGGGAGCTGCTTCCTACCAGCTTAGTGGTGGTTTTCTTCAGAGTCCAGAGACCCAACCAAAACCTGGTAAATGACTCTAAGACTTAAATAGGCTGTGAACATTATGAAGAGCTGTAAAGTCGTGACAAGGCTTGAATATCTTTGTATTTCTCAGGCTCCAGGAGGGATGATCAACAGCCACAGCTTCAGCTCCAGAGCTTATTTCTTTGACAACCCCAGACGGTATGATAGTGATGATGATCTGTCCAGAAGCATCAATAGTAGGAGTGATCGGGCCAGGTGAGCACACATACGATGCCTGATATCCAATTTAAGTTGTAATAAATGGCTTTTGATTAATGTCCCTCCTTCGTCCCCTTAAACATTCCCAGCCTCTTGTCCACCACACCCCAGCTGGGTACATCCACCTGGTATGGCTCCATCCAGCGTAACGGGACTCTGGCAGCAGGCGTGGCGTCGGCCCAGCAGCCACCATCTTCCACCGCTCCTCTCCTCTTCGCCTACGGGAACATCCAGAGCCACCACCATCACCATCACAACTACTACTCCACCCCGCAGAACAACAACTACCACCATCACCACCACCACAGTAACTACTACTCCACGCCGCAGAATTATTACTGTGGATCGCAGACGTATTTCTGCACCCCGCAGAATTAAGCGGACAGTAAAAGACTGATTATTAATGATTCTGTGTTTTTGTCACCATTTCTGCAACTTCATCACGAGATCCTGAAGTGTGGCTGTGGATTAAGCTGTGCAGAAAGATTGGTTCGCCATATAAATCTGGAGACACGTGGTGGTTTCAGCAACCAGAGAGCTGGCGTGCCGTGTAAACCTGCAGGACTTAAGGACATTGAATGGCACAAACGTGGACCAGTTTGGCACTTTTGGCTAATAGGCCTTAAAAACTGAAAAGCTTTTACCGTTCAGTGTTCTGGTCATATTTAAGACTAAAGTCAGTGACCAGACGATCATCATTGTCATCATCCTTTTCCCCTTTTCCTTGTAAATTTGACTCAATCTGTGGAAGGTACCATTTAGCACACAAAGGGGGCGATATGCAGCCAGGTTTTTAAGCTAACATGGCTAATCCTGAAGCTACAACGTCCTGTCAGTCAACATTTAAAGATACTATGTTCAGCATTTGTTAGGTTGTTGTTGGGTTGTGTTAGCGCTCTTAATGAGAACTTATGGTGAATATACAATCATATAAATTAGCATGAAAGGCTAATCTAGGCTCGGAAAGGTAGGATGTTAGGTTTGATCATCAATCTCTAAAAAAAGGGTTTCTAACTGAAAACTGAATGATATGCATCTGCAAAGGGCATTTCTTGATGTCTCTTTCTCTTCTGTTGGTATATTACAGAAATTAGCTGCCCCTAATTTGAGTTCTGGGGTGCAGCTAATGCTAACAGTTAGCTTAAGCTCATTGTCTGAATCAAGAACTCAGTAAAATCTAAACACACAAAGCCAAAACTATTACCAGACTCGGTAATATTGTGTTGTTGGAGGAAGGTTAATCCATTTGGTAAACTGTGATTGTTAATTAAAGGTGCCACACAACCACATCGTTGTATAAACCCTGTTAGCAGGCCGCTAACTCAATCCTGCTTCAGTCATATGGCTTCTTGTATAGTTTGACATGTAAAATAAGCTTCTCATAACTTACTGTAATCAGAATACTGGTGCATTTATTGAAGTGTTAGATCATCAATGTTAAACGCTTACAGCCCACGTGAAATTCAAATGTAGCTGCTATAGGGGCATCATTGTCAATCTCAACATCACAGGCCTGGTCAGTAATTAAACAGGAACTAGAATAAGCCAATCATATGTGGAAATGTAAGACTGGAGCGCGTAAATTTGCAACGCTGTCAAGTCATTGAATGTTGGGGGTTAAAACATATCATAGCTTTATGTCTGTGCATCATCTGGACCACATCCATTAGATTACAGCATCAATACATGACCTACATTCAACATTGGAGTTTAACCGAGCACTTGGACTGTTCGCTCCGGGGTCTTTGAAGAATGTTTGTGACCAAAAAACCGTTAAATCCGATTCTTTGTGAGCTGTGAGGCAACAATTTGCACTTAAAAGAGGTTCACCTTCAGAGAAAAAAAGGCTTTGAAGGCTGAATGTAGGGTTTTTTCTCTTGTCCTATCTTGTGTTTTCTTCTGTCATCGTCTGTATTCTGAAAATTTACTATTTATCCTCTGAGAAAGGAAAAATATCCATGTGCCATCACATTTTGTCATATCGAATAGTTTCATTCCTTAAGGAAAATATTTTTGCACAAGAATGATGTATGTTTGTGTGTCTCCAAGCTTAATCAATTCCTAATCCACGTGTGTTACTTTGAGTCGGTGTGTGTGTGTGTGTGATCTTAGATATGTGTCGTTGAAGCTTAGTGTGTTTTTATACAATTTCATTTACACTGATTTTTTACTTCTGTCCCTTTGTTTCTCATAATCTCACACATCTTTTTGAATTTCATGACAGCCTGTAAGCAATACTTCACTTTTTGTTGTTGTTGTTGTTGTTTATGACCCAGTTCTCAGACCAAAATCAGTGCATCTGTGCTAACGAGCTAAAAAAAAAAAGATGTCCATGTGTATTTGAACACTGTGGTACTTCAGCTGTCATGAAACTCAACCTGTAAATGACCATGTAAGCTTCATCCAGGAAAAAAAAAAGGCAACATTGCAGCCTGAACTGACAAATCTGCTTCTGGTAAAATCATTTAAACTGCCGCTCATGCTTTAAAATCCCATCAGGAGGTTTTACTGGACAGTTTGACGTACAGCGGCGCTCTCACTCTTGGGTCCAGCTGTTCACCTGCAGTGCAGAATGCATGCTTCTGCACCAGACTGCAAGAACTCAGTGTCATATTTGTTTTACTTTGCAGGATGGTACTATTTGTGTACAAATGTTACTTGCTCTATCTGCTAATCAAAGGCAGAGCTAAATGTTTAATGAACTGTTTTACGTTATGAATTGTTTTATCCGTGGCCATACTGAATGTAACCTATCGTGCAACCGATCACTAATGATGTATGCAAGAAAAGCACTACCATGTTTAAATAAAGGCCTACTGCACTGTTTTTAAGACAAAAGCAAACCAGGATGTTCATGAATGTTCATCTGCAGCTCAGTGAATGGCCGCTTCGTTAAAGAAATCAAATGCTTGATGTTCTCACTGTATGTGCTCCTGGCTGGTTCTGACTGTTCCCACCAGCACACAGAGCTGATCATGTGGCTGAATTTACCGGTTAACAAGGTTATGAGGATCGTCTCGTCAACGCAGCAGCTGATGAACTCACTGACTCTGACATGCTGGTGTTTTGTCAGTGTTTTCAGATGCTTAAGTAAAAATACTAATACAACAACGTAAAGTAAAAGTCCTGCATGAAAGTAAGTGGAAGTAACAACTACAATGATATCAGCAGCAACTTGTAGTTTTGTTCCCTTTGACTGGTATATGATTATATCTACCATCATTAGATCATTAACAGTGAAGCATCAGTGTGTCAGCAGCAGGTTACTGTTGTAGCTGCTGCTGGTTTGAACCACTTTTATAAACAGACAAATCTGAGGGCTTCAAACACATTTAACCCGAGAAAAAAAATCAGTTTTCATTTTTTCGCTAATCCCTAAATTTTTGATGAATTATTGGATTATTGGGGCATTTATTGAAATGAAACCAAGTGAGAAGTTCCAAGAGAAAAATCAGAAATATGACGGATTAAACACTGTTTACCAAAAATGTTCGAAACCACTGTAACATCAGGTTGTAACTGAAAAGCGTGTTACATTTTCCATCTTGTAAAATCTTTAAGTAGCGCTGACAGATCAATGTAGTGGAGTGGAAAGTACAGTATCTCCCTCTGAAATGTAGCAGAGTCAAGGAGAAAGGACCAATAAATGCAAATGCTAAAGCACAAGTCCCTCAAAATTTCACTTAAGTACAGTACTTGAGTAAATGTAGCGACTTAGTGACTTGCAACAACTTTTAATATCCTAATCTGAGGTTTTCCTTCGTAACAAGGTATTAAAATTACACTGTTGCATAAAATCTGTGTAAACATACTAAAAACTAGTCTGATTTGATTCGATCTCTTTTCTCAATATAGCATATTCTGCATAACATTCTTCCAAGACAACAAATATGCAAAATGAAAGCTCCGAACATCAGTGTGCCCACGAATGCCACACTTTTTCGATGAAGTGTTCTCCAAATGACAACTATCCATTTATTTTGGCAAAAACATATTTACACATTCTTAGTCTGACCAATCGGCTTGTACAGCATGAAAGAAAACGAAAATGACAACGTATGGACCCAATAATAATTACAGAGCATCCTCCTTTTTTGAAATATTTACCAAATGTCTCCTCCATGTTTGACGCAACTGAAAACAATGAGGTTGGCCACGTGCAAATTCATTTACAATCCACACTGTGGATCCCGACTTAACGCTAAGACCCTGATCATCCCTGCATTAGATTGAAAGTTACCTGTGCAAACAAAGAAACATCCACCTCCCAGTCTCATGTTTGTTTCCTAAAACCGCATGAGATGAAGGTTTTAGCTACAGCTGATCCATCGTATCCCTTAAGAAAGATCATGTAATCAGTTCAAGACTAAGTGAAGATTCAGAAACGCACAAGTGTTTCCAAAGTTCCCACATGTTCACAACTACAACTAAAAACAGAATTCTATTGCTTTACATGGAAGCAGAGTAAACATGAAACTACACCTATGTGTATGAAACTATCTATTCTTGTTATTGTCCCAAGGTTTTGCTTAGTTTCAGTGTAAAGGAGGTCCAAGGTCATAGTTAGCTAACCTTCCACTGAGCTGGTGTTTGTCTTTCTGAAGGATTTCAAAAGAAAAACTTGTTATCCTACAAAAAAATGTGTTAGATCCCCCGAAAACCAAAACAAAACACCCCTTTATTAAAAATATTTAAGGCATCTCGGTCATTAGGCTGCAGAGGACACACAAACACACACAAAATGAACCAACACCACTCATACTGTGCACAAATCACACACACACACACACACACACAGTCGGCAGATTCATGAATACATCTGTGCACATATAATTAATCCATGTGCAAACACATGAATTTTCAATTCCAAACATCCAAGCACACATAACAGAAGGATCAGAGGGGTGTACCACAAAGCAAGTTTAACATATCCAGGCTTTCTTTGTTAGCTGGATCAACAAAACCTGAAACCCCAATCAGAACTAATGGGTGTTATGATGGTGGTTATAAACTTAGTTAGCCAGGCTTTCACCTTCTGACTCTGTGCACTCTAACATAACATGAGGTGTTTCTTGTGTCATGTGACTGTTCGCACAAAATGGACCAATGGCATGCTCCCTATTTCAGTCAGAGGAACAGGCTGTTAAAATGAAGAGCTATGTGGAATCTAAAATCAATGCAGCTGCTTACTTCTAATGTGACAGCTGCTCTTCTCTTAAACTTCACATGATACTGAAGAAGTGCATTTAGGCTCGACACTGTTCCATAATGAAAGATGGGAAATCACTTAAGCTTTTGACCAAATCAAATCAAAATGCTTATTTTTTTCGGTCAGAAAAAAAAGTGGTGAAAGGGCGGTGCTTCTTACAGTCGATTTAAATCCCAATGTCTGAATAGAACCTCCTCCTGAGCAGCTTAACTAAAGACCATCAGTTACCATGGCGATCTAGCAGGTTAAAAAGAGCCATCGTTGTAACACTGAAAGCACTGGCTTTAGGCTCAACATGCCTGCTAACCTGCATTAATCTCACTTCGTAGTCCACCCCTCTGATGAGCATATTTAGATCAGTACATTTTAATGATGTCAACACAATTTTTGTAATCAGGTAAAGTTTTGACTGAAAACACACAAAAAATAATTAGGTTTTTCAAGAAATTCTAATGATAGTACCAAGAATGTTCCCACAACGTTGGCACGTCGTCTAAAATCAAAACTTTATCACAATTTCCTGTGTTGACGTTCAAATTTTTTCCCTAGATGAGTGAGGTCAAAGTTCATCATCATCATCGCTGCTGTCCCAAGATACGAGGCTTGTGGATCTCCGAGGGAGGAGCTTGCATTTCTGTCAGGATTCCTCTCCAACTTCGTGGTTGATCACATGGTGGTATCCGTGGCTGCTGACTGGCTGTCTCTGCCAACAGATGATGCCGAGGAGGAGGGCGATGAGGAGGAGGAGCAGGCAGCCGGACAGGGCCAGGCTGATGATGACCTCTGGAAACACAGAAACCAAAGGTGCTATAATAGTGGCTCAAACAATCAAGCAGTCAGGAGCTTTAGTGAGTGTTAACAGCTGACCTTTATCTCTCCCTTCTGAAGGCACTTGACACTCTTTGTCCCTGTCGTCGGATATAGACAGCTTTGTAATTCTAACAAAGTCACCCAGTGGACAGTCGAGGGAGCAGCCTGGTAACTGAAGCGGGTACGGCTCCACGGTGCTGTCGTTCCGGTAAAACATCGACACCGAGGCAGAGCTGGGTGGACACACAGACAGACAGGCAAAAGATGTTTAGTTTTTACTATCTATGGTTGTCAAAGTGTCACTTTTAAAGATTGTAACGTCCAACATCAGCAGTCTGGCCGCACAAATAATAAGTATTGTTACAGTCTTAATAGATACTTTAAAAGCACTCTTGGTTGTTTAAAAGAGTGCTTTTAAAGTATCTATGTGTGTGTGTTAGTATTGTGCTCCAGTGGTGAGTGTTACCCGTTTTCATCTCGGTACAGCTCAAACATGTGACAGGAGGCGTACGGCGGCTGTATTCCACTGAACACATTCAAGCTGGCCTGCAGAGCGGCTACAGTGGTGTCATGCTGTGGAACACACATTCACATATTTTAGCGTATTCATGCTTTCTCATCCTGAGTTAGATGAGAACATTCATGCCACTCTCATGTCTGTAGAATAAATTTGGAGCTACAGCTAGCAGCCAGTTAGCTTAGCTTAGCAGAATGACTGGAATCAGGGGAAAAAGCTAGCCTCTGTCCAAAGGCAACAAATCCTCCTAACAGCTACTGAAAGAACACTTTATAGTATTATAACTAGCTTACCGCTGAGAGCATCATCAACTTGAGTCGCTGTTTCGGGTCTGGGATGGCCATCTTGGAAAGATTCTTCACTATTTCACCCAGCAGGATACCTGGAAGACAGACAGCAGCTCTTCAATCCCCCGTAGTTTAACGCTGTAGTCAAAGAATAGGTGGTGATATTCTACAGCTTTATTACTGTCATGAAAATTAATGAAAACATCAAAACCAACAATTGATAGATAGAAATTTGATGTATAGGAGTTCAAAAGAGGCTCATAAAAATACTGGAGGTGTAGAGGAAGGCCTGAGTCACAGCACTTTCATTTAGATTTGATTACGGACTCATGGCGTCTGTTTCTAACATTAACAGATTTTGATAGGCTGGAGTGAGACTAGGCTAAGTACTGGTTGTATCCAAAGCATCTGCTAAATAGAGTTCCATTGCCGTCTAAAAACTATCACCAGCTCATCAACATGTTCCTTCTTCACCACACTGTAGTTTATTTTGACACATCCCCACTTACACCATCCTGGAGCCACAAATACTCCCATTAGCTCCAAATGTGGATTAATCCACAGCTGAAAATAGTCCCCACCAAATGCTCTAGTTTCTCCTGTTGGAGTCACACCTAATCAAAACTACATACTTTTTTAAATTAACATATATTCCACACTTGTTTCTAAATGTTAATTGCTTCATTAGGCAGACGGTGACAGAGAGGGCGAGTAAGTCAGCAAGTAATAAGAGACAGACAGGAGGTTAAACACAGGAATAGACCAGCAGCGTTGTGACAACCAGAGGTCATGGAATGTCAATAAAATTCAGTGACATGTAGTGACGGCAGGAGAAACAACAATTGCTGACATTAGGTGTCATCTTCACTGAGTTCTCCAGATGCTTACTGTAAGCTAACAATGTCTACGGCTTTAGTTCCTACACCTTCAACCACACCAAAATGAAAGAGCAGCTCAGCATTGTGATCTCCAACAAACCTGAACTATATAACTGCACTCACAACTCATATATCATATCTGATTGCTGAACATTTGTTGAAGTGGTGGCTAGCCAGTCTCACATTTGAGATGGGGAAGTATATTCAAACTAATCAGTCGGGCAAGTTGCAGAATAAATACTGTTTAAAGCTACTGCTACACTTTGCATATCAGTAAGTACACTACAGTCTGCAGGACGTAAATGTCATCATCTCCCCAAGTCTGTGAGAGTTCATACTATCTTGTAGCATAGCAAGGGAAATAGAGTGCATACTCAGCAGTCATGAGCATGTAGGTTCTTGCAGCAGACTACAAGCTGGAGTCTGCTGCAAGAACTCCAAACTGGAAAAACAGCAGCAACTACATGTCAATGATGTCAATTGAGCATAATCAAGGCTCAACACATTAAGGAAGAAGGAGGAGGACAAAACC
This sequence comes from Dascyllus trimaculatus, assembly GCA_024666655.1. Lineage (NCBI taxonomy): Eukaryota > Metazoa > Chordata > Actinopteri > Pomacentridae > Dascyllus > Dascyllus trimaculatus. The sequence continues at coordinate 18,712,065 of CM045468.1, forward strand.
ATGAAGGAATAAGTTCCATTAGGTCAGCTGTCCAGGTAAAAATGATAGTGAGTGTGAAGTGAACTCTAGTAAAAGTACAGAGTAGAATCAAATTTAGAGACACACAAAGTATTGGACTAAGAATCTAAAAATGTATTTTCTTATTATGACACTGGGCAAAAATGCTGAATCGCAAATGAGAGATAAAACACTGAGAAAAAAATAGAGCAGAGCCAAAAGGTGTGAGTTAAAAGCTAAAGGCCTTATATACAGGCAAGTGAATGGAAAATCTTCATCAAGCAGGCTTTTCTGCATCTAATAATAGTCCCTGCAGCAACGCCACTGAACCTCACCCAGCTAACCTCGCTAACACACTTACCTCCCTGCAGCCGGCTCTTCTCCTGCTGGTTGTAGACCCCGAACATGACCTGCAAACATGTGACATCAAATAGAATTATAGTATAAGGGAGTATTCACACCAGCAGATGTTCTAAATGAAAGCCAAGATGCACCTGTAGCTTTTACCTGAAATCCAAAGTCTTTGAGCTCCCTGAGCTTGTTCATAACGTCAGGAGTCACCCAGTCAGGAGCCGACATGTTGTGACGGGACTAAACACACATAACAAACCGTGTCAGTTCGAAAAACCACCAACAAGACTTTCTCAGAAGGCCTCAAAGATTAAGCTGCCAGACTTTATTTTTGTACAGACTGCCTTCACCTCTGCTGCACTCTCTTCTTCTGCACCCATGTCACACATCGTTGCTTAATTATTCTGTGGCTGCACTCAGTGACCCAGCTCTGCCTGGTCCAAGCTTGAAGTTTCACACTATTTGGTGCAAATAACTTCGAATAATGTGGAAAATCTGAAGAAAAGTGTCTCATGCATGCTCATGCTGAACACCAAAAGTTATGCTGCAATGCAAAAAAACACACACAAAGCTGCTAGCAGGTGCACGGCATTGTTCCTCACTCAGCTCGTTACCAAAAAGTCCATGTTCCTCAAAACCGGCGAGGCCAGCACAGTCACAGGACCAACACAAACCTTCACGTCAGATTTGCTGAGCTACAGTCTAACTCACTAAACTTAACTTGAACAAACAGCGTGTACATCTCTGTCTAGCAGCAGGAGGCTTTTATTTTGAAATTAAGGCAACTTAAGAGAGACATTTCTTCACCTTTCTGATGCACGTAATTAAAATGTCCCTGGTTCCAGTGAATATTGCAATCATACCTCTGAGAGTAAAATAAAACTGGGATCATCTAACAAGTAAAGTTGTTATTGATACTAACAAGTAGACCAACAAATGCCAAACCCCCTGGGTTTCACTTCTCACTTCTTGTTTTACTTGGGTGTGAGTGTGTGAGTGTGTGTGAGTTCTCACCTCACAGAAGAGTGCATCATAAACGCTCCACACCATCTCCACATTTGTCCTATTCAGTCCTGTTTTATTTCTCACCAGATCTATGATGTCCTGAAGAGGAGAACACAAGAGATTCTGTAACCACGTACCTAAAACTATTACTATCTTTAATTATTTTCATTTTTGTTGATATGGTTGTTCATTCTTTTTTTTGTTGACTTGCAAAAAAGGGTTTGAGTCACAATTTTCTCAACCCAATGCTCACCATGCGGAAAAAATATTGGACAGTGGATGTTTGTGATCTCTTTGGATGATAAAATGATTGAGCCACAGCTGTATTTTAAACAGTGGGGGACTGTGATTGGTTTTCTTTACTACACTTCACACTCTAGCCCCAGGACTGTGAATCAACTGTAGTTTTCTTATAGACTCATCAGGTAACTATAAAAAAGCAATAAAAATTTGATAAATAGGTAGTGGCAAAAGCACGAATAAGAGTTTCAGCATCTGAGTCAAAACTGAGAGGAGAAGAGAAGAGAAGCTGTACCTTGTATGCGATGGTAACATTAAGAAACTCCTCTGTGTGCTCGGTTTCATTCATCAGCTGTTTGTAGCGAGGACAGTCATTCAAAGGAAATGAGAGAAGCTGAAAAAGAGACAGAAGGTTCAGACAAAATGAATCACTTTCAGAAAGGACACGTGATAAAAACCGTTCCCATCATGTACAAACCCTCTCTTCGCTGTCCGGCACCGTGTGGACCGGTATCGGCTGCCACTTCAGGGTGGGTGTGAAGACCTGCTGACCGCTGGGGGGGTACAGACCTGATGAGAGACATGAAGCAGGCTGTTACGGTGAGGAAGAGGAGCAACTAAGAACGAAGGTAAGAAGAGGCAGCTTATGTTCAGACCTGCGAGGTTGGCTTCGGCACTCATCAGGGTGCGATCGTAGTCTGTACTGCGAACTAGGATCTGACGACAAAGCAGCATTAAATATGTTAAGTTTGAATATACCTTGAGGAAACGAGCTAATAACAGACTTAGATTGGTGCAAGTGTTAATAAATAAGAAACTGCGAGGTGTTCCGTCTAGAAAAGACCTCTCAGACGTCCACCATGTTCCAGGAATTCCAGCACCAATGGGAACCCTGTATAACACCGATGTGGCGAGAGGCCCCTTCTTTCAAATATTAATATGAATCACCGTCTGTCTGAGCAGTTCACTGGCAGAGACGACATGTGATCTGGAGGTGAAGAGGAGGCTCCAAGTCTTACCTCGTGTCGGTCATAGGATTCGCTGAGGAAACCTTTGTATCGATTCCTCAGAAACTGGCCCAGGTTGAAGTGCTGCCTCATGCCCTCCTGAAAACACATTGAGAAGAGAGTTTTATTCCTCATGACGCCACTCATGCGGGTTAAATGTCATAAAATCAAGAAGCACTTTCGAAAGACAAAGTGTGTGAGTTCTGTGCACAATAATGCAACTCCACATGATTTTTGGATGGGGTTTTGACAGGTAATCAAAAGAAGCCAGTTGATCAATGTGAAATAATGACTATTTCTACATTTGAATGGTATTTATAGTTTATACAGATGCAGCGTAATGAACACAATGGTACTGAATAGGCCTCCATAGGCGTTACAGTGGCAATATTATGCAAAATCCTGTTTTTCATGTCTTTTCAGCATCTTTTCAGCACAGAAGATAAGTTGCTCTATTTATGAAGTGAGGAAACCAGATAAGGCCTTCCCACAATTCTTGGCAGCAGTAACATTCAAAGCAACACACCATCCATATCAGATTCACATCAAGAACATCCGCTGGTCGCAGAACGCAGTCGGATTCTCCCACACTTGACTTTTGTTATGTTCTAGTGAATTCTTGTCTATAATTGGTATCATTAAAGCACTATATAATCTATAGTGATTCAAACTGTACAGTCATCATGATAGCATCATTTACAGATGATCATTAGGCCATACAGGGCATTTTGAAAAGCAAATGGAGTTTGTACAGTCTGCAGCTACTGTGTTATGAAAGAAACAGGACTAAAAGGGTCTCTATAGCAGTGACAGAGCCAGACAATTTGTACAGAAGTGGCCATGCTGAGGCTTTTACTAGCATCTGGTGGCAAGGAAACTGAAACCTTGTTGATTTTCTTCTGTGTATGCCAAAAGTTCAGTTCTTTTTGTTATTTCTGCCCCTGCCATTAAGGTTATAATGCACTGCAAAGCTATATAGGACTGTGCATGTCATCATAATGGTAAATGGTAAATGGTCTGCACTTATATAGTGCCTTTCTACCTTAGTGATACTGAAAGCGCTTTACAACGTGTCTCATTCACCCATTCACACATCAATGGCAACAGACTTCCATGTAAGGTGCCTGCTTGCCACTGGGAGCAACTTGGGGGTCAGCGTCTTGCCCAAGGACACTTCAGCATGCGAAGGGGCCGGGGATCGAACCGCCACCTTTACCACCTGAGCCTCTATACAGTTATGTGCAATATCACGTCTGTTCTGTACATAGGTGCTGTATTAGATATAATGTTCAGATATCAATAGAATTGATGATGGCAGCTGTACATAAAAAAGTTATGGTTTATAGGGAACTGCATGGTAAATATGGATATATGTGGCAACTTTATTTTTAAAAAAACACATAAATCAGTGAACAACTGTGCATCTACTGCAGTAAATGTAGTGGAAACTCCAATTTAAAAACATACCTGTGATAGCTGCCCAAAGCCTTGTGGCCAGTCGTCTTCTTGGTAGGGGTCAGTAGGATAAGCTTTGACTGGTGATCTGTCACCATGTCGAAACAACTGGAAGGAGAAAGAGGACATAAGAACTATTAGAAAAAATGAATATCTCTATCGGCAAAGCAAAAGTCAATCTAAACAGGAAGCATGCTATAAAAGGTAATAATAAGACTGACGGTGTTGAATAGCTACAAGATCTCATTCTACACAATTTGTTTTTAACCTCACTGAATGTCAGATAAATCTTTGTCTATAAAGACGGGGGTTCCTTCCCACCGTCGCTGACTGCTTGCTGCTTTCTTACAATGTTAAGCGCTTTGTGACGACCTGTGTTGTAAATATGCGCTATATAAATAAAACTGAATTGAATTGAATTGAAAGATATTTAAAAAAGATATTAAAAGGAAAATCTTACATAGAAATTGGAAAATATCCACATGACATCCTAACAAAAGTGCATAGATCAACTGCAGATGAAGAAGACAGAGTACAGAGAAGACAGAGAGATTTGCTGACTGTTTTGTTGTCACTTTATAAGCATTCTTAAATGCCCAGTCATCCCGAGCTTAACAGGACGATATCTATACTTGATCATGTCAACAGGATAAAAAGACATTTCCATGTCACAGTTATAAACACCATGCAGCTTCTCTAAAATCTACTCAAACCTTTGCTCTAGTTTTATCTGTGCCACTGGTGTTATACCATCCAGTCAGCTGATTGCAAAGATCGTGCCAAGTGTTTGTCCAACACCCTAATGTCATTTGCAGGCCATCATGGCAAGCATCTTCAATACCAAACTTCTAAAGGCAACTCTGGTTAAACAGTCGCTGGATCCTTTACTAGAACTTACTGCTGCTTTGGTGATAAAAACAGAACTAATACTGTCAATCTCAACACTGGAAGTAATACCAATATCCAGCCAAACAGGCCCGTCTACTGGATGTGACCACAGCAGCTGCCAATTTACATTAAATAGTTTCAGTTTTAAAGCCACTACAGAGAAGTGTGGTTTTCTGGTCTACTGATGTGGAACGAGATCTCACACACATGACTGATCAGTGCAAAACAGCCAGAAAATAAGGTGTGTAAACTCTATTTGAAGGATGGATTATCCCTTTCAAACTCCTAATCTGCTCTGTGATCCATTCATGGCTCTCTGGCAGGCAACAAGTTTCTAAGAATGAGTGCAATAATGAGAACATGCAACATCAGGGCTTTTCCTGGGGGTGACTACACAGGGCGGTAAGCATAATCAGTTCACACACAGTAAAGACACTTGACACAAGTATCTGCATTTTCTTGTCATTTTTGATCATTTGATAAACAAAAATGTTTATTGTGCTCGAGGAAATGAAACTCCAGTTAACAAAACTGGCTAAAAAGAATATTATTTCTTAATTCTCATCACTTTGGTGATTTCCTTTGTTGGCTAAGCTCTCTTTGGGTGACACCAAAACCTCCTCTTTGCAGGGAAAATCTTGAAAGCAGTCACCGACCTTCTCTCCTTGACTGTTCTTCCTCTGAGAGTCTTACTTTAACACTGTGACATGAAAGATGCTTGATGTCATTGCTTTAACATAATAAAACATGACCGTGCCCAAAGCTATTTCAATTCTCACATCCCTGAGAGAATCCTATCTCTTAGGTGATAAAGGAAGAGAGGGAAGACAACCTACTCATCCTATAGTCTGAGTAGACGCACATAAATATACTACCAGACTTTTACCCTAAACTATCCAAACTGTGTTCTCCGAGTTGTAAAGTGAGGACTTTGTCTCACAATACAACCATTTGCATGTGTCTCAGTATTTTGCATAGAAATTAAGTGTTATGAAAGGAGGAAATGCGTGACCACAGGAAGGTGGAAGTGAAGGAGACATAAAGTATATCATCATGCAGTGGAGTCACTGAATAGCTCATTGTTGCTCTGTCAAGACAGTAACTTGTGTGTCCTTGGCTCTTCTTCCCTGAGGCATGCTGACCTTCCTGATGAGCAGGTCCAGGTCAGCTGCATCTGCAAATACTTCAGCAAGTGCCTTCTTAACACATGTGATCTGCACTTAAACTCACTGAAATCACAATCAGTGTCACCAGCACTGCTCCAACAAGTTAGACATGACCTGAAGAATATCAGTACGTATGCAACAAACATCCAGCCAGTGGTGTTCAGTGTTTGTATTGACTGTGCAATGTACTGGTCACCTGCTAGGATGAGCTTATGACAAACAGTGTTCACGTTGTCAGGTCAGACAGGTGAGGTTTATTAAGCAGCGTTGGTTTCTAGCTTTCACAGTGAGTTCACGACACCTCACATTAGTTATCTCAAGTGTCAGCTGGACACTTGCTAACAGACTTCCTGTCGTTTGATATCTTTTGTACTTTCGTCTGAATTTAAGACACGGTTAATCCTTTAAACATTACCAACTTAAGGATGTTTAGCTAAAATTTAATTCGCTTACTGTTTCATTAAAATAGACAGTTTTACAACGTGTTAGCCTGTTAGTCTTTTGCTAGCTAGCGGTGTGAACCAAACACAAAAAAATGTACTTCTGCATGTTTTTTAAGTGTTTATTTTTTATAAGTAGTATGCCGAATTTACTGCAACACCTCAAATATTTCTGCAAAACTTAAATCGTGTCCAGACAACGAACACGTCTACAAATATTCAAGGAAACACAAGACTTCGTGAGAATTTTGAGTGCAGTTCCGCGAGCCTTATCAGAGAGCAGCGCGACGAACCGCTGTGGAGTTGAACAAGGCTCGAGCAGCGTCGCAGCGAACATGAACACAACTCACCACAGTCACATAAGCGAGCTTTCTGTCTGCAGCAGCGGCTCCACACACACAGCCCAGCGTGAGAAGGAAAAGGCCCGCAGCGGACACCATGTCTGCGACTGGACGGCTGACCTGAATCTGCTGCTGATTGTAGCTGACTGAGGGTTTCCTGAAGCTCCGATGTCAAGTCACACACAGTGAATCCAGCCTCGACAATACCGGAAACTAAAATATAAAATATTGCCTGTACGTTTAACAAAAATAACTGCAGTAAAGAGAGAGCGTTAAAGGCAACCTGCAGCCTCTACTACTTATCTTTTACTCTAAATAAAAAAACTTGAAGAACACTTGAGATTCTTATTTTTCAAAAAAAGTACATAATGCTAAGCGAGGATTTTATTTTGAAATAGCCTGCACATTTTTAGCTGACCCATGTCCGCTACTTGACAACAGTCTCAGTGAGGAAGCTTATCAATTAGCAATGAAGCCATGAAATGTTGTTATGTATGTGATTTAAACCCATCTCACTGCACGTTTGCTACCTTATTTTTACTAATATATTTTAGTTTGCCTGTTTTCTTGTGTAAAAACTTTATCATTACAATTTAGAACCAAAAAGGCATTCTAAAAACAGATATAGAATATGTATAATACAATGTATACTTCATTGTCAAAATGGGATACCTTATATTTGGATATAAAAAAAGAGATAAATTAAATAAGATATGTAATATCGACATTTTAGTGTGTCCAAATAATTATACAATAAAAAAACAACAAAAAAGGTGTGAACCTCTGAAGTATTTAGTTTTTTTGCCGTTCTGTTTTTTAAAATGTCAATACTTTCAAAACAATTTCACAAAAAAATGTGCTAAAAATGATTGTATTCATTAATATTTATGCATTTTATATTTCTCTAAATTATTCTATACATGTTCAGAGAAGAAGTACAAGCACATTCGGAGCTTTTGTTGGTTGGGAAATACTTTCTAAGTAGGCATGTTCGCATATGGTTGTGCTCAATCGTCTTTAGTTTAGTTCTAGCAAGCTAGCAAATAGCCTATTTCAGAGATACTACATTTGATCCAAATTGGAAAACTGATTTCCCTTAAAAGCATATTTTGTAATCCTCAAAAACGCTGTTTTTCCTATCCTAAAATGACCAAGATCACAATGGGCGAAGGGCTTGTCTTTTACTTTACCATCTACACAAAAGGAAAATATAAATATAGCATGCAAATTGTCTTCTTTTCTGACTTCGAAAAAACTCTCATTTCAATTGCTGTGGCTAGAAAATCTTCACCTTAGCCGACTGTGCTCAAAAAAGTTTCTGAACTGTTCAGCTCTTGACAAGTTCTTGGCCAGTGAGTTATCCACAGTTTAGTGAGATGTGGTTTTAAAAGATCAATGATTAGACAACGTGACCAGCACACAGACTCTCCTTTGGTCAGTGGCTGTAAAAGATCACCTTAAATGCAATTTTATTCAAATGACACAACTCCACAGACGGCAGGAGAAAGAGGAGAGCAGTCTGCTATCATGCTGGATGCTGTGTGTCAGTTAGAGCTGAAACCAGACAGCTGAATGTCCACAGCTTCAACACTGAATAAAATACTGCATGCTGTGTTTATATTTCTGTTCAGTGTACGTATGATCCTCTTTCAAAGGAAAGATTTCTCCAGAATTTTGAAAAGTATATGGCGCACTGTCCTTTAAAGCCATCACAATCCCTAGATATTCACCAAAACACACTTCAGAGCCACTGTGACATTAACTTTAGTTTAGTCTTGCAGTGTTTCCCGTCCACCACTAGATGTCAGTGTTGTTTTAGCTGCAATCAGCCCAACAAGCTCCTTTGATGACTGGACAGCCTCCTTTATAATTACAATGATTTTCATTTACACTGCATTTTGAAAAACAAGAGCTTACAAAGTGTTTTGACTGACACAAGCAGGAAACCCAGACAGCAACAATAGCAACAATAGCAACAATTAGGATAAAGACGCAAAAGGCCAACATTAATAAATACAATTTGGATGTTTTAAGCAATAAAATCTAAATAGTCAAATGAAGTGAAGACACTATAATTTTTGTAGCACATTTAAAGCAGCAGCTATTGAGCCAAAGTGTCTTCCAGCAGAGAATTAAGGCTGCTATTATGAATTTACGTAACACATGTAAACATTAAGGTTAAGACCCTACCGCATGATTTATTATGTAACTTGAGCAAGTTAAATATGGCAGATATGACACTACAATGTCATATAGTCTATCAAATTAAGCTTAAGACTTTACAAAATTAGGAATGTACACCATTAACAGTTATTAGTCTGTGTAATCCAGTTAAACCTATTTCGAAACTGTAACTGTGAGATGTTTTTAGATGCTGTTAGCATTTTAATGGGGAGCAAAGACTGAACAACATGTAAAAATAAATAAAACACTACATTATATGTTTGTATATTATAATGGCTGTAATCCATATAATAGAGCAACGCCCATTTTAAGAGCAAAAACCCCACATGTTAATTAAAGTTAACTCATAGTAACTTTAAGTCTGATGGACATTTTGAACTATTCTTTCACATTAGAATTTATGATACATTTCCTAACAGTTGTTATAATGTTAATTGAAATAGTTTTACATATTCCATTAAAGCTGCAAGATTCAAAATATTGTTCCCTGAACATGTAGGTTTTGGATTAAAAGTGTGTGCGTGTGAGTGTGTGCAGGTAAAAAGGTCAGATTCCAGTCATTAATCGTCAGGAGAGCTGGAGCCAACCCTGGAACGTCTCTCTACCTTTTGTCTTCACCACAGAGAGCAAAGTAAGGGAGCCCGAATACACTTTAGAATACAGTTTGCAAATTTGCAGCATTATTTAGTATTCATGAGTTATCTATAAAATATTAACGGGTAGCTGTAACAGCATAAATATGAGGATACGTGTAGAGAAGGTAAGAGATTGGAGAACAACCTTAAAAGTACTTCACAGTCCTCTAAATTACAGGGCAGGCATTTAATAATAACGGTGTAGGGGGATGTTTCTATTTGGTAGCAAGGCAAGAAAACGGGGACATGGATTGTGTTGTTCATCGCTGATGCAGTAACAAAACATAGGTGCAGCTATAAAAGAATTATGGGATGCAGGTGGACTGCTGAACCCTGTTCTGAGGAGTTGTTTGTGTGACATTTCTATAGGTCTGTGCACTCCTCACTGTATAGACAGCATCGCTCAGGTTGTGTTCAGGTGTTCTGTCCTTAGGGTGAACCAGTTTGTGTCTAAGAATGTGGCTGGGTCTCAGGTGTACCTGGATGCTGTGTCTGGAAAAAGAGATTTCTCAGACATACCAGCTACATGTGATGTTCCTGCTGTTTGTCTTTTGTGATGTTTTGTTCAGATTGATGCTGACTTAATGTCGGCCCAGTTAGAATAGCAACAGTCTGAAGCGCTTCTTCAGTAAGTGTGTGTACCTTTTATCTCCCCTCTGTCTTGGTAGGGACACTCTCAGTCATTCAATACTCACATGAGAACTGAGGAAGCCTCTTGGATGAGAGGTGAAATGTCTAGTTACCTTCTACCTTCTTTGGATTACATGGAAAGAAGTTTGGGATCAAATGTGATAAACATCATTTCATAAACAGTCATGGAGATCAATGCATGTATTGCAGTTTATTGAACAGCAGACAGTGTAGAGTAGCACTGATATTAGGGGTGTTGTGATATACCAATGTTGACAAGACTAAAAATTAAATATTGATATGAAGTTAATATTGCAGATGATAATATCATAAATAATAAACTGACGCTCCACCTCCCTGCACTTGTATTTTGAGGATAACTGATTTGCCATTAAAAGACAAAGCAATGTCTAATATTGTGTCTATATTTTGTTCTATGTGTGCAACATGTTAATTTGCACTGTTAGGTGTCTGAGAAAACAGATTCTCAATCTCAATTCCTGCTTGAATAGAATTTTTAAAATGATCAAAACATTTAAAATGAAGATTTGTGTTACTAAGTGCAAGTAAATGTAATTTGTCTCCATTGTTCTGTAGCCTACACTGCAGTTATTTAACAGGCACTGTGTAATACAAGCACAATTAAATACCCACTAAAATGTACAAGTATTTGACTGGTGCATTGATTTGATTGGCAAAATAACTGTACTGCAACTTAAATACATTTTACCATTTTTCCTATTATAGCTAATACACATTCCTCTACTACTACATTTACCATTGGTTCTGTTACTTTACTGCTACTAATACTCCTAATGCAACTAGTACTGCTGGATTTTTCAGGTTTTTAGATCTTAAAAGTGAATCATCAACACTAGTTAAGCCTAAAATTTTCTCACTTGACCTTCAAAAACATTCATTTGACAGAGCAATCCTGCAAATCTCGGGCACGATCATGAATATCTGCTGAAAGCTGCAGAAAAACGTAGTAACTGGGCCTTAAAACTGGCTCGTCAGACGTCTTTCCTACAGTATGATCGAATGAAATGAGAGGTTTTCTTTGAAGAGGAGTTGAAGAGTCCCTCCTCTTTCATACCACGCTGGGGTAGAATAACGCGGAGGCCTCATGGAACTGAAAATTAACCATGAGTGGAAAGAATCTCAAAATATCCCGCTGAGGTAGAGGAGCTCCTAATTTGCTGATGTTTTACTTTGCTGGTGTGAAAATCTTCTTGAATAACAGCTTCTTTTACTGCTGTGAAGTTGGATTTGAATGAAGAGGAGCTGTTTGTTGCGGTATAATCATAAAATCACAAATTAGCACAGAGGAGATGGTTATAGTACACTGGACATAAAGAGCCCTGGGTTCAGACTTGCAGGGGCAAGCCTGAACCAAGGTGTGAGAAAACCCCTAAATTATGGCTCAAATAAACCACATACACCACATCCTAAGCATCCTAAGAACAAAACAACAATATTCCACACTCAGTAATACTCCCTCAGTGTTGTTGCCAAGTTATTGAGTGTCCTCGCCAGTTAAATGTCAACATTAATCTCTTTGTTCCTTTGTTTTTGCCCCTGGCTGTTTATATCTGCGGTCAAATGTTACCAAATCCTGCTGGAGGTGTTTGTGTTTTTGCTCATATATCAGATTATAATGCTGAAAACACATGCTGCAGCGGAGCTTAACCCCCCGATAAATGACCATTTGTGCCAAAACAGAAAAATAGGCGACGGCCAAATGTCACCGGGATCACACACATGGACAATAACAATAATGAGAACAATGGTGATTAGAGGAGGCAGGGATTAGCCTTAATCTGCAGCATCTATGTGTTTGTTTAAGGGGGCCGATATGCTCATTAAGAAGTCATCTATACAGTCTAACACCTCGGAGATGGAGGTGTAATCTGCTTGTTGGGAGATTATAAAAAACAATCCAAGTGTGTGTTCAGGAGGGGGCCGCCCTGCCTGGACATGACTGATGATCAGTGTCATAATTGCCTAGATGATCTAATGAACAGATGTCTGCTGGCCTCCTCCTGTCAGGCCCTTCGCTGCCTCACGCTCACCACTGCCTGTGTCTGATTGTGACCTGCGCAGGAAAGAAATCTTGTTTTTCCCTCTACCTGAACGTGCAGGAAGAGTTGTGCGTGCAGGGAGTGATTCCAAGCAGCCAGATGATGGCAGCATTTGTGCCGCTTGTGTTCTGCACGGAAGCCTCTGACGCATTTGCTTCAGCCATTCCCCCCCTCTGCTCTCTGTGAGATGGCTGTTTTTCATTCAGACTGAACATTTAGTAAATATGCAGCAAAGTGCAGCATAAGCATGACAGAGCATCAGATCCTGTCTCCTCTGCAGAGGACACTTTCCTAACAGATGATTATGACCAAATGTAGACAGTGCTGGACAGTTGGGTGATGAGGGACTGAAATAGGAAACGCGAGGTTCCAGTTGGAGAGGAATACCCACAGGTTTAAAAATAGGCCACAACACTCCTTATATAACAAGTGGGACGTCAGGGTTGTTGGTGTTGCAGCCAGACAAATGAATGGTCACAATCCAGCATTATGTTGCACATTTCAAATCCTCATTAATCCAAATGGGCTCAATTTCCCTGCAAATCACATTTTTGATAAAACAATAATGCATATTTTAACAGTCATGAGGTAATATTTAAAACAATGCTATAGAGAGTGTTTGTGTTTTTATTTAACAGTGGCATAAACAGGGATTCATGTTGTTCAATGGGCTGCTGTTATTTTCAGTTTCTACATGAGAGAGCAGTTGGAGAGCAGGGGCGGGGCTTGTCCTGCCTTGAATAATCAAACCGGCCAATCAGCAGCGCCGCAGCCCGGTGATGGACAGGCACGGCCCCTGCAGGACGCCCCGCCCCGCTATGACTCCGTGTTTTATTCTGTTTTTAGAGCAGCAGCGTCACATGTTGTTTTTCTCCAGGATCGGATCTGCTCTGGACCCGCTGCACTGTTGCTTCCACCGCGGCGGACAGCGGACACGTCCCCCTGCGATGGAATAGAAGCAAACGCGTTTCCGCTCAAGTTTTGTTTAATTTCCTGCGAGTTTTTTTTCGAATTCAAAGGACTTTGCTGCTTCTGGACTTGAAAAAGAGAATTGGAGAGAAATGGCAAGTCCTCCGGCGACAGGAGGACACCTGTTATCTAATGGGACGAACGGGGTGAAGAAGTGCGGCTACCTGAGGAAGCAGAAACACGGACACAGGCGCTTCTTCGTGCTCCGGGAGCCCACGGAGCGCTGCGCTGCCCGGCTGGAGTATTATGAGAGCGAGAAGAAATGGAGGAACAAGTCCGCTGCGAAACGGGTCATAACTTTGGACTCGTGTCTGTGCGTAAACAAACGCGCCGACGCCAAACACAAGCACCTGATCGCCCTCTACACCAAGGACGAGTACTTCGCCGTGGCTGCGGACAACGAGCAGGAGCAGGAGAGCTGGTACCGGGTCCTGACGGATCTCATAGCCGAGGGGAAAGTGTACGACAGCCCCGCTTCCACGTCCTCCCTAGTGGGCTTCGAAGAGGCCAGCTACGGGCTGCTCTCTCCCGCTGCAGCCGTCTACAAGGAGGTCTGGCAGGTCAACTTGAAATCCAAAGGCTTGGGTCAGATCAAGAACCTCACTGGAGTGTACCGGCTGTGCTTGTCCAGCCGGACCATCAGCTTTGTCAAACTGAACTCTGAAACAGCTGCTGTCAGCTTACAGCTCATGAACATCAGAAGATGCGGCCACTCAGACAGCTTCTTCTTCATCGAGGTGGGCCGGTCAGCGGTCACTGGACCTGGGGAGTTCTGGATGCAGGCGGAGGACTCAGTGGTGGCACAGAACATCCATGAGACCATCCTGGAGGCCATGAAGGCCATGAAGGAGCTGTCAGAGTTTAGGCCGAGGAGCAAAAGCCAGTCGGCCAGCACCAACCCCATCTCTGTGCCCACTAGACGCAACCTCAACAACCTCCCCCCCAGTCAGACAGGCCTGGTGAGGAGGTCCAGGACAGACAGCATGGCGGCCACATCTCCAGGGAGGAAGTTCACATCCTGTCGAATAAGAACGGCCAGTGAGGGAGACGGGAGCGTGACCCGGCCGGTGTCCATGTCCATATCTGTGAACGGGAGTCCCACCAGCCCGAACTCTGGGAACCACCTGAGCAGGTCCAACACCCTTAGCAGTGGACGCACCTGCAGGATACTGGAGTCCACCTCCAACCTGCATCACAGCCGCTCTATGCCAGTTTCTAACTCCCCTCCTGCTGCCTCCAGCCCCATCAGCATGTCTCCCAGAGGGGGGACCAGTATCTGCACTCCTGACAAAGCCAGGCGACCCTTCAGCTGCAGCGCCTCCATCTCCGGCTCCCTCAGCGACAACGGCTTCATGCTCTGCGATGATTACAGCTCCAGCCCAGGTGAACTCAGGTTCCTCCCCCTGACCCGCAGTGACACCCCTGACTCCCTGTCCAGCACGCCTCCATCCCGGGACACCAGCGACCCCTGTGGTTACATGATAATGGAGGGAGCGAATGGCTGCAGGTCTGGCTGTGAGGGTCTGGCTTTTGATAAGGCTTACAGGAAGCGAACGCACTCCCTCACCACCCCACGGCAGCAGAAGGTGGTAGCACCGCTGTCCTCGGCCTCTCTGGATGAGTACACATTAATGAGGATGGCTCATGGACAGAACTCCCACTCCGCCTCCCCTAAAGTGAGCTACCCTGAGGATTATGGAGACATCGAAATAGGTTCATCCAGAAGCTCCAGCAGTAACCTTGGCGACGATGGCTACATGCCCATGACGCCAGGTGTAGCGTCTCAGTCTGGCAAAGCAGACAACTATGTGCCCATGAGCCCCATGTGTGTCTCAGCGCCGAAGCAGATTGTGAACCCTAGGGTGCATCCTCAGGCAGCAGCCAGTGGAGGCTACAAGACCAACTCCCCCTGCAGCAGCTCTCTGGAGGACAGCGGCTACATGAGAATGTGGTGCGGCTCCAAATCCTCCATTGAGAGCCCAGACAGACACGGTGAATACATGAACATGTCACCTGGAAACCCACCTCCACTCCAGACGCCCCCTGATTACTACCTGGGCCTGCTGGCAGGTGAACCGGCATCAGTCAGACCAGCCAACCAGACCGGCTCCCTCACGCTACCAGCTAAACTTCAGGCCTCCAAGAATGAAGATAACAGCCAGTATGTATTGATGAGCCCTCAGAGTTTGAGGCAGAGGGCAGCGGAGTCAGACTATTATTCAGTGATGCAGCCCAGTGCTGCTCAGACGTCACCGCTGAGCCCCTCGGTACCCTCCCCAGTCCGACACAGCCGGGCAGAGAGCCTGCCCTACAGAGGGAGGCTGGGCCGGCCCAACAGGCTTTCTCTGGACACCCTGAGAACCCTGCCCAGCATGAACGAACATCCCCTCCCCGGAGAGCCCAGGAGTCCCGGGGAGTACATTAACATTGACTTCAGCAGCACCAGGTTCTCCCCTCCCTCCCTCGTATCCACAGAGAGCCGGTCCTCATCACTGGGCTCCAGCGGCGGGGGACCGGGGAGGTCATCTCTGACAGACTACATAAACCTGGAGCTGGGCTCACACTCACCCAAGGAGGCTGACATTCCCGCTGAGCGCTTGGACACACTCCCAAAGTTATCCATGTGCTCCTGCTCAGAGGAGGATGGAGTGTACCATGTGGACAGTGAGAAAGGCTCTCAGGGCCTCGGTGTTGAGGTGAAAAACGACTATACTGAGATGACGTTTGGGATGACCAGCTCGCCTCCACAGTTCGTTCCTCAGAACACAGTGAGGTATGTGTGTGTGATTTATTTGAGCAATCTGTTAAAACAAAAGCTATTGATTCAGTTATTACAAGAACAGCTCAGAGGCATTTGAATTAGTCTGAATGAACAAATGCACATTTCTGCTGCACATATACTGATAATGGGTGATCAATGTAAAGGCCAATGTGAGTGATTGGGTTCATTTATTAAATCTATGCTGAGGAGCACAGAAGGATTTTCAAGTTTCAACACAATTTGAATAAACATATCAACTAGATCCCCTTAATATTTTAGTAATATGGTGACATTTAATTGTGATATTTCCTCCTGTGTTTATTTTTTGCTGTAAATTTAGCATAAAAATGAAATAAACATCCTCTATTTGAACATTTTTTCCAGCAGCCAAAGCAGCAGGGAGAGGAGGCTGTCTCTGGAGGACCAGGGTGTCCCAGAACACATCGGGGTCTTCCTGCTTGGCGCCGCTTCGTCCTCCACAGTGGACCCCGACTGCTCTGCCAAGGTTATCCGGGCCAACCCGCAGGGACGTCGGCGCCACAGCTCCGAAACCTTCTCCTCCACCGCCACCGTGACCCCGGTCTTCCCCTCCTTTGCCCGTGGCGACGCCATGAAGAGGCACAGCTCAGTGGAGAACATCTCATCCCGGAGCAGCGAGGGCTCCGACGAGGAGTACGGCAGCCCGGTGAACCGGCAGAGCTCGGCCGGCTACCCGAATGGACTGAACTACATTGCCTTGAACCTGCTGGACAACAGGGATGTGGAGAAATGTGAGGACCTGGTTGGCTTCAAACCCACCAGCAGCTGCAAAGGGGGTATCAATGGATTACACAGCTCACCATATGTCTGTTTGGGATTCAAGGAGACTGCAACCACTGCCAAAGGTGGGTGAGGTTTATGTCATCTGTATTACTGCTAAATAATGCATCTAATGTATCTAAACACTGAGCTTAAAGCCTTGTAGGGGGCTAGTCTTAACAGAGGGAGTGAAATGAGATGGGAGACGGTGCTGCACAGTTGGCGGTTTAATAGGAGGGATCAAAAACAAAAGTACTTCCTCTGAATTCAAATTCAAACTGCCCCTGTGGATTTCAAAATAAACAAGTGGCTGATGCTGCCTTCAGGTGCTCCTCTTAAGCTCCTACTTCTGAGTTCTTACAGGAGCAAAGCTTGTGCCCACGATTCACTTCCACAGTTAGACAAACAGGGAGCCTGTACATTCTCTTCGCTGCCTGTGGGAGCCTTAGTATGTTGTGATTTCAGTATTTCCCACCACATGTGAACGCCACACGAGGCTGCTTTGAAACGTGACCAGGCGGGGAGCTGTGAAGTAAACAAGCACCGTGACAGAGCAGGACGCTGCTGCTGTGGGCTGCAGATACCACAAATACACAAGAATTCCACCAACGCTTAGAATGAATGGAGGTTTTTACACAAGTAACCGACACGGCAGATTAATTCTGAAATGGATTCCCAGTAACTACTAACAAGAGGGTGTCAAATAGTTCCCTGTAAAGCCTATAAAATTGGTTAACTGTGGCTTGTTATTAGCAGTAATGCCACAGGAATGAGGGTTGTAATGATCAGAGGGCATTTCCTGCTGTTGTTTTTCAGTTGGGTAGGCATTAGGATGTGTTGCACATCAATGTGACCTCTATCCAGACCCCTTTATTCCCACCATCCCCTGATCAATACGGTGTCCCAGAATATCCCAGGGAGCAAAACAAAGCTGCTGGCGTGGGACAGCAGACGGCGTAAACAAACCGCAGAATGTCGACTTTAAAGCCAAGTTTGACCCTCTGTCCCCTCGCTGTCCATCACACACAGTGAGCTCACATGTGTTTGTGAGCACGTAGAGGTTTGGGTGGGTGGGTGGGTCGGGGGCGGGGGGGGAGTTGCACCCTAACATGTGAGGCCCAGCACAAGTGGATGTGTGTTTGTGTCCTTGTAGGCAGCGATGGGGAAAACAACAAAGCGGGCGAGTTGCTATGCAGCCATCAGGTAACTGGATGTCACGGTCTGCATTCCTGGCAGAGCTGGTTTGTAAAGTTGCTGTGAGAGGGGCCTGTTTTTGTCCGGGCCGTTTGAATAGAAAGTGGCTTTTATTTCACCACAAGGCCCCTGTGTACGGAGAGGGAACTGTCATTTTTAGCTCACAGGACCGAAAAACG
Organism: Dascyllus trimaculatus; assembly: GCA_024666655.1. NCBI lineage: Eukaryota > Metazoa > Chordata > Actinopteri > Pomacentridae > Dascyllus > Dascyllus trimaculatus. Next base: position 18,730,386 of record CM045468.1, read on the forward strand.
CTGTGTAAGTTATTACTATTAGTACAGTCTGTGCAGCTCTGGTAAATAAAGTGGAATGTACCAACATCAAGACACCCCCACTATATAGAAAATTGATTATTTTCTCAAGAGAGCCGTAGTTATGCTCTCTTTAAACAGTGTGGCATCTATGACAGTGGCATCTCTCAGGAATTTCATTGACACTAAAAAGACAACATGCACTTGCCTGTTTGTTACTATCTGTGCTGCGTTGCGTCGCACGTGTTCTGTACTCATGTTTTTGTGGAGTGCAAATATTTTTACGGTGCTAATAAAGCTTGTTAAACGTAATTGACAAGGGAGAGGGAGGGAAAGGAGTCAAGCACATACATGTGGACTCCAGCACGTACACATGCAGAGCAGTTTTTTCTCTCAGGGACCTTTTTTTTTTTTTCCAGTGGTGTAGCCTGCATCCGTGAACACTTGGCAGAGATGTGCAGAGAGAGAGAGAGAGTAGGTTGTTTTGTTTTCCAGTGCTGCTTGCCTGGCTGTTTGTGGGAGAGCGAATGAATGCGTGCATAATGGGGCAGCATGGCACGTGCACTCCGCTGCCCTTCTGCCTCATTAGGCTGTTCACTTAGCAGAAGTAAGACAAGCAGAGCGGGGGAGATGGAGCACAGCCTTGTATGCTCGGTAGAAACAGGAGGGGAGGGGCTTTGACTTTTTAAAGCAACAAACAAACTCATTGGTGAGACCCTCTTTTCGACCAAGGTGCATTCTGGGAGAGCAGGAGCCCTTCATGGCAGACCCGATTGCTTGTTTACTGAACTCTCAGTTCCACTGCTGTGTTGCGAAGCGGGGTGAAGGAGGTCAGAGTATGCTACAGGGGTTGTTGGCGCCGGGCCCTACTGGCGGAGGGCTTTGATTCGGTGTTTATCAGGACGTCACGCTGGGCCCCTGGACCATGTGCCACTCTGACCCAAAAGTCTGCAGGTTTTCATTCCGGCCAAACACCTCTGCTGATTAGTTTACCCTCTTAGTGAAATGTAGTTTGGCTGGGACGACTCCCAGGGCAGGGTAACTGCTGGTTGCGTGCACCGCTGGGGACGAACATGTGGCTGTTTGTCAAGACCAAAGTACCCAAACTGCCCTGTGGAATTTAGCGTTTGCCCCCCAGACCCATGTCACAGCCCCCTCAGTGAGAAATTGGACTGTGCTGCCTCCAGTCAACAAAACCCAGCGGTCATAAGCTTTTGATAGCTGGATATGTTTTTCTTTTCTCTTCTCCACCTAAAGTCAGCTTAGATGGCTGGCATAAGGGTCAGGAGTTTGTTTACCTCCTGTTCTGTCAGCGGGCCAGCCCATGTGACTTGGGAGGTGGTGTTTACCTCTGCTCTAACCCAAGCTGCCTGTCTCTACTTGTGGCCCTGGCTAGCCACAGCTCAGCCAGGTGGATGTTCTGTACCAGACCCAGATTAGCCAAGTCAGCCGTCTTTGTTTCCACCTCGTCGTCTAAAACCTTTATCTGACGGTGACAACCGGCTCCTGACGATTGAGATCATTGTTCCTACAGTTATGTATCTGGTGTATTGATTTGATTTCCTTTCACTGGAGATGCTCATCACTGTTATTGATTTCTAACTAATCATTTCATCAGCAGGCATAACAACAAGTAGGAGACAGACTACTTGCTGTTAGGTGAAAAAAGGGGGTAAGGGGCTTCAGTAGTGGAGGAGCCCCGCTGTGACACTTGGAGTCACTCCTGAGTGCTAGTGACAGATGGCCACTCTCCAGAGGGCAAATGTGTGAGAGTGTGTGCGTGTAGATGGGGGTGGGATCGGGGGGTAAACACCTGCCACCCTGCTCTATCTGCACACACATGCAAACACTCTCATTACACCGATTTCCCTGCACCATGCACACAGCAGCATGTAAACACATACATGCTGCTATACGTCTCTCTAGTCTACCTACTCACTATCCCTCCGCTAATGACAGCCCACCATCTGCTGCACCCACAGGCTGCACAGAGCATGACCATCAGCGGCGAGTGAGTGTGTGTATGTAATTTGTCTGCCAGATTAGAGACATCCACGTCCATCTACTCAAATCCCGCTTCCTCTTAACGTCATTCACTTGGTTGTGCAGCGAGTGATGTCATCGCAGAGATGATGTATTCGGTAAATACACCCAGAGCATGTTCTGTGTATCTGTGTTACACACATTCCCTTTGATGGGGATGTTAGAGGGGAAAGCAAGCGAAAGAGGTCTAGATGCACAGCCATGCATCCCTAACTTGCTCTGAGCATGCTCAGTAGAGTCAGTCAGAGTCTATAGTGATTCCTAAACTGGAGGTCGGGATCCATGCAATGGGTCACAGGAGAAATGCTGCACGTTCATGAGATGCATCATGACATAGGTTAGGACAAAAAGGACAGCTAGGTGTCTCTGATTTTTGCTTTTTAGGAGAAAGCTGAATATTTTTAATGAAAATTGAAATGCATGGCCAACAAGAGACAAACCTAATATCCAAAGAAAATGATCAGAACATAAATCAATGATGAAAGGACTTGATTCACATATACTTTATACGTAATTATTTTTTTCTTGATGCCACGTTTTCCTCTCCTGACAGTTCGGCCATCATATTTAGATTTGTTTGTGTCACATTTTGTTCTGGTATTTGTGGAATTACTCATAAAGGTGACACCTGATTGTCCCCATCAGCCTGATTGTCCAATCCATTCTTACTGCCTCCCTGCACACCTGCCCCAACACACACACACAAACACACACGCACACACACCAGCTGTTTAACGGTTTACTTAATCAGAGCTGCATTGTGGGTGAGATCTTAAAAACACAACAAAGCAGTGCAAATAGCCAAGACAGGAAATCAGGAAATGCCATGTTACATGATATATAGAGAACAAACACGCACACGTAACACAGCAGGCTCTTGTGTCAGAGTTTCCAGGCAGTGTATGTGTGTGTGTATACGTGTGTGTGTGTGTGTGTGTACAATGGCTCAGGGAGGCGGAGGGGGGCTAAAGTAGGCCGGGATGTTCCAGACAGAAGCGCTAGCTGCTAGATAACTGCGTGGCCAGCGTTCCCCACATTTAGCCAGCCACGGCTCCAGATGAGATTACAGCCTCTGCAGGCGAGATTAGACGGCTGGGGGTAGATCAGCGAGAGCCAGCGGCTACTCCACGGACAGCAGCTGGGGAATACGTAACACAAGGTGTGGGCATTTGTTCGCTTTAGCCTGTCCAAATTTGAGACTGGTATTAAAACCGAGCGCACATCAAGCTAAAAATCAAGAAAATATAAAATCATACTGTATCTGGGGAGCAGCCAGGCAATAATATGATTCCTGTTATCAGATGTTGTCCCTGTTTGTCCCCTGAAATTAAGTTAGGATCCACAAGTGATTTATGACCTTTTAATATTAAATTATAGAAGATTCAGGGACTTAACATCTTGAACATTCTCAGCTCTCCTTTCATTGTGTTACGAATATCTTAAAAAGATCTAAATGTGTACCCTGTAAAGAAAAACATTGTTGAAAGACTAGAGATGGTGTTTATTCTAGGCTCTTTCTTTATACCCACACTGAATGACAGCTCCAAAAATGGCAGCTTTTCAGGAACTAAGAAAAACAGCCATGCTTTCAGCCTGACCGCCGTGCATTTTTGAGGCCATCCGACTGGCTTTTTAAAGCGTTTCATCGCCCAAAGACCTCGCACGGTTTCATGAAACACGTCTGCAGCGAGGATACTGTCCTGTAGCTTCTCCAGGCCTCATCCCTCCCTTCCCCCTCGTCCACCACACTGACTCCAAGTAGATTGTTCCCTCGCTACGCCTCGACCCACACATGATAAAACACCATAAAACCTCACATAGTAATCAACATCTGGTGCAACAGAAATGCAGCCACAGTTTCTCTGCAGCAGCTACTCAGCTGCTACTAGCTGGTCCTGCTCTCCTCAGCGTGTGACCATAGCAACACAGCAGCATGACAGGAGACCCCCAACCCCCATCGCTCTACATCCTAGATTATGTAATACGACCGTTGCAGAACAGCCCCCCGCCACACACACAACTGTCCTTCAACAGCTAATGTGTAAAATCAGAGAATTACTGCCCAGTAAGACTCAGCACACACACATTTTCATTTCTGTGATGAAGCAAAAAACATCCTCCGACTTTAACTAATGTTTTTCTCATCGTAAAATAACTCATTCCAAACCCTCCCATGTGTGCAGCACTCACTGTTCCTGATATTTAAGCTGTTTTTCTCAGTGTCTCTTTGTTATTGTGGCACCAAAACCCTAATGAGTCTGTGAATGAGTTCACGCTGTACAGTAGCAGCGTAACACTCTGTTCCCTTAAACCTCTCATGTCCGCTGTCTCAAAGGTCTGTTTAATTGGCACCAGTGTTGTTTGTGGGAAAATAAACAGAGTACAGAGTTTGGTAACAGTCTGTTGTAATAGTAATGCATCTACTTAAAGCAGCGTAATAATGTTTTCTATTTAAAGGATGTAGGTTTTGGATTGTCAAGTGAAAAATTAAAGCTGCACTGTGAAGTTTTTGACCACTAGTTGTGCTATAGAGCTTTGTTTTGGTGTGTGACAATGTGCAAAAAGGCGGCATACTACTAGTAAACAATGCTCATTTTGTTTTTGTTTTTGAAATGGCTTTGAAATGTTTTGTGAAAATGCAAGTCAACACAGATGTTACATACATTTTGGTGCAAAACACTGAACTATACATGAAGGCTTAAAGCTGCAATGCACTGCAATTTTTTTGTAAACAAATAAAAGGGATGTTTACAAAAAATGCACTGCAGCTTTAAGTTTTCATGCATAGTTCATTATTGCAGGTTTTAGGTTTTGTTCATTTGCTTCCACTCAGCTACTCTAAGTGAGCAGCGTGTGCCTTTAATTTTAAACCTGTCAAAACATGAGTAACCTTTGCTCAACAGTTAAATGCAAATGGCTACAAATGCTCAACTTAAATATGTCCCTTAACGCCTTTTCTTTCTGTCTTGTCGTCTCTTCCAGACTGAAGGACTCATCTGTCCTCGGGTTTGGCATCTTGACTGACCTGCTGCTGAAAAAACAATCTACTTTGCCCTTCCACTGGGCTGTTTGGCCCTGAAAGACTGTCTGGACCCTCAGCATCACAAACACATGCACACACTTAGGAAACAAGCAGGTCACCATCTATGCATGTCATGAATTTGCTGGAGGCAGGACAGGTGTGTTTGTGTGTGCGTGTGTGTGTGTGTGTGTGGATGGGCGTGTTGTGTATTGGTGCGTCTCATGTTCCCTGCACTTTTAGAGGCCATTTCTCCTGTGACCCAAATTTTGGCACAAGCACAGAAAGCAAAGATAGTCAGACAATAACAAAACTCTAATGGTACCCAGATACTATTTATTTACTTGAGGGTAGTTTTATGACTACCTGCATGTGTGCGAGTGTGTGTTTCTGAAAGTACGACCAACTGGTATGCCAGTGAACAATGAAACCTGCTACAGAAATGGCCCAGGGCGGGAGGATACCAAGGTACACTGAGTATATAACTATATTTAGATTAGATATTTTATTTATTTTTGGATGATGAATGTCTGATAAGACCTACCCAATGCCTTAATGTCTATACTGTCCTTATGTTTTCTATGAAATAAGCGATAAATATTCTATTATGGTATGTCTGTTTGGACCTACATCTCTATATTGTTATTCTCTTGTGGAAAGTCAAATGCCTAGTTTACCATTATAATATATTATTTCAGAAATGTACAGTACAGTGGGGCTGCTTGAGATCTGATTTATTGTATTGATATTAAAGTATTTTCTTAATTACTAATTTCTTATTCCTTCTAACCTAGTTTATTTTTTGTCCAATCAAAAGCGCTGGACTTAAAGAAATATATTTCTAAATGTCTTTAAGAGTTATGCATGTGTTTATAACTCAGCTCAGACCCCCACAACACCAGGCATCTGAATGCACTGTACCTCCCACAGTTCCTCAGTCACTTGAGCCTGAAAACCTCACACACTCCTACCTTCAAACCTACGGCCTGCTGTTTTAGCTGGACGCACGCCGCCCTGCTGTGATATCATTTGACTGTACAACTGTCTAGATGAGGTGATAGCGGAGGGGTGGAGCCGACGACAAACTGTGGAGGTTAAGGGGCACAGTTGAGACGGTTTCTGTTCAGCGAGTGAGGGCTGAAGTAGAGGGGAAAAGGGGCACTGAGTGGTGGAAGAGAGTCTTACAGCCACATCTGGCACCATCATGGAGGTTCAGTGAAGAATCATCTGTCTGGAAAATGTAATTACCTGCAGACAGTATAAAAAATGAGATCTGGCTGAGCAGAATTATGTAATGTTTTAAATTAAAGCAAGACTATGTAACTATAATACTGCACAGCTACAGGATAAACACTAAGTGCACGTAGCATTTAGCAGAAGGGAGCAAACAAGTCGGCAAACGGTTAACTTGTGTATCACAGCTGTATCTTATAAAATTTGCTGACATTATTCACTGTTAGCTGTTGGCTACCATTATTGAATGTTAGCTTCTGGCTAATATTAGCTAACATCGTCCAATTTTATCTACTGGCTAACAGCTAACATTATTCAAAATTAGCTATTGGCTGACATTAGCTAACATTGTTCAATTTTACCTACTGGCTAACATTAGCTACCATTATTCACTGTTGGCTTCTGGGAAATGTTAGCTAACATTGTCCAGTTTTACCTACTGGCTAACAGCAAACATTATCCAACATTAGCTACTGGCTGACATCAGCTGACTTGTTCAGTTTTAACTACTGGCTAACAGCTAACATTATTCAGCATTAGCGAGCATGAGCTACTGGTCATACCAGACTAAGTAAGATAGCAAAACCCTTGACTTTAATGAACTGAGCAACAGTGTTTTATGCGCATGAACTACTAAAAGGAAACTTATTCTTTTAAAAGTTTGATAGCTTCTCATTGAAGTGAACCTGTTCAGGATAACAATCCTAATGTTTAGTGTAATGCTAGAATAAGTTCGCAATAGTTTTAAAATCTAAGCAAACTGATTTAGTAATATCAGTTAGCAATATCAGTGTGCTAATGCTAGCTGACATTAGCTACCATGAGCTACTGGTGTCTTCACGCAATAGCCGTGAGTGTGATATATTTCTGACAAACTTTATATTTGTTCAAGGAGGCATGTCTCATTTCTTCTTTAGGTGTTACATGGTCTTGTTTTAACATTTTGATCGATGGGAAAATGGCAAACATTAACCAAAAAAATTGAAATCATGCCGCTTCCCACGAGCCTCCAAAATGGCCACCAGGGTATATTCATTCATAACCTAATTTGACAACTCTCTGCATCCCGACTGTGGTCTTTGTGTCGCCCACTGTGCCGACTCCAACTGGCTCACAACCCCTTTAGTGTACAGTAGATTGTAAAACTGTCTGAATGTATCACTGAGCTGGTGGGAACACCGCAGAAATAATGTGCAAATGGTTTTGACAAGAGTTGAATAATGATGGAGCTGTACCATGCTGAGTCGTGGTAACTATTTATCTTCAGAGTCTTGAATGTGTATATTATGTACATAGAAAGAGTTTAACTAAAAAATCTATTGAATATACATAGAGGACTTAGATTTTACCTATGTTGCAATGATATTCCTGTGTAAAGACTTTGGCTACCGATTTTTAAAAGGGGGTTTTTGCTTTGGGGTTGTACAGTGTATTGTATGCTTTTCTCCCTCACAGTCTCTGTGACTTTATGAAAAAATACTATTTGTCTATTTTATTATAGAGATCTCTTTGCCTTGTCAACACACTTTACCTAATGGCATATGCAATAGTGACATGAATAAAATCTAGTTTACAACTGTGGAACCAAATGTAACATTGCATTGATTTCTTTTCTGTTTTTGTGATGAGCAGGGGCTGTTCGCTCCTTGTACATTTCTCTTTCTGCCAAGTGTTTTGTTTTTCATCGCTGGGATCTTTGTTCTTGACATGTCTAAAAGCGCTTTCCCCATTTCTGTGTCCATGGACGGATTCTTCTTTGCCGATTGATCTTGGATTGACTCAGTCTGAATGTGTTGTTGTCTTCCATTGTACATAGTTCAATATACTGTTTATTGTGATGCTCACAAGAGAGGATTATAATGATTTATAAATTCTGGTAGTTGAGTATTGCTTTTGTCTGTATTAATTATGGATAGAAACTTACAGAAATAAATGAATTTATTTAAAGAGATACAACTTTGTCTTCATTTTTTAATTAAGTATATGCCAGGCAACCTAAACATCAGTAGTAACAAAATAATGAAATTAACATTTTTTATGATAAAAAAACAAACTTGACAAGCTGAAATTACTGCTTTTTAAGTACAAACACCTTTTTCACATTCATAAGTACTATACTCCCCCCTAAATAACTAATTACAAACAACACAAAACTTCAAATCCCATCATGCTCCTGTTTTTTCCTTTAACCAGTGCAATACCATGTAGATGGCACTGAGTCAAATAACTTCCTGCCAAGAGGGGAGGATGTCCTACCTCTGTCCTGTGGCGAGTGAGGAGCTGAACTCTCCGGCCAAAACTTTCTCTCTGTAAGTGTTTTTATTTCAGACGGAGGCAGCGGCAGGAAGCTCATACTGAGCCAATGACTTCCTGCCAAGCCACGCGTCTCCAGAAAAGACTGTACAGTCGGGGTTGGGAGGTCGGGAGGTTCAGTCTTGAAGTAAACAACACATTTCACCTGCCTCTATCTCCCACAACACCCACGCATAGATATCTAGGACTGTCACACTTGTTGTTAGTACTTCTTTATCATGCAGTTACCCCATTATCACTGTAATATAAAGTATGTTTTTCATTTATTTCCTATCATTAGTTACTTCCTACTTCTGTAAATGAGGCATTGAAGTTTCAGGGCTCAGTTCATCTGAATCATAAAAAACATCTCATCATGCATTATATTTTTTGAGTTTCTGAAACATTGCTGTCAGTAGAAAGACATGAATGTAATTTTGTTTGTGATATTTGAACAAACAGCTTCCTCAGTAAGACTGAAACCACTCTCATGCCTGTGAACTGTGTATGGAGCTGCAGCTAGGGCTGATTAGCCTAGCTTTAAGTAGCTCGAGGTAACAGAACAAAACTGACAATTTGCCCTGTTATTTATCAAGAAATAGTTACAGCTTGCAACTGCATTTAAAATGTAATTTTTAAAATGTAATTCTAACTTTAGTATTCAGTATTTGTGAGCATGAGACATGCTCTTTGGCACCCAGACTCTGAGTTGCTAAAACAATGCTTTCGCATCTGTTAGCATGCTAACATGCTAAACTGACTGTGGACATTGTACCTTCGAAAAAATAGTATGTAAAAATTATCATTGTGAGCCCATTAGCATGCTGATGTTAGCATTTAGTTTAGCACAGTACAAGGTTGGTGTTATACTTTATGTGTCTGCAAATATGCAAGAGTCTGCTTGATGTAAATTTCATCACCTCACAAAGTCTGTGAGAGTGTTTGCGGACAATAGTGCTCATGCTCAACAGTAATCTACATGTGTGAAATACATAGATACAGCCTACTGTGCATGCATGCATTGCAATCTTCAAAGTGGCCTCCTGCAAACTAGGAAAGCAGTATAATATTATATGTCTACAGCTCTGTATGTACACATTCATTGTTCCATGCATGTATAGTAGGTTGTATATATGTGTTATGCACATTCACACTACTGCCCTTGTAGTCTAGTCACCTTTGTGTCCACACAGGTACAAATTTTGGGCTGCACATGCATATCCTCAGTGGTGCATACGTGGAGAATATGTGGACCCTCATGTACTCATGGTCATGAATGGTATAACACTGGCTTAATAACAACTATGCATCTGTTGCATCGGTCCGTGTGCACATGTGCAAAGGAGTATAGCATTGCAAATATTGGTGAGTTCAAAAATTGTTTCAGTGTGTTTCACATTGGCCATTAATTCTCCTTTCTTGTCACTTGTAGCATTTTTCCCCATGCATGTATTAGTATATTTGTATTTCTTCTTTATGCAGCACTAATAGTCTGATTATACAGAAATCTATTTAATCAGGCACATTGGGTCTCACCTAGTGTGTCCCCCTGAAACACTGAATCCTGTGATTATGATGTGACTATAATGCAGTTGTGATGCTTTAATATTCTTTCTGGGCATTGCTTCCACAAGTTTTCAAGATTCGAGTGTGGGCACAAACCGAACACACACAGCCACTGAGGGCACGCCTCTAGCTGGTGTGTATTAATTAGCAGTATGACACTGTCATTGGGGCGCTGCTCTGCTGCCAGGCAGAAACCAGCCTTACATAAGACCCCACCACCAAGCCACCAGCAGGAACACAGTGTTCCTAACCCCTCTCTGCACAGACTATCTGTCTGAAAAAAAGAAAAACACCTTTCCTTTTCTTTCTCTCTAACCAAATCTGTATGGGCTCGGGAGGCAAACCGCAGGAGACGGACACGAAAGCAGAAGTCTGCTGTACGATGCTTCTGTTGTTGCTGGTTGTGTTCCTCAGCAAAAAGGATGGCATGCTAAATAAAGTGTCTCAAGGAAGTGAATGTCTCAAGACTGTGCAACAACAGTTAAGGCTTCCTAAAATACAGTTTACAGGATGCTGCTTTGAAGTAATTGTGTGTGTCTATCTGGTCTATTCCTGGGTGTCCTCAATTATTCCCAAAGTTAGAATCACATTCACAATCACATGTTTGTGCAGAGGCAAGCAGGAAAGAATTTTTCATGACTGTTGAAGCTGGAGTCATGAAATCTGTGTTTTCTCATGTGATTTTGAGGCTTGACCGCTTTCAAGCTCTGACATTCCCTGTGCACGAAAGTCCTTGAAGATCAGTAAATTTCCTATTCTGAGTGAGATGGAATGCGTTACGTTCCAGAGGGAATAAGACAAACATGTTAAACATATTAACTAAAGAAGCAGCACAAAGTGGATTTGTTAATTTGATTACACACAGGCACGTGCAAACATTCTGTAAGCATTCTCCAAACATGTACATGTGATGGCTGATATTTTATTGCATGTATAACCCATTTCTACTGCTTCCACTTCTGCAGTTTCAGTCTGTGAATTATGAGAGGAATCATTTTTAGCCACCAACACCAGCTCCATTAACAGACATCTGGAATTCACAGTAAATTGGTAAGAATGAAACCCATAACCCAGGACTTTGCACCTTGATCTGCAGAACTGTACTTTAAACGGCAATTCTCCTCCTGTACAGGGTGGACTCGATGCACCCGGTGCCCTGTAAGTTAGAACAGCATGTGTGGTATGCGCCGTAGATTACAAACATGTGAGAGGGTCTTATTGAGCGAGTAGCTGCTCCTTTGGCAGCTTCATCCACCCTGTGCTCCACTGGGCCTCCCTGCCAGCTTGCTGCCGTGCTGTGCTGTGGCTCTTGAGGGGATTGGAGTCGCTGGCCCCATTATTTCTCCCTGAATCAGCCTAAGGAGGGTTTCAGCCGGGCTCACTGAACTCCGCCGTGCAGCAGCAGGGCGGTGCTGTGACCCACTTACAGTAGCCAGCTCTGGCTCTTCACAGAGGAGACCATAGAGGCACACAGCACTGCTGATCCCACATGAAAACATAACATACTGACATATATTTTAGAAATACCACACTAAATCAAATACTGGTTAGAAGAAAGGACCATGTGGTTGCTGGCTAAGAAAATGCTACCATGTTCATGCTTCTGTGTTTTGGCTTTAGGAGATAAAGACTCCTAATTACCTGGGGAGCCAGTGAGCTGATCTCACATTCAAACAAAGTCCATATGTGATGACTGCAGACTGCACAAAATAAATACATGTTCATCCCATACAAAGGATGTATGCTATGTGTACGCATGTTAGATCCTGGAAAGTCTCTCACTGAATGACGCACTACAGAGCCTCATGCACACACTGCTGCATGACTTTAGCTCCAAAGGATAATGTCTAGCCATGGTCATGTCACTGCTTTGTTTCTGCCGTTCTCTGCCAACTTTGCGGATGAGTAGGTGATACTAAGTGCTTAGTTCGACTTGTCTAGGACACTGCAGCTAGTTGTGACTGTTTGGTGAAGCCTTAAATCTGCTATAATCAGCATGAATACAACAAACAACAGCACTGACACCCATTTTACTAATGCACTCAAATCAAAACAGACAACCAATGCTTTGAAAAAGAAGAAAGGAAATTCTTATTGTACCTTTCTTGTACCTTGTATCTTGTTGTACTTGTTGTAACTACCAAGATTACCCATTGGTCATTAGACCTTGCTGTAAGTTTTGTCTTTGTAACTAACATTATGATCACTGAGGTGCCTATTTCGGTGTTTAAGTTACCTAAAAACAACAATGCTCAGAAGTCAAATGCAGCCGTATCTTTAGGAGATGAGCTACTGTTGGCTGTATAACTGACCTACTGGAAAGCTAAGCTTATGTTGGTTTGAAAAGCATTACCGTGTAGCTTCAACACCACAACTTTAATGTTAGTTCTTGGTGCTAATCTTAACATGTAAAAATGAGAAAAAATTAAAATAACCTACATTACAGCTGAGGAACTTAAGAAAGCTCTACACCAGGGCTGAGAGGCTGCCATGCAAGAAGAAGCCCTTCCTCTGGAAATGGCACTATAAGGCTCAGCTTAATTTGCCATTGATCAGAAGTATGTTTGGAGGAAAGAAGATGAGGCCTTCAACCCCAAGAACAACAGGCATCAAGCATGGTGGTGGCAGTATTATGCTCTGGGGCTGTTTTGCTGCCAGTGGAACTGGTGCTTTTTACAAACTAAATGGAATAACGAAGGATTACCTCCACATTCTTTAGGAAAACCTAAAATCATCAGCCAGAAGGTTGGGTCTTGGATGCAGATTTGTGTTTCAACCAGACAATAACACAAAACACATAGGAAAATGGTAAAGAAATGGTTAAATCAGGCTAGAATTAAGGTTTTAGACCAGTCTCCCAAACCTGTGGACTGTGATAAAGGAACAACTACGTCAGAAAGCAAGCACATTTAGTTTAACTATACCAATTCTGTCTAGAGGAGTTGTCAAAGATACAACCAAAAACTTGCCAGAAGCTTGTGGGCGGCTACCAAAGGCACCTAGCTGAGGTGAAAATGGCCAAATATTAGCATTTCTCTATGTATATTTTTAGCACAGTGTTTTTGTGTGTGACAGACACATGGGTTTCAATGATTCCATTCCAGAAAATTCACAGTCATAGAAGTCACTGGAAGTGTGTATAAACCTTTTAATATGGGATATCAGCCTACATAACAATATTCCAGTACTGGTTGTGTTATGTGTGACCTCCCACACGATGCAGCAGCAGCTGGCACTGTGCTCCTGAGACATTGCTGTTTGCTTAGTGTTTCCGGAGTGTAATCCTATTAATACGTACAGTAACTATTAATCACTGAGTTTATTCAGCACTGCAGCCAAAATGTTAAAAAAAAAAAGAAAAGAAAAAACACCCTCAACGTGAGGGAGACATGGATGTCTGCACCAAAAATCTAAGCAACAGTTGCTAAGTTGTCAATATTCACATGAAAACATGTGAACAGGCTTGTTTTTCATCTTGTTTAACACTGTGAGAGGTCATGTGGTCGGTTTCTATCTTGATCTCTCTTCAGTAAGTGCTAAGGTCTCAGCAGCAGGTCAGCAGGTCAATCAGGCCTGTTCACATCTTCTCTCTGAACCTTTTTGGCTTTTATCAGTCCTCACCTCTTCATGTTTACCCAACAGAAAACTACCACAGGGCAAAATCTAAACTTTAGGCTTCATTTATTAGGCTTTCATTTTGATCTGTCATTGTTGTTCCAAGAAAACCTGCTAATTTTTCAGTCTATATTTATAAAACTAGTTACCCTCAGGATTCATAAGAGTGAAACATCTGAAGGAAGACTGTACTGTCAGTTAGGGGTTTGGCACATAAATCAGCAGAGGAACAAACGTATTGCACATTTTTGTCTGTGAGGGAGCCTGTGCATGCATGTGAGCTGGTGTGTGGGAGAATGGAAAGCTCAGGTCTCTGCAGCTCTGTATCTCCTGGTCATGAGCACTCACACTCCACGTGTTTGGACAGCATGTGGAGTCCAGGTCCTGCCCACTGCTCACAAACACTCCTGCTGCTGTTTACCACGCTGGCAGTGGAGTGGAAGACTCCAGCCTGCCGATCCACATGCCGTCTTATCAGCCGACACTCTCTCACAGCTTGTAAACATGTTTTGCAGAGGAAATTCTCGGGGAAAACACTGTTGTGAAAGAGCCAAACATAAATGAGCTCATATTTTTGTGTGTCTGATGATGGCTCGTGGGCTGAACGCTAGTGATATAATCAGAATCAGAAAAATTCTATTTATCTCTCGACGGGAAGTTTCTTGGTAACAGTAGCTCAAGACTGTGGAAGCTGTAAAATCCTACAACTTCATCAGAAAGAGGAGAATTGTATAAGTGGTTGGACGCAGTCTGTTTACTCATTTTGGATTCAGCTGAAACAGATGACCTGACCGGCCTGCAGGCTGGTTTTCTCCCATGCTCCCCTGCTGCTGTTTCGTTGCAAAGCACGACCTGTACCCAATTACATCATGCTGGAAACTTCTTTCAAGCTGGAATTTTAGTCTCCCAGAGGCAAAACAGGTCTGAAGGAAGAGTTAATCCCATTGGTTGAGTTAAACCTCAGGGGGCAGAGCAAAAATGTAACAAGTACAAGGGAACTTAGCAACGCAGGAAGTGACAAAATTGGTCTGGGAAAAGCTTCACTGATGCAGCCTTGATCGGCTAGGCTAGCATGCTAACTTGTTACTGGCTGCACAGTTTATTAAAGCAGACAACTGGTCCTCTTATCTTGAAATTGCATTTGTAATTTTCTAACTGAAATTCATTTGCTTCTGTGCTCAGAGTTCAGAGATCAATACTACTCTTATATCCATTAGTTAGACATTTAGCTAGGGCAAAGGGGCTGTTAGCTTAGCATTATCTTAGCAATATCTTGACGCAAATGCAAACAAGAAGGCTAGTTTTGTCCAATTTACTCTCTGTAAAAACCACAACTTGCCTTTTTTGCCTTTCTGTTTTGTACCAATTGAATGAATAAGATATAAAGTTGCACACTTGCAAGCTGCCTGGTGTTCACTTTAGACAGAGCTAGTTGTTTGTCCTGCTTCTAGCCCTTATGCTAAGCTAGGCTAATCCTCCTCTCAGCTCTACAGATTTGAGAGTGGTACCGAATTTCTAATGCAATTCTTGTGAAATGTATTTCCCAAAATGTCAAACTATTCCTTTAACGTATCAAAAACAGAACCATAAATTTATTTGCCATCAAAAACAACAATCTAACATATAAGAAATTTGACTGTTTGACTAGACAAAAGCTCAAAAAACACAATGTGGGCTCTTTAACACAAAGCTACTTGCGGTGCTTTGTAATTTTTACAAAAATAACCAAATACGAGGGACAAAACCTGGGCGAATCTTCCATATGTGCATTGAACCAGATACATCTCCAATACTGTATACAAGCTCTATCTCAGAATGCTTTGCTTGTCTGAATACTCAAAGTACATGCCTATACCTTCTACACATTTACACATTTAGATTTTTAAACATGTGTCACCCAGAGGGATCAGCTCACTTGAAATGTGACCTCAGTCCTTTTCATGTCTTTGTGTGTAAGTTCTTCACAGATGGGAAAAACAGGCTTGGAATCCACTGATTAAAGCACACTGACATGAGTCACTGCAGGCCTCAGGCTGAACAGGTGAACACACAGTGGTCTCACAGACCAATGAAATGCCTCCTAATAGCTAATATGCAAATCCACAGTTTGACAAAAACATTGTCAGCTTTTTCTCTGCTTTGCATGTACAGAGTTTGTATGACCTTTATATGTTGAGCGGATTATGTCTTCAAGCAATTTACATAGGACTTAGGAACTTTAGGAATCCTGATGGCATTTTGTTATAGGGACTTACAACCAGAAATACTTAGATAATAGAATAGAGAATCCGGTATTAACCTAAAGTTCAGAGATTAAACATACATATTTGCTAGAGATCTTATTTTTCTTTATATGAGGATGCTTTTCTGAATTATATATAATCCAGAATCCAGTTCATAGTACAGTATGTTAAATAAAACACTGCTGGTTTTATTTCAGTTTTTTTCTGTTTGTTTGTGGTTTCACAGTGTAGTTGGCAACATTTATAAGAAAATACCTGCTGTAGTTGTGTACATTGTTTCATGTTTGTTTGATACATCCGTTTGTGTCCAAGCAGGTGTCTACAACTAGTAACTCTGTTAGACTGTGGCTAAGCATACTAACATGCTCAGTATAACATTGCCATGTTTTTAGCGGGTAATGAGCAGCCAATGAACATGTTAACATCTGCCAGTTAGTAAAATAACACTGCACGTTCAACGCAAATATCTGGTTAGAAACCAAAGTACAGATGTACAGAATAAAATTAAATTTGGACCTAATGGTGTTTAATGAAAACTTATGGAGTCATCCTCATTGACGATACCCACTTGTCACTTGCTGCAGCTTTAACTATGCATAACTGTGGGCCCTAATAGAATTTAATGGCCAAATTATATAAATCTTACATCTTGTACAGTTGTCATTAATGGGGAAATTCGCCATAATTCGCCATAGAGATCAATGCATTTTTTTAAAACCAGGCTGTAAACATGTTTATTTCCCGCTGTAAAGTTGGGCATTTTAAAATAGGGGTTTATAGGGATTGACTCACTGTTAGAATCTGCCTCAAGTTGACATTTGAGAAACTGCGGTTTTGTGTTGTGTTGCCTTAATTTTTCAACCCTGCTGGTTGCCACTACAGGACAGAAATGTCAATGAGCTGGTGATACTAGAGGAAAAGTATGTTCTCACTGAAGTCAGTACAAAGCATCCTCTAGAAACCAGGAATATGCACAAAATATCAGGGTGATCTATCAAACAGTTGTTGAGATATTTCAATCCAAGCTGACAGACAAGCTGACAGTGCCATCCCTCGAATAATACCACTAGCATGTCTAAAACAGCTGAAGACCACATTGGTTTCATGTCATTTAATCTGTTATTTATCACGAAAAGAAGACTTTTTGCTATATTCACTGCAATCACAAAAACCTCTTTGAACTCGCAGAGAGAACAGTTCAAATCCAGTCCACACAGTTTACCCTCTGACACTTAATCCACATGCGTCAGGAAACACGGACTCTGCATGATATCCGAGTTTTAAGCACGGCATTCTCTGTCACAATCAAAAACCATAACACGCAAGGCGAGATTAGGAGTTATGGTGACTTTGATGCACACAAACACTCATGCACATAAATCCTGTCGGCTTATCCGTGTTTCCATCTGTGTTTCTGCCCTTTACTGCCCGAGAGCAAACAAAATTAAAGGCACACAGAGCTATAAAAGGCGTTCTTAAAGAGTGTTTTCTCACATAATGACTAAAGACACCTTACTGTGTGTGATCAAAGTCTGTTCTGCTGTGAAAGACCTTGTTATAAAAAAGAATCCTTGACTTATTAAACCATGTGTTCTGGGTGATTTCCTACAACTGGATTGTACCATGTGCTACAGTGTTCTGGTGTGACGTAACTCAGTGCCACTTGTAGTCAGGCACAGAAAGGAAATCACCACATCAAACATGCCTGATGCGAACACACCCTTAAGATGCTCCAGTACGGTAATCTAGAAAATGCAGCAGTAACAACAGGACTGGTGTAGAGGTGTGTCTGATGTAGCCACAGCTTTCACTGTACATTCTGTACTGTTGATGATCTTTCTTTATCTTGTGCGTCACACTCTTCTGTATCCTCTACGTGGCTGGCGGTGATGCCACAGCTCCTGTGTAGTGGATGCTGTCTCAGAGCGGAGTCAGAGAGACACCAATGCTAATGAGGCATTAGCTTAAGCCTATAATACGGAGCATGACAGTTTAACATTGAGGGCGGCCCTCAGCACACAACCAGTCTGACTCAATGGATTTGGTATGATAGCGCCGATGACCCAGAAGCCATAAAACACTCAATGAAACAGACGCTTTTATTTTGTTTACCAAATGCACCATTTGGTTGTTTTCCTGCCATCTGTATTGCTGTTTTTTTGAAGCTGCACTCTCTTTTTGTGCATGAAAATTTAGACAATAAATACACATGAAAAATATTGCTATCAGCCTTATTATGAGTTAGCTTTTATGTGTTAGACATGCCAGTAAGTTAACAATGGAAAATGCTTGTTTAGTGCCCACAAGGTTTCCAACTTGAGCCAAAAATGGTGGCTTTTACAGTAGATTAGCTTAGCAAACAGCAATTAAACAACACCATAAAAACATGTAAAGCACTTTTAGCTTTTTGTATATCCGCCAGGGTCAGAGTCGCAGATTTTTCTTGTTGTTGTTAGTTACTGCCATTCTTAGGTAGCATCCCTGCAACTACTGCCAGTTGAGCTACATTTCTCATTAGCATTGATCAAGTAGCGCATTAGCGTCCACACAAGCTACATTTTCCATTTCTGAAGCATCAAGCACAACTTTCAGTGCAGTCTGAAATAAAACTAAAAACGCCCCCACCACAACAGCTTGTTTCTACACTACTTTGTTTAGCGTCCATAATTCTGTATGATGCGCTTCTGAGTGTTCAAAGCAAGACGATCATTTCTTTACTAATGGGAACTTCACTGCAGCCATGGGAGAGAGGTTAATTTTAGCAGTTTTTATTGTCCAGTTTTATGGAATATGATAATGGAGCGTTACAGCAACAAGAACAGGACAGGCTGTGTTAAAACACATACGAACCACTATGCCTGCATGTTTACACAGCTAGCATGTGTCAAACTTGCTAGTTTCTTTCCAGTTATACATTTGCACAAATTGTATGCACACAGAACTATGTAGAAATGAGGCATGAGTAATGAATATAGTTACACATAGCTCCAGACACCATTGGATGTGTAGTTGTTTCAGTTATTCTATTTTTTTAGTTCGCTGAAGTTCACTTGGAATCCTTGGTGCAGTCTGCAAGCACTAGCTAGCAGCCTGTCAGTAGCTAACTTTTAGCTAGCGATATGCTTTTCACTGTCTGTAGGCAGAAAATGTAAAATAAATAATGCAGTTTCTAATGAAGTTAACCACTTTTGCCATGTTGGTGTAGTTTAGCTTAGCACATTTCTCAGCTAGTGAGGCTTTAATTCATGTAGAGTAACAACTAGCTTAGCTCATTACCCATTCTAAGTAGCTGGCTTAACACTGGCTACTGCTACATTGACTAGCTAGCTAACAAAAAAATGAGTGATACACATGAACTGTAAGAGGCCCTCGGACCCCTGTACACTAATTTATGTTTTAAGTTCGTATTTGCACAAGAAAGAAAGAAAGAAAGAAAGATTTGTTACAAATACATTTTTACAGCATTGTGAAATGTTTTGTCACATCCCAGTTGGGGTCAGAGCACAGGGTCAGCCATGGTGCGGTGCCCCTGGAGCAGGAAGGGTTAAGGGTCTTGCTCAAGGACCCAACAGTGGCTGCATTGGGGGTTTGATCCTCTGACCTGAACCACTGACCCCCAAATTACAGTAGCAAGAATATTAACCTGAAAAATCACATTAACACCAATAAGAAAGAAAAGTAAACAACGTTTAGGTAGTTTCTGTATTCTGCAGATAACTTTTAGCAAGATTTTCTCCTTGAAACTGAAGCGATGGTATTCTTAATGATTCTTAACATGAGCTGCAGAGCTCACACACTGCTAGGACATTCAATTCACTGCCCCAGAACATACATTTTTTTAAAAATTATTTAAAAAGCTTTGTTTCTACTGAAATTGCATTATTTCACTCTCAATGGTAGTTTACTTCTCAAAAAAAGGAAAAGAGACTAAAACCAGAGGGACAACACTGGCTTGGAGAGGCTGAGCTCTCCAAGCCAGTGTTGTCCCTCTGGTTTTATCCTGGTTACAAATCTTGTTTTACCCCCCATACATTCCTCTAATCTCATCTCTGTAAATCTATTAGTGAGGCTCCTGCATCTGTAGAGTAGAGCTGTGAAAGCAGCGCCCCGGCTGCCTCTGAGCCTATTCTCAGCCTTTAGGTTAATCTACACAATGTCAGTGTGCATTATAGTGTGGATGCCTGCATGAGGACCATCTGTGTATTTAACATTTATGTAATCAGCTTGCTGTCTTGTACCGTAACCTGTCTGTCTTAGTTACTTTTAGCGGCAGCAGCTCTGACTTCACTGCATCCCTCGGAGTAAAGGTGATCTTACCTTCACATTAGTGCTTTGTCTCAGAGTGATGCAGACAGGGACTATTTGATGCTCACCCCTGTGCAACTGCAGCCTTTATGTGCATTGCTCAAATTCCTCTTTAAACCCAGGGGTTCAGAGATTTCAATTCATTTTTCTGTGCATCGCCAAATGAGGAAACACATCTAAACTTACCATCCGACATGTATTGCCGGGGTTTAACCTTTCACTAGTCGCTGTTCCTGCAAAACGTGCTCGACTGCTAGAGCTATGAACAGCCAGGTTAGTTGTTCCCCACGTTTTCAGTCTTTACGCTAAGCTGCCCTAACTGCTTCTTGCCCCAGTTTCATATTTAATGCACAGTTTTTTTGTTTTCATTTTGCTCAGAAGAGGATTAAACTTAGCATTGGAGCAGAATCAGCACACATGCATGTAAAGTTAAGCGAAATATTTGTCCCTCATATGGGCGTATACATAAAATAACACAGTTTAGCAGACTGTGTTGTGCTATGAAGCTGCAACACTGGATGCTCTCATTAGACTGTACAGTGATGCAAGACAATTAAACTTCACTTTTTGCTGATTTCTTTGCTGACATTGCTGATTTTCTGTTGATTTAATGGTGACACTGGTGAGCATCCAAAGTGGTTGACATGTCTGAACACAATATTCTTTAATTGCATTAATATTTTGCTTCTGAAAAACTACATGATAGTAAAGGTGGAGTCTGTGGTAAAATAATATGTTGATTCGAAACATTTGTGAAATGCATTCCAGCAGGAAATATATTTCTTTCAAAACATAATTGAGAATTAAATTAAGTTGCATAGGAGAGTAACTTATGGGAGACAGGGTTTATTGGATTAGAATCACATTTTCTGTGCTCTTTCTCCACATACTGTGTCACCACTAAATCAGTGCCGAGAAGACAAGATACTGAGACTTTGAGTTGCAAACCTTCCATATATGAAGTGTTTCAGTGACATACAACTTAATCCCCAGGTCATGGATTCTGCACGGCACCGGAGAAATATATCATTTGACACATGTCCATTTCCCCATCTGTTTCTAATACAAGCAGTTCTTTTCCTGGCCCCAGCATTTCCTTATATGAATACAAGTGTTTCTACTGAAATCAGGCGGTGCGGGGCTTTCTGGCATGTCTGCGGCATATTTCTTCTTCCAAACATTCTTCCAGCAGTGTCACTGTACTACAGTGGCAATTAACCGACTACGCAAATAGATGTTTACTGCTCTTGTTGATTACTGAGCTTTCTAAGCCATACAGATCTTAATAACAGCTTGGGTTTGTAAGCATGTGGGTCACTGAGGCTGGGATCTGCTTCAGGCTCCAGTGTCTGGCTCCACAGTCGAGCCGGTACCTCACTGCTTTTGACCTTAGTCCTGGTGCTTGTTTACCTGCTGAGTGGAATGTGGAGTTATGTAAGGCTTAATCTATATCAGAAAAGTACACGTCCCTCTGTTACCTGGGCCACGCAAATGTCCACACTGACTCACACACAGACAAACAGCATGATGATATGGCCTTTCTGGTATATCTAAGCTCTGATCACATAAAGAAACACACAGTGTACGCAGCGCCGAGCTTTATGGCACACAGTGCACACGCGTGTTGAGGTCTTCCACCCTGGGATCAGTGTCCTGACGCGTGCACTTTTATGACCAATAACTAGGCTTTTACGGGCACAAAACAAAGATAAAGGCTCACTCAGCTTGCTGAACCCGCACAGAGTGGAAACACACACACACACACACACCTCTGGCTTCATTAAGCAGTCCCCATGTGTTGCTATTATAGCGTCTATGGAAATTTCCCTTCATGTTTGCCGAAAACGCTCCTCTGACGTGCTTCCATTGCATGTTAGTGTGCTACTGACGTGCAGAGGAGGTCAATATTACTTTCCGAAGGTCTCTGTGTGTGGATCTCCTCTGTGGCCTCGTACTGGTGTGTGACTGGGTCAGACTGGCCGTTCACAGAGTCTGCCAGTGACCACGCTGGGCGCCGATGGGCCGTGGCTCATACGTTTTTCAAATAAACACATAATCAGTTTACCGGATGTGAAAATAGACTCAACAAGCACACGTGGGACAAATACATGTGTAAACCAACACAATAGGAGACATGTTGCAACCATTTGTATGCAGAGTTCAGTGGCACATACTGAACAGAACATTACATAATCCTTTTGTTGAGTTAGATAATGAGCTGAAATTCATTGTTATTTTCACGAGGAGCTACACAGATTATAGTCTGGAATGCCAAGACTGCTGAGTGATTTCAAGCTAAAGCTGTTCTCTCTGGAAGTTTACAGTCACATAAAGGAGTTTTTTTTTACAGCAACTCTATAGATTTTCTGTTTATTTAGTCAAGCAAAGACCTGTGTCGCCTACTTCCTGTGAACTGAGTTTAATTCTTCGCACCATAAAGGCACAGCAGTGGTTACTTCAACAACTGCTTCCCATATGCCCCATAAGAAGTTTTCACCAGGAGCTGTCTGCAGGAGTATGAAACCAATCCTATTAGTGGGAATGGGTTAGTGCCTATAGGAATCTTAGTGAGCAGCACAACAACACCCGCTAAACCGAGGTCACACTGGGGGCATGTTTGCGGCAGCCAAGTAAATCATCCATCAAACATGCCAGCTACAAGGCTAAAGCTTACGGAACAGGCCAGAGACAGCCAGAGACACACATTCAGAGGGCTTAATGGAGGGCGGCGGCACGCAAAGATGCTGTACCCAAAACCTCCCGACCCGATCCAGCCCTGTGCAGGAGACCTGCATAAACTCTGTCCCTAAACAAGCAAAATGCAGCCAAGAAGAAAGATCCAAACACGTCTGACCCCAACAGCAGGAGCAGGAAGGTTGAGAGTAAAGTAGACCAGCTTGTCGAAACAAAGAAGTCATTATGGGATGGCTGTGATAGGCGGCAACAAGGTGTCCAACAAACAAAATAAACATGTGATTATGTCCATATTAATGGCTGTGAGTGTGCTGTCAACAGAGCGGGACTTTTTATTTCATGTCAGATGCTTACAAAACTGAGGAAGACATGCCTGCAGGTGTTGAGTGGAGCTGTTCTGTAGCCAACTTCCAAAGTTCTCTTTTTTTCCAACACAACACGGAACGGAGGGCTACCACTGACCTCACTAGAGCTGCAGGTCATCTAGAACCAAACTGATTTATGAATGATCTGATGGATGTTACAGAAACAGTTTAGCTGTGACTAACATTTACTACAACAGATACAGGAGTTCAATGACATTAGTAAGAGATGTGTGACTCATCAGTTGTGGATTGCATGTAAGCCTGCTGTTGGCTGATGATTAGAGGCAACTTCCTCCTCCCCTTCTGCTACAAAAACAGCAAGAAGAAGAAGCTATGACAACACTGTCAGTGCATTCTATTCTTAGCCCCACCCAAGATGATTGTGATTAGTTTAAAAAAACACAAACATGCCAGAGTTTCTTCCCCCTATAGCAAAATAATGGTGAGGTGCAGTCCGACCATTCTACACAGCACTTTGTCCGAGCTGGAGAATGGTCTGACTATGTGAGACTAGTAACTTTTCTGTCCACCTGCCTGCTTTACCCACTGCTGCTACCACACTGCTTCCATTCTAGCTTGCCACACATGCAGTTTACAGTGAATTTTAATCTCACTTCTTGCCTACAACCGATGATTTTGTCGGCTGAAAAGGCAAATTATGCACTGGTTTAAAAATGCTGTATATCCCTGACTTTTCATCACGTCCATCTTCATGTCTGGGATCTATATATGGCGGACATCATTGCTCTTCTATTGGAGCGACATGATAGAAGAAGCAGCATTCAGCAGTATCACAGCCCTGAATGTGCTGCACTTTTAAAAGCAGATGAGTGTGAACAGTCAGACAGAGCAGCTCTGGGCCACACAGGCAGACTGTGAGCAAATGTTTGTTTACAAATGACCAGATTGTACTTGCTCCAATTGCTCATTGGATTACAGTCACTGCCAAGTGTCTCCAATTGGCATCACACACCGAGGGCCAGAGTCGCGGCCTGAAGAAAACAAAAACACGCTGATAGCACGGAGCAGTAAACAACGACATATCTGTGATTTATTGATCGCCCCAGCGTGCACATTAAACGCTTTGTTAAAGAAATCAATAGTGGCCTGTCGTAAAAATTTACCAGGAGTGTAAATTATCTGAATTGATGTCTTTGTGGTGACATAGCAGTGAAAGAATAGGCACAATAAACAGATTTTAAAAAGGTAAACAACCTGCAGCTACAATGGATAAGCCCGTTCAAAGCTCGCGTCCCATTTAACAGTATCAAACCTCACAGCTTACTGTCTTGGCACCGCTCCCTAATCTGAATCAAAGCTTGACCCAACAAGATGCCACGCTGCCTCCCAACACTGCCATGTCATTAATTTGAAGGTTACGTAAGGAGTTGTTTTTGTGCAGAGCTGTTTCTTAAAGCAGGCCTGGTGATCGCACGAGGTTGCATAAGACACACCAGAGGCTGCAGATACCGTTCGAAGTATCAGCTGCTGATGTGATACGATAACGGCGAGCGAAGGTGCCTCATCATGTCTAAGGCCGAAGGTCAGGAGCCTCTATCCGTCACCGGGTTCAGAGGAGGCACTCGGATAATGAGAGTGCAGCAGGCAACAATTACAGCAATGTTGAAAATGCAGCGATCAATAATGTGACCTTAGCAGAGGAGAAACCTGGCAAAATTAATGCCAACACTGCAAGCACATGTTTCAGGAAGGCTGTAGATGAGAACACAGGGGACATTTGAACTGGCTACTGTGAGGATTTGTAACTACATCTGAGCAAAAGTACACTTTATATATTTTATTGTACATGCTATTGATTTAGACAGTATGTTTTCTGTTATTTTACTAACTCAAAAAAACAACAGATCAGCTGAAACCCCAAAATGTGTGTTTTTCCTCTTAAGTTCAACCGTTTTTTTGTACACGTGAAAACAGAGATACTGAATTATCTCAGCGTTTAGAGTGATAATTGTGAAAAAATGGCACTGATAAATATGGAAAAGGCCCCTTAAAGATAAATTCTGACAATTCATTCAATAAAAAAAAGTTTTAAAAAGCCAATTTAAGGTCTACTTGCAAGGGGTGTAGTTTGTGCTTATTGACAGCTAAGGGAAAAAGGAAGTCCCACAACTGGATTGTACCAAAGCTGAACATGTTTTAATGAATACAGATGCTGCTCCAAACAAGAAGAAATCAACTCTGACGAGAAGTTTTAAACCCACTTGCCTACTCTCTAGTGCAACCAAGCAACTCAACATTACCTGCACTCACTAACTGAGAAACAAAACATGCAGGTCAGAATAACAGCCCCAGGCGTGACGTATAAACTCTCACTTAGGCTGCAAATTGTGGTCCACAAAATGCACTTAGCAAAACCCCTTTAAGTGGCTCAGCCTCCAGTGACGCGTGTTTGATGCAAGCAACCAAACAGCAAACACAGGTGAGCTATGAACCAAGTTCCAGCTGCTCACACCAAAACACAGCTGCACAGAGTGACAGTTTCCCAGAGCTTGTCAACGAGTGCAGCTTGATTTTAAGAGCAGCGTTGGGGTGTCGGTCCAATCAGTAGGAAGCATGACAGGGAGGGGAAGGCAATGAGCCAAAGATGTGACAGATTTATTTCCATATTTCGCTTTTACTTGTTCTGTTCAGGTGTTTTTACAATGCATGAGTCAAGCTGAAACTTATGTAGGTCATGGAAGTCACAAGGGGGAGTGTTCATTTTCACTTCATTAAGTTGGGATGGTTGCCAAGGTGTCATACCAAGGAGTTTTGTGATTATGACTCAGTGTAATTGCATTAAGTGTTTTGAATTTGGCATCTTTGCAAAATGCAAATGCATCAGAGATCCTGTGAACAAGTTAAACAATTTATTCTGCGGGGGAAAAATGTGGAGTAGCCATGACAGCCTAAGTGGCCATTAGCATGTTAGCATTGTCACTATGGACGTTAGCACTTTGACCAAAGCATGGCTCTTAGCTGCAGCTCTCTTAGGGACAAATCATGTTTTTAATGCCTGCGTGTCAACGTCAGTGTTCACATGACAGAAATTTCGTCATCTTCCTAAGTCCATGAGATTCCCTTTTCGGTGCAGTCCAAAATTTGCGGCCCACAGACCCATACAGACTGCAAACACGCCAGCTGTTCACGCACCATGAAACAAAATGAACGCTTTTCCTGAAATTTGCTGTTATTAAAGAGTTTTAACAAAGTAGTCGCTGCTAGACTCGAGCTGCTTTGATTTGTGCATATTTTCCAATTATATGGCCTCCAAACTAGGGACTGACCGATACTGATGTCAGTTATTGGTAATCAAGAAAGGCAGACGACTGATATTTGGAACCGATACACGTTAAATGTGATGTTTTAACAGCATGTGACAGCAGAGAGACTTTCATTCATAACTCGTCATGCCCTCCACCTCCACCTCTGCTTTCCTCCTTCCCTTCATGTAGGTGTGAGTGAGGTGTGTGAATGTGTGTGTGTGCTTCGCTCTGATTGGATAATCAGCTGAGTGAGGACACCTGCAACAGGAAATGGCTCACCTGCTCCCCATCATCACCATAAAAGATGGGCTTGGATCACCACTCTACGCCGGACTGTTGGACAAAGAAGTTGGTTGACTCAGGCCAAGTTTGTCTGCTCTGGTTTTGTCGTGCTCTAGCTAACCTGCTTTTCCTCTGTTTGGTTCTCCATGCTGCTTGCTGCCTGGACCTCCTTCCCCTCGCTGAACCCTCCAACACTCCACTTCTACTCCAGACACTCTGTTCGAATCTCCTGGCAGCCCGTCAGCAGATCTCTGACTAGTAGAGCAGTTTGTTGGACCTTGTTTTGGGTAGTGTTGACCATCGTCATCTGGTTTATCTAGCTGTGTATTCTCTCGTCTGCATTCTGTGATGGAGCTGGGGCCGTATTCTTGTTTAGTGTTGCGCTTTGACGCGCGTTCCGCCAAAGTAGTTGTGTAGTGTTGCCCTGTGTGCTCATTATTCTGGCTACCTGTAACTGTAGTCAGTCTCTGGTTCCCTGTAAACTTTACTCGCCTTGTCGTACTTGAATCCCCCTCTCAAACACAAAGTAAATTCTTAGGATTAAGTCGGTACTGTCTTCCAAAGGATAGCAACCCAACACCAACTGTCTCTCGTAAGCTTCCGTAGTTTCCGCATGTCTTGATCTCCTGGTGCTTCCCCAGAGGTTGCTGCTTTCCCGTGCTCCACCAGTTTAGTCTCCACATAGCTTCATCATTGCAAAAAGGCCAGATATCAGCCACGATAATCAACCAGGCCGATAAACACTCTATCCCTTCTCAAAACACAGTTCAAGTTTCCAAAACCACCCACTGAAATGCAGTGTGTCCACATAGCAGACCAGCACTTACCCTTTTTTATTGAGTAAATGGAACCATGAGGTTTACTTCCACCATCCACAGTCATATTCTGCCTCGGTCAACATACATGGACACACAAATCCCAGATCATTTGAGAGAAGACAGAGAGACGTAACTTTTCAGAGCTGTATAATCTTGTCTCATAATCTTATTTACAGTAAATCTGCCAAATGTAGCCGAAGATCAGGCAAAGTGTACTTTAATCTACAATGTATGTATATGTCGGGACCAAAGAATTATGTGAGCCTGCTTGCACAATGTAAGAGATAATTTATGATCCCAGTAAGGCTGTTTTAGAAAATATCACCACCATGAATTATGCACATCAAGCTCTGAGAACAATAACGCTCTCTGTTCTGGTCTAGTAATCTCTTTAACTGCTAAAACACATACAGCTGTTTTGGAAAAAAATGATATTTATCTGTAAATGTCTGCCTAATATTAGATTATATATATCAGATTAAAGTTATTGAATTATACGTTAACCCTCTCTGATTCAAACAGGGATCTTTGAAGTTGAATTAAATATACACAGACAAAACACAACATTAAAACAGAGCGTCTGATCCATTACGTCCTTCCTGTTTCAGCTGGTTTTATTACAAATACACACTGTATTCACACAGTAGTGCTCCATATTTATTTAGCTGACTGGTCTGGTTTGTATGTGGCAGAGCTTACATTCTTGAGAAGTTATAAATCAATGAGGTTAGGTTTCATAATGTGGCAATGATACAAAATGTTCTTTGGACATATTTAGTTCTCTGTGAGAGGCATTGTGATATTGTCTGGACTTTAGGGCTGCGATTAAGTTGGTTTTTTTTTTAAATTTCAGATGAATAATTACCAATTCCCTAAAAAACTCAAGGAAATACTGCCAAATATCTTGTAATCTTCACCAAAGGTCCAAAATAAGAAAAAGCCATTCAACAATCATTGTAGGCTATTCATTAATCAGCTAATGAGCAGCGAATGACACACATAAGGCTAAAATATAATAACAAATACATATCGGGCCCAGTGGAAAGACATAGCATTAAAATGTAAGAGGCCTGAGAATAGAGCCCTGAGGTACACCCCATCCCAGAACATAAGTAATCTATTGTAGTTTCCATCGCCAGGTGACAAAAACTCATCCAGATAATTTGTTTTCTGTGGTTTTTTTTAGGTGGAAAGGACCTCCATTTATGTCAGATTATGTGGCAAGGAGTTTAATTGTGCAACCCAGTCTCACACCAGAATGTCGAACAGCTACGTCGGTCCAAAGCACAAAATATGCTATGTTCGCAAAAAAGGCAGGAAAATTATCGTATAGCTTTTTTATTTTATAGGGATGTTTCTTGTGGTGGAACTCATTTATTAGCATTGATGTATTTTAACCACTGACTAGATGTAAAGATGGAGCTGAGGCGGCCATACAAACACCTCTGGGCCACGGACTGACATCCGACGGCCACCTGCCAGTCAAAGTGGACGGCTGTGGCTCAGGTGGTAGAGCAGGTTGTCCACTGATCGCAAGGTTGGCGGTTTGATCCCCGGCCCCGGCATGCTGAACTGTCCTTGGGTAAGACATTGAACCCAAAGTTGCTCCCAATGGCAGGCAGTGGTGTGTGAATGGGTGAATCCGAAACACACTGTAAAGCGCTTTGAGTACTACTACGGTAGAAAGGTGCTATGTAAGTGCAGACCATTTCAACAGTTAAGTCCCTGGGCTACTGATCAGAAGGTCAGAGGATTGAACCCCAATGCGGCCTTGAGCAAGGCCCTTAACCCTTCCTGGTCCAGAGGCGCCCTACCATGGCTGATCCTGCGCTCTGACCTCACCTAGGATATGTGAAAACAACATTTCACGATGCTGTAAAAATGCATTTGTGACAATAACGCTTTAACAATAAACAGTGGAGACTATAAATGTCCTGCATGACACATAATAAGAGAACCAACCATCTTCAGATCCTGAATACGCCATGATGCTGTGATCATCAGTGTCAAAAGCAGCAGCATTTTAGAATCAGTCCAACTAGAGATGTTCAGTGTTGAGGTTTAAGAAGCATATATGAGAGTGTTTAGCATTGATCTGACGCCTTGCTTTACACACCAACCTACTGGGCTGGTAGTGGATTTAAGAATAATGTTTCATGAACAGTTTCCTGCAGCTTAATTAGTCCCAGCAACACCTCTGTGG
Source organism: Dascyllus trimaculatus (assembly GCA_024666655.1). Lineage (NCBI taxonomy): Eukaryota > Metazoa > Chordata > Actinopteri > Pomacentridae > Dascyllus > Dascyllus trimaculatus. The sequence goes on from CM045468.1 coordinate 18,760,327, forward strand.
TCCTAGATTGACACTAGTTTAGTAATATCATAGTATTAGCAGATACAAGAAGCAGAAAAAACATGCCTTCTGGTAGCTTTGGTCAGAAAATGCTGAGCAGTTCTGAATCACTAAAGTCTCTGGTTCCTCCTACCTCCTGTATGTTTACTGTTTCTGCTCATATGCTCATAATCTAACCCGGAAGGTCTTCCATCTGCTTCACTTTATTGCTGAAGAAGCTGCTTTAAGCCAGAATATAGAGCGAGTCAGGGTCAGCGAAGGGCTGACAAGTCGACCTCTCGACTCCGCTGTTATTACACCACATGATGTAACTGAGCTGCACAGGTCAGCTGCCTGTCCGGTCAGGGATTTTATCAGAAAACCATTTCATAACAACAGAGGGACAGAGGGGGGAGAATGTTATGACACAGCGTGTTATGACAGAGAGCGAAGGGGGAGACGGGCAGATTTTAAATAGGTAAATGAGAGGAGAGGCTGGATTCTGAGTGAAACTGATCTAAGTTTAGTCACCTGGTTTTGTCTGGCTGAAAAAATCACAGCACAATATTTAGTGTTCTGCAATTTAGGTGAACAGGATCTCTGTGTCCTCATCTCTCCTGGCATTTGTGTAAGATTATGTGGTGAGGAGTTCAATCGTGCCTTCAGGCGGCGGCGCATCAAGAAGCTGCTTTGGCAAGTGTGTTTTTTTTTCTTCTCTCGCTCAGTTTATAAAACAAATGCTGGGAACGCTCATGGAGCAGTGAAGGTACATACTGTACTGGAAACACGCTCTCGTACGCCCTGTGATGTATATCAGCGCTGGCCTCTGGGCTGCACTGTGCTCCACCGATTCAGAAACACAACACGCGTCACACACACATTTAACAGAGCAGTAAACAGAAGTGAGTGTGGTAAATGTGATCTGATGAGCCTTTGTTGAGTCCCAGGTGAAAACTCAGATGTGGCAGCAGAGACATGGAAGACACTGAAGTAAGTGCAGACAAATAGGCATGGAAATAATATAATAACAATCAGAATTACAAGACAGGCACCTCAAACCTAAAATGTAAGGAGTTTTTGACATGTTTCCTTACCATATAAACAACATGATGCCATAGAAATAGAAAGAAATAGATTAAAAATACAGTAAGCAGTGGTTAGCTACAGCCAGCTGTTGATTGACCTACTTCTTCTTGTCTTCTGGAGTTAAAAAATCATTAGTTAAATTTAAACATAGTGGATAATAAAGAGGAACTTGTCACAGGAGAACACTATCTAATTCCTCAGCAGACTTCGATTGGCTAAAACCATGCTGTTTGCTGTGGTTGAGCTGCCCTTAAAGCACATATTGATATGTATTTAGTTAGAAATGTGTTTATTAAAATGGGTTAAGTAGAATTTTCTCCGAGCCCTTTACATGAACTAACACAGGGCAGGATTAAAATGCTTTTAAGCTTTCAGGAAGTTCAAGTCTGTAATATACTGTTGTATTTAGATGTAAGAGTAATGCAAACCACTATGACAGCAATATGACAATATTTATTTAGTTACATCATTTTTACATAAAAAACAACAACAATGGCATCTCTCCTGCTATCCCCTCTCCCCAACCAGTCGAGGCAGATGGCCGCCTTCCCTGAGCCTGGTTCTTATGGAGGTTATTTTCCCCCTTCCCTATCCTAAGGGTTTTTTTTTTGGTTCCTTCCCACCGTCGCTGACTGCTTGCTCATAGGGAATCCAAAAGTAACTTTGGATTGTTGGGTTTTCTGTTCTGTGTATGATTCGTAAGGTCTGTGCCTGACTATGTAAAGCGCTGTGAGATGATGTGTGTTGTAAATTTGCGTTATATAAGTAAAGTTGGATTGAATTGAATCTTGTAAACAAACTGGCATGTAAAGGGTTAAAATCCTAAAAGTAAATTAATTGGGAAATTATAATCAAGGCTGATGTTGATGAAACAAACTGAGTCATTGAAAGAAGAAAATAATGTTATATAAAATTTCTATGGTGTGTTTTTTGACGGGGCGCTTTTGTCTTTAAGGTCCTGAATGTGACTTAAAAAAACTTACACTGCAGAAAAAATAATAATGCATCCTAAGAAATGCTGTTGCTAATCATTGACACATGCCAAATTGTGATAATCAAAATAAGAATTTTCCACTTAGCACTTACCATATGAAAAATAAACAGTTTCTTCTGTTGCTTTGTTCTTAAAAACAACAGTAGCATCATGTAAACAAACTGGCATTTAAAGGGTTACAATCCTGAAAATAAATAGATAATATTTGGTAATTATGATCAGGAGTGAAACTGATTAAGGAAAATAAGTAGCAGCATTTTGTAGCATTGATTTTGACGTGGACAATTTTGTCTTTAAGGACCTCTGTGTAACTTTAACCTACAGTTCCCATCATGCAATGCCCCTAAATGTCCACATCTTTCAAACTTCAAGTCTTAAGTTGACCACTTTGTTGTATAATCTAAGCTTCAATCTGAGATAATCATAATGACGTCGCTATGACTTCATCACTCCCCTGCTGAGCAACCCTCCTCCCGTCCAGCAATCTGATCCTCATGTGTAAAATTAGCCGACTGCTCTTTTAACTGCTCCTCTCTCGTTCCAGTCACTTCCATTTCTGCCTCGTGTGTCAGCCGCTGATGGGAGTCAATATTGGCCTTTAACCTGGATCCTCCCCCCCATCAGTGTCCTGCAGGAAATCTTACAGTCAGTGTCAATAATCAATGGGAAGCTTTTCGGCAAACACAGATCTTAATGTGTCCAGCGGAGGAGCATCTCTGCAGCCACAGTCCAGCAGCAGCAGCAGCTCAGAGAGGAGGCCAGGGCACCGCTTAATCATCGGCCATGTCGACAGGGGGATTTTAGCTCTATTACTCTGCCCAATTCTCTCTCTTTCCCTCTGCATCTCTATGCCAAAAGCTCACTCAGTCCTACACTAGCCCACTATAAACACCCCCCTGCTCTTCCCCTCTCCTCCCTCCCAGGCCTGGTGCGAGCTGATGCATGCCACGGAAGCAGTGACGTCAGTTGTTTACTGTCTTGTAGGTCGCCTCTCGTTGCAGTGCAGCAGCACATCCAGCAGGGCTTATGTAACTCCCCTGCCTGCTGCATGACAGCATGACAGGCCTTTGCTGCAGAGTGTTTGGAGGTGGTGGTGGGTGGGAGGAAGTCGGGGCGAGAGAAAAGGGGGTGCCATGCTGCAGCCTGCTCAGCATCACCCACATAAGCGCAGGTGCATGCACATACTGTACTGAGTGCACACAGCCAGCTTTCCTCTCCACTGCACTGCATTGTGTGTGAAGTGAAAACAGAGGGTTCACTGCTGGAGCACATAGTAGCTCTCCTCACCCCTCCTCCCTCTCTCCCTCCCTCCCCACACATATCCCAGCGTCCTCCACTGCAGCAGCAGCAGAGAAGTAAACAACTCTGGCTGGCTGTGACTCAGTGATCAGAGCTGCTGATCCTGAGCAGACTCACGTCGCCTCCTGCTGGCAGCAGGAAGTGATGGACAGCGACCAAATATGGGCTGCTGATAAAGCGAAAGTACAGCCAGTATCAGTTTTATTTCCCTGATCAGAATCAAGGCTGTTTACGAGAACGGTGGTTTGTTATCACTGACCTTATGTCTGGGCCTGAAAAACAAAAGATAAAAGCTTTGGGAAAATCCAAACCATATCCAGATCATATTCAAAGTTTTTTCATGTGAATAATAATAATAATAATCATAATAATAATGATGATGATAATAATAATAATGATAATATTATTATTATTAACAATAATAATGATGATGATGATAATGGTGACAATAATAATAATAATAGTAATAATACAATTATAATTAAACTACTAATAATAATGATAATGATTATAATGATAATAATAATGAAAATAATGATAATTGTAATAATATTATAATAAAGATAATGCTAATAATACTAATATAATAATGATAATAATAATGTTATTATATTTTCATTTTTATATAATCATACTATTGTTGTTGCTATAACAATGATAACAGCAATAATATGTTTTTTTGTCATTGTACATGTACAATTGCAACAAGTGCAAACAGTAAAGTGCATCTGTCAGAGGTATATAAATAAATATAAGACAAATGCTTCTAAGTTAACCATAAAAACATTATTCAAAAAGAGAAGGATACAACACTCGTCAAAGTCAAATGTTTCATTTGCCTAAATGTGCCACATTAAGAGCTCAGTTTTGTATCAGGTACCGAGGGTGTAAATTGTGGCACCAGTTTTCACATGTTGTTGCAAACAGCACATCAGAGATATCCTTTAAGAAATACTTAAGGAAATGTATTCTGGTATCACATTGATATATATCTTTTAAAAAAAACGCATTTTGAATGTCTATTGACCATAGTAGTCTTTTAACTTTCATTATGTTTATGTATTTATAAGGTGGAGGCTTTAAAACAAGCCATTTTAGGCTTTTTGCCTCTCCCTGCACTTTTACTGTTTTATTATGTTTTTTGTTTTTTTTCATTAATGCTATGTATGTGTGCAAATAAAAATAAAATAAAAAAAAATAAAGGAACGATTCTAAAAAGAAAAAGAAAAACACTGCTAACCACACATACAAGACATTGGCACATTTCAGGTTTTGGCAGTGTTAAGTGCAGTTATGGCTTTTGGGTAAATGCTCTAAATGTGTCGAATTTCCTTTAAAGTCTTGATCTTAATTTATGTTTTAATGCTTAAGGCATTATATAAAGCACTTACAGTTGCAAAGAAGTCACATAAAAATAAATGTGACTTGGATTCCTTCCCAAAAAGGTCTCAAGACGTAAAACTCAGAGGTAATAACTGGTCAGCACCGGTCAGCTACTGAAATGAATGCAGGACCAAAGAGCAGCATGTATGATATATGCAGTATATCCTATGGAATGTGAGGAAACCCAGGATTATTTGGGAATATTGTCCCGTTCTGCCCACTCATCATCTCTAATCTTGTGGTGAGACGGTGGATATGAGCCAAAATGAAGGCTATGTGAGGACATCCCAGTACATGCAGTGGTCAGGATCAGGGATTTAGCTGCAGCTTATCAAGACCTCCACTCCTTTCATCTCCTTCACCTCACTCAGCTGGTTTGAATTTGTTGACTCGGTTTAAAAAAACATAGAGTACTGGATCAATTTTGTAGTGGAGAATGTTGGAGAAGAAGATACTCTGAAGTTTTTGGACACAAAGAGAAAAATCTAAATTGGGAAAGCAGACTCTGTAGCTGCGCAGCACTAACATGGTGTCACAGAAACCTCCTGAAAAAAGAGAAATCAATGAAATATACGTTACAAAACAATGCAAGATGCTTTGCCAGTCATTATACAATAACATTCAATTACATACAGCTGCATAAAGACCCTGCTGTTCATAGGATGTCATGTCCTCTGGCAGAGTTGCAATTCATATATAAAGAATTTCAAAATAAAAGCCAAGTGGTTGATATTTTCTAATAAACCTTCAAACAAGAATCAAAGGGATTGTGTAGTCTGACAGTATCTATGTATGTGGATCTTATATCATGTACAATTGAATTAAATTAAATTAATTAGCCTCTAGTGCACAGTTTTCGAGTACAGATTAGAGCTGGAGCTTATAGAGTAACTCATGATACAATACAATAGCACTGTATATGCATTGTGGTGTCCTTTGAATACGTCTGTCGCCCATTTATTCCCTTTGTCATCTTTTCAAAACTTTATTGAGAATTTAAAGTATGAAAAATATAATAAATGCGAGTAGAATATATGTGTGTGTGCGTGTGTGTGGTTATCTTATTATTCAGGTGCCACACATAATATGTAAATGTGACCTGAGGCCTTTATGAATAAAATATAAGTTATTGGTTGTTTCCATTCTAACACTGAATAAACTCCCACACTCGGGTCAGAGGTTGAGGTCAGCGGCTGAACATCACCTCTGATCCTGGAGGACGTTTACAATCACACACCCTCAAGCTGCCGCTCAGATGAAGCATTAAGCTGCACAAAAAAGCCCTGAAGTAGTCCGTAGGATATGACAGCTGACAGATTCACATGTTTGTTTAAATGAAGCCTGCACTGGCTTGGGCGAAAGAATGTGACCTGCGTTTGGCGGGATCCACATCAGCACAAGCCTCGGATGCTTTTGATTGGAAACACGACATGGCTGGGATGATTTCGCGTTACTTTACAAGTGACTGCGTGTGCTTGGAAATGTACCAGCCACCACCTAATGGAGCGAGTGTCAAAACAAGTTTGTAATGGAAACATAGCAAAAGGCTTTAAGCAGTTAAGCTGTTATCCAGAGATGAGCAGGGAACAAACAGTTTTTGTGGCCTTAAATGACCAAATCAACACTGAAAAAAAACAGCAGGACTACTTTATATAACATATACATATAAGATGCTTACTGGTCACCTTCAAATGTCTGAATATTGCTCAGCATCAGCCTAAAACCAATTTACGAGGTGCATGAATGTGCCTGTTCTTCAGTTTCATTTGTGTTAAGGCCTTTAAATGTCATGCTGTGTCGCACTGCATCAATCAAACTGCACCTGAACTGCGTTTTATTGCCAGTTTCCCACCCATACCTACCTCCTCACCTGGAGGAAACACATGTGACTTCAGGGAGATCGTGCAAATTCCAGACTGGAGATCAAGACCAACAACATCACTATCACCTTTAATAGGAGCCCGTCTTCACTGTCAGGTTTTACTACAACCACCAGACTCTCATCCATAAATGTCTAACACAATGATTACAGTGAAGAGAAACGCCTTGTTGTGGCCAACAAATGAGTTCTTATCTTTTACTACCAGTTTACTACTGACTCAGTGGATCCAGACCCAGGATGGTAAACAACCTCAGCACTGCAGCATCTCACTGCTGCCCTCTGCTGGTCAACACGTTGAATGGCAGAAGATTTTATTAGAACTTTTCGAGCATTTTTAGTCTGGTTTTTAATTAATTTTATGTATGTAATTGTCAGTTTATTTATCCATTTTAGTCAGCTTTATCATTCTTGTATTACTATGCTTTTCTGTTATTGTCTTGCTTTGCTGTTCAGAACTTTGGCTGATCCTTTCTCTGCTGTTTTGTCATTGCATTTATTTATACAGTGTCCCTTTAGTTCCTCAGTCCCTGTTCCTACTGACTATTTAATTTATATAATAAAGTTAACATCTATGGGAGCAGTTTATGTTACATGCTATTTATATGAAAATACTGCATACACAAATAACATCTACTATGATCTTAACATGATGTTTACTATTCATTTACACAAAGATTATTATTATCCTGGCGTGAAATGACAAAATGAGCACATTTTGCTGCTTTAAGTGACAAAAACAAAGCAGCATAATAGGTATGAAACAATAAGAGCACGTCAATGCATTTCAACCATAGACATATATACGTATATATGTCTATGATTTCAACGACATGGTACGGGAACGAACCTTCCGCTCTTGTTTCCGGGGGAAGCCTTTCCTTGCAGGACCTACTTTAAATTCCAGGAAGTGTCAACATGTAGCTGTTTGGGAGCAGTTTTATAGTTATTACCCTTACTTTGGAGGATAGAAGGAACACGCTAACAGGTAAATATTTTTATTTATTATTATTTTTGGTAATGTGTATCAATATTGTGTCTGAAAACTAAGCGGAAATGAAACATGTCGTATCTGGCGCTGAATTTATTAACGTTCTGCTTTGTGTGAACTGAAATATAACTCTAAGCTGCCAGAAAGACTAAACAAGTTTTAAATATGAAGTTAATATAAGTTTTGCTAGTAAATGTTGATAACTTATGCGGATATACATGTCCGGACAAACTGAACGTCATATGACAACACGACCAATTCCAGTGATTAAACACGAATTAGTTGTTTCTGTAAATATATATAAAGGTACAATATGTAGCTTAAACTCATTTCAAGGTGTCAGACTTAATATAAACCTTCAAACTAAAAACTTCCCACCATGTTTCAATAGTTCTTCTCACTGGTTGTGTGAGTCTGTCAGCTGCTGGTGTTTATGGACATGTCAGAACATGTTGAGGCCTGAGAGGACAAACAACCTGCAGCTGAACAGACAGGACGAGTTAGCAGGAAAGATTTAAGATCCGTGAAGTTTTTAATTATTCTGATTCCACCTGGTTATTTTTGACAAAAGCAGTGGCTCGTCCTGTCGTGTTTCATCTCAAACATTTGATTTTCCAGATTGTTTCTATAGGGAAACATGCACCTCTAAGCAGAAGTCAGTTATAGTTGTTAGTATAGAGCTGCATCTTTGTCACTGTTTATGTTTCTTATGTAAAGTCTAAAATTAACAGGAATCTTTGATCTTTGCAGAACAGGCGTTTAAGTAGAGCCAGCATAAAATGTTTCTGCACAGACAGATCGAGGCCCAATCCAAATCTCCGCCCTGAGAAACATTTGATCAAAGTGCAGTATGTGCTTTTATGCGTCTTGTAGTACTATCTCGAGCCCTCACAAACTTACACACTCAAGCACTGCAAATGTAAAAAAAAAGTGAATATGGACTTGTACTTCATTTCCTCTTTAATCAGCTCCTCGCCTTTTTTGTGTCATGACAGTGTTTACACATTTTGGAAACTACACAAACTAAAGAAGGTCATGAACATCTTTAAATCCTATGCAGACATTTGACTGAAAAATACAAACAACTCCACAAATAAACAGTCACAACAGCAAGCAGCTAGTTGCTGCCACTGGCTTCAAAACAGTTTTCTTCGTCTTCATATATAATTGGTTGTAGGTCACCACTTTCACCCTGAACTTTGGATACATCTCTCAGGAGCATCTATAGATATGTGGGCTCACAGAAAGATGGCACAACAGCATCATAAAGAAACTAACCCTAACCTGCACCAGAGCCCTCATGCACTTAGCAGGAACATGCCTTTCAAGCTTATGAATGTGAAGACTGGGATTGCGTCTGAGAGCTAGCACAGGAACAAAGATACATCTGTAGACAGCTACTCAGCACAGCACACCGGCAACAGGAATTAACGCAGTTTGCTTACTGCAACATCAGAATTCAGTTAATTTATCAGTTCTCTAAATGTCAGCGTCAGTCAGCAAAAGAACTCATATTGGTCAACTGCTAATTTCAGTGTAATAAGTTAAGGTGACCTGTTTGTGTGACAAGAAAGAAAAGTTAAAGAACAGCCAAGAGGGAATTTGTCTTGTTGATTTTTGGGGGCTAAAAATTTATGTTTTAAGACGGTATTTAAAAACAAAATCAATTATGCTCCCCTAAAATTATATAATTTATTAGCTTTTTAAAAAATGTTTGTCATAAACTTGGGTGCCTCTGGGTCATGTAATGCACAGTTATTGCTGCAGAACGCAAAGTTTTCAAAGAAAGATTGGATGTTTTTATGTCATATGTTAAATCATATCAAGACTAAATAGTGTCATCTTATTTTCACATTAAGACAAACTACTGTGTTTTGTGGGGTGGAAATATTATAGAGAGTTTGCGTGAATGTGCTTCTGTCTTTTTGTTTCAGAGGCTTAAGCAGTTCAGATAATGTTCTTTAATCCTGCTCATATACATATTTACATTGCCCTGAGGGGACAAATGAAGTTTTTCAAATTGAATTAAACTAAATTAGAGCAAGTTGCTTCGCCAGTTGTATCCACTCACTGTTTACAATATTATCTATCATTATTATTATAATTTTTCTTATTGTGTTTCAGCACTGAAGATGTCAATAGCTGACGTTCATATTATTGAATTTGACGCCTTCAGATTGGTCGTTTTGTTCAACCAACAGTGCAAGAATAGATATTTTGCTTGTTACACAAAACAAAGAAAAGCTTTCGGTCTTAACATTTGAGAAGCTGGTACCAGATAAATGTTTGCTATTGTTGTTTATATGAACTGTTGATTAATTTCTGCTGCCTAAGTGCGAATCATTTATTGTAAAGAATGAGCTTCAGCCTAACAGCAAAGTCACCTAATGTGCTGATTGTTGATGTGTGTCACAGATTTTACCATGGAGGGAACTTCCAAAAGTGATGCTGCCAGTCAGCCGTCCGTTGCTGCTCAGGTTCCTTTCGTTCACTTGTGCACCACTTTAGAGAAAATCCAGAAGGCTAAACTCCGTCCAGATAAATCCAAGATCCTTAGAGATTTTATTGAGTCGTGGCGGAAATTTCACTCAGCCCTCCACAAAGAAAAGCCCAAAACTACAGACTCCTTCTATCCTGCCATGCGCCTTATAGTTCCCCCTTTTGAACGAGAGCGAATGGCGTATGGCATCAAAGAGAGCATGCTGGCCAAACTCTACATCGATGTGTTGGGTCTCCCAAAGAATGGCCCAGAGGCTAATAAACTGCTGAACTACCGAGCTCCGACCACATCCCAGGGAGAAGCTGGAGACTTTGCTGGCATGGCTTACTTTGTCCTAAAGAAACGATGCACCAGCCAAGGAAACCTCAGCATCAAAGAGGTCAACGACTTCCTGGACTCAGTGGCCATGAACAACGCTGGCAAGAAGAAGGATCTTGTGAAAAAAAGTCTGCTGCACCTCATCACCCAGAGTTCAGCGCTAGAGCAAAAGTGGCTCATCAGGATGATTCTGAAGGACATGAAGCTTGGGATCAGCAAGGAAACTGTCCTCCAGGTCTTCCACCCAGATGCTGCTGAGCTCTACAATGTCAACACCGACCTGAACAAGGTGTGCCAGCAGCTCCACAACCCCACTGTGTCACTGAGTGATGTCTCTATCGGCCTTTTCTCCGCCTTTAAGCCGATGTTGGCAGCTGTAGCTAACATCCGCAACGTGGAGAAACAGATGGGCAACAGTCCTTTTTTCATCGAGACCAAACTGGACGGGGAGCGTATTCAGCTGCACAAAGATGGAGATGTGTACAAGTACTTCAGCCGAAACGCTTTTGAGTACACGCAGCAATTTGGAGGATCTCCACTGGAGGGATCACTGACGCCTTATATTCACAACGTTTTTAAAAGCCACGTCGTCAACTGCATCCTGGACGGTGAGATGATGGCGTACAACCCGACAGCGGAGACCTTCATGCAGAAAGGGAGCAAATTCGACATCAAGAGGCTGATGGATGACTCAGAGTTGCAGACGTGCTTCTGTGTGTTCGACGTGCTGCTAATCAATGACCAGAAGCTCGGAAAGGAAACACTGAAGAAACGCTACGAGACCCTTCAGACAGTTTTCACCCCAGTCAAAGGACGGATGCATCTGGTGCCCAAGACCGAAGCCAGAACCATGCAGGAGGTGGTGAACGCCCTCAATGATGCTATTGACAGCAGAGAGGAGGGCATCATGGTGAAGGATCCTTTGTCCATCTACAAGCCTGACAAACGTGGGGAAGGATGGCTGAAAATAAAGCCAGAATATATGGATGGTTTGATGGATGAGCTCGACCTGCTGATTGTTGGTGGCTACTGGGGCAAAGGGAGGCGTGGTGGCATGATGTCCCATTTCTTATGTGCCGTTGCTGAAGCTCCAAAGCCTGGTGAGAAACCTTCAATTTTCCACACCCTCTGCCGCATTGGCTCCGGCTACACCATGAAAGAACTGTATGACCTTGGTTTGAAGCTCGCCAAGCACTGGAAGGTTTACCGGAAAACCGACCCTCCGGCATCCATCCTGTGTGGAACAGAGAAACCAGAAGTCTACATCGAACCCTGCAACTCAGTCATCATCCAAGTTAAGGCTGCAGAGATAGTGGGAAGTGACATGTACAAAACCAACTGCACCCTGCGCTTCCCCAGGATCGAGAAGATCCGAGATGACAAGGAATGGCACCAGTGCATGACTCTGGCTGAGCTGGATCAGTTCCGCAGCAAGGCGTCGGGGAAACTCGCCTCGCGGCACCTTCGCATCGACAACAACGAGCCACAAAAGAAGAAGCGCAAGCTGCCGGCCAAACCCAAGAAGGTGGTGGGCATCATCGACCACTTCAAGCCTCAGGACCTCTCCGGGGTTACCAAGGAGACGGATATGTTTGAAGATGTGGAGTTCTGTATCCTGAATGGCACCGAGGATCACCCCAAGTCTGAGCTGGAAAAGGGCGTGGCCAGGTAACATGACGTCTCCTAAAAAATGCTTTAATGTTAAAAAATTAAAGATACTTTAGTATTGTAGTTAGAACAGTGGGTCACCTGAGAACAGTGGAAACAAGCTGTAAACCTGCTGTTATCATCTTTTGATGGATGTGGCAAGCCTCTGCCAACAATTAATCTTTTACATCAGGCAGATACAGAGCAACATTAGCATCCATTTCATATCATGTTTCAGGCCTCCTAATGAACATAAGCCCAATAATTACCTCCACCAAGGAGGTTATATTTTTGCCAGCGTTTATCTGTTTGTTTCTTTGTCTGTTAGCAAATTTACACGAAAAGTTCTGAACGGATTTTGATGAAATGTTCAAGAAAGCTGGATAATGGGACAAGGTACAGATGATTAGATCTTGGTGCTGATCCGGATCACCGTCTGGATCCAGGAATGTTTTTCAGGATTCTTTAGCATTGGGAGATAGGGCAATGTGCATGCATATGTGCATGGAACTCCACAAAAAAATGTCCAGGCTGCTTGGCAAAAAATACAGGATTAGTTCCCAGTAGTTTCAACATCTCACAGTTTGATCTGGATCCGGGCAAAATTCCAGATACTAGGATCCAGAACAGGAAAAACTAGAGGGCCTGTGGAATGGTCATCACTGTAAGGTAACAGATGAAGATCCAGACATGCAGCCAACACCAACATGTAGCTGAGACTCTGCTGAATCAGGAGGATCCAACAGATCTGTTGTAGAATCAACAGCTATGGAGCTGGATCCAGAAGAAACCACCATTACCCAGAAAGAGATTCTGGTGAATAACTATTGAACTAATAATGATATCAATGTGAATCCAGATGCTAAGGGTTTGTTTTCTGGGTCAAGGAATCTAATAATGTAGATAAAACAATCCTGGAACGATTATTTCTGGGGGTAAATCCCAGCATGGGGGGAAATGAGCTGCTTGGCGGAGGTCTGAGCTCTCTGAGTGCTTTTCTGGTTTACTTCTGGTTTGATCACCAGCTTAAGTCATAGGTAAGGATTAACCAATTATTGTGGCTGATACTTGGCATTTTTCTGATTATTAGCATCACTATTTTTATCAACTGATTATTGGTAAATGAAATGTGCTGCTTCTGATGCAGCCTCCTCTCTCTGTCTGTCAAGCAGAGACGGCAAAGACTGAACAAGAAACACAAGCTGTTGCCACAAACCAGGAAAATGAACCACTCTCACAGTGGCTAAGGCTAGGCTAACAGCTAGCAGCTAAATTAGAAGGCAGCCACAGATGAACCTGAAACAGTCTGGAAAACAGTAATTAATAAGGGTTTAATATATGGACCTTAATGGGCAAAAAAGTGATAGAACAGTGAAAAATTAAGAAAATAGAACAGCAGACGTCGCAAAAGGAGACAAACTGACCAATCTCAGTGGATCCCACATAAACAAGAAGAGCGTCCCAATGTAATCACTCCTATTTCTATTTGACATATTCATTTACAGCCACCTTTATGAATGAAGAAGCCTAGTTATCAATGACAGGTTCCTGCTATCACATGCTGTTAAAACATTAAATGTAATTTATATCATTCCCAAGTATTGGTTATTTGGCCTTACTTGATTACCAATAATCAGTAAAAAACCAAAACATATTGTTGGATTCCTAGTCACAGGCCAGAACACGAAAACAGTAAGCTAAAAGATGCTAAAATGTTCCATAGAATCAATGGGAACTGGAGTCTGGTCCAGTTCACTGTATGTTCATCACTATAAACCATCACTTTTGTATTCAAATGGTCATGTGATCCATTGTTGATATAAAATATTGATTATAGCAGCTTTGAAGAGAGACTATGTTGCTTAACAGCAGCCGCTGTGGCCACAATCTGGCTCAGTGATATCAGTTAAACAGCAATGTTTATGTTTCTAATTTTAGCTAACATTAGTCACCATAAACTATTGATCATGCCAGAACAAGTAAGGCAGAGGCAGCAAGATGATGCCCTTCATTGCTTTCAGAGGGAATAACATGATTTTCTTTGTGTTGTTTCTTCTTTAATGTCATAGAGACGTGTTTTAAAGTAGCCTTTCACAAACGACTGATTGCTGATGTCGTGTCCTGTTAGGTGTGGAGGTATCGTGGTTCAGAACCCAGGACGGGACACCTACTGCGTCATCGCCGGTGTGGAGAACATGCGGGTGAAGAACCTGATTACGTCCAACCAGCATGACATAGTTTGGGCTGCCTGGCTGTTGGAGTGTCTGGACCAGAAGGAAGTGGTTCCGTGGCAGCCGCGCCACATGATCCACATGTCGCCCTCCACCAGGGAGCACTTCGCCAAGGAGTACGACAGCTTCGGCGACAGCTTCTTCGTGGACACGGATGAGCAGCAGCTTCGGGAGGTGTTCGGCCGGATCAGCAGCGCGGATGCATCGGTGGACGTCGGGCAGGTGGAGGAGCGTTACGGCTGGAGCGATCTTCCCAGCAGCATGTTCAGACCCTTCACCGTTTACATGGACAGCTTTGCCGACATCGGAGACCCCAAAAGTGCCATAGCTGCCTCCTGTCTGGACATCAGGGCGCTGGAGTTCCGTTACCATGGAGGGACGGTGGTGCAGAAGTTGGAGGAAGGAGTTTCACATGTTGTCATCACAGAGGAAACCAGACTTCTGGATTTAAGGACTCTGAGGCGCTGCTTTAGGAAGAAGTTTAAGATAGTAAGAGACACGTGGGTGACGGAGTCCATCGAAGCAGGCTATCTGATGAATGACACCGACTACTTGGTTTGAAGAGCCTCCTGATTTTAAGTCAACACTGGAGAAAAATCCTCTTTTAGCATTTTAATTAAGCCCTGATAAGATTAGCAATAAACCATTTCATAAAAGTCGAGGTATAAAATCACAGAGGATGTTATTTCTCAGGGTGTTCACACAGTCATCACTGGATGAGTTTTATCTTTGGTGTTATTGATAAGCGACTAGTGCTGCTAGTTTTAAATGAAAAGTCTGCTGTATAAATCAGGAAAGCAATGATTGGTTTTTCAGTTTTGTGGTATTCCAATACTTTTTTCTCATTTTTCCCCCTTCAAGCTTTTATCTGTGCAGTTATTGAAACATTTTCTGGAATAAAAAGGAGATTTTCTACTTTGGGGAAAATGGAAGGTTTAATTCAAGCAACTCAAGTATAATTCAGTGAATAATCCGCATTAGAGGGCAGGAATACTTCACCATAATAATCTCTCCATTGTAAAGGGGCGCTC
Organism: Dascyllus trimaculatus; assembly: GCA_024666655.1. Classification (NCBI taxonomy): domain Eukaryota; kingdom Metazoa; phylum Chordata; class Actinopteri; family Pomacentridae; genus Dascyllus; species Dascyllus trimaculatus. The sequence goes on from CM045468.1 coordinate 18,775,665, forward strand.
TGGTTACTTAGCCTGGCACTGCAGGAGAGCTGGAAGACTTGCTAGAGACACATTTAGAAAATAAACAGTGATATCTTGATAATACCACTGTGTCTTTCATAATACAGAAGCGTCTTTCACTGGACACTTCTGGTCCCAAAATACCCCACTTTTCACCCTCAAACCCCACATTTTCACCCCAGTTAATTTAGGCTTAAGTTAACTCAGATTTTTTTTTAAACTCAGGTGAACACTAATTCTTTTAAGCTCAATTTAATTCAGATTTTTTCAAAGCTCACAGTATTTTTAAGCTTAAGTTAACCCTTATTTTCAAGGTTAAACTAAATCAGATTTTTTAAGCTAAAATGAACCCAGATTTTTTTAAAGCTCAAGTTAATCCTGATCCTGAAGCTTAAGTTGCCCTGATTTTTTTAATGCTCACAATGTTCGTTATTTTTAAGCTTAAACTAAATCAGATTTTTAAAGCTTAAATTAATCCTGATTTATTAAAGCTTAAGTTAACCCTGATATTTAAGCTGAAGTTAACCTTGATATTTAATGTCAAGTTAAGCACGATATTTAAGCATAAGTTAATCGTGATATTTAAGCTTAAGTTAACCTTGATATTTAAGCTTAAGTTAATCCTGATATTTAAGCTTAAATTAATGAGCTTAAATATCTGATATTTAAGCTTAAGTTAATGCTGATATTTAAGGTAAAGTTAAGCCTGATATTTAAGCTTAAATTAAGCCTGATATTTAAGCTTAAGTTAACCCTGATTTTTAAGCTTAAGTTAATTCTGATATTTAAGCTTAAGTTAACTCAGAATTTGAGCTTAAATTAATTCTGATTTTTCAGCTGCAGTTATCCCTGATTTATTTATTTATTTCTATATTTGGAGCGTTCCTTTCAGAGCTATGAAAGACATTATAATAATTGTTTACAACAAGCTTAGTAGTTCTTGTTATAATGAGTGAACATGAGCTTACCTTAATACCCTCCAATATAAGAAAACAGCAAGATATGATCTCTTGGACAGTTCCTCGTTTGTGCCTTTGTGCTTTTATGTAATTTCATAACAAGTACAACGTCAATAAATATGTTGAAGTGGTTTAAAGTACAGGTCTGACTGTTGTGACTGGAGTGACAAATGTGCTGTTAACACGGTAATGAACTTAAAAGAAGTGTCTTCTGTGAAGTGGTGGCCTTTGCTGCAGCTCTTCAGCAAGTACTAGAGAGGGGCACCACAGGGGTACGTTAAAACCGGTTCAGCTCAAGGCCTTCCAACAAAGATGTCGCCATGTTTTCCTGTCTTCAAAAATGTCACCAGGGTGTCTTGGGACTCATTGATACGTTATAACCTTCATTACGGTCGTCTCCGGGGTGCAGGTAGCTGCCTTTGCCGTCCTGGGTATTGTTACGTGTAAATGCCACATGAATACATTTTCAAAGTAAAAGTGATGAGCTACCTGTTCCTGATCATACACTGAGAATAATGGCTCTGGTTGACATGTTGCAGCGTTCCCTGTCGGCTTTGTGCTTTTTGTCATTTTCTCTTCATTGTTGAACAAATTCATTAAACTGTAGCATTCTTAACAGTTTAGGAATGTCTTAGCAAAGTGTTATAGCTCTAAAGTAAGGGAGAAGAACGGTCCTCATTACTGGTTAAAAGCCATCCTGTGCCTCAGTAAGCACTCTGTAGCCCATCGCCCACTCTGGACTATTTCCAGGTGATGCAGAGTGAGCGTTTGAGTGACAGCCTTTAATTAGAGCTACTCAACCAGTGCTTATTCCTGCGTGGCTTTGTGAGTGTGGAGTGTCACTGCAGCGCTACTGCTGGTCTCAAGAAGCCCAACTGCTGGTCGTCTGAAAGGACCTCCAGGAGCAGATTATCAGTCGTGAGGATCTGGAGGAGGAAACGGGAGTGGCGCAAACAGCCCCAGTGATGCTAACATGGCAGAAAAACCAAGTCCTAATGGGATAAATGCTCTAATTAAGCTGGCCGGAGCTACTGGAGAGCAGGTAGCAGCAACACGAGCAGGAGCGAATGGTTTGGAAGCAGCCAGAGACAAGCAGCGGCTGCATTCACTCAGCTGAAATAAATGAGCTCCTGAGGAGAAAAAACACTGTAGGGAAGGTTTGTCTGCAGCAGTTAGCAGAGCCCACCCTCAGTGAAGATATCCAGGCAGAAACAGCAGCAAATCCAGATTAATAGGGGGGCCTTATAAACACACGATGCTCATCTGCATGCAGGTAAACGCAAACTCCTCTAATATCTCAGGAATAACTAGAAATGACCAAGTGGTTAGATTCATAAGAAGAGCAACTAATAAAGAAAAGGAGGAGTTTACAGTGTTGGAGTAGAGTGACAGGTGAGCTGGTGTGCTCGAGCTGCATGAAGTGAAAGGCATGGACTTTTGAGAAGCGTTACATTAAAGCCATTTTAAGGCAGGAAGGGAATGTTTTCATGGAATAAACTTCAAAATATGCAACTTTTATTCACATTTTGTGAGTTTTTAGGGGTTAAATCAACCTTAACTGTGCATTAGCAGGTAAACTCCACCTTATTCTGGAGACAGTTTATCTAAAACATACTCTGATGTCTAATAAACATCACAACCTGCACTTTAGCTTGAATATGACTTGACTTTCATGGGCTGAATCACGCATAAAGCGTCGGTGTTGTCCTTTAAAGAGAAAACATGCTCCTTTCTTTGGATGAAAGCATCTGAAACCAGGTGAGCTCCAACCTGTCTGCCTGCTCCTCAGTCAAGTTAGCCACAAAAGGAGCTACAAAAGGTCTGTTAGTGGAAATCTACAAAATAAAACCAGCTGTGTTTGGACTCTTCTAAGGCATTCAGCATGTTTAGTGTTCACTCCTACAGCCTGCACCTCCCTGGTTGTAGTCTGAGTGGTTGTTTTCTTCTTCCTCTCTTGCCCTGTAGACCTGGAGAATTAAAGTGTGTTTATTATCTAAAACTGACATCATGCTGTTTAAATTTGAAGCCAGAAATCCAACAGTTCTCATCAGAGTCCAGCTCAGTGTTTCTGACTTGACGCGCCTCTGGAGCGACAGATGCGGCGGCTGCGGTGCGCGCGCATAACGTCAGAGGCGGAGACGTTTTGTCAGGCTCGCGAGATTAAGTAGCCCCATACCGGATGTTGGGCTGTGTTACCTACATGGTAAAATAAACTGTGACATTGTTTCCCTTCATGCGAATGATAGGAAATCGAATTTTTCTCTGCTTCATTATGCAGTAAACACAATCCCTCGCTTGCTTATTGAGTTAAATTAATAGCCTACAGGTGTATTTGCAAATGTGCAATGTGAGCAGCTATTTTATGTTTAAAAAGAAATCTGAGGTAGACATTTGAAGTAATGTACATAGAAGTTAATCGCTCACCTTTTGTTTAAATGAATGTTTATTTGTTTTGCAAAAATACTTTGAAAAATGTTTTCGCTCTGGTTCAACATGATTGCATCCAAACCTGTGCATTATCAATATTTTCCACATTTTAAAGACTCTTTAAAATAGAATTTATATCTACAAAGTCTTTGCAATATTAGTATTTTCCATTCATGAGAGAATTTGTGCAATATATCTGTTTTTCTACATGTACAATAACTCTTTGCAATACTTTTATTTTCCACATTCAGAGGGATCAGTGCAAAACCTGTATTTTCTACATATGGAATAATCTGTAAGGTATCAACAGTGCTTATTTCTATTTCTTGTTCCTTGATTAATTACTTCTCTAATGTTCCCTACATTTTTGCACCACACCATGTATTGCTGTAACAAATTTCACTGCCGTTATTATTTGTGGTTATTAATTATTTTATTTTATTCTTCAGTTAAATTAATTTGTTTCGGGAAAGTCTAACACCATGTGCTTGAACTGGATCATCTATAATGAGGACTAGCCATGAAGATCTAAATAAAAAAGAGGACATTGGCTAAACCAACAAATCCCACAGAGGTAGGTGTGTGATACAAAGCTCGAGACTTTTATTTTGAAAGCGTCGATCGGAACCGCCGCTGCTCATCGTCGCTGACTTGACGCAGCTTCCAGCAAACACACACCGTCTCTTGGCGAACATGGCGGCAACTTGACAACGGCAGCGAGATGAAGACGGTGAGGGCTTGAAAAAGACAAGAGGTCTGTTCCAGGCTGTAGGCCCCAACCGCCGACACAAAGGCACACAGCTTCGCCATGTTGGAAGACGACAGCAGCCTTGTCCCTGCACGACCGAGGCCGGGCGAAACGTAAACGCGTCGGTGAGTGTTTCTAAAAACGGAGTCGGGGCTACGCAGAGGAGCGGAGCGGCGCGGCGCGGAGCTCAGGGCGGACGGGAGGACAGCGGCTTCACCGGTCAGCCATGGAGGATGCGGCCCGTCTGATTTCCCAGCCGGCCCGTTTTCATGGGAATTAGCGCCGACAGCGGAGAGCAGCCGGGACGAGCCAGCAGCCGACACCTGAGGGGAGGAGAGCGCGAAGCGGACCCGACGTCAATGACTGTTGCGGCAGAGGAGCCCCCACGGTGGAGTCGGCCGGTTCCCAAAATATGACCAGGGGTGCTGGGACGTGTTGGCAGCAAGAAGATGACGACGGCTTCCAAATCTGGCTAGAGCCCCCCCGAGACAACCAAAAGCCATTCACCGACTCCGAGAGGGCGCAGAGATGGCGACTGTCCTTGGCATCCCTCTTGTTCTTCACCATCCTCCTCTCTGATCACCTGTGGTTCTGCGCCGAGGCCAAGCTGGCCCGGACCCGGGACAAGTTCGCCTCCTCCCACCTCCTCTCCCCCCAGACCCACTCAGCACACAGCAGCCTCAGAGGAAACCCAGATGCTATTTTTATAGGAAACTCTACCAAACATTTGTGGCGCCTCGAAACTTGCCACCAGGATAGTTTATCTCAAGACTGCTTTACTTTCGCAGACGCAGACCATTTGTGCAGGGGCCTTTCCGACCGAGAGGGGACGCGGGCTGTAAATATGAGCGATTTGTACCTTTCCTTTTGTAACTCCTACTCTCTGCTGGATTTGTTCTACGGGTCCACGAGTCCGGACAATTTGAACTGCAGCCTGGACGTGCTCGGGGACGGGGACACGAGCAGGTGCAGCCTGTGCGTCCAGGCGTACCAGCGCTACGACCAGCACGCCCAGGAGAAGTACGAGGACTTTGAGCTCCTGACTCAGAAATACGAGCCGGCGGGCTACTCGGTGAGGACGTGCATGGAGCAGTGCAAGGTAGGCTGCATGGGGGATGTATGAAAATGTTTAGAAAGGGGGTGGGAGGGGTGAGGAGGGGGTGATGTGGTGGCCATCTGTTGATTTGGGCCCGGATAGATGCCAGTTTCGGTCCTCCTCCTCCTCCTCCTCCTCCTCCTCCTCCTGTCGCCATGGAGACGGATGACAGATTCAAGGAGACTCCGGGCCTCATGTTCATTCATCTCCTCATTGTGTTTAGTGCTAATGTGCAGATGTGTTCTGCTCTGCGTCCATCCCTCCATCACCGCAGTTCCGATCAGGGGGGGAAAAAAGGCGACACACACACACACACACAAAAAAACCCCCGAACTCCTGGAGCCTGTGTTTGCTGTCGCAGTCCGCCAGGTGTTTATCATGGCCGCCCCACTCCATATCGAGAGCGTTTCATCAAAGTCAAGAGGTGGTTTCCCTGCTTAATGTGTTTGCTCATTACCAGGCCTCACGCAGGCTCGTCTTTTATGACCGTGCAGTGTTTGCCGGAGCTGGAGAGCCGCGATCAGCACCGCGGACAGCTCCGGGCCGAGCAGCCGCTCATTGAGGCTCCTCTCCGGGGCTCCATTCACAGAAGCCCCCGACCAATCCCCGCCGGCCTCCATTCAGCCAACCAGGGAGGGAGGCTGAAAAAATCAGATCGGGCCATCTGAATGCTGGTCAGGGAGGCAAAGTATTCAAAGCACTCTCCAATCAGAATCAATAACCAGTAACACTGATTTACTTACTTCCAGTGTATTCAGATCTTCTCCAGGCATCCTTCAGCACATGTGATGGAGAAAAGGTCAAAGTTCCCAGAGCCTGAGGCGACTCCTTAGTCTTGTTCAATCTAAACTTCCAAAGATATTCCTTTTTAAATCATATGTGACAAAGAAAAGCAACACATATTTGCTGGAGATTCACTGTCTGTGCTTCAGAAAGACTCATATTGGGGTGAAGTGATAATCAAGTGGTGGAGATACCTTTAAACATTCTGACATCATGGTTTAATATATGTTTCTGCGCGGGAATATAGCTGCGATCTTTAACCGTGATAACTTGACAAAAAAGTATAAAGTTACACATTAATCCTAAAAGAACAACAGACCAAGAACTGTACATTGTGTTTTTACAAATGGTGATTTGTTTTAAGGGCTTTTTTTAAAAAACACGATTGCCCATAGAACTACTCTATTTTACTGTACTTAAATCAGCGGAAACATTATTATTTTGCAGATATTTGTCAATGTTTGAAAGAAACTGAAACTTGCACATATAATTGTAAAAAAAATTATTGACCTTTTTAATAATATTTCTCAGATTTTGGCAGTTACTTTTGATATGTTGTGTGTTTTGTTAAATTACAGATAATAAACAGTAAAATCAACAAAGTAAACAAAAAAAGGCCAAATCTGTCCATCAAAAGTCAGTATTTTTAAAAATCCTAATTTGTGCTTTCACAGTGTGTGACAGGATCTACGCGGTTACTTTCACACTTTTATTTGACTGTTTTGGGGTGTTACAGTATTCCACCATGTTTTATGGATTTTTTTCTGGCACTTTTTTAAAATTTATCCTTTATTTAACCAGGAAGTCCCTTGAGATTAAAAATCTCTTTTCCGAGGGAGGCCTGGCCAAGATATCACGCCATTACAAGGATTAGAAACTGGTCAAAGTATAAAAACACAAAACATTCAAGATATACAGCCTTGTTTTATTTGTGCTGTTCCCCTGCTCTCTTTCCCCACTTCTACTTGTCTCGCTTCACTGGACTTCACAACAAGCAACAGTCAGAATGACTCTGAAAACAGCTGCAGATTGATTGATGAACTATTTGTTTCTGCTGTGTCCAGAGCAGACAAATAATTTCAAACAGGAGACTGAATGTGCAGCGTGTCTTTAAACAGTGTGTCTGGGAGAACTACAAATATCACAGAACAAACAGGTGGTTTGTACACTGCAGAGTTTGGATTGCATACAGACCACACCAGAGCACAGTGCAACAACACCTGAAGAGAAAACACACAGGAAGTGTCTGTCCATTAGTAGGAGAGCCTTTTCATACCTTTTGTCCTTGTAGCAGCTAAATACACTCATAAAGCCTTCTGCTCGCTATATTCAGAGGAAAATGTTGCTGTTTCTATCAATGGACGTCTGACTTTGGCCATAAAAGCAGCTCTGCTGCATTAACCACGGAGTAATAGAACAACAGAGGAGACTCTGACAAGTCTGAAAGACGTGAGCTTTCGCTGGAAGTCATTAAGCGTCACAAAAGTCTTTGTCATGGTACCTGTTGTTAGCTAAACTCCTACAATATTCTCTGCTTGCCAACTTGGAACTGAGTGAGCGCCTCCTCGGGTCACTACAGTCTTAATGTACAAGACATTTTCTGACATGCATGGCCTTTGTCTTCTGCCTTATCATCATTAATCAGTTAAATTGCTCAACTAACTGCTAATCATGAACATCCCTACTGCATTTAGACACATGCTCAGCCTCATACTGTGGATTCTGTTGATACTGTATCATACTGAATATACATTATAGGGTAAACCAGTGCAAGATACCCAGTTTAGAACAACGTCTATGTTCTTTTAAAACGTATAGAATTTAAATATCAGTATGATTTGTACACAATATCATAACACATGACAACTTTTTTACTATAAGTCTAAATGTACAACACTGAAAAGGAGTCCAGGAATCATTCTGATTCATTGAAACTTGTCCTTTATACATAAGATTAACTTTATTCCTGTTTTTTCATGTTGCCCTGACATTAACTGCAACATAACAGCATGAAAACACACATGAAGCCAAACATGACTTATACATGTTGGATATGCCTACATGTTGCATACTTACAAACACTGTTATTCTGCTCATACTATAGATATCTGGTCACATTCATTCTGCTCTCAAAGCTTTTCCACTTAGACATTCTACAACGCTCTGCTCTTTAGCTGCTCCTTTGCACATCTGCTTGGATGCTAAACTGCATTTTATGGTCGTAGTACTCTGTGCAATGACAATAAAGTAGAATCTAATGTAATCGAATCTGAATTTAAAGGAGGGAAACACGCAAAAAGAGGCAACTGAATCCATTTGGGGCGTTTGTATCCATGGCCTATTCTCTTTCCTGAGAACGCAGCTTTCTTAGAAGAGATAATTCCAGTGTTCATGGTTGTAAATAAACACACACACACACACACACACACACACACACACACACTCCTGGAGTGAACAAAGAAGCTGCTGTAATAAATCTTTTGCACAAACATGGAAAAAGGTTTTTAATGTTTAATGGGACTGCGACTAATGACTATTTTTTTTATCATTTAAGTGCATTCTATTTTGGGACTCTGCATTGGGACAAAACGAAATGTACACAAGGGTTACACAAGTGTGCTTAAAAATAAAGGCAGAAATAAGGTCGTTTTTAAGATAAGGAGCAGTGCCCAACACACACACACACACACACACACACACACACAGGCACCGTCAATTCAGGGCGAACCCAGATTGTAGCTGAAACATTTTCTCAAACACTTCCTTAATGGAAACTCTGAGGTAGCAGGAAGAAGACTTTATGAGTGTGTGTAGCAGCTCCAAGGACAAAAGAAATTAAAAAGCTCCTCCTGCTAATGAACTGACTGCACTTAAGGCGGGTTTGCCTTTTTCTAGAGGTGTGCCTTCCAGATTAAGTGTTCTCTCCGCAGTGGTCCGTCATCACAACTCTGCACAGTTTACAAACCACCTGTTAGTTCTGTGGTAACCTGAACTAATCTCAGGCTTTGGAGGCCTTGGATCTTTGGGACTCACTGTTTGAAAGCATCTGCAGCCATAAAACCAACCACTTGGCCATGGGATCGCCTTTATTTGAGGTGTTTTCAAGCAAAAAGAGGGGAAAAGTGTCAAATATTTGCTGCTTTTCTTTGTCACATATGCGTTAAAATGGAACATCCTTTAGTTTTGGGCTTTAGTTCGAACAAAACAAGACATCTGAATGTGTCACCTCAGGTTCTTGTAGCTTCAACTTGCGCTTTTTTGACATTTCAGGCGCTGGAGAAAATGAGAATTTGTTGTAAAGGGAAACAAAGCACCTGGAGTTGCCATGTGAGGTCTTGTGTGACGTTGTTTCTCCTCCCGTGCTGACCTGCAGCCCTGCTCATGATTCTATCTGCTGGAAGCCTCAGATCGGTTCTCCAGGTCCGACCTCTTGGCATTTGGAGGGAAAACAGTCATTTAGTCAAGCTGCTAATTTCTTTAACAATGACCCTTCTCTGTCACCTTGTTGATTATAGGTTGGCTCCAGCCTTATGTATGTTGCAGCAAAGAGCAGCGTGACTCAAACCATAATGTGGAGCTCTTGTTGAGTTAATGGCTACCTGCCTTAGGAGAAGCAAGGCGAGTGCAAGTGGTGGGGCGGCTCAGACAGATGTATGTGTAATCTGTGTAAATATGCTGAGATTACAGCGCACACTGAGCTGGAAAGAGTAGAAACATGAAACAAATAGAGCCGTGCTTGGTTGTCTGGCGACAGCGGAGGCAGCGTTTGTCAGAGGACGATCTCTGACATTTTGAGTGAGGATGTTTGACACGGAGAGTCGTGTTTGTTGTGCAGGAGTGTCTCCGGTGGTCCGCAGGTGGTGCTTTGATTCCTCTAGCCTGAGGTGAAACATCACACAGCGGACACGGCCAGTGTGCTGTTCCTCACAATGGGATCCTCCATCATCTGACTCTGTGAAAGCCCACCATTCATCCTGACAGCAGGGCCGGGCTCCCAGCATTCAAACCGCCGCTAATACTGACTTGAGAGCAGCAGTGTTTCCCAGCAGTTTCTTTTCTTTTTCTTTTTTCATCTGGAGTGTGAATGTCAGGCCCACAGGAAACAATGCAGCTCCTCAAAAGACACGTTGGCAGCACAACAACTTGCTCATTGTGATACCCGAAGTTTAAAGGTGCTATTAGGGCCTTTTCACATGGAGCACATCAGAGCATCAGAGCCAGGAATAAGAGAGCTCTTCCCACGAGCAAAATAAAGTGGCTGCTCCAAGTCTGATCGTGTTATATAGCTAAAGTCAAAGCTTTTAAGTTTTTTTTTCGCAGCAAAGCAACCCTTAAGTCTGCTTTAAAGCCCAGAGACACAGTGTTTTGCTTCATTATTGACTCATCTGTCCATTAATACTCAACAATTTGATCTAAAAAGTCAGAAAACAATGAAAAAGGATCAGTGTGACGTCCTTAAACTGCTTGTTTTTATTTAACCAACAGTTCAAAACATGAAAAATACTCAGTTACTCATAATGACACTAAGCATTCACATTTAGCCATGATAGCACACCAGAGCTGCAACTATAATCCATTCATCAGGAAGAAAAAAAAAGGCTAAATTCTGCGATTGCACCTTCTTAAATGTGAACATTTCTTCTTTCTTTCCACCTCTGTGACAGTAAATTGAATATTTGTGGGCTTTGGGAAAGACAGCAAAACCTAATTTTCATTATTCATTAATTGCTCAGTCATTTTATTTTAAGATTAAGTTTTGTTTGTCTGAACCAACAACATTCAATTAACCAACAGAGAAATATTCGCATTTAAAGGCCTTTAAAACTTGTTTTGGCAGTTAGCTTCTTGCTGCAGCTGATGGGTTTTTACATAAACACAATATTTACTTCCAAAGTTTTGGATGTTAGATTCCAGATTTCGTTTTTTTGCCTCCGTGCTCTTCTTGCTGATCGGAAATGTGCTGCGTCAAGTTTGACTCGGAGATGTCACACATATTCATGCACTGTTTGGGATTTATCAGCGTTTGCATCAGAATCTGATGACACATGGTTGGTGGTTTGGTTCCTGTCAGTCAGATCTGATCAGATACTTCTGAGTTTTCAAGTGTTAAATGTTGGAAAGATAAAAAGAGATGGTCTGACATTATTGGACGCCTTTTAAGGGCTTGAACTGGTGAATTTTTGCCATTTGCCTGAAGAGTCTCAGACCCAGAGGGCATATAGCAGTTTAGTTTGTTGCGATTGCTACGATTTTTCAGTTCATCTTTTGCTTAATTAGTGCAAAACAAACGCATCAATTTACCACAAACTAAGTTCTAACTAAAATATGCTGTGAGAGGCTGAGGGAGCTCGTTTTCGCACTATTTTTTCCCCGTTTGGATCTTTTTGTCAGGGTTTCCCAACAGAAATGATGAGTTTACTTCTAAGTGCAGCTTCTAAGCCGAAGGAAGCGACCCAGAATTTTCACTCTGTCTTTTTCCAAACCACTTAGTCCATTCAGAGACAGACGAACCACAGGGAAAACAGAGAGCAGAAGGATGTGATCTCTCCAGTACGACCCGTTTATTTTTATTTAATTTAATTTAAATTTTTGTTTTATTTTACACCAATCAGGCATGGCATCATGACCACCTGCCTAATACTGTGTTGGTCCCCTTTATGTGCTCCAAAATGCTCTGAACCATTGGACATGGACCAGAGGACCTCTCAGGGTGTCCTATGGGGTCTGGAACCAGGACGTTGGCAGTGGATCCTTTGGCTACTCTGGCTTGTGCAGTGGGGCCTCTGTCAATCCAACTTGTTCCACTGCATCCTGTTGATGCTTGATCAGAATGAGGTGTAGGAAGTCTGGAGGTCACATCAACATGTTGGACCATTGTCATGTTCCTCCACATGTTCCTGATTGGTTGGTGTTGTTGCCATGTGGTGGGGTGCATTTTCATCCAGTGACATTTGGGATTTCCATCAGCATGAGGAAGTGTGTTTGTTGTGGGACAATGTTTATTTGGGTGTCTAAGTCTGATCAACATGGATGTTAAGATCCAAGGTTTTCCATCAGAACACCACATAGTACCAATATGATCAATGTTATTCACTTCACCTGTCAGTGGTCAGAATGTTGTGGCTGATCAGTGCAAATGTCATTTAAGTTTGAAAAAAGTGAGGATCTTAAATTTGGAGACATGCTCATGGCATTCATTTTGAAAGGAGAAATTACACATGTATGAGGTATTTTGAATTATGGGTTGTTTCTTCCCTATTTGCTAGGCTAGTGATTTTTTTCTTGTCCAGACATTGTGAGTCTTTCTCTGTCACTTTGCCCTACAAGTGTTTTGTTGGCCCCGTTTGTTTTGCAGGACTTTCTGAAGGTTCCTCTAACGTACTTTCCTGCCACAGAGGAAATAAATTTATCGAGAATTAAAACAAGTTTGTGGCGTTTGCCAACATCTTAACTGCGGAAATAAAAGAAAATCTGTCCAATGGCCAAGAATTACAAAAGCCAAGGATAAAAAAAAAGAGCTCAGAAAGAAAATTTGGAAAAATCTAAGTGTTGGAGAAATTGACAGAGGAACCAATTTGCTGCAATAACTCTTGGGCTTGTAGCACCAGCCACTGATTAGCCAAAATGTCACTTCTAACAACAACTTGTGCTGTTTTTGTTTATAATATGGTAATAATTATCCCACATTGTCTACACATATATACTTTGTGTTGAAGACCCCTAAACGTCTGACCAAACCCCAGCTGAGTCTGTCTTCATTTAAGATCTCTCAGAGTAGAAAATGCTCCGACATGATCACAGCGCAGAACCAAAATATCTGCAGTTTTTCTCACAAAAATCCATTAATCATGAAAAATGACTTGGCAGCTCATTTGTGAATCTGAAAGTCAGAACTTGCACCTGCCTGGACAAGTAATCAGAGTCTGTGAAACTGTAAGAGTCTCACCAGCTTCTACTTTTTGACCCTCTACAGCCTCCGTACATTGCTCTTCTACTACATCCTGCTGCGTCCTCGCCTGCTTTTACGACTACATCACAACTTTGATGCAAAATCATTTCAAAACACACTCCCTGATTAGTCTCCACACAAATCCTGCCCCCACCCTTCAGGTCCAATTGAAAGTCTAATCTTAGCTGGTGTTGTGTGCGAGTGGAAAGGAGGACAGCGTCCACAGCATCCTCCCTCTTTAGATCCTTGTCAACCGCACACATCTGCATTGATCTCAGCTCTTTTTGAGCCGGGGGGACGGGTGGCAGCGATACCAAGAGGCTGATCCCTATTGATTTGCACTGAGCGCTCCGTGTTCACTCGTCCTTCATTTGATAGTGGGCAGCTCCTCCGACCGAAATAGGGCAACGGCTGAGCTCAGTGAAGACATCATGTTACTATCTGAACCTGTTTGATTGTCCGACCTGCGAGCAAGCGTGTGTTTCAGAGGAGGGGATGCACTTTAGTAAGACGTGTTCGAGTTTCTGCCTTCATCTGTTACGTCTCTACCTACAATATGGACAGCTACGCAATTGTGCAGTAAATGATGTGTAACAACAAGGATATCAGTTCTCAGACGGAGGCCCTGAAACTACAGCTAAGCACAGATGGAGCTCTGTGGAGTAAAGCAGTTTCCTCTTCGGCTTTGGGAGAGGCTTAAGCTTCCGCATTTGGGAGAACAAATCTGTCATTTCAACCAAATCTCATCAAAGTGTTCACAATGTCTAATGAGCTGAGTCACTTTCAAAACCAGCAAGTAATGATTATTTTCATTGTCCATTAATCCGCCATTTATAGACTGACATATCTCAACCAATACTGCACGGATTGGGATAGAACGCGGCACACACATCCGTGGTGATCCCCTCAGCTACCCCTCAGTGCTGTGATCTGGTCAGAAGTTCCATTCATCCAATAATAACTTCCTAATTGAGCTGAGGAGCGTGCTAAACATTAACCCTGCTTAACTTTAGCATGTTAGCATTGTCAGTGTGAGCATTTCAGCATGCCGGCTTTAGCATTTACCTCAAAGCACTACTTGTTATGATGCAATTAATTAACTGATTAGCCGAAATAATGTCAGAAAATAATGATAGATGTCCATCACAGGTTCCCAGAGCTCAAAGAAACATCCTCACATGACTTATTTGGTCCAACTAACACTCTAAAACTTCACAATATTCAGCTTGCAGTGATAGAAAACACAGACAAGCAGCACCTCATTCCCTTTTTTCATGAATGTTCTGTTCATCCACAGAACTGTAGCTCATTTACCTGAGGAGCTTGTTGGCATTCCCTCCCAGCTGTTATCACACTTCTGTTAAAACATCGGAAACAGCTTCATACTGTGTTTCAGAAGGGCTGACATGTTGAAATACTGGTTTGGATTTTACCATGACACAATATAAATCTGTCTGCTGACCCAGATTTCAGTGTTTATACCATGAGAGGTTTAAATCTTAAAGCCATACAGCTGCTATATCAATATTTATGATGTCCAAAGTGGATTAAATGACTGTGGAGGTTAGAGGACTAAAATAAAGCACTGAACTCTCTGTCTGCAGCATTGTAGCATCAGTAGTTCTGTGTTTGCTAACATGTTAGCCAAATGCCCTTAACAGGACATGTCAGTGTTATGATGCATTGTGGGAAATTTTGCATACAATTAGCAGGAGAGCATTTTATTATTTTGGTTTTAGTGTGATAAAATCAACTATTTTGCTCTTAAGAAATCCCTGATTTCCTGAGATTTTGCTGAGATACATAAATAAATGAATACAAAATAGACATGTTGATATATGGATGTGAAGACGGGACATTACATCTACTGGAACAGAGGATTTGACTGATATTGCTTGTTTCTTTTTGTAGAAAATGTAAAATAATCCAGTTTTTTTCACAAATGGTTTTTAATCAGACAAAAGCTCAACAGGACACAAAGGCTTTCCTCTAAAAATGAAAATAACTATTGATTTTGCTGCTTGTTTTTTGGCTTTTTTAAAGAATCACTCACTTTATCTATGCATTAGTAAAAAATTGCCTCGTGCAGTTTTCCAGAGACCAAGGTTACCTCTTTAAAGGTCTTGCTTTATCCAACCAGAGATATTAAAAAATATATCAGCAGTAAACACTCACATTTGAGATGCTGCAACCAGACAATGCGTCAGCTATCAAACAAGTCACAGATGATTAATTTTCTTTGAAAACGTCGTATTAAAATCATCATCCTTCCTTCAGTGGAGGCCCAGTGTCGCTATGCAGATCCGTCACTCCCCGTATCAGTGTGGCGCTTTTATTTCGCGTCTGCTTTACAGATGTATCTTTGTGTTGCGGTGATTTAGTGTGTATACATCAAACCAGCAGTGATTATGACGGCTCAAGCGGTGGAAGTGGCTGCTGCAGCTTTGATTCGCTCTCATCCCACAGAACCTCCTACTTGACAACAAGACATAGATACAGACTGTGTCATCCCCAAATCTCTCCTTTATGTTCCAGTGTTAATGTGGTTTATCTCATCTGCATGAATACCCTGTGATCAGCCATGCTTTTTAAATTGCTGCCTTTGTTAGCCTTTTATTTATTATTCATATTAGCTGACACTGTGTGTGTGTGTGTGTGTGTGTGTCTCCAGTCTCACAGTGCCTCCAGTGCATTAATGAATGACAGACTGTTGCAGTGCGTTGCATTGTTCGCCCGTCTAGGTTGCACCGAAGTGTTCACGTGTGATTTCCGCCATTGTGCCTTCCTGCGGCGGCTGCGAATGCTGACCTTGGAGAGGGTTTTGTCCCTTCAAGATGCCCGGCCCACTCCACGACAGCCCCTTTTATGAATGGGCAGATCCCTGAGCGGAATGCTAATGAGGCAGGAGGAGGAGGAGGAGGAGGGCTGCTGCAGTGCACGGCAACGCTTCCATATTGTTTTAACTGTGAAGCGCCGTCCGGGGAGCAGATCAGATCACAGGAGATAACAGCAGCGCTGGAGGAGGGAGGGGAACCACAGCAGGCGAAAGGGGTTAACGTGGGTTACCCAATTAATAGGCCTCATTTAACCTCTGTGGCATTTCAATTATAGATGACACGTCGAGTCACTCCTCTGATATACAGTAATGTTGTCAATCAAGGGCAAAGACTAATAGTAATCACAGCTGGATTGTTTCTGATTACTGGAGTGATTCCATTTAGGAAGCGGCGTGTTTCTGCACCTCTGTAACACCGTTTGGAACATCCCGGATCCACTACTACGCCAGTTATCTAATGAGCCATTAGGTTTTTAGCTACACTGGCTCTAGTCCCAGTTTGCAGCTCTCCTGTATTAGCATACGTTCAGGTCACAGAGGTAGCCGTCGGTTTCTCTAAAAACTAATTAGCCGGTGGTGTTTGAAAAAGCCAGGCCATTTAAAAACATTTATCCAACTATTTTAACCCATTGCCTTTGCTGCAGCTGTTTTCTTTGGAAACAACTTGGGAAGAATCTTTTATTATTCAGTGGACAAATCATTATATCAGGAAACATCATACAGGCAGTGATGTCAAGTACAGTTAGGTCCATAAATATTTGGACATTGACACAATTTTCAGCATTCCAGCTCTGTACAACACCACAATGGATTTGAAATGAAACAATCAAGATGTGCTTTAAGTGCAGACTTTGAGCTTTAATTTGAGGGCATTTACATCCAAATCAGATGAACGGTGTAGGAATTACAATACATTTTATATGTGCCTCCACCTTTTTAAGGGACCAAAAGTAATTGGACAATTGGCTACTCAGCTGTTCCATGGTCAGGTGTGTGTTATTCCCTCATTATTTCATTTACAAGGAGCAGATAAAAGGCCTGCAGTTCATTTCAAGTGTGGTATATTCATTTGGAATCTGGTGAGGTCATCTCTCAATATGAAGTCCAAAGAGCTGTCACTATCAGTGAAGCAAGCCATCATTAGGCTGAAAAATCAAAATAAACCCATCAGAGAGATAGCAAAAACATTAGGTGTGGCCAAATCAACTGTTTGGTACATTCTTAAAAAGAGAGAACGCACTGGTGAGCTCAGCAACGCCAAAAGACCTGGAAGACCACGGAAAACAAGTGTAGTGGATGACAGACGAATCCTTTCCCTCATTAAGAAAAACCCCTTCACAACAGTTGGTGACATCAAGAAAACTCTCCAGGAGGTAGGTGTATCTGTGTCCAAGTCAACAATTAAGAGAAGACTTCACCAGAGGAAATACAGAAGTTTCACCACAAGGTGTAAACCATTGGTGAGCCTCAAAAACAGGAAGGCCAGATCAGAGTTTGCCAAGAAACATCTAAAAGAGCCTGTGCAGTTCTGGAACAACATCTTATGGACAGATGAGACAAAGATCAACTTGTACCAGAATGATGGAAAGAGAAGAGTATGGAGAAGGGAAGGAACTGCTCAAGATCCAAAGCATAGCACCTCATCAGTGAAGCATGGTGGTGGTAGTGTCATGGCGTGGGCATGTATGGCTGCCAGTGGAACTGGATCTCTTATATTTATTGATGATGTGACTGCTGACAAGAGCAGCACAATGAATTCTGAAGTGTTTCGGGCAATATTATCTGCTCATATTCAACCACATGCTTCAAAACTCGTTGGACGGCGCTTCACAATGCAGATGGACAATGACCCGAAGCATACTGCGAAAGCAACCAAAGAGTTTTTAAAGGCAAAGAAGTGGAATGTTCTGCAATGGCCAAGTCAATCACCTGACCTGAATCCAATTGAGCATGCATTTCACTTGCTGAAGACAAAACTGAAGGGAAAATGGCCAAAGAACAAGCAGGAACTGAAGACAGCTGCAGCAGAGGCCTGGCAGAGCATCACCAGGGACCAAACCCAGCGTCTGGTGATGTCCATGAGTTCCAGACTACAGGCTGTCATTGACTGCAAAGGATTTACAACAGAGTATTAAAAAGCTGGAATGCTGAAAATTGTGTCAATGTCCAAATACTTATGGACCTAACTGTATGTGACACATTGGTCAGGTCATGGTTTTTTGGTTATGGATTATGTCTCTATACAGGTACTTTAATGGCTTTCTTGCTAAATATTCTTCCTCATTTTAGACCTCTCTTGCATAAATTTCTATTTTGGACTCACAAAAGTTGTTTTTTATTAGCTGAACGCCTGATTCTTTCATTTGTCGACAAAGTATTCAATTCTGTTCTGTTGCATCCCTGTAAAATTAGATGTTTGTTGTCGTCTATTGATCAATGAATACATTGACTAAATCAGGTTTAAAATGTCTCTTAAAGGCACCACCAGAACGATGCTCCACCACTTGTTTCCCTGCGAGTGAGAAAATAGAATATCTGCAGTTAGCGTAATGAAATTCATCTGCGTTTTTTAAGATGTCCTACAACATCCAATTATATCTGAAGCACATGTCCAGCAAGAGAGTCAACAATAGTGAGACTTGTATTGACTTTGGTGTGTGTTGATTGTTGCAAGAAAATATTCCACCTTAAAAGGAGCTGGAAGCTGCCAGTAGCCTTTAAGTAACGCAATGAATAAAAATATTTTTCTCTCTAATCTGTGCATTATCGAGTAAAGATGAAAAGGCAGCGATTCTGTTTTCATTTTTGTAAAAGCTAAAAGATGATAATACAGTAAAATGATTATTAAACTGACTTAAATCCCTTATTTGGGATTGTTTATCTCATTCATCACTATTAATGCTACAGCCCATTAGTGTTGGGGTCTAAAGTCGGGTTGCAACATTTATTTTCAAAAATGGCTTAAATAGGCTGTTTTCTAACAGTCTGCCATTTAACAGTTATTTGGCTGATAACAAGATACTGAGACTGTGTAGACATGATCCTTTAGATGGGAGCATTAGGCTGCTTTTTGTAAATAAATGAGCAGCAACATGATGACTTTGTGAACTGTTTATAAAGCCAGTCTAACATTTTATCATGTGCTCCGTTATTGTTGACTTATGGATGTAAACTTACCACCGTGGGTACAGTTGGGACAAGATCTTAAAGATAACCTACAACCTAACTGTGCAGGTGCATTAAACTACACCTCTGATTCAAGGTTTTAAGAAGTTAATATAAGTTTCTCATGTCCCTAGAATATATATTCAATTTCAGCTCAGTATACTACACAGACATGTTGGCTCTACCATGTCTATAATGCCCCTGTTTTAGTTCTCTTCTAAAGATGTTTTAGTGTTTGTAGCTGTAAATGCACTTGAGCTGCTGCTGATCCCACCCCCTTCAGGAAGAAGACTCTCTCTGTGGAGCGAAACAACTGACCATGTTAGCCGACAGGGATGTGAACGAGTGTAAAATCAGGACTTTGTGACAATTCTGACGTTCTCTCAGTGCGATCATTTTGTTTAGAAATATCGCTGAATTTCCAGCACAGCTGTCGTTTTTAACTCATGTGTGTTTGTGGTGAGTTTGTCATACAACATTGATTTCAAATTACCAGTCCTTGTTTATTGGTTTAAAATTGCCCTTAAAGTTTCTACCATCTCTGAATGTTACTCAGCTTTACTATTTCTACTGAGCTCTGACCTGTGGGCAATAAAAGTTGATGGTAACGTTAGCCACATTAGCCACACAATGTGCTAACACTAAGGACTTTTCCACTGTTGTGAGTACATTCCCATCAAAAATAAAAGTAATCCGCTGGAGCTTTAGTTCCTAAAATGCTGGGAGTGCATGATGAGTCTTGTGTTCACTCTTGCAGCCAAAGCAGAACATTTGGTGTGTTTTGCTTGTAGCTTAGACTTTTTAGAGTCAGCAGAAGCAGCTCTAGAAAGTGAATGAACTTGTTGGACTGAGAGGCAGCTGCTTATTCTGAGTAGTTCACCTGGAAACAGCAGGAAGTAAGGAGGCGGATTATGAGGACATATGAGTTGGATGACATTTGGTTTGTTAGCTGGTGCATCAGACTTAGGTCAGATTCTTACTGGCTTGTAAAACTGGGAGGTTATTTACTCAAGGGTCGCCTGAAATGGCAAAAGTAAACGTCTTTAAGCCTTACCGGTTATTATTTTACACTTCCAAGTTTACAGCAACCACAGACCATATAATAGAAATTAATTTTCACTGTATAAAACCTTTTAAAGGTGAATATATTCTCCTGACAAATTGATACGTTGTATTTTTGTCTTTTTTTGGAACAGAGCATTCTTTACATTTTCCGAAGGCCCTAAAATACATATTTTTAATCACTCTCTTGCTATGAGTGATTTGAAACTACACTGATTGGACAGTTGAGAGTGTTTTGCATTCGAAAAGTCTAGATCGTTTTCCTCTGCTTTTCAGAGTGGTTGAAGTGGGCAGGGGAACAGCTGGACGAGGTGATGCCAGTACGTCTGTCAGCAGTCAGGATTTAGCAACATTCCAGTCTGAATCTGGTGCCACTTGATGGGTTGTTTTGCCAAATGTGATTTTAAAACACACACACATACACACAGTCCTGATTAAGTGGATGAACTTTTGAAATCACACCTACATGTTTTTTCCTAACTTTAACACATTAAAGTTACAGAGGAAGGGATTTTCATTACCATGCATTTTAAACAGTTTTGACAGTACGGCTATTTCCTGTATTTGCTGTCCCCAAGAAAACAGACAGATGTGTCATAATGACACATTCTTTCAAAAATCCTCCCTGGAGATGAGTTGCATTTAGTTGCCAAGCTGTTCTCCTGTTTGAGCAATAATTGAACAGCCAAAATTTAATTATAGTAAAAACATTCATTATTTCAGCTCCATAATTGTGAGAAAATGAAGATGTTTCAAGCAGGATGTTCTTTTCCTGCGAAACACCTAAGGGTTAGACTAATACCTCCATTCATTTATGCACATGGCATCAATTAGTCTAACAGTCCTGTTGTCTGCATAGGTATTTAAATGGATTATTTCTACAGCGACAGAGAAAGGCCTGAATGCATATCCCAGCTGCTTTGTGCTATATTGCATTAAAGTGTTTAACTAATGCAGAAAATGAGTTTTGGGTGCAGGGTGGGGGGTGTGCCCTTGCTTGTGGGGCGCTCAGCTGTGTTGTCCACAGCTGCTGGTGTCAGATATGAAAACTGATGACTGGTATCCTGAGCCGTACCTTCAGATGGTCACATCTAAATTCTCCACCACTTGGCACTAATGGGATTATGTGACTTTCCCTTTATTGCCCAGTGAGGTACCGCTGCCTTCATGTGCCCTTTTGAAATCCTTTTGGAGCCACGTCTTCATGTATATACAGTACAGAGGACTGGGTAAAAGGTTACGTTTGATTCTCTGTTAAGCTCCATGTGGCCCATTAGGATGATTGAGGATGATGTTTGTCCTGGTAAATGAATTGTCGGTCACTAGACGTGAGTTTTGTTTATGAGAGCGATGTGCGACGTTTATTTCCTCAGAGCAGCCTCTCTACACTTACAGTTCCTTCCATGAAATTTCTCAGTGCATGATGGATGCTGTTGTCTTACGCAATAAGTTGATTTACAGTATGACAGAGGCGACTGCACTGGCAGCCTGTGACTTATAGGATTGTATAATGGTTTGAGTGTATTAAAATGAATCCCTCCAGGACACTGTAAAACAAATTAACTTACATGAACCATCTGCAGTGAATGTCACACGCTGTGTTGGAGTAAACCAGCTGCTTTTCATTCAGAATTTGCTGCAGTGGTGATATTACATCATCTTCCTTCTCTGCTCTCAAATTTATTCTGCTTGATACAAAAGGCGTCAGAGAAGGACGAAGACAAGCAGGAGAATAAGAGGATGTCAGAGAAGAGTCAGAAAGAATCTCAGTCCAGACTCTGCTCCCAGGGCTAGCTGGTAAACTCATGTGGCTCACAGGCTAACAGCTAGCAAGCCTGGAGCATGCTAATGCTAGGTAGCTCTCTAAGATTAGTCCCCAAGTCTTCTGTTCTCAGGATTGAACACCATTTTATTCAGTAAAGAGCCAGCTAGTTTGCAAACTATCAATTATTTGTGAGTTAGCTTGCTAGCTGCTAATGTGACACAATTTGTCTGCCCTGTCCTCCGGACTGTAGCCTTTTAAGCTCAACTCAGTGATACTCCAGATAGTAGTCAGTTCCCAAACCACGGAAATTCAGCGCTTCTTAATACTAATTTTGATACCACAGCTAAAAATACACCTATTAAATAAATGTATCTAAACAACAATTTAATTTTAAGAAAACTTGGATCAGAGCCTTCAAATAATAAAAAGATATCAGTATTTTTGTAACAAAATTGGGCCAAAAAAACCCCCCCCAAAAAACAAGGAACTTTATCTTTTTTTTGGGTAGCATAGCATTTCTGCTGCAGCTGCCTGATATATGGAAAAAGAATGCAAATAATAAATAGCTTTGATGCGATAGAAATATTAACGTTACCAAAAATATCAGATTTTGTCAAATTTTCATGTAATTACTGTGTTTGTGGTCTCTAACACAAACACTAGCTATTGCTACATTAGCCTGAACAAGCTATTGTAGTCTGAACAAGCTAAGTTAGCCTGGACAAGCTAAAGTAGTCTGAAAAAGCTCAGTTTGCCTGAACAAGCTAAGTTAGCATGGACAAGCTATATTTGCCTGAACAAGCTAAATTAGCACGAACAAGCTGTATTACCCTGAACAAGCTACATTATCCTAATCAAGCTTGATAGCATGAACAAGCTAAGTTAGCCTCAGAGAACGTTGTGTGTGAAGCATTGATACAACAGATGAGGTTGTCACAGTTACAAATGGTAATATTTTAGGGTGTGAACATTTTCATGACGTGTTGTTAATACAAATTAACAACTAAAAGTCTCTCAGCTTAAATTCTGTCTACAGATCTGTTTGTTTTTCTTTAAGCTGCTGTTTGAAGCATTTCCTGTTGATCCACCTGAACTTGTTGAAGCCATTCTAGAGAAATCTCAGCCTTCAGTAGCCTACCTGTGACAGCTGTGGTGCTTTCAGTAACTCTGGTATGCCAGAAAACATGCAGTGTCATGTTGTGAGAAATTTGCTACTCAGTACCATAGTTTCGATTCTCTTGACATCCCTAATCATCTCTCTTGGTCCTTTCAGAGGTCAGTACTGTCAGGACATCTTGCTACTGCAAGAATTCTCATGTCAAAGTTCATTGTTGTTGAACTGATCACAGCAGTTTTCCTGACATGAATTGATTTCACTGTAAAAGCTAGCTTCCTTCTCTGCATCAGCTTTGTCTGCATAGGTTTGGAAGGTGTTTGTGGGGGTAGAATTAGCTTACCAGCACAAACAGGTATATAAACATGGCAGGTCACTTATTCCAATTAGCCCTACTTCCTGTCTCCGTGACCATGTGACTCCTGTTCTCCTCTGGATCTGTCTTGAAATCAAGTCTCAGTAGAGCTTTTTAAAGAATACTGGTTCAAATTTAAATATTTCAGAGTGTAGTTTTGAATGTCTGTAATGCCAAGGACTTTTTGGTTGTTAATTTCCCTTTTGTAATGTCATCCTATAGCGATCCACAGCTGGTGTTCTAGCAGCAGGACACTGTATGAGTATAACAATAACTTGTCACCCAATGCAGCGTATTTTGTGCTTTTTTAAGAAACAGTAGAAACCTGTCAGTGGTGTTTTAGATATTTTTCAACCCACTATCTGCTGTGTATCCCACTACGACAATTTTCATGCGATTTTCTACAAATGATGGGTTTCCTTGAGCAACTGAAACACTAAACACCTGTTTAAATATTGAAAAAGCTGAAAACAAAACTAACTACTGGTATCACAGAAGGCAAGTCTGCAGAAGAGATCTCCAATTAAATAAAACAACATGTTAAGATCAGATTCATTCTAGTCAGACCGGGATGTTATAATCTAGCACATATTGCTCCTGTTTCTTGCTGGACTCCTGCATTACAGAGACTATTTTAGTGAAACCAAAACAAACCCTTGTGTGTGTTTGTAATATCACTTCATATCCCATCGTGTAACATCCCCGTCTGCAAAACAATCTCTGTTAAACTGCGCTTTTGTTTTGTGAGACACACAGCACGTCTTTGGCATCAGTGGTTTTCGGAGAAAGTATTTCCATATTCTGGTTAAGATCAGATGTAACTGATACCCTGTCCTTGAATGTTGCTCCCAGTGATTGAGAGAAAATGCTAGCTGTGGTATCCCGCCCACAGATTCCAGCCCACTTATAATGAAGAAGAGCTGAAACCATCAGTAATCCAACATTGTCTTTTTGTTTTAGTGGAGAGGAAAGAAGCAGTGATGATTTAGATATGAGATGCTGCTCTCCTCCTGTAAACTCTCCTCTGGAAGTATGTTGCCCTTAATGTAGTGGTAAAAACAATTACATTCACTCCAGGGCTGTATTTAAGCACAGTTTTGAGGTATTTGTATTTGTTCCTCTCCGCTACATGTCAGAGGGAGGTATTGTACATTTATCTGACAGCTTTTGTAGATACAGCACAAGTTAAACTAGTGGTTTCCAGCATTTTTGGTTTGTGACGTCTTCCAAAAAGCATTGTGTCGTCTGTCACATTTCAGATGTCTGAGTTTTGTTACCAGCTCCACCAAACAGGGATTTTTCAATCTAAACTTCTCACATGGTTTCATTTCAATAAATATTCAAATGATCCAATATCACACCAAAAATCAGAGATCTGAGAAGAACTCAAAACAATTTTTCTTTTTTCTACCATCCATCGTGTTTGAAACCCTCACATTTTTCTGCTGTCCCTGCATATAAAACTGGATATGAAGTAGTTCAAACCAGCAGCAGCTACAACAGGAATAAGCTGCTGAGACACTGATGCTTCACTAGTAATAATATAATGATGGCAAATTTAGTAATATATCAGTCAGAGGAATGAAACCAGAAGTTTTTCTACAATGCTTTTGTTGGTAATACTTATGTACAATTACTGAAGTAGGATTTTTCATTTGTTGTTTTAGCATGAATTCAAACTGCTGATAAATCCATCTGCTGTTTGAGAAGTGCTCAGGAACTGAGTTCACAAATGATCTGTAGGAACCAGCAGTCAGCAAACCCTGTAGCGGACCAGGAATGGCTGTTTGGAAATAAAAATTATACATACAGGTCTCATGTAAACCCCTATGAACAATGTTGTTTGGGGTAGCGCATTGCTGTAACTCTGATGAAAACTTAGTCAGTCCTCTGGATGTTTGTTGAGAAGCACCTGATTCAGCTGCGTTTTACTGGATGTGCAGACAACCTTGTTTTTAAAGTTTTACTGTGATCACATCACATCAGCCTGCTTGGCAGTTAAAGTTACCACTTTTATTTTAAGGCAGTGTAAAAGTAACACTTTACTGGAGTCGTTAGGGGCTGACGATGTGAATTATTTTAGGACTGATACAGATTGTTGGTGATCAAAGCAGCCGATAACAGTAAAATAACACATTACTGTTCCTAAATCCTCTAAAATCATTACAGTTTCAGTTACACTTACGACTTTTATTTTGAAGCAGCATAGCCTACTGACAGTGCCACCTTAATTCATGTTTTTCTGTGAGGTTCTCTTTGAGCTAGTTTTCTCCAACTACTTCACCAATTAAATTTCAATTCAATTCAATTTTAATTTCACAACTAATTGTTATTGACTTTGTGCTAACATTTAATTAAAGAGCATAAAATAAAGATGTTGAGTATGTCATTTCAAGGACAGGGATTCGTGCTCATATGTGGACATGTACAACAATCAGCCACAACATCCTGACCACTGACAGGTGAAGTGAATAACATTGATCATATTGGTACTATGTGGTGTTCTGATGGAAAACCTTGATCAGACTTAGACACCCAAATAAACATTGTCCCACAACAAACACACTCCCTCATGCAAATGGAAATCCCAAATGTCACTGGCCTACTCCCACAGGAAAATGCACCCCACCACATCAACGAATCAGGAACATGTTGAGGAACATGACAATGGTCCAACATGTTGATTTGACCTCCAAACTTCCTACAACCCATTCTGATCAAGCATCAACAGGATGCAGTGGAACAAGCTGGATTGACAGAGGCCCCACTGCACAAGCCAGAGCACCCAAAGGATCCAGTGCCAACGTCCTGGTTCCAGACCCCATAGGACCCCCTGAGAGGTCCTCTGGTCCAATGGTTCAGAGCATTTTGGACCAACACAATATTAGGCAGGTGGTCATAATGTTATGCCTGATTGGTGTATAAAGTTCAATTATTACCTGGCAGCTATGTGACAACACAGCTTACAGAGTAACTCAAAAGTAATGTAAAGAGTAGTGTAATGATGAACTTTTCACAAGGAATACATAATGCATTAGTTTTAAAAAGTCATGAGCAATGTGTATTCAATCATTGTGAGATGTAATGACCCGACACTGTTAACCTCTAAGCTGCCTACTCACTGGTGTCATCGTACAAAGCAGAAAATACATCCTCATCATTTGTTGTCATCTGCACTCAGACACACTCCAACAACAACCAGTTTGATGAAAGGATTTTATTCTTAACTGATTAACTGATACAAGCGATGTAAATCATTTGGTAACCGTGGCAACGCGTATGTGCGTAAGTGTGAGTGCAGGGATTTCACCCTGATCAGTCAGTCAATAACAGTTGAGACCGCGGTCTGTTGTGTTTGTATCCTCCGTGGACTTTTTCAATTCATTAAGCCCATTAAAAACACACAGCGATCCCAGCGCCTCTACCTGTTTTTCATTATTCATAACAAAGAATAGCAGCTCACAGTAACAACCTGGTTATATTCCTCTTTGTCACTTATTTTTTCTTGGGCTCTTTGTGACACCTGAGAACATAAATATACAAATAGGAAGTATTAAAGATCAGACTGACCTGACTGAATCTCATTTTCTAACATAAGTCCAAATAATATGCTGGTGATGCAGCCAAAACAGTAAAATCAGCCAGTCTGTGGAACTTAATACAGAGAATTACGAGTCTTAAAGTGAATATGAACTGCACCAGAACTAAAATGCAACAGGTCTTTCTCTTTTTCTTTATCAGACATGCTCAGTCTCATGTTTGTCAGATGCCATACACTGATTGTGTGTGTTAATGGCTGCTGCACTGCTATAAAAAAAACCCTTTATCCCAAAAACCACTTTACCCTGACATGAGTGTAAAAGATTCCCATAAAACTGTGGACAGAGCAGCTCCAGCTACAAACAACATTGGCTATTATGCTCTGTAGCTGGCCTGACAGCAACACTGTATGTACCAGCAGTAAACCCCTCACTAATGGAAATAACTGTTCGATATGTACTGTTTGTTTGATAGTTTCCCTTAAATACATTAAATGCAAACACTCATGAAATCACATAACAAAATGCAAAGTTCAGCTGCATGACCAAACTCTTAAGTATGCGTCCTCCCTGGGTCATGAACAGCCAATCAAATCCTTTGATGACTGAGCATGCCAAAAGTGATACGCAAACAACCAATCAGGTGACAGCTGTGTCCTCTGGTTTCACCATGAACTTGTGACACAGCAAATGTTTACACATGCACATTTTATTTTAATTACTTTAACATTTTGGTGAGAGCAGTCATTCATCCCGATCTGCTTTTATTTATTTGTGTAAAATGCTTCATTTGTGTGTGCTTTTCATTTCTGATATAGTCGCTCAATTCAAAATAATCCTTTTTATGTGGTCTTTATTAAAAGTAAGCCATTAAAATGATCAATAATCTTCAGTATTGGCTGAAATGAAGCAGTTTATCAGGACCCATTTTTAGCTATATTGCACAACCATTCATTATATTAAATTATATTATATACATTGTATACTGATAAAGCTACATTAGCTTAAATTTTAAAAAATGTTGCTGCTTCATGTCTAATTCTTAATTCTCTGTCACAACTCTGTTTTCTTGAAGTAGTAACATCAAATTATACAAATAAATATGCAAAATATAAATGTGTATAATGTAGTTTGTCATTTCTTGTTTTCAAATGTCCTGTTTCTTTTTATTTTAGTCAGTTTTTGTTGTGAAAGAAAAGGTTGTCGATGATAACTATTACATAACGCAATCTTGGAGATATAATTCAGTAATTATATCTGCATGTTTTAGTTGCTTAACCCTAACCACGCTGTTACTGTAGTGTATTTTGTATGATTTTATCCAAACCTAATCATGTCACCATGCACCAGTATTAAAGGAGCTTAATTGCATGACAAGGTTTTGCTCCAGTATCAAGTCCTTGTCTTGTGATGGAGTTCGATGCTTGGCAGTGATCTGTCTCAGAGAGCTGCTCCATTTAGCATGAATAGGGAGAATGTCAAACCATTATCAGAGCCACCTGCTACACCCACAGCCCTGATGCTGCTCCCGCCTGACCTCCCCTCCAGATCCTCACCTCATCTGATCTGCCAAGTGGCCACCTGAGTTGAGAGCTGCTCTGCTGCGTTTTGAGGAGCTGTGACTCCCAGACCCCTCCGCAGAGTTCAGCTCTGCCAGAACTATACATGTTAAATGGGACTTCTGTCTCATTTCTAATAGATGCTCCTTCACACTCAGCAAGAATCAGAATATGTCCCAGAGATATTAGCAAATTTCTCTCCCAGAGACACGAGCGGTTTAGCTCTCAAGGCCGCGGTGTTGACTGCAGCGATGGCAGGATGAGGAGGTGTATGAAGGAGCTTATGTCCTGGTGTGGGGGCGGAATGGGAGGCCTCTTGGCTGTTTAACTTCCATTTTGTTTTTATGTATTAATCACACGTAGACAGCTTTAGTGACATTTCTGTGCATAATAAACCAGAGGTCTGCTTAAAACACATGTTTGATTTTGAACTTTGAGACCACTGTTGGAGTATCTTTGTTCTTTTAGACCAGGGGTGTCCAATCCTGGGCCTCGAGGGCCACTATCCTGCATGTTCTAGATGTTTCTCTCTTCCAATACACCTGATTCAAATGATCAGCTCATCATCAAGCTCTGCAGAAGCCTGATAACGATCCTGATCATCTAATCAGGTGTGTTAGGAGAGGGAAATATCTAAAACATGCTAGATAGGGTCTCCTCAAGGACCAGGATTAGACACCCCTGGTCTAAAAGAACAAAGATATGACCTAGAGATATGGAATAGAGTCCAACCAGCAAACTCTCTGTGGATTAGAAAAGTAGCATAATAGCAACAACTACACGCCAATGGTGTCTGCAGCTGTCTAACTGTACAGAGCGTGATTGTACCCTGTGAAACAGACATCAAAGAGTATTTCCACAATTTTCTTTCATGAGCTAAAGTCCATTTTGTTTCCATTTTCACTCTTCCTTAAGCACAGACTGAGGTGAATGTTCACACTGACAGTGTTACACAGGAGCCCAGTATTGACCACAGTTATCTGACCTCCATCACTCCACAGTGACCTTTCACATTTTCATTCCCTTGCAAGCTAATAAATCTATATGCTGATTGCTCTCCTCTCTCCAGCCGGCCATTCCTCCTCATTCCCACTTCCTGTCATTACTGCCAACACTTAGCTGGTAATGATCATCTTTTAAAGTATTTACATTGAAAGGTGAACATAACCTGTGACATCATTCGTCTCATTTGTTATTTCCTGCAGACACCAAATCGTAGATGGTCGGCGCATAGTGGCAAAACTGAAATGAACTAAAATTTCACTCCAGGCATTGACAAAAATAAATTTATATTTTTGCCTTGTTACCCTTTCAAACAGGAATTATTACTTTGGAGGATTTGAGAGTACCCAAAACTGTGTTTTAATAAAATT
This sequence comes from Dascyllus trimaculatus, assembly GCA_024666655.1. Taxonomy (NCBI): domain Eukaryota; kingdom Metazoa; phylum Chordata; class Actinopteri; family Pomacentridae; genus Dascyllus; species Dascyllus trimaculatus. The sequence continues at coordinate 18,805,395 of CM045468.1, forward strand.
AACAATAACTACATTCTGTTGAGGCCACTCTCCATGAAGACTGCTGCTGTTAATCTGCAGCAGGTTGGTGCAAAGCTGCTGTGAGTGTGAATGTTTTAATAGTTATGTTATTTAAAGTACCTATAAAATACTAAAAATGACCTAAAGTGAGTGACGAGGGAAAACATTAATGCAAATGCTGCAGAAATGCTTTCATCCAAACTTATGTGCCTTATTTTTTATTGCATCAGTTTATGTCAGTGTAAACTCTCGAAGGCCTTTCGGAAGTGAGCAGATAATAAATGGGAGCTGCTCACTAAGAAACGTGACTGACACAGTGAACGGCACAGCTGAGCTCGGTCCAGTTTGTCTTGGCGGTTGTGTGTGGCGAGGCCCCCACTCAGCATTTATCGGCTGTGTTTATCACGGAGCGACATCTCGAGGATGAGCGGGGGGGTTCAGTCAATAACATGTCCCGGGTTTAGGTCGAGCCTCCTGCAGTCAGCAGGCTCCCATCGATAGAGAAGCAGAGCCACGCTGACCTATTCAGCAGCCTCCCCCCCTGAAAATGAATTCTTTAAACCTTCAGAGAGGAGAGCTGCAGCGCTGGCTCGGATCCAACAGGGATCCTGCGACCAGAGCACGGCTTAATCTACTCAATGTGAAACCAAACCTGGGAAACAACCTCATGTCTAGTAGAAATTAGGTTTGTTTTCCACAGCAGATAGGATTTTTACATCAGCTGAATGCCAATTGTTAGATCTACCTGTTTGGTAAATGGAGCCCATTCAATGCTGTGGCTGCGTGCTCAACCGGGATGAAAACAAATCCGGCCATGTACATTCATGATCATGTTTTCTCAGAAATGATCTACAAAACATGCTTGAGGGAAATGGATGCCATGTTTGTGTCTATGCTAAGCGGATCTATGATTAAATCCACCTATCAGGAGCCGGCACAGAAGATTCACATCATAAAAATCTCTCAGGTCGCGTCACTCAAACCTGATGCTCCAACATCCCATAATGCCGGGTGCTTTGCTGGGCATTTCCAGTTAAAAGCTTCAGTTTCTGGAAGCCTGTCGATACGATTGATGGATCATTAATCAAGGCCTCTGTTTACGCTTTTCGCCTTAAACATTGTTCTTTCAGACTTGTTTACTTTGGAGAAATTGACATGTCTCTTTGCTGTTTGTCTGCATTTACACTAAAGCGGCTCTCATGACCTGCGATATGTGGATTTACTTAAGCAAAGAGACGTTACAGGCTTTCTCTAATACTACATGAATATTTTCTGGAGCCATGGGATCATTATAATTTATAACTAGTTCACCAAAAAACAACAGATCAGTGATGAAAACATAATTATGAGAACTGTTAAGTTCGATCCACAGATACTGATTCATTTGATCAAAGAAAAAGTCTACATGTCAAAAAAAACTAGGATCTTATGACTTTACTTGTGTTTATGCTGGTTAAAGAGGTTATAAACCGTATAATATATATGACTATATCTTATTTTACAGGCTGTATTTGTTTATAGTGTAATTATAGCAAAGAAATCCAGCTACTAGTAAATGATATGAGAAGCCACAAAAATAAACTGACAGTAATATGTATGATTACAGTATTTAAAAAGAAAATGCAGACAACCTTGTTTGGATGTATTTTAAAGCAATAGCTTGACGTTTTGGGAAATGCTTCTTTTCTTAACTGGCGAGAGTTAGATGAGAAGATTGGTGCCAAACTTCGAATTAAACCCAAAATTATTCATGCCAATTTTAGATCTAGAGAGAATCTTTATTTGACCAGTAGGTTTTTTCTGGCTGGAAATGACATGAAGAACAGATAAAAGATGGTAAGGCGCTGTGTTAAAGAAGCATATGGTGAATTTTGATTGTTTGATGCTTATTTTTTAATTTTTTTTAAAAACTAAAATTGCTTTAAAAATGCAGAATAAATCAAAGTTTGTCACTGGTATGTCTAAGTTGGGGCCTGGCTGTTGTCTGTATGCTGAATATTAAACTACATTCAGTCGCTAGCTGGCTTAGCTTAGCATATAGACTAAACACAAGGGTAAACAAGCAGCCTGACTTTGTCCGAAGCAAAACAAACTGCTTTAATTAATCGAGAATATGGGGACCTTTGCATTGTTACAGCCACAAAAGGGATGGTGCAAACACTTAAGAGATGCAAGATTTTATCTATATCGCACACATTCTTTTAAATGTGTTAATATTGCACCCAATGAATGGATGCAATAGGACCTTATAAACATCATTTTTGAATTCCCTGTGTCTGTCAGAGCACAAGAGAAGTCTTTTTTGTTTTTTAAAAATGTAATTAAACTACAAATTTCAAACATGCTGTTCTGGAGGAAGAAGAATCTGATCATACTGACTGTTAGAGCCCATTTATGAATTGCCACATGTTGATTTTTAATGCTTTCCAGAGTCTTTGTGTGTGGAGTTCCTGTGTCTGACACTTCGTTCCTCTTAGCGTGGCCTGTACTCCAGCTACAAGCCCTCAGGATCCCTAACTTTGCCAACATGCTGTTGAAAAATGAAACTAATGGAGCCAAATGTTTGCTCTTCATTTGGTTAAACGACTGATTCTTTGACAACTACCAGACGAGTTGTAGGCTCAGTGAAGTTCGACCCTCTTACAGCCTATTTTTCAGGAGAGCACTTGTTGGTAGAAAATGACTGTGAACATACAAACAAGAGTTGCACTGAAATTGCAAACCATCTAATTTGATGAGAATGCCCTGCCTTCGAGTATCATTTTCCAGAAGCCCACATAGAGCACCTGGATACGCTACATCACCAGGGAATGGGAGGTAATAAGTGCGGACATCAATGCAGGAAAACAGACACCGGCATGTTTGCCTGTCCTGCTGGATTATCCGAGGGTTGCGTCAGTGACCCGAGGCGGCCACTGAGATTTGAGTTGTGAGTGCATCAAAGTCCTGTCAATAGCATTTTGTCAGGATTGATTCTTTTATGTTGTATATGAAAATGCTCATTCAGTTTTTGGACCACCCAGGTGATCATTCCCACGACAGAAATGTCCTAATGCCAGACGCTTCTGCATCAGGAATCAAGCCCTAATATTTTGCACACTCAGTACATTAGAGAGCTAAAAAAAAAGCCTCTCATCAAACGAAGAAACGCGTCTGAAAATAGCGCAGGTAGTGTGAGAGCCGCTTCCTGTTCTACCGCAGCCGTGATTTGTGTGAGTGGTAATGATCTGTGTCATTCAGCTTCTAACTGGGATCTCACTCTGCAGCTGACTCATATGCTTTTTATAGCTGTCTCTGCCATTCCACTTTATAGCCACCGTGTGTGTGTGTGTGTGTGACAACACCATCCTGCTGGGAAAGAAACACAGTGTTCACAGTGCATTGACTTAAAGTTTTTACATACCCAGGAGCTTAAGCCAACATGAGTACAGTTAACTTGCTGCTTGATTTGTGAGGTGCAGCTCAGGGTTTGGCTTGAATCATGGTTTTATGGCGTCTGTTTACTGCTGTTTTATGGCTAATAATAAATAGAAATACTTTATTACAGACATTTGGAACTTCTGGTTGAAAATACCAACTATTTTGACATCACAAGGACACGAACTTGAATATTTAATGCTTCAAATTTGTTTGACAATTTGGGAAATATACTTTAAGAGTTAGGTGAGAAGATTGATAGCACTGTAATGTCTGTATATTAACAATGAAGCTCGTAAAGGCAGGTTGTTAGCTTAGCATAGCACAAAGACCCAGAACATGGTACCTGGACTGTGTTTGACAGTAACCAAATACACCTACTACCTTCTAAAGCTGACTAATTATCACATTATATTTCATGTTTGTAGGATAAATGTGACAGTTTGTTAGTTTAGCTTATCATAAAGACTAAAAACAGGGTCAAACAGCTAGCCTCACCTTGTCCAAAAGTAACAAAAGACACCGACTTCATTCTTAAGCTTACTAGTTAACACTATTATATTATACTCTGTCTCTGGGACAGTTAAAAAGCTTAATTAGCTTAGCTTTAATACAGCTAGCCTGGCTCTGTCCAAAAGTGTTAAAATACACCTTCTCCCTTCTAAAGCTTACTTATTAGCACATTGTATCTCATGTTTACATGATAAAAAATGAGGTTCTGTTAGCTTAGCTTATCACAAAGACTGAAAACAGGGTCAAGCAACCAGCCTAGCTTTGTCCAAAAGTGACAAAAGACACCAACCCCACTCTTAAGCTCTCTAAATAACATTAATGTTTTCTATTTTGTCTACAGGATAGATATAAAGCTTGATTAGCTTAGCATGACAACTATGAAAGGCTCTGGCTCTGTCCACAAGTGTCAAAATCCACCTGCTTCCTTCTAAAGCACAGTATTTAGCACATATTTCATGTTTATGGGATAAATATGAAGCTAAGTTAGCTTAGCTTAGCATAAAGATGGAGAAACAACTTGTCTATATCTGCACTGGAATCAATAAACAAGTAAGACAGCATGTGTTATTCTGCAAAAGCCAACACTGGCAACTAACGAGTGAAACATTCACTGGCTAAAGACCTAGGTACTTTCTTTCTGACTAAAACACCCTGAAACGACTGACTTACACAACTTTGAATGAATATATTGAGCCACATCTGCTGCCTGTTAACACATTTTCCAAGTTTGTAAGGTGATATTATGTCAGTACTGTACTGCTTATTGTGCTGCAGCCAAGAGGTCAAGATTAGAAACAATGTCAATATGCATTGTTTCTTGCTTCATTTTCGTCATGAAAATTAAAATACAGTAGCTTTAGATTATTATTAGAAATATATGTATTCATACATATAGCTAAGCTTGCATACAAAACCTATATGAACATAGATTTGTAGATAGCCACCCACCCACATGCCCATTAACCGTTCCTTACAATGGTGGTGATTTTTGTGCTGCTACTACTGAATGAATATTGAGCAAACCCACTGTCTCTGCGGCTCAGTGGTTCCTCTTGTCTGCAGACAAGCTCTCCCACAGTCCTCTCTGTGTTAGATGACAGGCCTGTGAATGGGAATGGTGAGGGGAAGCCCTGCGCCCGGGTGAAGCAGAATGGAGGACGAGCTGCTTTGCATGTCAGATTTACTGGAGCTGTCAGCCTGAGACGGCCGATACTGGTGGACTGACCAAAACTGACCCGTTTTCGCAGCACAAAAGGTGCAGGGTGTGTGTGCTGTATTCATCTGGGCTGAACTGTGGATCCCCATGAAGCCAAGCAGAGCAAAATTCTTTGTAGTATTAAACACAGGTCATCTCATTACATCATAAATGTGACTTTTCTCTCTCTGAGGTTGCTAATTTATGCTACATGCACCAGAATAGCTCAGAAACACATCTCATCCTTTTACATTAAGTCCAGTTTGCTGCCTGCTGGTTGCCTCCCATAAATACACACTCCTTGCTGTGATGGTTGCTCCTCTATCTGATTTAGGAATGTTTTTCTCTCCTGGATTGATTAATGCTAGAGGATAGCAGACAAGTAGAACCCTTCAGTCTTTTTAATAGTTAAATCTTTACAATATCTGTTTTTGCTAGTATATAATGTATTCCCTTGGTAGTGACTTGTGTATTTATTTAATTACATTTGTTGTGGTTTAATGGCTCCTGCATTAGGATATAGTTGTGGTTCTGTATGACAGTAATTTGATTGGTGAAGTACAGTCTTGTTGACACCACATTAAAGAGCTAATGCTAGCTAGTGCCTTTCTATAATGTGTAGCAAACACAGTACTGAGTGTGTGATGGCTAATGAGCAAGTGTTGAAATAGCATGAATAAAAAGCATTATCCAGTGGGAATCAGTGGGTGCATTACCACAAAGCTAACTAGCTTCCACTCTGCGAACAGAAGTACTAGCATTACTTGCCTGCTCAGAAAGACTAACTAGCTTCTTCCTTCCAAGTAGAAGTACAAGCAGTTACTACCTAGCATCTGTGTTCCAAGTAGAAGAACTAGCAGCTTCTACCCCAAACGGCTAACTAGCTTCTGCTTGCCAAGTACTAGCAATAGCTTCTGTTCCTGCATCTATCTGTAAAAGTAGCAGCAGCTTCCAGCTTGATATGCTAGCTAGCTTCTACTTGCTGAGTAGAAATGCTTGCAACTTCTACCCCAAAAGACTATCTGGCTTCTCCTTGCCAAGTGTAAGTACTTATAATGTTCCACCTTGAAAGAGTAACTAACTTCTGCTTTCCAAGTACAAGTACTACCACATTCCACTCAAAAAGGCTAACTAACTGTAGAAGCACTAGCAATTTCCATGTTGAACGACTACCTAGCTTCTTCTTCCCGTTAGAAGTTCTAGCAGCTTCCACTCAGAAAGTTCAGCTGTCTGCCCTCTCACAGGGAGAGTAGATTTTTAGCATAGATTGGTAGTTTTCACTTAATGAAAGGATCGCTAACAGAACAACACAGGACATCACAAATGCTATGCACTTGTTAAGTCTGATGCTATAAGTGGCATAATAGCTATTTGGGTCCAACAGAAGCTGTGATCTTTTTAATGATCACTTTCTTCAGTCGTTGCTGTTGGATTACTGAGGATGATCATTGTAGCTGTTCTCCCAAGTGGTATAATCAAGGGTTGAGTCCAGGCAGCCATTAAATAAAGGATTTACAAAGGTGAAATATCACATTCTGGCTGAGGTGTTTCTGAAAAAACAAGTTATTAATAATAATTGATAGTAATAACTAGTCTAACTAGAAGTGGCTGGCAGAACTATTGTTAGTAAGTTGAGGGTAAGTCAGTGAACTACAGCACCTGCAGGGCCCAAATCAGCAGAGATAAGTGCCATCATATGGCAGTCTTGTTGATCTGAGTGGAGAAAAATGGATACCACACTAACATGGGATACATGTATCATAAGAAAAATGTTAGAATGATAACTGCATTATTTCTGGAGTCAGATCTAGAGCTTGTACCCAGAAACGGTTTTACTGGAAGGCCAATATGTCACGTCTTGAAGAGACAGACATGTTAAATTGTTAACAGTCTGTAACCAGAACTATGCAGGAAAACTGTCTGTGCTGGTAGCTTCACATGGTTATGGCTTCAGTCAGTCCTGCACCAGGAATGTGACTCTGAAGGAAATTCTGAGGAATTTGATTGATTCTTGGCAAAAGGTTGTTCAACAAAACATAAAAGAAGGAGAAAGTAATAAATAGAGCAATTGCAAAGTAAGCCAATTTTAGCTGTTTATATAAAGTACTGGACAGTGTGATGCAGCCTCAGGCCCAGAGTAAGAAGAATATGTACATGCTACGGAAATAAGAAGCGTGACTTGTTGCTACAGTCTGCTTCTTATATAATAGTAATCACTATGGTGAAACTCAGATGCCAGCGCTGCTGACACTTATCTGCCAGAACGTCAGCTTTTGAATTTTAATTTTTAAATGTTATTTTTGGGCTTCAAAGATTTGCTTATAAGCACTGGGAGAAAAAGTCTTACTGGCATATTTTACATCTCTGCTAATGTAAATGCAGACATAGCAACCACGGGGACAACCTTCTCTTTGATTTCCTGTTTGAAATTCAAGATTTGAAGTGTTGACAGATGGAACACGTGAGCGCTGCATGTACAAATGTCCAGGCTGGGGCTGAAATCGGCTGCAGGAATAAAGCCCTGGTAGAAACGGTTGCCAGCTTGGTGTCTTTCCTGTCTGTGTCTCTGGGCTTCAGTACATTGTTTGAAGCAGACTAAGCTGCATGGCGACAGAGGCTTTTTGAGTGCCAGGTTCCCATTCACACTGATCACACATTAGACTGATCAAATCAGACCTCCAGGCCTGCTTCCTGACTAACTCAATTTGCTCTTGTACGCTTCCCTTTTCACGCTGAGCACACGCATGCACACACTGACACACACACAGACCTGTATGCACGCTTAAACATGTGCACACATACAGAAAACCGACAGAGAGTGGGGCAGTACCCATTGAGCTCTAATGAAAAGCAGAAAAAGCTGTTACCTTGGCAACTGCCAGCATACATCTTCAGGAGGACCCAGATTTCCTGTCTCACTGCGATCGTATTGTTTTGGTTCTCTTTTGATAGCCGCGGCATCCCTAGACGGATTATCTCACCGCGGCAAGAATTTATGCAAAATCATCGCAAATTAAACAGCAGCCGTTTGTGCAGAGAGGAAGCTGAAAATCCACAGTCACTCATTTAACACTGAGACTCTAATAACACCCCAACTCTTAAAAGGCAAATAGAATCATTGATCTGAGTGATTTTATGTTGGCCTTCAGCCTGTTTCTCCTCTGTGCATTCAGCTGTTGAGCCCCTCTACAGCAAGACCCCTACTGTCAAAAGCAGAGGATCATGAGTATTAAACTAGCAGTATGATTTATCCAAATTACCTCTCAATGAGGTGTACGGTTTGAATGAACATGTTTATTATGCCAGAATATCCACATAAGAGCATTTTTATCAGCGCTCCATCCAGTGTGAGAAAAACCGGGATGAAAATGGAGACAGATCTCCTGTCAAGGCACTGAAATCACGCAGCGTTGACCTTTTTTTTTCTTTGAAGGATGAGCGTGTTTCCTGGAAAAATGTTGAATTCAACTCCTGTATATTCCAGTATAAACCTGAAGCCATTTGTGTCTGGAATATATTTGATTCTACAAAGGACACTGTTCTCATCATTATCATTCTCATCACCATCACCATAATCAGATTATTATAATTATTATAATTGCGTGTGCAGCGCTTGTTATCTTTGTATGTTGGCATAAACAGGAAACAAATCAGACCCCCACGTGGGAGGCTCTTGGAACGGCTGAAGATTTACCTGGATGTAAATTTAACCAAACATCCAAGCCAGGAGGAGTCTACCTTAAACCCACAGTGACAGTCAGCCGTCCCACCTCCAAGCCATGGAGGCTTCTCTGTGGTTAAATAACACAGCAGATAATTAGCTGTGTGTGCAGCATGTTCTCTGCTGTGACGTCTCTCTCCTTGGGGTTTGTGTTTGTGATGTGTTTGTTGTCAGCACACAATGCTGCTAAATGTGAGATTTTATGATAAACAAGTATAATGTAAAATCAGTAAACCCTAGATTCTGGTTCAGAAACGTAGCAAACTGAAAAAAAGTTTTTTGATGATAATTTCTTTAAAATTTTGTCTTAATCATATTTGAACTTTGGACAATGGGGCTCTACATGGCTACAACATTTTTTGTTGAAGTTGTTTAATCAGTTTGGCTTACTTTACTTAAAAGATGTCAGTATTTTTGCTTTTTAATGAAGGAGTTCAGCCGGAAACAGGTGATATCACATGTTTCACTGCACCAGTCAGACCTCAGTAAAATTTAAATCAGTATTTTTGTTTGTTCATGGTCCCAGGCCGCCATCTAGTTGAATTTTTGAGTGGTTAAAAAAAGGAAATGTTAGTGAGGTCTTCATTTTGTAGCCTGTGTTGCTAAGATTGTTGCTAACTTTATTCAGTTGATTGTGAACATTCTCTCATGACAAATTCAGGCACATACAGATGTGGAATGACGCTGTCCCTTTGTTGAAAGAATACTGTTACATGGGTGGAGCTTGGTTGGACATGTTTATTGTCATGTTCCACTGGACCAATCAGAAAAAAAGAACATTTTAATTGATATTTTTGTTTGGGAATGTTGCCAGGCCTCTGTTCATGAGAGTTTTAGATTTTTAGAGTGTTAAACTGACAGTGCTAGCTTAAACCTAAATTGTTTCTTATTCAATCACAAAAATGCAGTTTGTAAAGAAATATTTTTTAAGTGCTTTTAAAGCATACTCAACCAGTTTACCATTCATAACAGAGGTATGTAAGAAGCTGACCCTTTGTGTAAAGAGCAAGGGAAAAAAAGCTAAATTTGGCTCCTTTCGTCGCCTCTGAAGTCAGAGGCTTCCAGATCTGGGCCCATCAGATCAGAGTGGAGCAGGGAGGAGGGCCTTAAAGAGACTTAGAAGGACTGTTCCAGACAACGATGCATAAAATGCAAGTTTTTAATGAATAAGGGCTCTTTTGAACCTCAATTCTTGCCAGTGTATATCATTAGAGCACCAGAATAAAAGCAATGTGCATGACAGGTCTTCCTTTAAAAAAAAGAAAAGGATCCAAATCCATGCTGCAGATTCAGTAAATCCTTTTTTGTCCCTGTCAAAACCTAGCACTTACCTACAGTGCATCACAGCCTCCAACAGTTTGACCAGAGAGCCAGGTAGAATCCAGGCAGAGATCAGAGATTTTTTTTTGCACTTAAGTGACATCACTTGAGGACATTCACCAGACTTCAGACAGCTCCCTCTGGAGACAAAAGGCTTTCTACTACTCTTTTCACACAGACAGTAGTACTCCCCAACACCTGGATGCGTTGAATTTGTGGAGTTCCCCTTAAAATCTGACCTTTTTTATTGTGTGACATCGGTTTGCATGCGTAAACCTCTGTTCATGCTAACATTTCATCATTCTCCTGCTTGGTAATTACCTGACTGGTGCTAATGGTTTGTTTTTTGTCTTTGATTCATGACTTGGAGAGGGTTGTTGTACCTCTGTTGCTTTAATGTGTCAGGCAGTCAAATGACTCCTTTAGCAACTTTTATCACTTAATAGCTGCACATTCCCTCTATTATTTAACAGACAGGGCTTTTCCTTACACGTCTTTCTTGCTTCTGCAAGACAATAAGTGGCTTACAGTGTTGCCACCCAGATACAGGTGACTCAGTTGGCTCATCAGAGGTTTGCTGTGACACAAGAGGTCTAAGTTGCTGATGTAGACAACAAAGTAACCTTGTGTGGGTTCTCCATAAAGACAACTGCAGGATTGTGCACATGACTTGTGACTGGTTGATGACAGAAAATGGTGTGTTTTCACATCCTTATGGGGATGACAGCTCTGAGAAATCTTTATCTTGCTAACATGAGAAGCATGACACATCTAACATTAACATTTAGAAGAGAATGTGATTGATACATGGGGCCTTTTCATGTGAGGCAGTCGTAGCTGATCACAAATGTTTTTTGATGTCAGAAAACCAAATATACTGTATGTTTTATGTTCAGTGTGCTGACATAAATGTTGTTAGGAAAATGCTTTCTTTTTGACCCTTTAATATAGTACATTCAATTACTTCATGCCCCCTAACAGGTGCTAACAGTCTTTTTAGCCTTGTTAGCATTGTGGCTATACAAAATGGCAGTTTTAATCATTTGTTGCTTTAGTCTTGACTCAAATTTCTCAGTTCATGTTAACCCCAGCTGTATTTTCTGTTCATTACTAATGATGACATCTTAGTATGCTGATGTGTAATATTAAATGATGGTAAACATTATAATGATGCTAAACATCAGCATGTTAGCATTGTCATAGTGAACATATTTGTCGAACATTAGCATTTAGTTCAAATAGCTACCAGCATGGTTACATTGTCTTGTTAGCCATGTCAGTGTGAGTCTGTGTGACAGTCAACCAGTTTTTCCAGACTAAAACACCAAAGGTAACAAACTAAGTTAATATATTTGGTAAATATAATTGTGAAATGTTAAAATACTAGCATTATCATTTTGAGCTTATTAGTTTGCTGACATTAGCTTCAAGCACCACTGTGCCCTCACAGCTTCACAGAGCAGCTAGCATGGCTGTAGACTCTAAACGTTGTTGTATAGTTATGTCACCTTGTTACCATGTCAGTGTGAATATGTGTGACATCCACCACTTTGGTCCAGAACAACAAATCATCAAACTAATGTGGTAAACTTGCTGAACATAGTTGCTAAATATTAGCATGCTAACATTGTTATTGTTAGCTTGCTTATTTTAGCCATTAGCTTAAAAAACCACTGTGCCTTACAGCCTCGCAGAGTAGCTAGCATAACTGTAGCCTCCTGACTTTGTTCTTATCACTGTCTTATATATTAATGTGTTTGTGCCTAAAGTTATTATTTGTACTCATTGAATTCCACTAGTATGAATGAGTAGTTATTTTTTCACCTGTTGAAGCTCTCTTTCATTCCACATCTTTTCCACATTTCTCTAACTTTGAATTGAGGGTATCAAAGCAAAAAAGTTTGTTATATATTTATGTGTGGAATGAATACTGCTAGATATAATTGGTCTATTATTAATTTATTGACCTCATTTACAAACGAACTAGCCAATATAAGAAAAAAACACATAGGCTTGGTTTGTTTGCAAAGAGACAACATGAGTTTCGTACTAACCCATGTAGACAAAGTCTCATGGACACATCAGAAGCTCTGATGACCTTTCATCCCTCCAGGTTGCAGATTTGGGCAACAGGAGGTTGTTTCTAAGCAAATCTTATTACATTTTCAGTATGATAGATCATCTGTGCTCTTAGCTGTGATTTCCTTTCTCCTGCATTAAGATCAGACCATGAAGAAAGAGCTAAAAATGAGAATGAATCCAGACTGTGGTTTGCCCTTGGTTCATTTTGTTTTGCTAAGCTTTCCAAGCCTGAGGCTTTGGCTATTACATGTCACCATCTGTCTCCTTATGCACATAAGTCTGTGCATTTTGTATTACATCCTGCCTCACAGTGAAATACAGCAAATTTAACTTGGAAGAGGACACAGGCTTAAAATTGGTGAGCTTATTTGATGCCATTTGGTTTTGTATTGCATTGGCATTGCCAAACACACCAAACTAGATTCAGGAACCCTGCTTTGCTGTATGGAATACAACTGAATTGTTTTCATAGTTACAGCCTTTGTGTGGCGTTCAACCTGAAGAATTGTGGGAAAAGTCCTACATCTTTTACCTGCTGCAGCAGCCTCTCATAATTCATGTTCGATAAATAAGCAAATCATTACACTGCATTTGGCATATTTTACTTTTGGTTGAGCTAATGCTCTGCAGTAAGATTGATCCAATATCCCAGCGGCTATTCTAGCAGCAGGGTAGCGTTAACTAGTGTTTCCTGAGCTCTCATTAATGCATTAAGTGTGCATTTTGATTGGAAAAATGTTTGTATCTAATGTTCAGGAGTTTAAATATACAGGCACTTATTGTTTATTTTGTAGAAAGTAAATGGGCTCTTGTATAAATTGAATATTAACATAAGGAGGCCTCAGACCCAGCAGAGCCAAGTAACTTCCAGCAGTCCTCAAGTGGAGCATGAACCTGCATCTATTTATGTCATTTTCTCTCCTCTCTTCTTCTTCTTCCTCCTCGTCCTCCTCAGACGGCCTATAAACCCTGGTTGTGTGCTCAGTATTTCCCCACCACCCAGCAGTCCTGCCAGAGGAAGGTACCATGCCACCAGTACTGCCTGGAGGTCCAGCAGAGCTGTCCATTCATCCTGCCTGACAACGATGACCTGATCCACGGCGGCAGCCCCAGCTTCATCTGTACAGGTTAATACGACTCTGCCCTGTGCTGCTGCTTGCATCCAGCACATGAATGCTGACTGCCTGTTTGCACGTGTGGGCGTTTGTGTGGCCTTGTGTTCTCTTCAGAGATGAGCCTCCCAATTTAATTTATGTTAGTGAATATCTAGTGAGCAGCGTTTTATAAAACGTTGCACAGTATTTATTCATCCAGAATGTGTGTCTCCATATTGACTGGATGGTCTCCCTGGAGGAGAACAGAGAGGTGTTTCTGAAGGCTTTCTGATGACATCTAGTGGCACATTTGAGCATTGCACCACTCACACAAGGACATTTTAACAATGCATTGATAAATTGAATTTGGCCTGTCTCTCAATATTTACTGCAGTTTATTCCGTAGTAATCACCAAGGACTCAGCCTCAGAGGACCAGACACTGGCTGTATGCCAAAGCACAAGTTATCTGCAGGAGATGAGCAACATAATAGAATCATCCTAAAGGTCCATGCAGGAGTTTACACTTATTGTGGATGAAATCTAATTGATGTCCTTGTGAGATGAATGAAAAAAGTAGCTCTGTCTGTGGAGGCTGCAGCAATCCTGTTGGTTTCTCACATGACCGTCAGTAGTTAATGTGACCGACTGGCATAAATGATGGATACCATCTTTTGAAATATTCAAAACATTGTGTTTTGTATACATTTGGAAATGTGTCGGTTCGCTTTTAATATTGATGTCATTTAAGTTGTTGTTTTACTACATTTGGGTAGATTACACCAGAAGTCTTCAAACTGCGACGGAGAAGCAGAGACTAAGATGTAGCATGAGGTAACAGGTGCATGCAGGTGTCCTAAAGTCAACAGTTAGTTACTTATTGTAGTTCAGCCGGCGAACTGATGTACTTATCAACACGGTCAGCAGTTTCAGCTACAGCGCTACTATGACACACGACTCTTGGAGGCAATTAAGCTACTTTAAGTCCTTCGTGCCTGTCTGCCACATTTTGGGTCAAAAATAGAACAACTTGTCTGAGTCATACCTCAGTCAAATCTGAACACACAGATATGATACACAAATTTCTAGATTCAGCATGACTTGCATATCCCAAACATACCATCCTCATAAGTCCATGATTAAAAAAACATCCACATATCTGTAACCAAAGCATATTTAACAGATGCCTCTTGTTGCTGCAGAACTTGCCTGAGAATCATTCCGTTTTTAAGCTTTCTTCAGTATCAAACTAATCCAGATATAGTTATCTATAAACCTGCAAGTACAGTCCAAACAGCTACTACTAATAACTAATTCAGCGTACTACACTATTGGTGCCAAAATGTAAGTGTAAGCCTTAAAAATGGGGTTTTAGTTGCAGCCCACAACTAACTCTGTGGCAGTATTTGTACTTCCTGTTTACATGTCAAAGCACTATGGGAACTGCAGTTCCAAAACTCAGTAATTTATGATTTCGAAACTAGATAGCGAAATAAATCTTGTGATGCACCATCAACATGTTACTGACTTTAACAGCATGGTTCTTATATTCCTAAACTGGTAGACAAGCCAGGTTTGGGTGGATGTGAAATGAGCTGTACCTATTATTGCAGGGGAGTTTTTCAAGCTAATGTTAAGCAGGGTCTTGCAATGCTAAAAAGTTGAATTTAAGACTTTTCAACACATCTTCATCTGAATCATTTTCACACTGTCCTTTTAAAGAAAGGGGTGAATTATTCTGTTTGACACAGGTGGACAAAACCTAGAGGAGAGTGGGTCAAGGTGCCAATCAAACACAGAGAGTTCTAATCCATCAGTCCTCCATCAACTCTCCTCATCCATCACTTTCTGCTTTAGTGTAGTAAAAACAAAGTTCTCCCTCAGCTGCCTAAGTTTTCCTGTGCAGATGAGAGCAGGCACGCTGGCAAGTTGAGATTTCAAGAGTCACCAACTGATGCAGCGATGCGTCACCATCTGTGTGGTCCTGGAGTTTAATTTGAGTTCAGCTGAGGGTCACCATGTCTGGTCCTCCATGCTTTATTAGAGCCACACAGTGAGGTGTAGCAGGTTCGATCCATCTACAGAGCCGATGGATGTCCAAAAGGAGGGTCAGTGTCAGCGAGATAATCATCATTATGCCTCAGATAAACTCCTGGATGCAGGTTGTTGTTATTAACAGATTATTGCTGTAGTGCATCAGGCTGACATCAGCTCTTTTACTGGATGTCTCAGTGCTACCTGGATAACTCTGTCACTCATGCTCGTCCGTGTTTCTTTACATTTTTCTTAACCTGCAACAAAATGAATCCATAAACCTGCCAAGGATTCTTTCTGCAATTAGACATGAACAGATTTAACTTTCAGTTACTACTTATAAACCCCAAAAACACTCAGTGTGTGTTGTGCTTCTCGTGACTTTCTTTGGATGTTTGAGCTTCATCCTTCACTTTAAAGGCCTTGAAAACCTTTTTTCGATCAGCTTCTTACTATGAGCCGTACATACAATTAACTCTGGCAGACTTTAAAATGAAGTTTAAGTAGTGTAAAACGAGTGAGCAAACTGAATTAGAACTGTTTATACAACAACATCTGTCTAATGTTTGCTAACATTAGCCACCATGAAGCAAGTGCTCATACCAGACCAAGAAAGGATGGAGCAGCTGAAGTCCTGAAGAAAAAAAATGTTACTGCAGCTTTAATAAAGGAATGAATTGTACGGAATTGTACTAATGTCTCATGATGTCAGAGCTGGCTTTTCT
Organism: Dascyllus trimaculatus; assembly: GCA_024666655.1. Classification (NCBI taxonomy): domain Eukaryota; kingdom Metazoa; phylum Chordata; class Actinopteri; family Pomacentridae; genus Dascyllus; species Dascyllus trimaculatus. Next base: position 18,821,495 of record CM045468.1, read on the forward strand.
GCTCTACTGAAAGTAAAATGATAACAGTATTTTAATATAATTAAAGCTCCAGAATACAAGTATCATTTATTGGCATTGATTAGCAATGCAAAGCAAATGTATTTTTAATGGTATCCACTGTCAGAACACCAAATTACCAGTGACCCTTGTTTTAACTAGAACAGCAGGAAAACGTCAGCATTTTCACCCGCTGTAATCTCTTTCTCAGGGCTCTTGAGGGATCATCCGTCAGACAGTGAGGCTCAGTGCTGCGACGTCCGATGGGACTCCAAAATGGACAGCCCTTCAGGCGGCACACTAAAAAGGACTGCTTCTTCCTGCCAGCCCGAGGGGGCCTCGGTCACCTCCGCCGCCACCCCCAGACTGTGCAGCGGGCGACTGAAGATCTGCCTGCTGGCCCTCGTCCTCCTACACACTGTCATCATCATTTCAGCCTCCCATAATTCCACATTGGTGGGCGTGGCTGCCATTTTCTCACCAGATGAGAGTGCTTCTAATGAGGAGTGAACCTTGGGGTTGAATCAAGGCTGGAGCTTGCAAAGAATGATGTCGCCGGAGCAGGATTATGGCTTTTACAGTGTCATGGCTGCCAGGGACACATCTGGCGAGACGTGCTGGAAATGCCTCTACAATCTGCCGCCGATGAACCATCAACCACAGGAAGTGGGAGGGTTTTAACTGGAGCTATGGGTGCTGGGATTGGACATCGACCAAACCGAGATGTTTGAGAACCACCCCCCTAAAAGAACTGACCTCTTGCCACTTGAAACCTGCTCATTGTTTCTATTCCATCCAAATGTTTTCTAGCATATTGTCCCTCCTCTCCTCCCCTATCCTCCCCCTCCCTCCCCCCCTCCACCCTCCATTTTCGGTGTGTGTATGGATAGCATGTCAGAGGAAAAACGGACATCGATGAAGCGTGCGCTCTCACTCATCATTACCTTTTTTCAGGTGCCAGAATGTTTTGACATATCAACTGTGTTCCACTTCCTACTCTGTATCACCTTAGAGGCATCTTCTTTACTAGCGTGTCTGTAATGTTGCTCGAGGGCCTGCCAGGACCAGCTCATCCATCACTCATGTGGGTCTTGTTTCTCTGAAAACAAAAATGTACGTGATTCTTCTGTGTTCTAATGTTCAGCTTGTATTTTTGTCCCCCCTGGACCTTTTCTCATCCCCCTACGACGGTACATGCCTACACATTTTAGGACCTTAAGTGCTCTGAGACTGGCTCGCTTTCTCTTCTAACTGTTTAGCCGTTGAGCAAGTTAGGAGGGGTGAAGTGGCAAAGGTAGTGACAGTTCAGCTCACGACCGCAGGGTGTTCCAGCTGAGCTTAGTCGCCGTGCAGTGCTCCTGAAGTGGTGTTCTCTGGTTTTTTAAGTGTTCAGTTTACCTCATACGGTGGAGTCGGTGGAGCCACAGCGAGTATTTAGACCTGTCAGACATAAGACTGCAGGGACAACCCAGGGACACTAGAGGACAGCTGCATGAAGCCAAAACACCAGAAGCCTCATTTATCAACAAAACATAAGCTTGTTCCTACACACACAATCCGATTTATCAGTTTGGTCTTGTGTTTCTGAATGCGCATACATTTGCAGCAGACTCCTGACCACAGATACCCACAAACGAAACCCTAGTGGCACACTTAGCTACAGACACACAGTCCAACTCTGTTGCCAACCATGTCCGGATCAGTGTTCTCTTTTGGAAAGCAGTGTAGCCTGATCTCATTTTCCTCTTGAGTAAAAACATACTAATAAACTCAAAGATAATTGGAAGGTGGAACTTCTTTAGTGTCAGCTTTAATGCTTTAATTTCATGCGAGGTAGCAGGAGTTTGCTAAAAACACTGGCTACTACTAATGTCTACTATAACGTTGATCTTTTAAATCTATCAAAACTCCCAGAAAGATTAAGCACAAAGCCAGCTGACGTATCAAATGCGTCTCAGATTCCCTCTGAATGACGTTGTCTCTATTGTGGATTTTGTCTCCGCTCCATTCATTGTAGAATCTCTTGGACTGCTCATTTCAGACTTTTATCAGCCATGCTTTGCTATAAAGACTGTGTATAAAAGATGGACGTAGCCAGCATGTGATGCCACCCAGTGGTTTGTGGACTTCCATTCTGAAGCCTTGAGTTTGGAATTTAGCCGTCACCATCCTGCTCTTTTGAAACCAGACCAAATATAAAAACAAGAGAGATGGATCTGACTCAGAACTCAAGGACACGAGACACTGCAATAGAGTACAGCTCCACCCTAAAACACACTCTAAATGGGACCATAATTTACAAAATCGACATCACGCTGCATTGAAGTACAGTTGAAACTAGCAATTGAGACCATAAACTCTTTAGGAAAATGTTTCCAGATGTAACAGATCAAGCAGAAGTAGGGACATTTTCTCAAAGACTACTATACGATCTGACTTCTTCTTGCAACCAGACGAGGCGCCCCCTGCTGGTTGTTAGAAAAGAATGCAGGTTGACCTAACCTTTCAGATTTGCTGGTTACGTCCATTTTAATGAAAAGTCTGTGGTTTGCAGTTGTGGATTTTTAAAGGTGCAGTGTGAAAGATTTAGTGGTGTCTAGCAGTGAGGTCACAGACTTCAACTAACTGAATACCTCTCGACTTACACTTCCTTTCCAAGTGTGTAGGAGAACCCGTGAAATTCAAAAGGCCCCCTTTCGAGCCATGTTTGTCCTATCTGGGCTTCTGTAGAAACATGGTGGTCCAACATGGTGAACTCCCTCTATAGATATAAAGGGCTTATTCTTAGCTAACGGAAACACAACTATTCTTATTTTTAGGTGATTATACACTAATGAAAACCTGATTATGAATATTATACTTCAGTTCTGCTAATAGATGCATCTAATTCCTGCACAGATTCTTTAAAAATGCTGCAGACCATGCTAGACTACTTGACCTATTAGCAACATTCAGTGCTATTCTTGAGACTTCAGAGAGTACTACCCCTCAAACAGGGACTTTTTGTGGGGTAAAACTATCTCTTCTTTGCCTGGCAACGCAGGCAAGATAACTGAGTTCCCCTAAAGGTTCCTGTCTCCTGGGGTACATTCCCGCTGTGGCGACACACCTTTAGCTTGATAAATGAGGCCCCTGATCTTTGAGTGCCTCTCTGTTGCGTAAACCCAGTGAGGCAGACGCTGGCAATGGAGCAATATAGAAATAACAGCCAGGGTTAGTGTCCTACTTTGTGGCATCTTCACTACTGATGGCTCGGCTTCTCGGTATCACAGCTGCTGCAAGTGACCAGCCGGCGAGCCAATCAATCAATCAAACCGGTGACTCTTAAATCACCCTTAGACGAGCTGATCAACCGCTATCTCTCACAGACTAGCAAAGGGCTGTGTTAGCGTCAGCGTGCGAGGAGTGTGAGGAGTTTTCAAGGGCTGATCCATCTGATTTTGTTCTCGCTTTTTTTTCTCTCTCTCTCTCTTTTGCATGACTGCTGCTAGTAAAGTGCACATTGACATGAGGACGGGTCTTGCAGGGATTAAGAAGAGTTTGAAGTTTCCTTTTCAGCTAGAGATTGGACAGAAACAGATTAATCCAAAGCTTAAACTTGATACCACGAGCAACTAGTGACATACCAAAATGTAAAGCTGAGGACGATGGATCTGACTAATGAAGCAGTTTTTTTCGTCCTCCATCCTGGTTGCCTCTAATGATCAGCTAAAGACAGATTGAAGTTTTAACTGCCTCCAAATTGCCTTGGCTGTGAAAACATGGTATCAGCGCCCCTCCCCCGTCCCCATTAACAGCTTGACCTTACCTCGCCTCACATCACGTAACGGCCATCGATTTGCTCTTCACTCACACAGCATCAGAGTGGGATGTCACATGAAAGTCAAGTTCGCGTTTGCCTCTGGATTTTCACCATGCAGTGCACAGACTTTAGCCCCCCCCTCCCCAGTTTGCTCTCTTTTTGCTTGATATTCTTGTGTGACGTGTTGTTCCGTTTGTTTGTTTCTTTACTTCCTTGACAAACTCTGTTGAAGACATTCCCTTGAAGACAGCAGCGGATGTATTAGGCCCACACTTTGTGCTCCGTCCCTTCGATCTCTAGCTGTTCATGATCTGAGTCCTGTGGATCTATGCAGATGAACCCATCCCAAACCCAAATCAAACCCACCCACTTTTCCCAACCTCCACCTCCACCACCAACACCTCCCCCCTTGTCCTTTCTGTTGTAAATATGTCCTGAGGATGTGGGATCCTAAACTGTCCCCTCCCACCTTCCCCGACCTCCCCCACCCCCCCACTGTTGGAATCTCACTGTGTTTTCTGTTCGCCTCCTTGGTTTTTGTCTGTTTTTTGAGATTTTTGCCGCATTTTTCTGTTGTCTAAAGCAGTGGTGTGAGTTGATGAGTAGGACTAAGTTGGATGTTAAAAAGACGAGATGAAGAGGTCTTAAGAAAAATATACAAAAAAATGAAGCTTGAATTGAGAAAAGGGTTCAAATATAGAGAAAAAATTATGATAAAGTTGTCATATTGTCATACTAGAGATGCTTTAGTTTGCTAATTTACTTTCTTTTTTTTCTACAAAAGACTTGGATGAAATTATTTATAAAATGCGTCCCACGAGTCATGATCTTTTTTGGACGTAAAACAAATACATTTATTAACATTTTGTTCAAAAGAAAATAAATATAAATTATGTTAAACATTACTGGTGTTTGTGCTTTTTTCAGAGCATCTTTAGCGTTGATAAAGTGTTCAGTATTGAATAAGACCATAAATAATCATATGAAGAACTGCACACATAAAAAAATGATGCAACATTTTGTGACAGAAAATATTGAATAATTAGTTATTAAATAATAACATAAATGTATTGAATATTTACTCCATTATACACGTTTTTGTTTCAATTAAGTCTGTTTTTGCTTGATAATGACATTTTTCTTGACACACAGCCTTCACTGGTCTTTCAGCCAATCACATGCCGCCTCCCTCTTTAGTTAGCTAGCTCAACATATGCTACATTTAGCCATAGACATACATACATATATGTCTATGCATTTAGCCACGAGTGTTAGCGCTAGTTTTAGCTAGAGCAACAACAAAGCTAATGTTATTCTGACTCAAACAGCTAGCTGTAAGTAAATACAGTACACAGATACAGTAACGACACCTCTTTAGCTTTCAGTTTAGCAAGGCGGTCCAAGCTACCTACCTAGCTAACTAGAGATAACTAGGCCAACTAGTGAGCTGAGATGATTAAACTGTCTGTCCATGGAGCAAATCCTAGCTGCTCTTATTAACGCTAACCAGTAGCCATGTTTCCATGTAATTGTCGAGAGAATTTGAAGAAAACTTTTGAAATGTCTAAGAAAAAAATTTAACAAAAAAAAAAGTCAATTAGGCTTCATTGAACATTAAATTAAAAAGCCCACAGCCTCACTTAGCCAGTTAGCTCAGTGATTGTGACAACGCCTACTGGATCGTGGTTTTGAAAGCTTGACTTTGCCACTTCCTGGTCCCCATCTTGGTCTTTTTGCAGCCAGAAATGACCATATATGGAAGAGAGGGTAAGTTTGGAGATAAGTGAGGGGCGGGACTAACTGAGATTCCTCCTGCTAACAGCTACAAATTGTATACAGCCCATGCTAACAACATTAGCTTCCATTTGTCAGGTTAAATTTATAGCTAACTGTTAAAGTAATCTTTGTAAGTAACTGCATACGTGTCCACATGTGTGAAATATTACATATAAAAGCAGTAATCTGTAATTGTAGCTGTAGTTACTACTGAATGTGTAAGTTAACATTAAACTATGTGCCACCACTTATACATACGTAGCATTTGTAACCTTGCTAAGCTAAGTAACATGTTTATTCACAGCAGCCTGTAACTGGTTGATTCAGAAACACCAAAGTCCTTATAGACAACATTTGCCACTCAGCAGCCATCTTGGTAAAGCACCTGGACATTTGTTTTGGCTAATAAGACCAGGCTCTAAGACCTTAGAAAAGTTATTTCAGTGATAACTGAGGCATAAAAACCCCAAATAAGGTTAAAAAAAAATCATTTCCCCCTGCAGGTTACACTTCTACTTCCTGGTTTCACCACATCACACTTGGTCAGTGCAGCAACACAACTGGCTTAATGTTTGATTTTTTGCAAAGTAGCTGATTGGCTTTTGGGCACACAGGCACTCATATACATGTACAAACATATTCTTCGTATGGAATTGTCCCATAGATTTCTCTTCAGGATTCCTTAAGTGGTGACTCTGTTCCTTTTCACACCTCTGGAAACACTTTGTTTTAAGTAACACAACTACCGGCATTAACCTGCTGGACTTAGCTGGCCTGTTAATCCTGGTGGAAGCAGCAGTTGTAGAGCTTGTTAATGAAGAAGCAGTGAATAAATGATTGCGAGAAGGTGAGAGGGCAGTGAAAACATTAGTGCTGAGAAATAAAATGATTACAAAGAGCAACATTACATTTGTCATCGGAGAGAATCATGAAAAAACTGGCTTTTCACAATGGGCATTTTGAAATCAGCAAGTTGAAATAATACGACATTACCATCAGTAGAATAACTTTTCATTACAGTTACATAAGTTTACACATTTTTAAATATATATTTAACATATCACTGTTTTACTCATAAATTTACACCGGTCATTCATGTCTTTCATGAGATATAGACATGGAACACTGTGGGGCTTCATTCATAAAACATCTGCAGACAGATTCAGTCTAGTGTCTCGTGTTGACCAGCAGAGGGCAGAACAACATCATATTTCACAATCCACACCACAATAAAGTCCTCTTGAGCAGGTGTTATGAAGAGCTGCTGTATGCCTTGTCACACCTCCACCCAGGCATTAGGCATGATTCATTTCCACTCGCTCTGATTAAGTTTGCTGTCCAGCGGAGCGTCTCTGAGCGGATCGTTTCCTGTCTGCCACAGGGGGAGAGTTTCCCCCCCTGAGTGGTACATCAACAATAGAAACATAATTTTGCTTCGCAGAGTCGCAAAAAACTGATTTCTCACTTGTGGGCATCATCAGCTTGATGAAGTCATTCGGATTCTCAAAACAGACAAAAAATCTGGATGAAAATAAATGATGATGATGATGATGATGATGTCATCCCTCTGGCAGGCTTTTTGGAATAAGCAGGAAACAACTTGATCAAAGAGTCTACAGTCATCATCCTAAACTAAAATAATTTATATTGACATTTAAGAAAATACGCTTACTTTCTTTCTTGCAGTCGATGTTTAGTTCCACATTACTGTCATGAGTGTTTAATATAGACCTGGAGCCAGAGGGCCTAGCTTGATTTTAGTAACAAAATCCAAGCTCCAGCACCTCTAAAGCTCACAGATCAACCAGAGTAAAAATTAAATTCAGTGTATAATTGTAGTTGATGCTTGTTGCTTGTGTTTCTGGAAGTTGGATTCTCATCAGCCAACTGGTTACAGTACTGCAGTGAGCCTTAGAGGTGTCAGTTGTTAGATTTAGTGATATTCCCATACAGTCACGCTAGCTGTTTAACCTTGCTTTTAATGTTGAAGCTAAGATAAGCTAACCAGCTAGCTCCAGTTTCATTAGGAACATACTATGCTCTCACATTGCAGCTCCAGGGTACCATCTTCTACTTCCTTCAATTGCTCCTGAAGGAATAGATGTTTGGTTCTCGTCCTATTTATTATTGTTCTAGTTTATTTCTTCACTCCTCAACTTTTACCTTATTTTTAGTAGCTGAGATTCAGGAAGAGTTGTAAGATCAAAATGCGTGTATTAGACTATAAGGTCCCTTATAATGAAAAATTCACTTTAGTATGGTTTTCTAACAATAATATGCGTCCCCAGCATGTCTACAAACCTTCTCAAATTCAATTGAGTTAAATTGAATTTGAGAAGGTTTGACTGACTGGGATTTTTTTGCTCTGATCAGATCAGATTTTATTTACATGAATCAGGTGGGATTTCATCTGAAATCATTTGAAGTCATTCGATGTTTTGTCATTCAATCTGAACACTCCTTGTCGGTGTGACTCTGGGAGGTAAAGTGTGACACCTTCAACATGCTCCACCCTCAGTGCAGCTCTGCTCGGTCAAAAGGTGAAAATGATGCAGGCAGCATGTCATAGAGGATCATATGTTTGATTCACTCCTCTTCGACCGGCTACGACAAGGACAAGAGTTCAGAGGGTTCACACTGGGAATAACAGGTTAGCATGAGTGTGACGGTCTCCTGCTGCCAGGCTCCTGCTGGAAAACAAGATGAGTGAAATCAATCTTCCATGTGTCGCTCATCATGGTGGACTCTGGGAGAGGCTCATTCAGCAGGTTTTCACATTTCCCATAATGCTCAGTAACAGGAAGAGGAAGTTTCATAGCTCTTGAGCTTTTTTTATGCGCTTCATGCTGTTGGCCTGCTAATTGAAACTTTTAAATCTCCTTAAAAAGAGAATGAAATTGATTAACTTCTCATGAGTCCAGGACCCCAAGATGGAAAGAAGAATGACAAACAGACCCCAGCTGAAGAAAAGAGATGAGACAGAGACACTTCACAGGGATCATGCAGGAGCAGGTACAAGTTGTTTAAATGTGCTTTACCACACATACTACATGCTTACGAAAGGATGTGGCATATAGTATATCAGTGTCTGAGAGTAAATAGCTATTTATATTGCAATCAACTGAAAAATGTGTCTGTATGTGTTTTTTCCTCACTGCTGCCTCCACGACGCCACGCAATTTCAAAAAAGGATGGAACAGAGGTGAAGGAAAAGTCATGAAGAAGCAAGGAAATGAGCGACTGCACCAGGAGAAGAGCAGAAATGAGGGGAAACAAGGACAAGGAACCAGCCGAGTAGCCCCAGGATGTTATTCCACATTATGGAAGAGAGATGATTATTATAGTGACACAAAAGGTGAGCCAAAGAAGAAACCTAATTTTATTGTGTTTTATTGCTTTGTGTGTGTTGTGCATCATCCGTCCAGTAGCTGCACCTGTTTTATCCTGTGTTTTAAAACCTAAGAAGACAAAGAAACAGTCTGGAGAGGCTCAAAAAGACCAAGCAGAGACAGCGTCAAATAAAACACCAGAACAAGAGAGCTGGGTCTGTTTGTTTTGCAGTTTTTCTGCTCTCCTGATGAAGGGATAAAGGAGGAATGAAGGAGGGATGATGGGGGATGGAGGAGGGTGGAAGGAGATGATGAAAGAATGGAGGAGGGATGAACAGATGGTGAAGAGGCGGAGGGAAGACAGAGAGATGGGTTGAATGAAGAATCAAGAAGGGATGGTGGGATGGAGGAGGTTTGATAGGGATGGAGCTGGGATGAGGAAGGGTTGGAGGTGGGATGACGACGAGATGGTGGATGGAGACTGGAAATGGTGAAGAGATGTCAGAGGGATGAAAACATGTAAGGGTTGGAGATGATGGGGATAGAGAGATAGAGGAGGACTGATAGAGAAGGATTGATGGGGTGGAGGCAGGATGAAGGAAAGATGGTGGAGGGTTGAAGGAGATGATAAAAGGAGAAGGCATGACAAAGAGATGGTGGAGAAGGGGTAAGGAAAGAGGAGGCTGGGGCAGTCTTCTCCAGGGGGGGCTATAACTCCAAAATAGACATATACCACAAACAGGGTTTATGCAGGTTTGAACAAATGTAAGACTTTTTAAAGACCTTTTTCTGACCATTTTGAATTCAATTTCAGATCTACACAAAGTCAGAAAAAGTAAGGAAAACTGCAGTCACAGAACTGCCTTCAAAGTAACCAAACTTTTTGCCACAGAACAACCCAGAAACCAACCTCAAACCTGACACATGGGGGCGTTGTTAAAGGTCATCACTAAAGAGAAAATGGAAGAATTTATAATAAATACAAACAAATAAATATTAAATCAAAGTTAGTCAAAAAAGACTTCTACAGCATCAGCATTTTTCTGTTCAGTTAGTTTTGGGGATTTTGCAAAAAAGACTGAGCTCATTCCTCCAGTGAGTCATAGTGGGTTTAGTTTTGAAAAAGCAACATTTATGAATAAATTGTTTGCACATTAGTAGTAAGCTGTTGATACCATAATCTGTTTTACTGTCGTTAATATTTATCCCAAATGTGATTACTTTTATTGTTAACGTCGCAAATTGGATCCCCTTGTGTTGAAGCCAACCTGGAAAATCCTTCCAGAAGGCTCTTAACGAGAGTCTATGGGCAAAGAGTTTCGCGCCTCAGAGCGGAAACACGTCACCAATCGGACAATACAGATGAACGAAACAACTTCACTCATCATCATTACCTATATGATATTTTTTTCCTAATCTTATAATAGATATACATTTATTTCGAAATATTTGTATTTTATTATTTATTTATTTATTTATTTTAAATCATTTTTTATATCTTATTTCAGCGAAGGTATAGGCGGACCCAGAACGGTCAGCTACAGTAGTGGAGTGGGGGCGGCACCCTAGCGCCCTCTATTGGCCAGCCGCCACTGGGTAAGGAGATGATGGAGCGTTGGAGGAGTGATGGAAGAAGGATGACGGAGCGATGGTGGAGGGATGAAGGAGATGGAGGGAGCTCGTGATGCTGTTTGAGGCCCTGAAGGAGGCGAGGGTGCTGTGACGTCACGGGTCGCGACCCTGGATCAAGTGCGGAAACCGGAAGCGCGGGAAGCTCAAAGTTTGTTGTGGCTGGAATGGACGTCGAATAAACCTGAAACAGACTCGTTTTGTGGTCGAAGAGAGTGTGTCTCCTCCTCAGGAAGCTCTACAGACGAGCCACGGTCTGGTTTCTTATCGTGGTATCGGGTTTTGGAGAGGTTCAGTGCGGTGGAGACGTGGAGGTTTGTCGGGAGTGATGGAGCTGCTCTTTTCTTTGCATGTGGCTGTTCCGAGGCCTCGTAGACGGAGGAGAGGAAGCTGGAGACCGATTTGGAGTTGGAGAGATGTCGTTTCATGAGCTGGAGGTCGGAGGTTGTGGACCACGGAGCGCAGGAGGCTTTGGACGGAGGTTTGACGGCTGGTGGAGTGTGATGGCGGAGGAGAATCGTCATCTAAGTGTGATGGATTGATCAGCAGTTCAGGATCCATGGTGAGTAGAATCTTCCTTAATGAAGCAAAAATGTATGACTCTGTCAGACACTCAATGAGAGCATTACACCATTAAACCCCACCACAGGCCTGTCCAAGGAAACTGATTCAGTTTAGTTGCTAAAAAAGTGCACATAGTGGTCAACACACTGCAAACACATGATGACAGGAACTTCTCAAACCCTGAGCTAATGACAGTCTATCAATCTGCTTATGGAAACCTAATTGTCAGTCACCTGTTGTACTCAATGCACATCTTTTACATTTGTTCAGATGGGACTGAATCTCTGATCATGTGATCTTAATCCACCTACATATAACTGTCATGGCAGCAGCGTCAGAAAATATCTGTGGCAAAAATGATGTCGAAAATCTTTTACAGTGCCCATAAAAAATGTGTGTTCACTCATGATCCCAGCGACACTTGAGAGAGCTCGAACAGTTTTTACAAAAAGGAATGAGGTGCATTGCAGTGTCCAGATGTGTAAGACCGACAGAGGCCATCCACACAGGCTCAGTGCTGTAGTTACATCTACTAAGTACTGACATGAAGGGCGTGAACACTAATGCAATAACTTTATACATTTATTTAATGGACATTACTTTGTAGAAATCAGTTTTTTTGTAAACTTTTGTCAAAAGAGTCAAATCAAACCGATCAGGATTCAATGCTGAAAGGCAATTAAAGGGAAAAACTAGGCACTTCTCAGAGGATCACCATGTAGGTGGGTTACACATATTCGTCATCCTTTACAGGGTTTAAATCCTGTTAAAACACTTCTTTAAATTCTCACTAACACTTTATATTATTAGTCGACTTGCCGTCATTGTGAACCTATAAATGTTAATTAAGTTTGATGTTTGAACTGTACAGTTTGGATCTAAAACATTTAAAACTGCCGGATGCTAACATTGCAATTTGCATAATCAGCAACATTAGTGTTAATTAGCATGACCATTTATAAGGGCAGTAATTCAGCAACTATTCAGTGTGGAAACTAATGGAGCTTTTAAGGACATTATTAAGGATGATGGGTCCATTTATTGCATACAATTTTGATGAAATTTAAGTGAATATCCAAGTCTTAGAATATGCTGAATGAATTGATACATCAAAATGAATTGTACATTAGTACTCATGATTTATATAAAATGAACTGAACAGCTGAACTGTGGAAAATCGAAACGATTAACAAAGTTTAAACATTTATGTCTTCATGCACAATGCTCTGAACTAGCTGGCCAGCAGCTGTTAAGAGGACCTATACAAGTATTTGGAAATGAAAGAACATCTTAGAGAAGCCCTCAGCAAATAGGAAGGAGACATGATGTAATGCGTGATGTATTTATTACCTTGCTTCAGCCATAAGGGGGCACCGCAGGACTGGTTTAGATCCAAGAGTGTGCAGCAATGCAGGTTATTTATTGCCACTCTGGAGTCAGATAAACTGGCTAGACGAGGTTGAAATGATAGATGGCCTTTGGGGGGAAAGTATGATTTTCATAAGTGAATTCAGCGTGTGAGAGGATGGAAACAGTGCAACAAAATATATACAGATCTAAAATATAAGACTTAAAGCAAATGTAAAGAATAGCTGAACATATAGTATCCATATATTGCAGTGGGAGAATGTAAAATAGAAGCATGGCACCTTTACAGGACACAGAGGAAGAATATGTCTACATAATGTATGTATTGTAAAGACAAACATACATAAGAGATGGTAAATTAACACTATATCCTCCCAGGGATTCCCAAAGACAACACAGAAACCTGCTGCTTCATGTTTACTGCACATTAACAGGATTTCTAAATCCAAACAGTCACATGACCCTGCTGCAGGTCTGACTCTTTCCCTGCTCTGACGACAGCTTCCTCTCTGTTCTGTTGCCATTTCATGTAGTCTCCCACAGCAGAGCTCACACTACTCCCACTCATTTTTTTCCTTCTCTGAACTGCACATCAACTGATGTGACATTTCCTCTTCTCATGGAGTCTTTTTTTTTTACTGCCCAGGCAGGTTTTCGGGAAAAGAGGAGAGCCCTCTTGTACTCTGAGGTCTTGCAGGAAAAAAATCAAAAATTCCAAATTGTGTCCTCAAGGTATAAAATGTGCTCTTTCATGCGAAGCACAGAGACCCAATTTACAGCGGCATGTTCCTAAAGTCATCAACACTGCAGCTATGTGTAGGATACTATGCATCAGTGTTCCATTTCAGGGTAAATATACTACATATACTAACTAAATATTTCAAGCCTAAACATCTTTTCCTAATAGAATTTTCTCCTCTGACACCTCCACAGCAATGAGAATTCAATCTATAGCTTCCTGTTCATCTCAGTCCAGGCTGACTACACATCATCCTGCTGTGGAGAGCAACAAGCTACATGCATGCAGTTTTTAGATCTTCAGATTCTGCTAAAGCCAAACTTTTCTTTGACTGTTCTCTACCATACACATTTATCAGTATGTCAGATCCGATCAGACAGTTCTAGTTTCCACCCTCTGAACCGCCTCTGATAAGTGAGAAAGCACCTTAAAAAAACTCATATAAGATGGTTCCCAGCATTTTTAGTCAGAAGCACCTCCACAACCATAACACATGAGCTCAAGCAGCCCTTATCAGCGCCAGGTATCTGTTTATTTCATTTGATTTAAAACTATACTGAACAAAAATATAAGTGCAACATTTTTGTTTTTGCTCCCATTTTTCATGAGCTGAACTCAAAGATCTAAGACTTTTTCTGTGTACTCTAAAGGTCTGTTTCTCACAGATATTGTTCACCAGCGTGTCTAAATATGTGTTGTTGAGAACTTCTCCTTTGCAGAGATAATCCATCCACCTCACAGATGTGGCATATCTGGATTCTGATTAGACAGCATGATTGTTGCACAGATGTGCCTCAGGCTGGCCGCAATAAACGGACACTCATTTTAGCTAGCTTCTTCTGTTCCTTACAGCCATTTTTTCAGTATTTTAACTGTTTTGTTATCTAGTCAGCTAACTATTAGAACCGTGTCTCTGTTGCTTTTTTCACCATTTCTTCCATTTGCGTTTTATCTCAGCAGTTTAAAAATTTTCTGACTTTTAGCTATCTATCCTGACTCTTAGCTTAGCTTTAGCATTACCTTCAACAGTTTTGTTTGTTTGATGTTGTTATATTTTTCCCACCGCTAATCTATTGACGTCTTTTCTTTCTCTCACACACTTTGTTTCAGATTGTGGTGTTCATTTGTTATCTTTAACTCAATATGTGGACACATGTTTTTAAATGAAATCCTAATCTGTAGTTTACCCACTGTTACAAATCCTCCTGGTTGGGAGTCTGGGTATTTGTATTCAGCCATGCAGAGTCACTTCATTCCACTGTCTATTGATTCCAGCTCCATTTTAGAGTGCTCATTACAGCAGTAGTCATTTTTATCTTCCAGAGAAAATCCAGTAATTCTGTCCTGACATGAAAGCGTAAACAAAAAAATATGACTCCCTTTGTTTTTTCCCCTCAATCACACATAAACAAAGAGCGCACATGTAGAGCTTGTGTTTTTATTAAGCAGCCCACCACCAACCAAAGAGCCCAGTCTGTGTTCTTTCTGTCACACACTCAAAATGGATTGGAGATGCCAGCCTCCCTCCCACATCGCTGCCCACTCTGCTCTCCAGTCGCAGTGTATTTATCGAACAAACTAGCATTCAAATTCACTTTGAAACGGTGTTAGTGACTTGACACCTTGGGAGCCGTTGCCCGGCGCACCATCCGCCCAGCGCCGGGATCGTCTGCATCAAAGGCCCCGCTGCTGCAGTGAGGTGGAGGGCCGACTGAAAAACTCCTGGCAGGATGCATTTGGAGCTGCTGGTGCCTGCGGGGGAACAGCTGGGTAACTACTGTACAACAGGCCTTTGAGGAGTGAGGCAGCTTGACAGCAAAGTGAAGGAGAATAATGTGTTTACGTGATCTTTTTTCTTCTGAGAGAAGCACAGAAACAAGGTGCTACACAACCCAGTGCGAACACACAACACTGCTGAAGTCCAGTGACTCTGCAGTCTGACATCGTGCCCTCTGGGTGCACATGCCACTTCCCATCAGTCTTGTGCACTTTGTCGAACAAGCTCCCGGAGCCATTGTGTTTTCAATACAGACTGTGAAAACAGCTACTACATCTTAGAGAACCACATTAAATGTTAATGCTGTCATGTAAATTTCTTCACGTATGTCACTGCATTTTGAAACATTGGCTTTGGTGGTCATGGTTACTACAGGAAGATGTTGTATGGAATCCTGTAAGAGCCAAAATACTTGAAAATGCAAATCTGGAGTAATGTTTGCATACATTTAATGAATATAAATTAAATACTTTTCACTCCCCAACTCCCCAAACAAAACTGCTGTGAACTCTTTTGGTTTCCTCAAATCTCAATGTTTTACTATGGTTACCCACTAGTTGCTAACTTTGCACGTCCGTCTTACACTGCTAAGCAGGTAGCATCGGTGGGTTTTATAGTAGCACATTTTTTAAATTGAAAAAAGGAACAAACTGTGGTTGAAAACTGATGAGATCTGCGAGAGCAAACAAAAAGAATAAAGTCATGGGCAACAAACCAAAACGATGCTCAAATGTTGTGTAGAGGGACCTAAAACCAGGTGATAACTGTCTGTGGGTTCATCATTGTAGGGATTAAACTCAGGCTCTCACATGCATGTGGTCATGTGATCCATTGTTGATGTAAAAATACTGAATATGGCAGTTTTAATTTACTTCTCAGCACCATGTCACTGTTGCAAACTCATGTAAGCCAAAATTAAAGATGAACTATTTAGAAATGTACTTCTTCCTCTGTTTGTATTCTGGCCAGATTAAATTCTTAGATTATGTGACTCATGAAATGTAATCCAAAATTTTTTTTCATGTTTTGTTTATCGTCTTTTTCGTTAATAGGACAAACAACAGTCCACGAACATTCACAAAAGCCCTCCCTCCCTCCCACCCTCAATAATACAAGACTATTGGCAAAGAGAGAGAGAGAATAAAAAAATAAATACAGATAAAAACACACAGAAAATAATAAAATTAGACATGCAGTCTCCATGAAATCAAGTAAAAGGAGTAAGTGATCATAGATAAAGTGAAGGAGTAAAATAAATATTAGTAAAATGTTAGTTTGATTTGAGGTGAAATAGCCAATCACAGGCCTTCTTGGTACAATGATGGTGGTGGCACCAGTCCTTGTCTCCTTACAGACTATTGTACATTTAGGTAATCCATAATTAAATTAAAGCTACTTGAATACAATTTTGTACGTGAACTTCTGAATTCGTTAACATGCAAAAAATACAGTTTAGGGTAAAAATGAAAAATGAAGTTACGTGAAACTGCCCCGTTTAAAAGACATCCATTCAGATAGATGTTTTATTATGCTTCAAAGTAAAATATTTTGATGCTTTGAACTATGTTTATTCAAATTCCCACATTCCTCTTGTTCACTTTAACCCAAAATATGTTTCTCTTGTTGTTTATTAATAAAGATGTTTGGCTTCACTGAGCAGAGTTTGACTGTAGAAGGTTGTTTTACATTTTTACCATCAGGAGCTTCTCTCTACCTAAAATCTGAGTTTGATCATATTTTCATGGTCAGAATATATATAATGTACTAGTAATAGTTGTATAGGCATAGGGGCAACTTTAGAACTCAGTCAACAAACACATAAGACATACATTATTCATCAAAGAGGAGTATTTTTAAATGTAGCCAAACACATCTGGAGGCAGTTTTTAATTATGGCACCGTTTAGCTTCTGTGATTTTAAGTTCACGGCTTGCAATCTTGAGCCATTTTAAATAGCTGTGTACGTTTATCAGTTTAATATCTCAGGCTTTTTAGAGGTTTTCTGTGATCATGAATGCTTCAGAGAACTAAATATGAAGAGATCACGTGCGCGGCTCACTGCTGATGCGCTGCGATGGCCTTGGGTTACTGCTGTTCCTGTCGGTGGTAATGCAGTTATCAATAGTAAACAGAGGTCATGCTGTTGAAGAACACACTGAACATGATCCGTTTCTTCAGCGCTGGTTCACATGCGGCTCAGTTTTCTTGCTGCAGGTTTTTCTTCATGCCATACATTGCAGCATATAGAGTTTCGAGCCTGTTACATAGTTAAAGTGATGGTTATTAGCCCGTCCTGATGTTGCCTCCAGTGAGCATCACAAATCTGAAGGTGGTAAACAACATTTTAGACACAAGGGTGTAAATGAGGTGGAGGCTGGGATTAATTCCTATAGGGTGCAGGATGATTGTCAGCCTGTATTAATTCCTACATGTGTTCCTAGCATAGCAGTCAGAGAAGAAGACAGATGTATGGATGAAGTCACTCTATTGAAATCTGGCAAGATCTAAATATGCTCTTTGGTTTTGTTGGCACAGACTACTGAGGCAAACGGTCTGAATCTGACACTATGTGAGGTGTGTAAAGTAGGAAGGGCATAATTCATCTCTCTCTCTTGATTATTATTTTTTTCTGTGTCCTAGAATCTGTAAAAAGTCACAATTGTCAGATGGCTTGTGAGGCGCTCCTGGCTGCAGCAGACATGTAGCAGATATCACTCAGCAACCCTCCTCCTGTCGCTTCCTTACACTCTGTGCCTCTCTGTTTTTAAAGAATTCCGCTGCATGAATCATTCATGAACACTGTGCTGTATAGCTTGGCTATAAGGGGCGGATGTCAGAGGAACGTTTTCCTCCAGTGCTCTCTTACCACATTGTTTAACTGCCTGTAACACATGTGAGCCTTCACTATCAGTCTCTTCTACTTTCTTCCTTTTGAAAAAGGAACCTCTGCTTCCATCTCGCCCACCATCCACACTGCTCCGGCACTTTACGGCCCTTAAAATAGAGAATTTTTCAAACGCTGCTGACCCTTTTTGATTTGAAATCCCAGAATCGATCAGCTCCACACAAAGAAAGCTGGTTAGAATTCTGTCCAACTCAATCGTGACTTGTTCTGACATCTTGATGATAACCTTTGTGAGATCAAGGCGACTGTGGTTTTTGAAGCCAAGCAACGCACTTGTTCTCTAGAAACTGCACAGCCGCAGGACACGATGGGAAACACTTGGCTTTCACCTGATCGGACAGCTGATTGATGTAGATGTTGGCTGAACAATGAGATGTTTCATGGAAACTTTTATTTATTTTTTTATTGGAGACATTTTATTTGTCTGGTTTTAAAACTGTTTCTCAGTCAGAGGCTGAATACATTCAGATTACACATCATAAACCACATAAAATACATTAATACTCTAGTTTATTGTATCTTGAAATCAAACTGATGTGAAGATACAATAAATGTTAGTGTCTGTACAGATGTTTTGTGTTCCTTTCCTCTGTATTTGACTGTTTATTGAGGTAGTTTATATAGAAACTGATATGATGCTGGTTTACATGAGGTCGAACAGAGATCATTTTAATAGGCTTGTCTTTATTGGAGAATGTGTACAGACTGATATATGTGTCTGATGACATTTCAATACATCGATATGTTGCAGTTACTCCATGTTCGGACTGAAGGCTACTGGAAACTGTCCATCTTTGCCGCTGACTTTTAATGCCTCCCAATGCTGCTGTCATCTGCTCTCATCCAGTTTCCAGGTACGGCACAGTTCATCTCAAACAGGCGTAATGACACGAAAACCCATCAGCACTTCCACTTTGTCAGTTACACAACACTGAGGTCAACATGGTTCGCCTCACAGACACCAGGTCAACCAATCTTCATGTTCCCTGGCATTATGGACAACAGTGAGGATACCGACACAGAGCACAGAGAGAAACTCTGCACACTGCTGTGGACAAATAATGAAGCCCTTTGCCATTCCGTTTAATTATATCAGATATTATCATCATCTTACTCCTACTCAGGGAAAGCGAATCTCGGCATTAAGAAGCTGAAGAGTATAATCACAATCAAGACGCTCAGCTAGAAATGCTTTATAAAGGTCAGTCGCCAAAGACAAGCTGTACTTCATTTGTTCTGGTGCTGATTTTTTCAGTGTGACATTTGATTTAATATGCAGCATGCACAATGTACTGTTAGGTAGTGCAAAACCCCACTAAGCTAAGCTGAAAATTGCAACTTCTTTTCATTTTGCAAAGCGTTTTAGTATTCCAACATTGATTATGCCGCCAGTCTTTTCCTATTTGTATGTTACAGGCTCAGAATTTGAATTAAGTTTCCCTGTACTACCACTAATATTAGTTTCCTAGTCAGCACACTTCATGTAACAGTTTGATCACACAGTTATTATTTTACAGGTTGGTAATCTCTTTTGACACCTATACCAGTATTTATTGGCTGAACTGGCCCTGTTGATTAAATTTGCTTTTCTATTCATACACTGCGAGTAGCTTTCCAGTCTATTTAGCTCTCTCCCTACATGGTTGACAGTTTCATTTCCAACAAGCTAACAAATTGAAAATGAGCAGAGCATTTTGAATGCCACCATGGACCTTATGATTCTTCTTCATAAGTGTACAGAATATATGAGTATAAAGGAGGCAGACTGGTTGAAAAAAGCAGAAAAAAGTGGAGCTTGTGCTGATTTCTGATATTAGTTGAAGGCTGAGCAGCCACACAATTAAACATCAGATCTGCAAGCTAACATATAATTAGAGGTCCAGGAAAGTGATGCAAAATGAAAATTTGCTTTATCTCTATAGTGATTAACAGCACAGTTGTAGCCTGGCTACGAGGTCAGTTAGCACGTTGTGTGGCTAATGTTAGCATTACCTTTGATCATATGTCCACAGGTCAGTGCTCTGTAAAAACTGTCACGCTGGGGAAAAAATACAGATGGTGGAAATTTTAAGACTCATTTGAAACCAGTAAACAAGGACCGTGTATGTTGATGCATTTTTACATCACCTGTTGTATTTCAGTGGAATCTAAACTCAGCCATTGTTTACATCTTTTCGCTTCTCTCCTGCTCTCTGTGCTCACATTTACTGTATTTTAACAGAGCTGAATTCCTAATACACCTTTTCTAATTTAGAAATGTGTCTGTTTCTGTTGTGAGGCAATAGAACAAGTATGAAATAGTGACTGAAACAGCGCATTCACCACTTCATTGTAACCAGCAGTCACAATCGTTTTATTTTAGATTTTATAAGTCCAACACTGACGAACTCACCAAATACATGAATTAAAAACAGCAGCTGTTTTCATGTAAAATGATTACTCAGGGAGACAGAAGCGGTAAAATGTCCTGGTTTTGGACACTTATTTTTATCTTTTTAACTGTCATGAGGTCAGCTGTTCCCATTCTCATTGTCAATCACAGATTCAAAGAAAGTTTTCTTCCTGAGGGGGGTGAAGACAGCAGGAGCACATCTGCATTTAAAACTACAGACACTAAAACAGCCCATTTAGATCACAGCTAAAACCAGAGGTTTAACAATCATAGTGACATGAACCATCTTCAGCAGCATTTTTGACCCTTTCTGGGGACATGTGAGACTTCTTTCTTTGAAAAGTCCAACAGCCAAATGTTGTAAATTGCTGTCAGATCTGGCTCATGATGTCCACATGCCACAGCCTTCGTAAAAGATTCTGAAAAATCCACACTGATGTTGAACTTTCAAGTGTAGTTCAGTCAAATGACGTGAGAAAGAAAAAGGAAGCTGACACGAGCACCTGAAATCTTTCTGCTTAACCTGCATTGATTTAGACTCCAGCTGAAATTGGAGGAAATTACATTTCGTTGAAATGTTCACATTCAGGATCACACCAATCAAAAGCCAAAGTGGCTATTACTCACAGGCAATTATATTCATGCCAGTCCTCAGAGGAAGCTTCAGGAAAAAGTACTGTAACAAAGAGAGGGGAAAAATGACTCAAAAAGAGCAGAAAAGACTTGAAAAGTTTACGGTGGACCTTGAAATACAGTCTTTTCTGTGATTCTGCGTTTCTGTGATTACGGTACATAATGGCACAAACACGCACGTTTTAAATCAATGAGTTCCTCCCACATGGTGAGTGTGATACAGGACATGGAGACGTGTGAAGCCTGAGGCTGTCGACTGATTACCTCGTGGGGACGGAGAAATGAGGGGATTCGAATACTTAAAAACCCACGGCACCCACACACATTGATTATAATCAGGGAAGCGCTGAAGCGTAGAGAGCAGAGGCAAGTGTTTGTTGTGGAAAGATGAGAATAGAACCCTGAACTGCATGTAAAAACAAAGCTTTGGTGCGTTTTTGTGAGTCAAGTAGCTGCTGGGAATCACAGCCTCGCTGCTGTTTCTTTGCTAGAACATGAAGGTAGAGTGTGTGTGAGTATAAGCTGTAATGTGTGTGTGCATTTACTTAAATCCTTGAACAGCTCTCTACTACTGTGAAATCTTCAGACAATTCCTGGTGGTAGATTACCCATTAATCTTGAAATAATTTGAGTTTCCTTCTGGTGCTACTCCAAATCAGTTATGAAGTGTTCTGGCCTCCAGGCAGATGGAGAAGATTGGTGGTAAACTACAAAATAATTGCTGCACTCTTTTGTGGTGCTGTCAAATAGCTCATACTTTCACTTTAATAGCAGAAGCACAATGGAGAATACATTAAGGGTATTTTACTGTCATCACGTAAGGATTTCAGTCCTAACTTTGGAGTTGGGGTGATAAAGAGCTCTGACACACATTAACTATCTGATGTCTTCTACCTTTGTGAAATACACAGCTAGATCCAACAGGCAACTAGCTTAACTTAGCATAACAGCTAGAATAAAAGTATTGTCTCCAACAACAATGAATCCTTCTAGTAATGAAAGAAAGATAGAATGCTGTACTTTAATATACAGCATATGCACCAATCAGACAGGATTTAACATTCTGCCTGATACTGTGCAGGTTTTTCTCGTCCACCAGAACAGCTCTGAATTGTCGAGGGATGAAAAACTTGGGGATCTATCAACCAATTTGTAAGTTATCAGCCCATTAAATGATTATCAGCATCATATGTCACTAACTTTGTGTCTTCTCTCTCCCGTAGTTTCGGTTCTGTAGTTACTGGCCTCATCAAAATCCAAAGTGTTTATTGTTCACTTGTGCTTTGTTTTTCTGTTTTCTATCTGCTGTCGTGTTCTCTCCCCTTTTAAACCTCACCCCAGCTGGTTGAGGCAGATGGCTACCTTACCTGAGCCTGGCTCTGCTGGAGGTTTCTTCTTGTTAAGGGGAGTTTTCTCTTTCCCTTATTGCCAAGTGCTGCTTTAAGGGAATCTAAAGGAAATTTCACATTTGTTGGGGTTCTCTATATAATTTTGTAATATCTCAACTATAGGGAGTGCCTTTAGATGACATGTGTTCTGAATTAACTCTATATAGGTAAAACTAAACTTAACTGAACTGATCATAATGTCAGTGACCTCCTGGAGTTGTGTGTAAGTCCATTTAAAATGTCTGGCTGAGTCGTCAAAACTAAGCTATGTATCTTGTGGTAAACGCAGTGAAAGGATGTGTTTTGACCCAAACCATGATCCTTTTCTAATCATAAACTGTAGTTATAGACTGAGATGATGTCTGCTGCAATATTTAGGTGCTAATTCCTATCAAAGTAATATCCACATGAATGCAAGGACCCAAGGTTTCCAATAGCATTGAATTGTAACAGGAAGACGATCACCTGTCAGTGGTTTTAATGTTGTGGCTGAAAAAAAAACGCGTATCTGTGAACGGCTAGTTAGCTTAGCATAAAGAGTGGATGCATGGTGGAGCATCTAGACTGGCTCTCACCAAAACTCAAATCATGCCCACCAGCACCTCTAAACGACTGGTATCTTGTTTGATCCACACAAAACTGATGCTAGTAGCCCTTCTTGCCTTTATGGTAAGCTAATTGAAATTCCTGTGCAGCCTTTAGCTTCATATCAGGTATCAGTCTTGTCATCTAACTCTCTGCAGGAGCATAGAGAAGCTGCTTTTGCAAAATCGTTACAACTAGAAAATACAGATTTAAGGACTGTAAGGAAAATTGACTTTTCAGGGCGTCTATGATCAATGGTCCAGTGAATTTCAGGTACAAAGTAAAAGTGTCTCTCTCAGGTCTGCATGTCTTGGGGGTGTTCTTGTCACAGTCCGGTTGCTTTGGAGTACTCTTGCAGTGAGAGAAGAGCTTAAGAGGATGAGGGAAAGGCAGGAAACTGAAGGTGAAAAGGCAATTTTGCTAAACACTCCTTCAGTGTCAGTACACTTGTTTAGCTTGGATTAATTTATTTCCCAAGTATGTTAAGAATGGCTGTATTTCCAGTACAGCGACCACTGGGAAGCTGCTGGCAGAGCTGCAGGCATGAAGGCTCAAAAAACGGCAGTCTTTAGTGTCGTCTGACGCAAGATTCTCTCCAAAGAAGCTCTCATAAATAAATCAGTGTCTAAAGACACAAAAAGGAATGAGATTAAATCATTCGTCAACAGCTCCGCATTTAGAGTCGATGCTTTTCTGAAGTCGTCTGTATATAAATGAATGAAAATCCTTCCAGTGTAAGGTACCTTTATTTTCTGCGGTACAGAGAATCACACAAAGGCACGTTAGACATGTTCAAATAAAACAGATAAACAGGAAGATGTAAAGTGAATTTACAAGATGGATAAATTCTGATCAGCTTCCTGAGTAAAACTTGTCTTTGTGCAGGAATGTACATAGCCGGCAGACAGACAGTTAAACAGGCAACCAGACACAAAGAGAGAGTTGATGGAGGCTTAAGAAACTTCCATTTTAAAGTATTTTCTCTGAGTGGAGTATAATTCATTCACACTCAGACCAGAGACTTTCACGGTTAGGTGGAGTGATGGAGGAAAAAACTCGACTCTGCCTCATTTTGATAAATGGCCTATTCTTCAGAGCATCCCTGTGTGAATACATTTAGGAAAAAGCCCTTTTTGAAAAGCCACTTCCTTCCTCAAGCGTTGAACTTTAGTTGTGTTAAGTGTGTTCGCAGCAATGATTCCAAAAGGCCAACAATATTTGACTGAACTAACACGCGTGAAAACAAACAGCTATTAGTGGGGTCAAAGCGGTGAAGGGAAGAGATATGACAGCAAAAACATCAGGTTGATGCCTCACTGTGGGAAAAGTCCTGCATTTTAAGGACAGAGAATTCTACTGAAATTGTAGGTAAAGTGGTGCCAGATAGAACTGCTATTATCAGGATGTGAGGAGAATTTAAGAACAGGTATGTGAAGTTTAAAGGCATATAAAAAATATGCCTCTCTTTCTTTCCTGTTTTTATCCTTGCTCCACTGAAAGTGCAAGGTTGACAACATAGCCGGTATATTAAGATGGACGACATAGCGGCTCTGCAGCAGTGAAGCCATCATTAGCTCTCTGCAGAATCGGTCCACAACCCTGCACCCTCCATGCTACTCTTAATAAAGGAGGTTTAGAGGCACCTACTGACTTCTGTTTAAGGAATAGAACATACGAAAGTGTGATTTATCATTGTGTGCTTCAAACTACTAAATGAGTTGTGCTGCAGTGAACTTGACTAATATTCTGAGGTGCCCTTGAGGTTTTTTCAGTAAGTTCTGTCTGAGATTTTACAAGGCGGAGACTTCTAAAGAATCCTGAACAGAAAACTATGAGAAAATTCTGTACCGCCAAAGATGGCAGTTGCATGACACATCCAACCAAGAATGTTGCTGTACTGATGCGATAATGATTATTTGAAATTGTGCGCATTTGTAGTAGAAGTTTAACCTGTGAGGAAAAATTTGTTTCGGGACGATGTGGATTTTTATCAGACTGAAATTGCACTTATGGCTCTCTCTTCGTTTATTTATGTACACCAACAATATGTACCTACATTGTGTTGGTCCCCCGTATGTGGTCAAAAATGTTCTGAACCATTGGACATGGACCAGAGGACCTCTCAGGGTGTCCTATGGGGTCTGGAACCAGGAAGTTGGCAGTGGATCCTTTGGGTACTCTGGCTTGTGCAGTGGGGCCTCTGTCAATCCAACTTGTTCCACTGCATTCTGTTGATGCTTGATCAGAATGGGGTGTAGGAAGTTTGGAGGTCAGATCAACATGTTGGATCATTGTCGTGTTTCTCAACATGTTCCTGATTGGTTGATGTTGTTTCCATGTGATGGGGTGCATTTTTCTGTGGGGGTAGGCCAGTGACATTTGGGATTTCCATTTGCATGAGGGAGTGTTTGTTTGAATGTTTAGTTGGGTGTCTAAGTCTCATCAACAAGGATGTTAAAATCCAAGGTTTTCAAGCAGAATAGCACATAGTACCAACATGATCAGTGTTATTCACTTCACCTGTCAGTGGTCAGGATGTTGTGGCATATCAGTGTATATTTATCCTTACCCCAACCAGTTGAGGCAGATGGCCGCCCTCCATGGGTCTGGTTCTGCTAGAAGTTTCATTCGAGTAACAAAGAGATTTCTCTTTTCACTTTTGACAAGGGACTTCATGGACTTGTTGGGTTTCTCTGTGTAATCTTGTAACGTCCTCGCCTTAGTTTGTGAAACACCTTGAGATGACATGTTTTGCACTGGTTATCTCCAGATAAAACTGAATTGGACTGAAAAATTGTGGCTCGTCTCGTTAACTTTAAAGTGTGTTACCAAGATGGCTGCCATGTGGCCAGACTTCTCTACAGGAGCTTTAGTTTGGGTTTTGAAGGCTAGCTTAATTGGTAACTTAATGCTGTCGCTGCAGCTAGCAAGCAAAGAGCGCAGACACTGTATGCGGGAAAAGTGGTTGACATGTAGCTCGCTAATTAGACAGTTAGCACTTAGTCTACAAATCATTGATATCTGGCAAATGATGAGTCTACAGTGTCCACAAATGTCCAAGAAAGCTAAACAAATATTTAGCTCTGTGTGTTATTTTTACCGTAGTATTTGACTAAATAACTACTTGCATGTGAAAGCAGTTGTAATGAACCCACAGTGATCTCAACTCTGAGTTAGCCACAAAGTTAGCATCTTTCAGCTCTTTTGTTTTGTTGTCCCCCATAACTGTGCACGTATGGATGGAGTCCTCCAAGCAGACTAGAAAGTGATATCATTTCGGACAAATATGTGTTCTTGGTGTCCACGGCTGTCTGTGAGCATCCACAAGAGAAGATCACCCCTCCACACTCACTTTCTTTGTGCGGTACAGTGGAGGACTGAAACTATAATGGAAGCATAAATAAAATATACGGCAATTACACCTAAACCATATGGGACAGATACAAATAATGTAATAAAGCCTACAGCCATAGTCACACATGGAACAGATGGCGACAGCATTTACTGCAATTACACCTCACGTCCTGTTTGTATGTCTTTGTCATGAAATTCCT
Source organism: Dascyllus trimaculatus (assembly GCA_024666655.1). Taxonomy (NCBI): domain Eukaryota; kingdom Metazoa; phylum Chordata; class Actinopteri; family Pomacentridae; genus Dascyllus; species Dascyllus trimaculatus. Next base: position 18,847,933 of record CM045468.1, read on the forward strand.
CTGTGTTTCGCCGCCAGATGGTTGGAGATGGATGGAGTTAGGTGTAAAAACTGAGTGTAATAAACATTTAAAAGGACGTCCGCACATGCACAGGGCAAAACTTGAGACACTGAAAGGAAAAACCAAGTCTGCAGCAGTGAGAGCGGTGAAGACAAGCACATTAAAGCTGATATCTACAGTTTGGCAGTATTGAATTGTTCAGCCGTGTAGGTGGAAAGGTCAGACAGGTAATTCATGAGAAAAGGTTTAAGCGGTTATCAATCATTTCTGCTTGAGCAGACGAGGTGATGGCACTGCCTAATTTTATGCAATGAATATGAGCTTGAATATCAATACAAGTGTTTTTTTTTTGGAATATGCAACAGGAGGCCTGATTTTTTTTAGCATATAATTTTTTAAATTTAGGAAATTCAGTGCTGAATTTGCTATTTACAGGTAATTTCTGCTCTGTGCTATACAGTGTACTAACAAAATTGATGATTCTCAAGTAGGTTTTGAAGCCTTTACATTATGGCCACTTTATGTTATTGTACATTATCTGGAAATTATAAAATGGTAAGTCATAACTATGAGATAAGTTCGACTGACTATATTATATTTTGTTTTTGAATCAACTTGTTATTACTCGTGATTTTATTTCTACCAGTCAAATGCTGCAGTACCATGCAGCCTACAAATGATTGATGATGATGTTGAGTATTTTGTTCCTCTAAAGAAGGAAAAAAGCTTTACAAAATGGAGTTTAACTAAGATCAGACGTCTTTCACAGAGCGCGTCCTTGCATGGTAATCAAATGACAGTAAAACAAAGCTCCTCACTTGACTGGCTTCTGCTTTGTTTCAGCTCACTTGGTGATTATAATACAGCATATTTAATCAAAGATGCACAGAAAATGAGCTAAACCAACAATGAAATGTCACACAGCAGAAGCAAAGGAGGAATCCAGGAGCTTTAAATCACATTTACACTGCTTAATCCAACAGTTTGGGAAGGCTCATTTAAAAAGCTGTGAAAAGGCCTGCGCAGCCTGTTTAAGACTGTCTTCTCTTCTTCCAAGGAAGCTGTGTAAACATTTCAAGCCATTATCACGTCTTTGAAATTTCAGGAAATTATCATTTTTCTTTGAACGTTGTAAGGAATGAGTCTGGTCTGACTGGTTTGACTGAGGAGATGCTGCATGTACTAGTTGCTCTACATATGGTGCGTCCATCTGGAGGTTTCATCTTCTGAACAGCCAGTGATGCATGTACAGGATGCAAATCTGGCACTGATGTATGTGACCACATGAAGCATGCTTCATTTCTCTATACATGCCTATAGCCAGTAGACGCCCGTAGCTGCATTCTTAACTCACATTACGATGCATGCTATCTCATTTACTCGTATGTGTTACATCATATCTCATTATTTTTTGGTTTTCTACACTTCTCTGCACACACATGCTCTAATTGTCCAATTCCACAATGTCAATTCCCCTATTTGCTCTTTTCTCCATCCCTTTCTTGCTTACTTTGCTCTATTCTATCACAGAAATCCCAAATTCCCCACAGGAAACATTAACCTTATTATTTCAGGCTGTCTGTAATGAACAGTTTTTGGACAAACTGCTGCACGCACGAGAGGTGCAGATGAAGATGGTCTCACGGAGAAGCGTTATGACCCTCATTTTATGCTTTGTTATTGCCTGACTGAACTCCCTCTTTCGGAGGACGGCCTGCATCTGTGGACTTGTCAGACCACAATTCATGGAGTTCCACTAAAAAGCTAATTATGAAGCCTGTGCTCATTTTAGCTCCGACCTTTACTCCGCCGGAGACCTTTGGTGCAACCCAAACCTTTTAAGAAATAAAAGTGTTGGTTATTACTCATCAAATTTAAAGACGTAGCACAACTTCTTTGAACTTTGCAAATTGGGCAGAAGTGAAAAGGCGCAGTTCAGGGGTTAGTATTTACATGAGAGGCAAGTAGAGAAGAATTAAAAGTAAGCAGTAACTAGAACTGAAAAGTTGGGCTTCTTCTTCTCCTGGCAATCATTAAAATTGCTTTTGATCAAGCATGGGCTACCTGTGTATTACCACCTGCAGTTTTAACAGCTGTTATTGTCTGTGAGGAAGAAACAAGACACACTGACAAAGTTTACACCGCAATAACAACCTGTGGAGCAAAGCTTTTAGGCAAACCAGGCTTATAGTCTTAAGACCAACACTGTGTGACTTGTTGGATAATAAGTCAAATATTTGTGGAGTTCTACCCTGAAGGTAAAAGGCACAAAACATTTGCACAGTTAAGAGGTCTGGCATGTGACAAGTAAGATGTTGAAAGTTTGCACTGCCGTAGTAGGTGGTGATCAGAGAAAAACTAATGAAAACAATAAACTGAAAGCAGGGAAATGTACTTTCTATGAATGAATTCCAATATCAGTAGATGGGTCAATACAAAGTATGTTAGAGCTACATTAACGAGGAAAAAACACTTGACTCCATACCACTATGTTCAGCTGTGAGAAGTACTCTGCTACATGTGCTGCAGACACTTCTAAATATTGTAAATTGGACCTGCTATGTGATGCCATTATTTCTAAATTACCCCAAGCATCTTTTTCTGCATTATGTTCTGTTAAAACAACCACAACATTGGCTGATATTGACTAATACACTTCTTCACTTTTAAGTTATGTCTGTAATATTGCTGAGCTTAGCTTAGCATCAATAATGGAAACTCGGGGAATCAGTTAGCCTATATTTGATTGGACTACAAGCCAATCAGACAGCACAGGGTCAGTGTTGTCTGGTGAAGCAGGTTTTAACCAAATAGGCCTAATTGGGCAGATCTGAGCCGACCCTACCCAATGTGGCTCCCTTGGTGAGATTTTATATGGCGCCCCCCTCCATTGGCAGTTTACATACGCTTCCCGATTTTATGGTGCCCCCTGGAGGCCACGGCGCCCTTAGCATTTGCCTATATTGCCTCATGGGCCAGCGGGCTCTGGGGCAGATTGTTATAGTTACCTCCCCCTCCGACAGGCTGCAGGAGGTAATGTTTTTGCTGGCGTTTATGTCTGTCCGTCCATCCGTCCATTTGTCTGTCTGTCTGTTAGCAAGATAACTTGAAATGTTATAAACGGATCATTAATGAAATTTTCAGGAAATGTTGATAATGGAACAAGGAGATGTTCAAGGTGATGTTCTGGATTACCATCTGGATCCAGGAATCTTTTTTTGAAGGATTCTTTGGTGGGGATTGGCGGAGGTGTGCGCTCTCCAAGTGCTTTTCTAGTTCAGGATACTTTTTGAACCGTTTGGGTAGTTTCTACAAACTGAAACTTATATATTCCAATAAATTGGCCCCGTCCTCTCATGCAAGTATGGCTGACTGATTCACGTAGCTCAGCTCACATCATTACTGATTAATAATGACTCTCAAAGCCAAATGTTATTTCCAAGTTAGAACCTTTTTACTCCTCTAATTATAACTCTGTCATAGTTCTGCGATAGAAGGCTTTCATTATTGTAACGGTGGTCCTGGGTTTGCCCAATTATACAGATAAAAATGAAAAGGTTAAAAGAATCATTACATTCAAAGATATAAGAGACACCTTTTTCAGTCCAGTCTGGCAGCACTGTGGCCAAGAAACAGACCCCAAAAATGTGTTAATTAGATTGGTTTAAAGACTTTTGAAGTGTGGACAGTGGCAGACTTTTTGCCCCAGTTTCCAATTTTTTTTTTGCAAAGCTCAGCTAATACGAGATACGAGGGTGGTATTGATCTGCTCATCTGGCTTTAGGCAAAAAAATGAAATTCAGAAAATATTAAATTGTACATTTTACTCCTCAGCATAAGGTTTCATTTTGCAGTTCATTCTTGTTTTCACAGTTTGGCAAAAATAATTCTAATATATCATCCAGTAATATGTGGATCATTGCTAAACTAGGACACTGATAATTATATTCAAATTGACTCGGTCTAGAGCGATCACCATACCTTCTTCTTTCCGGTGTTCAGTCACCCTTTGCTCCAGTGACTCCTCCTCACTTTCAGTCCCTCGGGGCCTGAATATGTCAGGATGACTGACAACATCCCGCCAGGCAACTCAAGTCAAAACCTCTCTGCTTGATCTGTCACGGAAAGATGTTTCTCTCAAAGGAGTTAAATTTCATATTTCATGTGCCCCTCTAAGAAAAGTGCCTAAATCTCTTACTTGTTTAGACACACTGTCATGTTTGTGACATTTTACTTAAGCAGTGAGTAACGAAGGCAGGTAGAAACACAGAGGGGCTTGAAAAGATGTTGTCTTCTCTTTGCTTCCCCATGCAAAAAGGACTAAAATGTGAATCCTAATCACAGCAGGCCTTTTCTTACAAAACACATAACATGTTCATACATTTGTTGCCCTCTAGACATTGGCTGCCAAATAGAATTCAGTTTCTTTCTAAATGAATATTTCCCACTGAATATATATTTTAAATTACCACATTTAAATATGCATAGGTGGATATTTTCTTAGATTCACAATTAGTGAAACTATTACTGCTAAAAATGTTCATTTATACATTTGATTTACAGTGTTTCTACTAATATGTAACAAGCAGTGGGCAGTAATTGAATATTATTGCTTGTTCATTGTATTCGTATGATATCTCGGATGCTAAAGATGCTAAAGGTAGTCATAGTTCAGAGGGAACAGGAATTAAATATTAAATATTTTCAGTTGTCTACTGAATCAGAAACTAAACTGCTAAATTCAATTCTACTCCATTTTTATTTATATGTACAATTTATAAAATAAGTCATCTCAGTGCACTTTACCTAGTGAGGTAAAGGCCCATTTAGTGCACTCACTGCTAATGTTCCGTTAGCTAAAAGTAGCAAACATTACAGAAGCTAGTTGCTACATTATATTTCTATACTTGCTACTATGTTTTAGCATGGCACAGATTGAGCAACAAAAAGTAAAAACACTGGACTATATTGAAATGTTTATCTGTGACATGCTAAAACATAGCAAGAGAAGGTATATAGTATTTTTAAATTTGTTACAAGTCACAAGTCACAAGTGTAACAAGCTAACATGTTGTCTAATTGGATGTTAGCAAGCTGGTTAGCTTAGGCGACTACATTTTCCGTCTACAGGAAAATCTTCCCAACAAAATTGTGTACAATAGTGAACTAAAATGGACAAGACCACAAAAATGCCACAAAAAAGTTAAAAAAAATGTCAATTAAGTATGCTTCCAATAACTGCTTTGGAATGAGGGAAAAAACAGTTTTAGCTGTTAGTTGCTAACCGTTAAAAAAAAGAAATGAAAGAAGATTAGGAAACAAGTTATATTTTTGTAATTACTCTTTCATGTCAGCTGGTAATGATCATGTTTTATGCTATGTGGAGACAAAGACAATAAAAGATGAAGAAACAGCTGTGGGCAAAACGTTTGCTAGGTCAGAATTTGCTCAAAAAAAGGTGTTTCTCCCATGAAGCATATTAACTGTTTTTTGTTTTTATTAAATTTTCCTCTTTTTTAACAACTAAACATACTTACACTGGGACTAATACGATGACATAGTATTCTGTAAATAGAACACAACATGAACGTGGAACAAAGACAGTGGGAGTGCAGCGGAGACAGATCTTCACATCATACATTCTGTTTATACGTTCACCACCTACGCAAGAATCCATATGAATTTTATGGGTATGGAGATACTAAGTGTATAAACAATATATTGTCAATATTAAGTGAGATATCACTCTATATTAAAAACAGGCATATTTCAAACTACACTTGACACCTAAAGAAATACATCATAGGTAAAGCAAGGGTGTAATTCTAGCATTTCAGGTTATCTCAGTAAAAGGGCCCCATATTTTTACATAGACCTCTTCCCTATTAATTAGTTTATGACTTCGTCTTTCAGAGGAGGAGATTTTAGCCATTTCATCAAACCATTCCTTTCCTGAAACTTCTCCTGTGGTTTCCCAGTGCCTCAGCACAGTCCTGCAGCCAGTGAGGAGTGCCATCCAGCACCATGAAACCTGGTGGGCATTCAGTCCATGCCCCTTCAGTATTATACCCAATAGGCAGAGTGTAGGTCCTGGTACCAAGGCAGAGGATGTGACTTTGCTAATAAATGAGACAACCTTGGTCCATAGCAAATCTATCTTAGGGCATGAGTACAACATGTGTAGGAGAGGTCCACAGGTCGTATCGCATCTCCAGCATAAGTCAGAGCTTCTAAGTCCCAATCTTGCCATTTTACTTGGAGTCCAATAATATTAATTATTTTTCAAGAAAGTCAAAAACCACCTCAGTTGAGCAAAATTGGGGAAGTTTTCTCAAAATTTTGACATTTCCATTAAGTTTTTCTAATGCAAAAGTTCAAAGTGTGCGTTAAAGTACATTATAGAAACATGGCTACCATCTGGGGATACAACACCTCAACAGTAACGCTAAAAATATTGCTAACAGTAGCGACCCTGAGCTTGTCAAAGCAGAGCTATGGTTACAGCAGCAAAACCACTAATATTAAAAAGTATATAATGGCTCTGGAATTAATTTGTAAAGAAATAATGTGTTATGAATGTAGTCTTCCTTTAAGCAAAAACTAAGATATGGTCCTACTCTCTTTCTGAACAGTATCATTTGACTCTATCCATAAAAACATCTATGCATGTTTTTATCTTTGTCTTTATCGTTGAAGTCAGGCATCAGAGAACTCTGCTGTGCTCTGTGTGGAGCTTCTTTCTCTGTTTATGTCGAGCTTAATCAACACCTAATCCTGCTGCTTTGATGTCACACTGAAGGGCACGTTCATCTCTGGGAGAAAGTGAGCAATCTCAACCCAAGGGGCTGCATTAGACTTGATCTGAGAAATCCTTTGGAAGCTCAGAGGAACATGTGATATTTTCATCTTCTGTGCCTGACTGCTCTCTGTGTGTATTTGTAGGTAGCAGCCAAAACCCGTGTCATTCCAGCCTCTGTGTTTTATTCTGTCATCACACAAACTCGCTTGCATGACCAAGGCCTAGGCAGCGTCCTCTGACTTCCCCTGTTGGCTTCCAGAGCGTCTCAGTGAGCAGAGCCAGCAGCAGGCGGCCTCATGCCTCAGTGCCATGTGGTGTGGCCTCGGAGATCACCATTTTCATAATGAGGTGTCAACAGGGATGACAGATGATGTCTCTCCTCTCCTCCTCAGTTTGGCCTCCAAGGTGCAAAGACTTGGCAAACATGACTGGAAGCAAATCCGAATGCAGAGGAAATGTGGGAGATGTGAGCATGACTGCATGAATTTTCCATTTTTCCCATTGATACAGACATCAGCTGTGACGCAAGAGCAGAGAAGTGCCACAGTACCAGATATTACAGCCGGGATCATTCTGACCTTCGGATTTCTTTGGTCTTTATAATTTGATTTCCACTGAGCATGTAGTGTTGATCAACATGTTTTAAATTCTAAAATGGTTATTTTGCGCTGTGGGCCAGGGAAAATACATTTATTTTCCCTTTAGGTGTTAAGATTGTATCATTGCTTCTGCATGGAATTGCTGGCTGCCTTTCTTTGCTTCACTACATGGTCTCTAAATGTCACCATATCACCATAGCTGCAGGTGCATATTGCATGTACAGATCTGTTGTTTTGGAATGCAGAGCCTGGTATCCCCTGGTATATCTTTATGAAGATGTAAACAGTGCAGAAAGAAATGTAATTTATTGCAGTTACTTTTAAGTTTCTTCATTTTATTGATGTGTGAGAACATATAAAAACAAGACTGGAGGTGTGCTCAGACAGAAAGGAAAGTGGATTTTTACATAATGGACTCACATGGATTTGAGTTCTTGACCATTTTATGTATTTTATGCACCACAGACAGCAATTATATTAACTGTACATATGTCACAAACAGACAGTTGAAGCTAAAGCCTGCTCACAAAGTTGCTGAATGTCACTAGATGATGTCATGTGCTATATTCATGACATTATCCCATCAATATCAACCCTCTCTGTGCTCACACAGTGCCTAAAGATAATAATAATCACCCCCTTTAAGTCAGTATTTAGTAGGTGATATCCTGTGTGGATAGGTCTCAGTCAGCCTTGTACTGCAGTTTTACCCCATTCTTCCAGAACTGTTCATGCTCTGTCAGGTTGCACTGGGATCATGAGTGAACAGCCCTTTTCAAGTCCAGCCACAAATTGTCAATTGGATTGAGGTCTGGGCTCTGACTCGACAACTCCAGAAGCTTCATCTTGTTGTCTTTAAACGATTTCTGTGTAGCTTTGGCTGTATGCTTCATTGTCTTGCTGGAAAACGAATCTTCTCCCAAGTCACAGTTCTTTCGCAGATTGCATCAGGATGTTCTGCTGGATTTCACCATACTTGGCTGCATTTATTTTACCCCCTACCTTTATAAGCCTTCCAGGGCCTTCTGTTGAGAAACATCCTTGCATCGTGATGCTTCCACCACCATGCTTCGTGGTGGGGATGGTGTGGTTGTAATCATGTGCCGTGTTTGGTGTTTGCCAAACACAGCATCCAGTCTGATGGCCCAACAGCTCAATTTTGGTCTCATCAGACCATAGAACCCTCGTCCAGTTGACAGAAAGTCCCACATGCCTTCTAGCCAACTATAGTCAAAATCTTAAGGGAACTTTTCTCAACATTGGCTTCCCTTTGCCAAAAAACTTTGATTGATAAAGAACTCAGGCAACAGTTGTATGCAAAGTCTCAGTCAGCCACTTGAGCTCCTAACTGCTTCAGAGGAGTCATAGTTGTCCTGGTGGCCTCCCTCATTAGTTTCTTTACTGCATGGTCACTTTGTGAGGAAGCATGATCTAAGCAGATGTACTCAAATGTCTTATTTCTTCCATTTCCCTATGAAGGCTTTAACTGTACTCCAGGGGACATTCAGTGACTTGGAAGTTTCCTTGTATCTATCAACTGACATATGCTTTTCAATAACTTTTTGCTTGGAGTGTTGTTTGGTCTTCAGAGTGTCGTTATAGCCCAGAGTGCTGATTCATCAGTGAGGAGACCTTCCAGACACATGTCTTTATCCGACAATCACTTGAGACCCATTTACTGCACTTAGATGATCACAATTTCACTAACTGTGGGGCCAATGGGCTGCACCTGTGTTGAATTAGGTGAGCCACTGTAAAGGGGCAGTCTACTTATGCAATCAGTTATTTCACATTGTATATGTTTAATTAATTGGAATGACTTTGTAAAAATCTGTTTTCACAGTCTTTTTGTAAATTCCTATCTAAAAAGCCTAATTAAATTGACCAGGATTCAGTGTTGACAAGCAGTATAAGTAGAAAACTTTATTTAGGCCCTATATATGTTTCTCATTTAAAACGTTGTTCTCTTTTACATATTTTTCTCTCTGTTGTCAGACAGCAGAACAAGTATGAAATAGGCTGAAACTCAGCTCATTAAGACTACATGTTAACCAGCAGTTACTTTAGTCATTTCCAAGCTGCTGCTCTGCACGATACTAATTTTATAACCATAAGGCTGTCTAACAATGACATTATGAACGTAAGCTAAAGACAACAGCTGTGTTCTGATTTCAGCTGTATTTAAATGTAAAATGATCATTCAGAGAGTAGGTTAGAAACAACAGAAAGCCTTTCTTACTTTTTCTTTCATAGTGTGCATAGCTTTTGTCTGGGTCCTTGGCAACACTTTTTGCCACTGGGCAGTTCCTTCATGTCTTTGTCAGTAGCTGTGTTGTCAAATGGATGTGCTGCTTTCCTGCCGCTCGCTGGACAGAGAAGATGGAAGGCAATTTTTTGAAAAACTCACTAACGGGGTTCAAAAAGTCACTAAAACCAGCCACTAAGTTGCCAACAATGATTGGACCATTTTGTGATGTGGCTTTGAGGCACCATCTTTCCATAGAGTTTTAAAAAAGAGGGGTATCACTGCTTCCAGCAAACACAGGACTCTATAGAACAAGGCAACAACCCTATAATGTGATGTGGTAGCCACCCAGTTTAATTATGTCATTTCTGTTTCAGACAAGTCATGCTTTATAATATAATATAATATATCTTTATTGTCTGTTCCAAATAAAAACAGAAATTCATCTTTTGTCACGGCTAGAGGACAACAAAAACCGCACTCAAGCATTACAAACACCTTCACACAATAAAAACACACTGTAGTAAAAGAAATGAATAAAAAAACATATAAATTAACTAAAAACATTAAAAACACAGTGTAATAAATAAAAACAATTAAAACGCATGAAATAACTAAAACACAGTGCAGCCTATTTTGTGTTATTAAGAACAGCTATTGCAGAGGGGATAAAGGATTTTTTGTAAATGTTTTTCCTGGCCAGTGGGGTTCTGTAGCGTCTGCCTGATGGTAGAAGCATAAAGGAGTGGTGGAGGGGATGTGAGGGGTCCTCAGTGATGAGGGTGGCTTTCCTCATCACTGAGCGTCCATATAGTTCACACAGGGGGGTTTGGGCTGTTTGGGTGATTTTGCTGGCCTGATTTATTATCCGGGAGAGTTTTGTTTTGTGTTTGACGGTGAGGAAGTTGAACCAGGTTACGATGTTATAGGTGAGCATGGATTGGATGAGTGACTTGTAAACAAGGGTTAAAATGTCTTTACTGATGTTAAAAGAACGGAGCTTTCTGAGCAGGTGGAGACGCTGTTGCGCCTTTTTGTGGACAGAGTTTGCGTGTTGTCCAAAGGACAGGCAAGTGTCAAACTCTGTCCCAAGATATTTAAAAGTCTCCACCTGCTCCACAGACAGACCCTGGATCTTCAAGGGTTGGAACAGTTCTGGGCTTTTTCCTGAAGACCCACAGCATAATTCTTTGGTTTTCAAAACGTTGAGCTCCAGTGAACTTCCAGCAAGGGTTTGGACCAATGTGTGAACCTCTTGCTGGTATGTTGTCAGGGCCTGGGAGTTGGTGATGTGTGCCACCAGGGCCATGTCGTCTGCATATTTAATGAGCCTCAGTCCCTCCCTGCTACAGGTGATGTTATTGGTATATGCAGAGAACAGGACCGGCGACAAAACACAGCCCTGGGGGAGCCCTGTTTTTAAAACCACTGAACTGGAACTAAAACCATTTAAAAACACATGCTGCGGTCTGTCCATTAAAAAGTCCTTTATCCATAAAATCAGTGTGGGGTGAACATGGAGGTCAGAGAGGCGGTGTAGCAGGGTGTTGTTATTTACAGTGTTAAAAGCAGATGAAAAGTCAATGAATAAAATCCTTGTGTGTGGATGTATGGAGTCCAGTTGTTTGGTGACTGTATCTAAAAGAGTGAGACTTGCATCATCAGTGCCTCTTTTTGTTTTGTAGGCAAACTGTAGTGGATCCAGTTTGCCTTCAAGCTCACCCAGCAGCTGATGACATACAACTCTCTCCATACATTTGCAGAGGATGGATGTCAGGGCTACTGGTCTGTAGTCCTTTAGGTCTTTTGGCTTGGTGACTTTGGGGATAGGAATGATGGTGGATTCCTTCCACTGTTTTGGAACGATGCCTGAATCCAAGAGGTGCTGAAACAACCTGGTAAACACTCCACCTAGCTGGATGGAACAGTCCTTCAGCACCCTGCCCCTGAGCCTGTCTGGGCCAGCGGCTTTGTTGGGGTTTACTTTGTGTAGGATGGAGGTTACCAGGTGTTCGTTGATGGTGAGGGCTTGTATGGGGGGACTGAGGGAGGCTGGGGTCCAGGTGATCGGTGAGAAGTTACTGTTAAAACGGGTGAAGAAGATGTTGAGCTGTTCTGCAAGAGAGGTGGAGTCTGGGCAGTCAACCACTGCAGACTTGGATGATCTGCCCATCATGATGTTGAGACCCTGCCATGCCTCTCTTGCATTTCCTGATGTTAATTTTTTCTCCACCTCGTCTTTGTACCTGATTTTAGCCAACTTGGCCATCCTCCAGAATTCTTTCTGTAGCTCCCTCATTCTGGCTTTGTCGCCTTGTAGGAAAGCCTTTTTCTTTTCCACCAAACAGGCTTTTATGTCCTTGGTGACCCACTTCTTATTGTTTGGGTGGATGGTTACCTGTTTAGTTTGGGTGACAGTTTCTTCACAGAAGATAATGTATGAGGTGAGTACATCAGAAAGTCTGCTAAAATCATCCCCACAGTCATTAAAAAACATGTCCCAATCTGTTAGCTCAAAACAGCCCCTTAGTATCTCAGACACATCCTCATTCCAGATCTTTATGTTTTTTGTAATGGTCCCCTCTGTCTTTAGTCGTGACCTGTATTTTGGCAGCAGCAGGATCACGTTATGGTCTGAAAGACCTAAAGGTGGACGTGGTTTTGATATGTATGCCCCAGGTATATTACCAAGGCACAAGTCCAGTATATTATGTCCTCTTGTTAGGGTTGTGACATACTGTTCAAGGCTTGGAAGATGTGTGGCAATATTACACCTGTTAAAATCACCCAATAAAAACACTGGCTGCTCTCCAGTTTGAGTTACAGCTCTGTTGTAACTTTCTGCGATGCGTTCAGCAGCTAGATTAAAATCAGGTCCTGGGACATACACTAAAACAACAGTGATCTGTGCAAATTCTCGCGGTAAATAATGTGGTCTAAAAGATACAGTCATTAGTTCATAATGTTTACAGCACTCCGTTTCCCTCACAGTGTAGTTGGTTGCCCAGTTACCGTTTACAGCCATACAGACTCCGCCCCCGATCGATTTCCGTGTTTTGATTGTGTCTCTGTCATAACGGATGATGTTGAATCCATTCAGCTGAAAGTCCACGTCTCCAGAGAGCCACGTTTCGGTGAAGCAAAAGAGACTGGTCCGTTGGTAATCCGGATCGGACTTGATCAGTGCACAGAGTTCCTCGGTCTTGTTCCGTAGCGATCGGGCGTTTGTCAGTGTGATGGCAGGTAAAGGTAACCGGCATCCTCTCCTCCTCAGCCGGTGGCGTATCCCTCCTCTGGATCCTCTTTTCCTTCGTATCCGCTTTCGTTTCCTACGAAGTAACTCTGGCGGTATGTTGGCGTCACGAGGGGATGCCTCCAGCGGGTCCGAGGAGAGGCCGCTCAGCTCCAGCAGATGTTCCCGAGAGTAGGTGAGCCTACCTGGCATGGCGGTGGATGGCTGCCCCAGTTCCAAACAACGTCCGTTTACGGGCCATAGACCCGTGATCGTGAGCCACATGAAGGCCAGTTGAAGCACCGTTGTCGTCCACATCACATAAAATCACGCAGGTTAAATAAAAGTCACTAAAACACGCAGTAAAACGCTAAAATCCACAGACACTCATCAGCCGTGACAGGAGTCGCCTTCACAGAACAGCGCCCCCCAGCGTTGTACAACAACTTGTTCATCATTTTAGTAGATCAAACAGATCAAAGTACTACAATACCCAAGAGACTTGCGTAACAAGCCAGTCACAGGAACAGTGCAGAGTGACTGGGAATGACTGTAACTTTCACTTTCTTATTAAAGAAGGAGATAGTTTTAGGTGTGACAAGAGCAGACTCCAACACATACAAAAATGTGTTTTATTTTTTGTGACTTCACCACAGTGTTCTTACAGCAGGGTCAACTGTGGAAATGTACATGTGCACAAGGCAAAGAAAACCCAGAAGAAGTAAAATTTATTGGCTTGTTGCTTCTTGTTGCTGCTTTGCAACTTTATTGACTTTGTGTTTGTGCTGCAGAATTTGCTATAGTTTAGTACTAGCATTGACAAGCTATCATGGTCACAGCTGGAGTGCTGGCATGCTGATGTTTGTGCAAATAATGTTCACCATGTTCATCATCATAGTTAAGCATCAAAACCAGTAGCATTAATCGTAATACAACTGTCTTTGCTTTATGTCATGGACAGTTGGCTGACATCAGTAGTGTTTATAGATCTTTAAAATTGTATTAGTCCTTATCAGTAAATCTGTTCTTAATGGCCCCCTGTGTAAAATCTATTTAAATATCAACCCCAGTGAATATATAAATGTTAATCCACCACCTCCACATGTGGGTCAACACATCACATCATTAAAACAGGTGTAATGTAGACAGCAGTGTTTACTCGGTCAGATAAATTGAAAGTTTAAATCCAGCTGTGCTCCTGATACCAATTATAATTTTACTTTTCTTTCATTATGATAATCAAAATGGAACAAATTACCACCCAATTATCGGTGAGTATGGAAACCCGAGGTGTTCCCAGTGTGAACTGTGCAGGAGCTGCTGTTTCTTCATGTGGCCTCAGTCTCTTTGGCATATTTCAGTAGAGTTGGGTGTCCAGCTGCGTTCCATAATTATTTTATCCAGTGGAGTATTTCTAATTAGAAGATCATTTTAATGTCAGGATGAAATAAAATTTTATGTCAAATAGTGCTGGAAAGGTTACATTTTACATTTCAAAGGCACAGCCCTCCTCTACCTGCACATGGATCATTCCTCTGAACGCATTAAACAGGAGATCATTATCTGAATATGGTCCCAGATGTGCTCCGTGTTGTCACCGTAATAATTACTGGTGCTGTAATGATCCAGCTAATGAAGGTCCTGATGAGGACACTCATAATCAGTGATTAAGAAAATCGTCCCTTAATGTGCTGCAGCTACTTTTAGACGCTTCCTCGGGTTCTTCATCAGTATTGATTTAGTTGTTGCTGCTGCTGAATTCCTCCTTCAGGGTTCTTTGTGTTGTGGTGAGAGGTTTCTCACTGCTCGTCTGCTCTGACTGAGCTTTACTTTGTCCCCAGTGAGGGTGGTTTGCATTAAAAATAAATCAGATCTGACCATGCAGATAGATTTCTCATGACCCTTTGTCCACTGGGTGGTAGATACAGTATAGACTTAATACTCAGTACACATGACAGACGTTTGGTTACCAACACTGTCCAAACTATTTTTAGGGCCTAATTGAACGTGCCTTTACTAAATCAGTGATGCTAGATTGGCAAACTCCTGTAACAGGCATGCTATGGGGAACAGAAGCAGTTCAGGAAGATGTATCATTAGCTCTTTGAACCTTTTGCCGTGTTCACACCAAAGACTTTGGTTAGCACTTGATTCATGTTGTGGCAAGCAAGTGGTGGAACTGACTGAAAGCTCGAAGACATTCTGCACACTGAGGCAGAGGCATGATACATGTCAATATTGGCTACCTGTCAATCACAAGGCAGCCCCGCCCCTAAAACCTTCCCTGCTTTATCAATGCTTTTACTCTGAATGGGACCATAATTCACCAAATGAACATCATTGCACATTAAAAGGATACTTGAACTTATACTGGTTGAAACATTAACACGTGTGCCAACTATCGTTTTAACTGTCAAGGCCAAATCACGGTTTCTGCCTGACAGACGCAGATCTGGAAAGCGGACAAACTTTGTTCTATTCATACTACAGTAAGTTTGCATTGGTCGGGTACGGAGATGGTTGCATCGGCCTTGATATCAAACAGAATAACACACTTATTATTCCTACAAAGCGGATATCTGGAGAATTTAGAGCTTCCTACTGCTGTTCTGGGCAGTTCAATCGAAGGCAGCTGGACTTTGTAGAATGTCTGTGAAGACGTTTCGCTTCTCATCCGAGTGGCTTCATCAGTTCATGCGTGTCAAGACTAGACTGGGCTAGTCTGACTCGCTGATGGGAAGCCCAGGTATTTAACCTCTATGGAGGGGTTTGCAAAGACCAACAGTGACTAATGATCGTTAGTGCTCCAAAGGTGTGACTCAAGTGGCGCTCCATGATGTAATGACAGTCGTTGGGGTCGTCAGAGTCGTTAGGAGTCACATGAGGCCAATTGAGAGCAGCACTCATCAGAGTTGCTCGAGTCACACTGGGCCATTTGCGAACGACTATGGTTCTTAGAGGTTAAGTTGCTGAATCTCCTGGGCAGAGACAAAAGGGTGGCATTGTAAATCGGAGATAGGTGGTATCACAGACCTCCTCCCCTGTTGAGGGATGGTTTTTCCACTTTTACATAGATGGCTTCCTTAACTCCTCTTTCAAACCATCCGTCCTCCAGATAAGATCAGAGACAAAACATCTTCACGGAGATATTACTGAGTCCAGCTGCCTTTGATTGATTTGCCCAAAATGATTATGACCTGGATGAATGAGAACATTCACAGACAACTTCCAGCTGTGTCTAGACACTATCAGTGGAAAAGGTACCACTAAGATCTGATAGCGACTACTTCAGTTACTTTTATTGGTGAAAAATAAAGGCATGGATGACGGCTCCTCATAATGACTGTTTGTTTTAAGCATTATTTATGTTCTTGTCTCATCTGCAGTCAGCCTGGTTGCGGTGCAGACAGTCCTCATGGTCACACATTTTGGGCTTCCTATGGCTGTTAGCAGAGGGGTCCATGAACTGGCTTTGTGATGGAAATTCTACATTTTACTGCTGACACTAGGTATGTTATTCCTTTGCATATTTCATATATTAACTGTCCTGTCTATCGTGAAGATTTGTCTCTCATCCACTCTTGTTTGTGCTAAGCTTGACCCCGAGGCCCTGGAGCTCCGAGGAGGCCTAATGTCTCACATATGTAAATCAGAGGGCCCGGTTTGGGAGGATGAGAAGGAGGTCGGTTCACACGGATAATTCTGTGGAGACTTTGGAGTGTCTCGTTAGTGGAACAGGAACCCAGACAGGATAACTTCCTCCTTTTCCCCTCTGCTGAGAGCTGAATGAGACACAAACTTTTCTATAAGATGGAGTCGGACTCTTGACTCTAGTCTGATGGAGACATGAGTTGAATGCATATTTTCTGCAGAGTTACCATAACAGTTAATCGTAGCATTTCATGTCTGCTGTGGGAGCTTAGAACTTGATTGCCCAAATTTCCAAATTTTTTTTAAGACGACTTAAATTTTGGCATATTTTGACCCAACATTTGCTAAAACTCCGAATAAATAAAAAGCCTGCTGTGACTAAACCTCAACTCCAGTTTATTTTCTGATGTGTGTATGCTTGTGTACATATTAGATGTTCATTTTTTTATTGCCATCCCTATAATGCTGTACATTTAATCTGCCTAATGTAAACAGCCTCATATTTGGGTCCATTGTTGCCATAAGAAAACATGCTTTTGCTTAATTCATTGAGATCATAAATGTGTTAAAAGACATCCAGCTTAGTTTTAAAGTGCAGTTTTAATTAGCCAGTAAAATGATGATATTTCGAATGGCAAAGTGAAAGAAGGGAGACATTGGACGCCCCAAGAGCTCGTCACATTAAATATTTTTTATCTTCCTCTTTGCTCCGTCCCCACAGTGCAGCACTTGAATCCATTTTCCTTCTGATGAAACTTCAAAGACCTTCTGAGGCAGCTCATGTTACACGTGAGTCCTTCGTATATCATGTTCGTGTTCGAAAACATGCAGTCATTATCACTCATTTAGAGTTTCATTGGGTTCCCAGGGCTGTCAGCGGTTTAAATCTTGAAGCATCGGTCTGAGAAGCAGCTTTTCTCCAGAGAACGTCCTCCATCTGCTGCACACAGTCTCCTGGAGATGGTGGTGAAAGAGCAGATCCTGAAGAAACGTGGGGATTTGAACTGTCTTTTACTGGTCAGCTTGAATCGACTCTAACATTTTGAACCAACGCAGAAAGCAGAACTGTGCCAAAGACAAGAGCATAAACCTGTTATGCCGACACTTCTTCACACTTCACTCGGCTGGAGGAAATTAATGCACAGCAGTTGCCAAGCGCAGCAAGCTGTTGGTCCTGGCTTGGAGACGGCCAGGACGGACAACAAAGACGCCAAATGAAGAAGGTAAAGTCCCAACCCATTACGATCAGCTCCTATAACACAAGCCAAGTGATTAGTTTCTGTAGCTAAGTGCAGTGATGTGCCAATCCCAACAGCATCAGAGAGGTTCCCACGACTTGTCATATAGCCGGACTGTCTTACCCTGAGGCAGCGACATGGGAAGTGATATAAATAGATCTATATTGTATGTATGGATATGCATTCCAATACTTGCCATGCAGGGTTTCATTCCCATGCACTCCAAGCCATATGCTGCACATCATAAGTGTAACCAGCCGTTCTCGGTTCTTCTCAAACCAAGCAGTGTGTTTTTCTAAGGAATTTGTCATATTTCATATTGTGGAGACTGTTCTTTTCACTTCAGTTACTTAGCAACTAAATGACATATCACGGCAATCAAAGCCTCAGCAGTGAGAGAAACTTTGAAAAACAGAAGGACGTCACTGAGACTGTTGCGATTAGTCTGTCTCATTCGGGCCGATGCGGACTCAAGGTGGAAGTGTCAAGCTCAAGGTTTCTCTCCACAATGGGCCATTAAGGCTGCTCGCGAAGTCCCTCTTCGGTAATAAGAGTCATTAAAGCCACCCGAGCCCTAAGAATGACAACTGGGATGTCAGAGCTTAATTTAGCATCTCTGAATGCCGTTCATCACGTCACCAACATCCTTACCGCTCACAGTGCCGGCTGGGAAAGTTGTGTGACTTTTTTTTTTTGTAACAATCCCCTGTGGCCCTTGATTAAAATTTCAAAAGTGCAGCATTAAGCTTGTTCTATTTCGTGAAGATAAAGGCACAATCAGCCTCAATGAAGAAAAAGGGCAGGTTTTTGTGGCAGATATTTAGCCTGGTGTCGAAGGTTCCACTCTAAAACAGATCCCTCTCGGAAATGTGACCTTTCACAAAGCCTCCTCGCCCTCTGGATCATTTGAAAGCTGAATTGAAAGGCTCTTTTTATATCAGAGTTAGCCTCCCCGCTCTCAGCGAGTGTTTTAGCACCTGGAATGTGTTTTGGTCACAATGGAAGGTGTGTGAATTGAACAGAAAAAGTAATAATAATGCGTAGCCTGGAGGCTTTTATAGCTCACACTGACTTTCTTTGCAAAAGCGCTCCACATGTTAAGCTGAAAATACCTACACAGGCTGCAGAAATGTCCATAGCAACACATGGATCTATTGTGCGTTACAGAATGAAATGTAAAAGTGACCTTTTTTTATTTCTGTGTGCAGCACTGGAAACAGTCCTGCTGCTGTGCTGATAGCGCTATACGTGCTTTTGAGTCCTCACCGACGAACCCCCAGCCTTTACAGATAAACACCATATCAGAGCTTTAACCTCTTTTGAACCGCTGTGTTGTGAGTCAACATGGGAAGAAGGAAGAGGACGATTGGGGGGGGGGGAGGACGAGAAAAATGCCAGAGGTGTGGAAAGGTCATTTGGAATACCTGGTTAGAGGTTGGAAAGAAGACAAATGAGCTGTCTGTTGTGCTCAGTTGGGGGGAGGTGGTCGGGACGGCTACAACCGAGAGGACGTGTCCATTTACTAGACGCTCTGCTGTTGACTTCCATTACTGAACCTTGTGGCAGAAGACAGCCATGACAAATAGCGCAGGAATCAGTGCACTAATGGCATACAGCATACAATACGGCCACCTGCAGCTCACGGGTTCTGAGAAACACAACATTGGCTGGAATTATAGATGAGCTAACAGCCATGTGGAGCTCTGCAGCCTTACAGGTCTGAAGCCTATTAGGATGCTCCATCTGTTGTATGTCACTTGCTTGCAATCAACAAGACTATGAATCCTAATAAGTAGTCAGGAACGTTTTGGATTAAAGAACAGACACCTAAGGACTCCAAAACAGCTAACCTAAGAACTAGTTCTGTCTGCTGCAGATGCTCAGGGGCAGTTTGCTTGCAGAAATGGTAGCAGAGTCAAATTCTAGATAAGATTATCTCGCATAGGTTATAAGAGCGGCTCTCGGTTCAGTTCAGGCTCCCAGAAGTGATGCTAACATACAACTAAACTGTCACAGTAAATGCATTTTGAAGCAATTGCATCTAGGTTGTTTTTTCTATCTTTCTGAAGAGGATGTGTTGATTAATGTATCTGACAAGTCACAAATACACACAGTTTACACACACTGAGGTACCTGATTTGACAATATTCACTTGTACTCATTTGTTCATGGTGATGTTGAGCCACTTGTTTAAGATTGAGAAAGATGGGTGCGACGTCTGGGCTGGTGGTAGCGTCAATTCTGCCTTCTTAAAATTCTTCTTTTCCGCAGAGCAGAGAACCACCATAGAGCCCCATCATGAGGTCAATGTGTCTGTTCCATCACTGGGTTTGTTCTTGAAACCCTCGAATTTCTTCTGAACTTCTATCGAGGCCCACAGTAGACAGTTTGTCCTCCTACAGACCACTGCTGGAAAGATGAGAAAAGCATTATTCATCTCTTTATCACCAGTCTGTCTTTATAAGTACTGTTGGAAACGGCAGTTGGCGTTCTGAAATGCCACTCTATGCACTGGCGCCGCAAGACTCTTCCTAAACATTGGTCATTTTAACTGTGTTTGCCAGCTGGCGATTGTAAAACATAGAAATGTAAGAAATAGCTCTATTCAGACTTAAACCTTCAGAGTTAAACCTTCAGTCAGACTCAAACCTTCAGAGTCAAAATTGTAACTGGTGGTTCCATTTATTGTCCATACCTTGTTTCTCCTTCTTCTTTGGGTTAGACAGACTACAAGCTGCTTTAGCTCTGTTCTTTCTGTGGCTGGTCACAGTCACGTCCTGACCCCTCATGTTAAGCGCTTCTTGGTTCTTGGTGCCAGTGTAGAACCAGTGTTGCTGACCTGGAACTTGTTTGTCAAACCCTGAAGATCTGGTTCAAGATTAGGCTCCAGACTGTAACAGACAGGACTGAGGATGCCAACATTGGTCTCTGATATGAGATGAGGGATAATATTGCACTGCCTCTGTCTCCCCTCTTTAACATCTCATCTTTCTCCAGCCTCAACCGTTTCAGCTTAGCTCTAAATCAGAGTTTGTCATAATTAACCACCCTGGAAGTATTTATATTACTTTTTATGACCTATACTCCTTTGATTACACTTGCTTCTAACACCAAGTCAGATTCCTCGTATGTGTAAAGGTGGAGGCTGCGAAGCTGAAACAGTGAGCTGATGGTAAAACATTGCAGAGCTGGAGGGGACTGCAGTATTGGATGGCCATTCTTTCCATGAAGTTAAACTAAAAGCTTTAAATGCTTCACTAAGTGAGCCTTTTAAATGTCACTGGATCTCTTGGCTTCATGTTCTATCCATATAACTCACTCACAAATAGCAGGAACTACTAAATAAAGTCATGAAGTTTCATAATGAGTGAAAGTAGGCAGCATAAATGTATATTTTCTCCTTTCGTGTGAGGTTTGTTTTTGTCGTGCATTCCAGCCTTTACCAGATATCCATTACAACAGTAAACAGCACAGCTATCATTAATATTCAGATAACATGGCGTATTTTGCTGCGCGCTCTGACTGCGTAAAATATTTAAAAAGCCTGCATGGACTTCTGCACAGCCTGAGAAAAAAACAAATGTGTTTCTGTTTTTACACAGGGCAAGATCCACATCTCTAAAGGATAACTTTGGGGGGGAAAAAATATGTAGCTTCTCAGTTTTCTGCTCCAAGACGACAGATTAAAGTTGTGGCCGGGCGGCGTTGCTATGGCGATGACTCCTAAGCATTCAGCCTTGTCTTCATCCCGGTCCGTGAAATGCGAGTTTGAGCTTCCTGAGGGCTCGTCCATCCCCTGTGGACTTTGATTCAGAGCAGAGTGTATTCGCCGGGGAAGCACCACCGACTTGCTATTGTTTGTTGCTGTTTTATTATTCATCGGCCCTTTTTTCTCCATGCTTTGAATGCTGAATACTTATTCACAGTTCAGCTCTCCTGTGCTTGGGATGACAAAGTGTTTCAAACTTCAGTGCAGAATGACTAATGCAGAGGCATTTATGTAGTGGATTTTAATCCAGGAAGACAAACAACATGCAGTAATCATCTGGTTTTATGTTTATTCTTCTTAAATCACCAACACTGGAAAACCATCAGAATTATATCACCCTGGAGTGAAAGCAAACATCACAAACATGGACACATTCTCCAGTATTAGAGTCTAGCAGACCTGGAGGCTGCTGTGATAAACATTTATTGCATGTAGACACACAAACACAACCAGCTTCATCGTCAAGGAAGGATTTCTAAAACTAATAAGAGCTAAATGTATGATATCATCACCTCCTCTGTGCGCTTCACCTCAGCATTTCTGTCTGTTTACTGAGAGAGAGAGAGTCTTTTCCCCCTCGAAGAGAAGACTTTACGCTGTAATCCATGTTAGCAGTTGAGACGCTCCCTCAGAAGGTGTTAAGATGCGTCTTGAAAAGAACAACTCTTGTCTCGTCTTCCGGTAGCTTCACCTTTGAGAGTGCGGCAGAGAAGACAAGAGCAAAAAAAAATAAATAAAGAAATACATAAAATGGAAGCAGCAGATGAGAGCAGATTCTTTGGCAACTCGCATTAACACTCAGGTGCGGGAGCTGTGGGCCAAAACAAGTTTTCTTATCCTGTGCCTGAGGCGCAAAAATACAAAATTCACTCTTTGTAATTATAAATTATTCTGCAAAAAGGAACAAAATGCAAAATCCAGCAGAGCCTCATTGGACTCGCAGCTGTCCTCCAGGAAGACTTTCAAAATAAGTGGCAAACAGCTTCTTCCAATTTACTTATTTGCAAGTGTTTGCTGCTGGCTGACAATCCGGTAACTTTTCAGGAACTAAAAAAAGCCGCTTTATTTGTAGCAAACTCAAGGTGTGCAGAGTTCCCTCGCAGCCTGTAATCCCTCAATGAATGTAAAAACAGGAAAATCCTTCAAATTAAAGGTTAACTTCAGGCAAAATCATAATGAGCAGCTTAAAAAGCAAATTATGTGTCGAGTTGGTGTCTTTGTGCTTGTAGAAACTATTAAATGAGCAGGAACTGGTTTGAATACTGACGCAAATGAAATGTTCGCTCTTCTGAAGAGAGCACAAATGATTCATCACCACTATGAGGAAGTTACTGTTTCACTGCCAGCAAAGTGACATCTATGGAAGATGACATCGCAGTTCATGTTTTTGAGCTGTCACTTCTTTTGTGTGCCGAGATGATCGAAATTTGTTCCACGTGTTGTGTGTGGGAGCTAAAGAGACGCATGAGGTTCGTGTGGCGCCTGAAGCACCTAATGGGTTCTTGTAGAGGGAGATGAGGGAGGAACCGACTGTGCCCACTGTCCCGTCCGTCTCATTTCAGTTTCAATTTGCATCAGGCATTGTTCTGGAGACGGGGTCATGATTGGGTAAACTGCTGGAGGGGCGTTTTTACCTGTTTTTTAAAGGAGTTTGTAAACTTACTGTGCTGTGGTCAACTACTGTTTATCTCAGGAAATGTATGCTTACTGCGCGGAGAGTCTGGGTTAGGGTTGGTCAGGATTGCGTACAGTATGTCGGCAAAATGGTTTTCCTAATCTCTTAAATGGAAACATGAGCATACGAGCCTATTTTAGAGCTAAAAAGATGACGAAAGCTTTTAAAAGTTGCAACTACAGGCATGTACAGTTCCTTCAATTGGCCTGTCCACCCTGCTGTGACTGACTTATACACTGTACGGTTGAACAGTCTTTGCCTGTGAAGGGTTATACCATATTTTGTCCATCACAGACCACATCCTGAGGTTTAAAATGCCCTCTGGAACGAGGAGTTAAATTGTTACCACAGGGAATGTTTGATCCCTTTAACGCTGGTCCCATCTGAATGATGTTTTAGAGGAGAATATTTTTGTACTGCTGTTTTAAAGCAGCTTGAAGCTTTGTGCATGTTCTAACTGCAAGGACCTAAAATGGAGGAGGGACGTTGTCGGGGGAGAAAGAAAGCCCCAGTGTAGGCACCTCTGATTGACTCTGAAAAACTGCCATGTAAGTCTTGATGCTTATTGGTCAAACTCAGGGGCTGTAAAGCTGATTGGTTGAATTTGGAAAGGACAACAAGAGTCATCTTTCTGCCCTCTCAATGTCATTGTCAACTAGCCATTGACAATGTAAGATCGACTATACACACCAACATAACAGACCTCCATTGTTCTATTTCCTGTGTGCTCATCCAGGATCTACTATTAGTCGTTGTTTTGGGGCACTCTAAGGACACATTGTGGTCAAAGGGTTAGGGTTAGGGGTTAGACATGAGTTAGGGGTTAGGGGTTAGACATGATAACTAACTCTTTGGGATGTAACCAAGCGCTCTCTGGGGGGGTGGGTGTGCCACATCCCCTCCCATTGATACACTTGGTTGCAGAAAATCTGGTACTAAAGCTTTGGGTTTATCCTGTAGGTCCTGTGGGCGGCCGTTGATTCCTACGCTAACTATTTACAGCAGATCCTACAAACTGTGCCTTCATTAACACAGAACATGACAGTGAATAGATTTCCACACAGTTCATACGTAGACTGGTTAGTTTGTTCATTTTAATAATGTACAGTCATGTGAACAAGAAGTACATCCAGTGGAAATTGTTGCCATTTTTAGAGTCCATAGTTGAGCAAGCAAACCCCTCATTGAAACACTGCCTACAGACTGAAGTTGTTTGGTAGTAATTTTCATAATTTATATAAACATTAACATTTAGAATACGACTAAATCCATATATAAATAGAATCAGGGGTTCCAGATGAGTTCCAATGACGAGAATCTCTTAAACAGTGAGATATTTTACTGTTGCTGTTCTCCTTGCTGTTGAAGTGTGTGTTGTCTCATCCTGCCAACATCTACAGAGCTCTCTGAGGCCGCCAGGAAAAGCTTTTGGAGTCTGGCATGAGATTTGAAACGATGCCCGAATTATCTGAAATCAATCATTCTGCTGTGAGGAAAATCATCTGCCAGTGGTATGGATTTCAAATGGCTGCCAATTTGTTCAGCACTGGAGGCTCCAAGTATTCCGGCCCAGAGCAGAGAGATGCAAAAAGAAGAAATGTCCAAGAATAAAGAGTCTACTATCAGAGGCGCCTAAATGTGACCTGCATGGGAGACCTGCAAGGACAAATCTTTCGCTGTTCAAAAGCAACATTTGAGCAGTTTGACGGAGAACACATTGACAAAGAGCGAGACTTCTGGAACAATGTGCTCAAGATCAATGAATCGAAATGAAGTTGTTTGTTCACACCAATAGAAGGTGTGTTTGATGCAGACCAAAGTGAATTTTCCAGTCGAAGAACCTCACAGAAGAACTTTGATTCTGCATTTCCTGCCTGAGATCATCTGTCTGAGAGGTGAAGTCGAACTGAAGGTGGATCTTTCAACGGGGCAATGACCCGAACAAATCCACCAAGGAAAGGCTCAGTGTGCAGCACATGTTACAAAGCCTTCAAACATCTTTCAACTGAAGGAATTTTGCACCAAATAACGGTTAAAAAGTTCAGCAAGCCGACATCGGAAACTAGTGGAGAGCTATGCAAAACGTCTCCAAGCACTTACTTCTGAAAAAGGGGCAAAACAAGCTACAAAGACCCAGAGTATACTTCCCTTTCCTGCAGAATGATATGACATCTATTGATGTTTGTGTTCAGTACGATTGAAAAAGCTCATTTTCCTTGTGTTATTCAAGTTTACCACTTTGATCTGCAGGCATTGTTTCAAAGACGATTCAGTGTTCAACGGTAAAGTACGATGAAAAAAGTCAACAATCTCACATAACTGTGCATCTAAACCTGCAAGCCAGCCTAGGTGAGCAGAGTTGCATAAAATATACATTTGTAAGAGTTATCTCGGTTTCTCTTGAAGGATTTTAGCATAATTTTCATGATATATGTTGGCCACAAGTGTTTGGAGAGTTCATTAATAATACACATGGTTAGAGACTTAGATTCTTTCCACAAAGTTGTAAATCTAAACAAAGCCAACTCAGGATAAAAAGGCTCCTTTAATTATTTAGAATTACAGTACCAGTGGTCATTTCTATGCTCTTAGTAAGTCGTGAGATTAAAGGCTCAAACCATCATCTTGTAAAACAGATAAATACAAATGTAGTGGAAAGGGGAAGTGTGTCTGCACAGGGAAATAAATCCACCAGGTACTCCAGAGCTGCCAAAGATATGGAAATCACTCATTGTCTCCTGCCTTAATTACAAAAGCACACAGAGCGGAAGCCGTCAGACGAAGCGTTTACAAGTAAAGCTCTGCTGGAGGTTTTTGTGTGTCAGTTGTCTGTCTGCGAGGGGAACATCGCTGCCGCCGCCCGTACACTGCTCTCGGACAGCGCTGGTGTCTGCAAATCTGAGCCGTCATGCTATTGTCATTCATGTATTCATCCGCCTCTGCAGTGAAAAGGATAAAAGGCTGGGTGGTGGGTGGGAGGCTGGGGGGCTGCAGGGACACGCAGTGCTAAGCAATGGGAGGACATGGAAAAAGGGCCAAGCTTGAAAGTGACAGGATGTGACAGCACTAAGCTGTCAGCGCACACCGTATGTAGGACAAAAGTCTTACATCACACTGCTTAACGCCAGTCCAAGTTATTTCTGTGCTGCTGAGGCCAATTTGGAATCGACTTAGTATCTAAACAGTGTTAAATGATTTACTGCAACACGATCATATCCATATCTTAGTGTAGCTGATGGAAATTATGAATGAAGACGTGAATAATTTGATTTGTTAATGAACAAATGTGTCATCGGAGAAATTCAGTGAAGTCCCCAACAGATTATAGATGTGTTTATACTCAGAAGTCAGTACACCCCTGTGCAATCACAACAACTAAATGCAAATGATTCAAGATTGTATCACCTCTTAATAGGTGCATTATTTCAAAGTTGACACATGGAGTATTTCTCCTAATGAACAATCAAAAACAAATGCAATAGAAGGATTATAGTGAAAATTCAGGCCTAAAAGTAAAAAATGAATGCAACAAAAGTGAATAATACACCTGTGATCACTGACACACAAGTTTAATCCAGTTTTATTTATATGGCACTGATTCACAACATATGTCAACTCAAAGAATTGCACATAGTGAGGCGAAAACATTACAGAATTATAGAGAGAAACTCAACAAATCCAGAGCTGTGATCACTGAGTCCACCTGTGATTTCCAATTAGTCTGCTTGCATGAACGTGGTCAGAAAATGGGCGGTGAGCAGCTGACATTTCTCAGTTTTGGATGCATAGGTTGTGTCTACCTGCATGTCTTCATCACTGCAGATGGAAAAGGAGACAGGAAGTGGCTAGATATCAGCGGAGCAGCAGTAATCTGGAGGCGCAGAATGAAAATTTAATCAAATGCAGAACTATTCCTTTAAAGTTCTGTATTTCATGCTGATTATTGCTTCTATTTCCACTCTGATGTATTATGTTACATCTTATATGTCACATTTTCTCTACTCTGCTGCCTGTTTCTATTATTTTTGCTTTGTGTAAAGGCTCTTTATATATCAGGTTTATTAATATTATTATCACAAGCCTGAAGGGTTCACATGTGCTCTGTTAGTGGAGCCATTTGTCAGCTTCACAAAGTCAAAGGCAGCAGATTTGCACACAGCAGAGGGTCCCCGAGAAACTCCTCGTTAGTCTGCGCCTGGAAACAGGTGCTTTGTACTTAGCCAGTGCTTAGAGTAATTGGCTGCACTGCAGTGGAAGGTAGATAAACATAAAAGACACCATGGCGATAATTGAGCAGAAAAGGTGAGTTTGACGAAAGAACATTTCCGTGCCATTTGTGGCGAGGGCAGGCGGAGGCAAAAAGCCAGAACATTCGGTCTTTCATGGATGGACTATCTGTACTGCCTCACATCCGAGTGTTAATGTCTGCATCAGTATTCAACTTACATTTGTAGCCGTGCAGATTGAAGTTCCATAGCCGAGGCTGTTTGATCACAGTTTGCTACACTCCACGCTTGATCAACACAAGAAAAGTGCCTGATTCTGTCCACCAGGCTTTCTTTATTCATGCACGCCAGCACATAAGGTGAAAGTACAGTCTGTACATGTTAAGGTAAAGATGCAGCTGCCTCATTGACCTCAGTGGTGCTGTAAGAGGTAAAAACATCCTGATTCATTGAATTTTGCTGAACAGTTTTGTTGGTGCTTGGATCCTTACAGGAAATCTGCTTGGAGGTTCAAATATAACACACAAAAAAGGGCAAAATGCTCAAAAAGAAGCTTCACCTGATGCTTAAAAGTGGTGAAGCAGACTGTTTGCTGAAGTTCCTAAAGTTAGTGACTGCTAGAGAGTAAATGGTACATTCAGTATCATCACCACAAGTAGAAACTAGAATGCCCTCAAGCGAGATGCAGACCCACACCGGATGCCTTCCTAAACATGGAAGCTAGTCCCTTGACCTTTGACCTTTGACCCAAAATTAATGGGTGACCAGGGTAGGTCAAGCTCAACATCTGTGCTGAGTTTGATTATCCTATGTGTATTTTTTATCTAGTTATGGTGAGGACATACACACCCACAGACAGACAGACAGACAGACAGAAGGCAGTGACCGCCCTACCCACGGCCAACTCCATCAGTGTGGGTAAATAGTATTCAAGACTGTGTAATAATTGCGCAACATTGGAATATCTAAGAGATGTTAAAAATATGTTAGGTAGCATTCCCTAACATAAACTATAGTTACAGATTAATCCAGACAACATAAAGCTGGATTCATGAAACTATTTATTTATTCATTTTTTTGTTGGTGCTTGCTAAAAAATATGTTAGCTAGCAATAGCTAATTAGGTAACATAAACCTTATTTACAGGTCATTCCAGAAAACATAAAGCTGGATTTGGTTAAAATAATAATAATAATACTATGTTTCGGAATCCACAGAACTCAGTTAAAGCACTTTGCCAGGGTTTTGACCAAAGCTGTAGGTAACTTTAGGGCTCCAAACTAAGTTTTCACTAGTTGCAGCTCCCACCTTGTCACGGGCCAAACTGAACATCCTCTTATTAATAGACATTGAATTCGCCGATGTTCCCTAAACGCCTCATCGCGCAGCCTAAATTAGTCGTAGAGTCAACACACCTGTTGCAGGCCAGCCAGTAGATACAACGGCTAACAGTTAACAATGTGACCATCGTTGATGTGAGAGTGATAAAGGTAAAAGTAAAGTCATACCAGATGGATAAAGGTTTATTGAAGTACAAAGAAGGTAAATATGTAAGTATATATTTTTGTAGCTGCACGAGTTCGGTAACGTCTATCAAAACAATTTAGCGAATTAGCATGCCAGGGCGTTAGTCCCGATTAGCATGCTCACGACATTAGCCTAGCTTTAGTGTGGAAGCAGGTTGTGATGGTGTGTTTGTATGGAGCTAAGTCAAGGCTCCATACAAAGCCTTGATTTGTATGGAGCTCCATACAAAGTTCCATGTATGGAGATTACAATACTTTTGGCCTTGATTTAGCTCCTTATGTTTGGTGTTGTTAACTAAGACCTAAAGCTAAATGAACTTGTAAGTTGAGCAGTAACTAATGATTATTTTCCTTGTCAATTAATCTGTTGATTATTATCTCATTAATTTAGAAAATGATGAAAAATGTCAGTCAGTGTTTCCTAAAGCTCATATTTGTGTTCTCACATGCTTGTAACCCATAGATGTTTAGCTTACTGTAATAGTAAAGTTATGAAACCAGTAAAGAAAACAAAAAAGATGAATCTATTATAAAAGTATTTTGACAGAGTATATAATTAATTTAATAGCTGGCAACTTATCAAATTAAATTGTAGCTCTCTGTGTGTGTTTGTTTGATTAAGGTGACTGAGTTGACTTGAGGAGAGAAAACTGTCCCTGGATCGCCTGAATGATGTCTCCCACTTGCCCACAGCTTCGTTTTGAACTGGTGTCACCATGTGTATGGACTATCACAGTATGCAGGCTAAGATCCAGTCCTCATCTGATCTCCATCTTTCGTTCTGCCCAGACAACATCCTATGGACTGGTGAGTACCAACTAACGTGTGTTTAGCAGCTTGATGAAGCAGCCATTTGTCGTAGGCCTCTAGCTCCCAGAAAAGGATGCAGGCCTGCATGACTATATTTTTGGTCTAAACACTTTTAAAAGCATATTTTTTGCGTGGCAAAATAGTGAAGGCTAGTTAATTTCCAAAACTAAATTTAAAGTTCATTCTTGGAGAAACTGAATGAAAACCAAGGACTGCGTATTAAAGACAGATGTAGCCTCCAGGTCTGAAAAGTCAAGGCAGTGACTTCAGCCGGCGTTCTTTCTAACAGCCAGTAGGGGGCTTGTGGTTGTAATAAAGTCTGATTGTGTAGAAGTCAAAGAGAAAATGATCCTACAGTTGTCTCATGTGCTTTTGGTCTCAGTTGCTAATTTCAAGTCTCCTGTAGCACAGTATGATGTTATTTAGAGTAAGATATAAAACATAGCACGGTATGCTTTAGGGTTTGACTACTTTGTGCTTGACAAGTGGCTAATATGAGTGTGCGTAGCATCTCACTTATCACGCAATCAAAGTACAGGACGGTGACAGAAAAATGAAAATATCCAGAGTGCAGCACATGTAGTGACTTTTTGTGTTGTTTTCTTTTTTTCTTTAACATATTTTCTATTATATTTCTGCATCTGAAATACTGAGCATTTGGGGGCAGTCTGATGGCTCAGGACTATATGGTCAAAAATGCCCTCAGCATCTGACTCTGTAGTTTGACCCCTGGCACAGGCTGGCTGAGCTTTTTGTAGATGTGACTAACGGGCTCTCTTTCTCACATTTCCTCAGTTTCTACTGCACCTATTTAATAAAGTCAGATTTGTTTAAAACTCTAGCCTTCTAGAATGAGGCATTAAAAATATACAGTTTATGACTGCCGATTTGAATATCTGATATTACTGTTGTACATAAAGTCATGGCTTGTCCTTCTCACAGGCACTGTTGCCACAAATGTGAGTTGAGTCAGTTCTGTTGTTAATGTATATGGACTCACTAAACTGGCTTGTCATTAAGGGATAATGTTGGCGCACCTTTTCAGCCAGATAATTGTCTTTGACAATGTGACAAGACTGAAAGAATGACTGTAATAACTCGACCCCTTTTGAATATATATTTAAGCTTTTGTCAAATAGTGTGACATAGGTATGATAACTGTGTTACCTGGTCTTTGTGTGTTGACGTTAAACCTCCTGAGACTGACACAATAAGGCTAAGCTTATGGAAGGCCTTTGTTTGTGTTTTTATTGTGTGTTTCAGCATGTGGGCTGTAATGCAGAATGAAAAGCTTTTGTTCTCATGATGGAAGGAATTCCTTGAAGTTCACGGCTCAGTGGAATGCGCTTACAAATGAGACACTGATTTTTAAAACGTGATAATGTCTTTTCAGAGGGTTGTCATTGAACAGTTTCTTGGGAAATTTGATATGTAGCATCTGTTGTGTTATACCTGTGTGTAAAGCTCATTTAAGTATGTTCTGCAGTGAGATTTGTGTGGGAGCTGTGAAGGTTTAGAAAAGAGCTGTATTTTTCAAACTAAAACTGTGTTGAAGTTTCTGTTTTGGAAGCTCATATTTAACGCTTCACAAGGTCAGATTGTATTTTTTGTTCGAGGACTGCCGAGGTCTGTGTAGTGCTAATTAGTTCAGTTTAATAGAATAGTAATAGAGAATTGGATAATTCAATTCCTCTTACTAAAACTGTCTTCTAAAATAGTTTTGTATTTGTGGAATGTTGAAAAATGGAACCTCAGAGCGGTTTTATATCTACTGATCTATCCTCACATCTGGATTCAATGTTTACATCCATTTATGGCATTTAGGTTACATTCATTTGACAGATCTTGTTTTTATTTATGGTTTCAAATTTGGTATTTATAATCATTGATTTTCAGTGGTATTAGTTCGTGTTGACCTGATGTGGATTTTTCAGTGGCTTATGATGATATTTAACAAGTAGGGCAGTTGATGTTTGATACATAATACAGATATCATGTTTTGAGGTTATTGTGAATCTGATTAAATACAATTTAATAAAAACAAGTGATACACAAAATAGCTGACCTTAAATGAACATTTATTGAGACCGTTATTCTGCACCACCTTTGTTTGTTTCGGTTAAATGGCACGTTGTATGCAGTCTACTAATGTTAGAGTTAACTAAATGTGCACTGACAAGTTATCAGAACAACTACACTTTGTAAAAACTAATTATGAATGAATAATAAAGTCACTTATAGTACATTTAAGAACAGCATTCAGGGTTTCCCCCAGTGCTTTATAAGCCTGGCGGGCCGCCAGGCTTTCCTTACCCCCCTGCCAGGCTAAGCGTCACTTGTTTATTTATTTTAAATAAGTATATTTATGCACCAAAACAGTGATAGCAAAGACCGTATACAGAGCTTTTAACAGCATCTCGCAATACAGTGGAAACCGCAATGGTGACATTTTATGGTCGATACGTGAACTTTTTCTGAAGTCGGAGGAGCACTGGAGGAGACGATGCCCTGCTCGTTCACCTCCAGACCAAGGGGAGTTCATCCCCGGCGAGCCGACCGAGCCGCGGCTCCATGATGAGGCAGAGCCAGTGGAGTTAGCACGGATGTTAGCACGTCGTCGGAGCAGCCTTCTGCGAGCCGCGATGGTAAACATCGAACTAGCAGATTTAATCCAAAATGGTTAGCTGACCCTAAATTTAGCGGATGGCTCTACCAGACCCAGTATGGTAAACCCAGACGGATTGATGCACTGATCCAACCTGAACCATGTGCAGCAATAAGTAGTAGAGGTCACACAGCACAGCAGACCTGTTCAGCCTCTGAGTTCCCTGGTTTTACCCCTTGGCCATGTTTACACTTTTTTATTTATGTTAATTTATTTTACTTTTAAATGTGACCAGCAACAGCTTGTTTTAATATTCACTAGGATTTAACTTAAGTGAAAACAACTGATATTATTTATTTTAATTGTATTTTTTGTGTTTGTTAAAACCGTATTTCAAGATTGTGCCTTTTTATAAGACTCTACATTTAAGTATTGTTAATAAATGGCTTATAATAACATATAATAGTCATAATTTCAAAATTCCTGTTAACTTTGACCTTTTTTTTTTTTTTTTTTTTTTACAAAAACACGGTGGGCGGCCGGTGGGCTTCTCTACCACCGGGCTTAGCAAGTTTTCTGGGGGAAACCCTGGCATTTATCAGCAGACATGAGCGTCTTCCACTACCGGTCTGGTCAACATGTTGACATCTGTAGTTGCGATCGGTCAGCTCATCTAATAATGCTAAATCTCTCTGTGTGGTGACTAATCTTAAATTGTAGATTATGTTTGCTCGACTCAAGCACCCGTTTCTTAAACTTGCCAGCTAATGTGAATGCTAATGCTAAGCAGGTCCCATTAGCCAGTGCACACTAACCCAACGTAGCTTCTGTTAGCTTTCTGTCTGGTGGTCAGTTGAGCTGTTGACCTCGTCCATTAATGACGATTCTTTTGCCATTATTGATATTGACTCTGAAATTTCTGGAATTGTGGCACTAATTGAATGTTAACATTATGATATTAGTCATGTAATTTCATTGCAGAAAAGAGAAAAGGATAGAAAGGTACAAAAATGCACTGGACTCTGTGAGGAGCTTGGCATTTCCCTTTTTTCTTTCTTTAATTTTTATTGAATCTTCAGTTGTGGACACAACAGCGTGAGCACACATACAATACAACATTGAACAAACAGTTGTCTAGAGCATTTCCAACACATATACACATATTCCAAGTGTTCCAGATGTTAATATTGACCTTCATTGAGCTACATCATTTTTCATTTCAAAAGCATGATACTGTTGTCCTGTCATAGCTTTGTCATTGGCTGTTAGCAAGGTTTTCGACACATATTCATCTCTTCTATGTGCTGCCTTCTCAGTAGTTCCATTTACATCATCTTAGTAAGGCTTTAGTTTAGTAGAGCTCCACTGGAATGCTTGGGCACCACAGAACCTCCGAAAAATGGTTGCTAGGTGGCAAGATAAAAGCTTTTGATTTGGGAAGCTCTGAAGAACCTAGCTAGGCTCTTTTAACCAAATTCTTTCCATATTTATGAATTAGTTCTAGCACATTGTCTTATACACATTTTATACCCTTCTTCATTTAAAAATCAAATGCCTCGCTAAAATTCCCATATGATGATTTTCATCCAATGTAATTTCAATGATACCTTTCATATAAAATATAATATAGAGGGAAAGAAGGTAGTGTTTGTACAACAGACTTGTCTAATCTTATTCTGTTAGACAAATTTCCTCCTATTTTGGCAGTCAGTTTTTGATATATGGTTCAATACACAGGACTGAATGTTTGTCAGAACAACAAAAAATTTTTGGTTGTGGTTTGGTTTGTGTGTCTTATTCCGTAAACCAAACTATCAAACAGGAAAAAAATGAATAAATAAATAAGTCAGAGATGGAAATAGTTGAAATAATAGTAGTAATGGTAAAATAAAATGAACAGTTGGTAGACTGACAGAATAATTCTGATCAGAGAGAGACAGAAAGAGAAAGAGACATCCAGAATAAATGAGATGAAACCAAATTAACACAACAGGAGCTGAAATCCTTAGTGATTGATTTTAAGATAGTGAGTCCTCATTGTTCAGCAGTATGTCTCCGTCAAAACATTTATCTCTTTGGCACACTTAGAACATAAAGACAGTATTCATATGTACACAGGATTCATATTTCCAGCGTAGTTTTTCACTAAAATGTCCCAGCGAGTGAACAAACCATCATGACAAACGAAGCCACACAAAGAGCACAGGCACTTGATGTTCTCTTCAGGATGCAACAAAGCAGATGCTGCCAATTAAACAGAAGTAAAAGAATGTCACCAAACTGAAACAGCGGTTTTTTTTTTTTCCGTCCCACATTCTGCAACCATGCACACAGAATTTGAACGAGACCTTTTAAGACGGCCTGTAAACGAGGGCATGGATATTACTCAGCACATGACTCACAGCATATTAAGATGAAGAGTGACAAACAGAAGATTGAAAAGAACAGATGGTGCACGCAGGAACCGCAGCCCAAGAGCCGCTGAAGCCACCACCTGGCTCAGCTTTGACCTCAACAGTTGCCGGCGGTGCTGACGGTGGTGTAGCTGAACTTGGACATAGAGGTTGCCATCGATGTAGCCATGGAGGTGGCGGCGATTCCATCTTCTCCTCCCTCCTTCCTCCGGCACCAGCAGCAGTAGCGGCAGAGACGGTTGCGACAGCAGCAGGCGAAGGTGGACAGCAGGGCCTTGCGGAAACGTGTGTTCATGAAGCAGTAAATGATGGGGTTGACGCAGGCCGAGGTGTAGGACAGCAGGTGGATGAAGGAGATGGGGGCTCCTGAGAGGGCCTTGGAGGCAGATTTCAGGTCAAAGGCTTTCCAGGTGTTGACTGTGTACAGGGGCATCCAGCAGATAAAGAAGAGGGCTACGATCACCATCAGCATGCGGATGACTCGCCTCTTGGCTTGAAGCTTCGCCTCTGAAGTGTTGCTACGAGCACGCTCAGTCTTAGCCTGGGCAGTGCTAGATGAGGCAGAGAGGGTGGGGAGCTCCACAGCAGAGGAGGGCTTCTTAGACACCTGAATGTAGCACCCATCATCATCATCATTGGACCCTACCATAGGCTTGCCTACACCGTTCTTCTGGCCTGTGGACAGTCAGCGTAAAGGGTTAGCAAAGACATATGGCAACGTAATAAATAAAATCAACTACCTGATTGATGAAGGATTGTTCTTTTTATTCAAGGCTGCACTAACATGTTTAAAAGTAAAAACAATCTCCGTCCAGATGAGCATTTTAGCTCAGTTTCAGAAATAATCTCTGTGCAAACCAACACGCCTGAAAACACATATTACATGACCATAGAATATAGAATATAGAATATAGAAACTTTTATTGTCATTGTAAACATGTTACAACGAAAATTGTGCAGTAGCCCCCCCCCCAGTGCAATCGAGCAAACAAGATCACAACAAACGAAAAGCACTGGGTCAGAGAGCTCCAAGCCGCTGCGTCCATGCGCGCCGCCATCTTAGGAAGCTAATATCTGCTAATATATGGTAATATATCTAATACCATCTGTTTACATTAGGCGTTCAGGTGCAGTGGGTTGGTAATGTAGTTGTAGAAAATCATAGAGGAAGAGCAGTAATGGAGAAAAGATTAGCAGGTTTTCTTAACTACTAGCATAGACAGCAAGGAAAGCAACACCTGTAATTTGTTAAGTGTGTTAAATTAACCACTGATGCTCGAAGCCGTCACGTGACAGGAGCATGATGAATCGGGGAACATATGTGGGGGTAGTGAGGACCAATCATAAAGTGAACATGGGTGTCAGAGTCACTGTTTCTAAAAGTCTGTCTTTCTCCCTATTTAGACCTAAACACAACCCTGGACTCTTCAAACTGAAACAGCATTAGTAGCATTTACAAAACACCGGATAAGTGTGGCTGTTATTTTTGAAAGAAGTTATGTGTTATAATGTAGCGTGAATGTACTTTGAATTGAGGGACGGAGGGTCTGTATTCTCGATTGTGTAGTATTTTGCTCAGGAACACAGTGTTCAAGTGAAGCTGAAGGAAGTACATCATTTGCGGCTTCAGAAAGGAATGAAACACTGTTTAGCAATTATTACAGTCACTACTGAAGGCTATTTCAGATAGTCTCAACCTTGATGAATCACAGACAAGAGTGGACTCCATGGAAACTAGTGCTGCTGGCACACACAGAGCAGCAGCTATAACTCACCTGAAGTGAGCATATTTCAGCTCTAACCAATGGATTTTTCCTTTTCTATGGAGAAATATCAGCTGTAAGGCCACAGAGAAAATTTCACATAAATATAAGGAGAGATTAGGACAACTGAGGAGGAGGAGGATATTTTTGGATGTAACAGGTGCAGAACCTGTAGGTAGTGACAAAATATGTCATTCTCTGCTTGAGGCAACACAAACAAATCTCCCTTTGTTTACATGAACCCTGAGAAAGTATGTAACATGTGTATGTGTTAGATTGCTAGCAGTTTTATATTTTAGGCATGATTACTACCCCGTTATGAAATTCTATTGTTTCCAGACTTTCCATTGGTATTTACTGCAGTTTCACAGGTCTACAGAAAGTGAAACAGATATTTTCATCTCCATTACAAGTTAAATCGATGTGAACAAGAGCCTTTTGGCAGTTTGGATTGGATTTATGATGGATCTCACCAGTGGTTTCTCTGCTCTGGCTCAGCTCGAACTGAATGCCTCGGTAGAGCTCTCTGGAGATCAGACCATAGGCTATAATCATCACCACTCCGGGGACGAAGAACAGAGTGAAGAGCAGCAGCACGTACCTGAAAACAGGCAGAAAGGAAAGAGAGAGGCGTAAAAAATCAGACACACACAGGAAAAGCCACTTCTGAATCGAAACTGAATCGACCCCGAAAACTGTAGAAAAGTAGCTGAAAATCTTACTTGTGAACTCAGACTGTTTCT
This sequence comes from Dascyllus trimaculatus, assembly GCA_024666655.1. NCBI lineage: Eukaryota > Metazoa > Chordata > Actinopteri > Pomacentridae > Dascyllus > Dascyllus trimaculatus. Next base: position 18,885,228 of record CM045468.1, read on the forward strand.
TTCTTCCCCTGTGCACCTTCCTGCTCATGCCTGAGCTGAGCTAGAGGCCGTGCAGATGGCTGACCGCTCCCCACTGCCCTCTTTACCCCCCCATACTATCTGCCAAAAGGTACTGCAGTGTCTTGGGCCAGTTCTGCAGCTTCTCCCTCGTGGCCATCAGCCTCCTCAGCACCCTGCAGTTTAACCCATCTCCACACTGCACTGTGTCTCTCTGGACTGTTTATTTACCACTTGGCGTGTTTTTGCTGATGCAGTGTTTGCATATATCTACAGACTTTATATGTTGTTGCAGCTTTAGTAAGAAACCTCTATAAACCAGAATGATAGCATGCCGCTCTCTTCTTGATGTTAATGAGAACCACACAACTTTTTCATATACTGATATTTACTTCTGCTTCTGTAATGAAACACAGGGGAGTTATTTTAATGTGGAACGAGCAGCATGAGAATACAGGGCGTAATGGTTGTTTGTACATTGTTTTTTTTGGTGCGAAACAACCTGAGATTCATTACTATGTGTAAGAATAGCAGGGAGATAGAATTATGTTCGCTTGTCAATCAGTATGAGTTGGAGGTTCTGTAGTGATGAAGTCTGAAGAATGCTAAAGTAGGGCTGGAAGATATAGCTAAAAAATGTGCCATTAAATAATAAGTCATTTCAGTTGATACGGATAATTTAATACATTTTCAGTCATGTGCTTTTACATGAGTGTGTGACAGCTGACTTAAAGTTTAGAACTTGTGTTTTATCTTGTCAATGAAATGATTGTAAACTGGAGAACACGCATCAAAAGATTGTCTTATAACTTAACAACTTTTGCTACATTTAAAGTCTCCGGTTGCTGATTTATCCTCTAAAGACTCATCTCTCAACATGGATTAATTGTAACTTTGTCGCTGCCTCTAGAATGTGCAGATCTGTGAAGTCCCTGCCTCTCTTTCCACCCACCCTTCTCACATACAGTGCTGTGAAAAAGTATTTGCCTCAAATTCTTTCTTTTTTTTGCATATTTTCCCACTTTAATGTTTAAGACCATCAAACAAATGTAAAAATCAAACAAAGACAACCCAAGTAAACACGAAATGCAGTTTTCAAATGGTGATTTTCTTTATTAAGGAAAAAAACTATTCAAAGCTACCCGGCCCTGAGTGAAAAGTAATTGCCCCCTTTGTTAAGTCATGAATTAACTGTGGCTAATGACATTTTTTGGAAAGCTGAGTTCAATTTCACTGACCACACCCAAGCAGGATTACTTCCAGACCCGTTCAATCAAGAAATCACTGAAATAGAACCTCTCTGACAAAATGAAGTCGGCAAATACTTTTTCACAGCACTGTCTGTACACGATAAACCCCTATAGACCACAATGACAAGTCGTAATATTGGAAGAATTCATCCATAGATGTTTGAACCAGAAATCAATTCTGTAGAAAAATAATGACATAGAAAGCACCACCCCACACATTGAGGATTGATTTGTTAGATTTGTTGCATATGAAACCCAAGAAGTCTGAATCTGTGGTTCTGAGACTGTCATTGCTGCACCACAGTTTCAGGATGGAAATACTCAGACAACTTTTCTCTGCTCATATGTCTTCAAGCATTCAGAAACACCATATAGACGTGTTAACAGATAAAAACCAACTTAATTTTTACCAAAGGGAGTCTTCAAAAGCATAATGTGCTGTAAAAGTCATCCACTATCTTCCTAATAAGAGGTTTCACTAGTTTACAGTGAAGTGGGCCAGTTGGACCAGTTAAACCAGTTATCAAACACACTTTGTAGAAGAAGGCAGTAGTCATCCTGTTTCACCCAGGAAAGGTTTTCAACACAACCTTATCAAACCATCCTGTTGACATATTTACACAGGTTGCACAGTTTACTTGTGCGTATTGACACATGTGATCAGACTTCAGACCGAAAGAGAGCTAAGTAATTCTCAACACAGTTAAATATTCTCTAACACCACTATCGGAGTCGTTTTCTACTTCTTCACACTGGATATGAGAGTGTTTCCTGATCACAAATGTTGCGTTTTTTTCCCTTTCACGGCTTTCAGTAACAATCACGGCTCCCTCGAGTGCCTGGATTGATGACACATCAAAGGAAAAGTCATGAACTGAGTCTAGTGCGATGAAGCTGAACAAAACGTTAACAGAGGAATTTCTGAACAGTGTATAGAATTCAAAAGGGCTCAGAAGCTCTCTCACGATCAGACTGCGGATACCGCTCTGCATATATTCTGACTTTCAGAGCTGTGTAGCTTTATTTGAACATGACTGCCACCAGGGATAATGAAGTATAGACCCTATCACTAAATCTAATGAATATAAATGATGGAGAGGAGAAGGATGGGCGCAATTAACGTAAAACAAAAACTACAAAGCAGTGCGTAAATCAGCTGAAGAAACTCTATAGCTGTCACTTTGATCATTAAAAATCTTTCCATTTGCAATCGCATGTCCCTTTTGATTGGTCGTAATCAGAGAACGCTCTTATTAACTGGCTGCGGTGCACATTCAACACATAAAAGCGACATTAGACAGGAAGAAGCCGCGTTTCATTCATTCTCTGATATTCTAATGTCTTCCTGGGCAACTCTCTGAACTCTGCACAGCCCCTCTCTCTCACTTGTCATTTTAAAAAAAGAGGCTTCAGTCAGAGCCTCTCATCTGCTGGCTGTTTGATACTGTGGAAAATCTGTTAGACAAAAGCTGTGAGGAAATGAACATGTGGGAGCGTGGAAACCGCATTAAAAAATGTAGTAGTGGATATCGGTGTTTGTTTTGCCTCAAGGGGGAAACCCAGATGGATGGAGCTGAAGCAGAGGGACACATGGAAAAACATGGTGAATATTCATAGCTGCCTCTTTTGACTGTTCCCACCTCACCTGAAAGCTACGTGATTATCAGCCAGCAGAAATGCATTTGGCTTACATTAATCATCAAAGAAAGTGATGTGCACATGTTACACGTTTCTGTTGCGTGTTTTTGATTGTTAGAACTGAACCTTTAAGGCACCAGGTGGAGGAGTCTTTGTAATGCACAAATCCTTTTTTTAAATCAGGTCAGAAAGTGAACAGGCCACGGAGGGATGGCAATTTTTATTCTTAAAAGGCTTAAAATGTGGATGGTACCAGACATTTCTCGTGGCTTTCTATGCGTTTCCATTTTCCAAATCCCCTTTCATTAACCTACACGCTGAAAATTAGAAGTTTTGCTGAGGATTTGGATGGTCCAGTAAGGCCACCTGGATACTTTTTTGGGGGGGAATTAACCGTTTTAATGACAGATCTCACCTCCCTGTGTGCAAATGTTTCACCCGAACAGCGCTTTTCTGCCTTCATGGTGCTTACAATGCTTTACATTGTTTCTCAGTGGGGTATCAAGGACAGTTTGACATGTGGAGGGGCCAGGGATCGAACTGCTAACCTTGTAGTTACTGGACAACCTGCTCTACTACCTGAGCTCCAGCCGCCCCATCTAGTTCCTAGCCAGACCCAAAATTGTTGTGATTAGTTTAATCCAAATAGATGTCAAACTGTTGGTGTGATATGGAGTATTTAGTGAGGTGAATGGAGGTACTTGAGGATCTGTTGAGGCTCTACAAAAGGTTGTTAATGCTTTTACCTTTTCCTGTCTAGAATTCTGTAATGCTCTTTACACAAGTGTTACTTAGGCTTTCCCTCACCACCTTCACATGGTTCAATACTGCGGACAGGTTTATCACAGGATCATATAACTCCCATAATGGCCTCTGTGCAGTGGATCTGATCCATCGGGATAAAACGTTGAACACGTTTTGATTACTGGCACAGAATTCTGCACTTTGCTGTTTGTATCAAAATGTCAGTTTGTATTTGATGTTTCTATGATAAATCCAGATCAACAGTAACATTTCTTCATATTGCACAGCTTTCAACAAATATCTGAATATTCATTTTTATGGTTAAAACATGACAGTAAGCATATAAAATATGAGAGGAGTGGTTTGTAACAATTCATCTCGTCACCCAGTAAAATCTCCTAATGTTATTTTTATTTATGTATCAGTCACCAATGGCGTCCTCTGCACAATAAATACTCTTGTATTTGATGCTTTAGGTCAAAATATTTCTTTTACTTGAGAATTTCAAACACAGGGCTCTCTCACTGCATCTTTTTGATGGCTGCTCTAGTAGCTTGTACGGAAGCAAAAAGACCTGAGTTCTTTACCACTGGTGCACAGTATTTTATATACATTTTACTCATTCTAATATCTTATTATGTATGTATGTATATATATATATATACATCAATGTGAACAAAACAGCAGCAACAAAATATCTTAAAAATAAACATGCTAGACCATGCTAGACAACAACATTAAAGGCACACATGGAATGTTACATTCTGACATTAACCTGAAGTCAGAATGTAACATTCCAACTGCATAAATAGGACAGATCCTGTCAGTGCAGACATTCATATCATCTGAGAGCAGCAACTGCAACCTGCGAGAGACACAGATCTGCAGCGTTCATACAGTCAGCTATGACACTCGACCACATCTTTGTTGCACGATGGACAGGAGAATCAACCAGCAAAGTAGACAAAAATTTGTCTGCGGTCTGCACTACGGTGGTTACCCAAACCGATCCACCAGACTGGCAGAGCTGAGGCTGAGAAAGAGCAGCTGAAGCAGAAAAACAAACATCTGGACAATGAGGGTTCAAGAAGTTGAGGCTGACAACCAGAAGTTATGCGCGAGACTAAGACAGAACAACTCTGTCATCAGGGAAGAAGACGCCCTTATTCAAAACAGAGAGGTTCTTCCTGACAACCTGAGCAACCTCCTGAGAACTGAGAGGCAGCAATACCAAAAGTTCAGCAAGGCAAAAGATTAAGAGCTGGATCAGCTGAAGAAGCAACTCAGCCTTAAGTGTGACTGACCTAGAAGGTGGACGAGGCTGCTGGTTATTCAGTAGCTCCCTCTGCCTCCCTTCTCCACCTCCCCTTCACCCTCCTCTTCTCCTCACCATTCCTCCCTCCTCTCCTCCCTGACCATCAACTGCCACCATTCCTTCATCTACCCCAGTCAACTCAGTTCAAGGCAACTCAAGTCGAATCAAGTCGACTAAATCAACTCAAGTTGACTGAAGTCAAGGCAACTCAAGTCAACTCAAGTCAGCTCAGCTCAAGCTGACTCAAGTCAAGTCAGCTCAGCTCAAGTCCACTCAAGCCAAGTCAACTCAAGTCTCCCTTCCTCCTCTCCTCCATGACCTGACCATCCACTGCTGCCATTTCTTTATCTCCCCCAGTCAAATCAACCCAAGGCAACTCGAGTCAAAAGAACACAAAAAACTGCAGCTCATTCTGTCTGTTGAATGTTGTTGTACAAACACTGGTGGTTCTGATTTTCAAACGTTTCAAGTTCTGAAGCTTTTTATTATTAACAACAAAAAATTGATTGTTAGATTATGTCTGTTTTTGTTTAAGCTCAAGAAAAACACAACACCAATGGCAGAATGATAATGAGGTGCAGCCAGACCATTCTACACAGTGATGTACTACAGAATGATCTGACTGTGAGACTAGACTACCTCTAACTATTTGTCTTCACAGGTCCAAAAATTTGAACCTGATCTGGACAGCACATATTGCATGAAGTCAGTTTAAAAAAAAGATATAACCAAGTATTGTCAGAGCAGATCTAAGACCCAGGTAGCAAATCCTAAGATGGATTTAAAGCCATAGAAAGTAAGTGCAAAAATGATTCACCAAAATGCTTCAAAGTCTCATTTTCGCCTCTTTCACAGACACTCTGTCGACACTGTGGTGATAGATTTGACAGAAACTGTTAAAGCTAATTTAAAAGCTGTGAATGATGTTCCAAAATGTCATAGTAGCTTACATTTTTTACACATTCTCATGGTGATGATGACATACAGTCCCACATGTTGGGATACTTTAAGATCCCCTCTGGCATTAGATGTATTGACACACAAGCCTGAGATTCATGGCAGGAAAAGCAGACTTTACCCTATGAGCATCTTTTACACTGAAACTGCATTATGCAGGGATCTCTGTTTGCCACTCTTCTGCTCACACTGCTGCACTCAACACCTGTTGCTGTGAGGATTCAGCAGACAGATAGACAGATGATGTCATTGTCATTTTGTTAATTGAAACATGACTACTTTGGAAGTGACATAACATGTTCTAAGCTAATAGAGATGGCACGATACTACAAATGCGGTAGTCATTACCAATACCAATGAAATTCTACAATTCTCTATACCAATATCGATACTAAAGCAAAAAATAAACCAGTTAAATGAATATATTTTAACATCAGCTCTGTTATTTGAGAGAACTTGGGATGGAGACTGAGGGAACAGCTTTCAAGGTGTTTCTTTACACAAATGTCAGCAAATCCAATCCTGTAGAAATTTGGTATCGATTGGTACCACATTATTGGTTCTCTTGACATAGTGACATAAAACATCATGTCCATGTGGACAGTTAAACAAAAAATTGTTGAAAGAGGTCAATATTAGTTTCTTGCTGTTTTCAAATGCATGTAATTTGTGAAAACAAAACCCTCATGTCTGGACTAATGAATCATCTAGTGAAACATTAAAAGATGAAAAGATCCTTTATACCTCAAACTGCAGAAAGCTAATTTTAAGCCTCATAAAATCTGCTGACAGATGCTGTACTCAGCCTTCACGCCACACCCAGTTACCTTGCAACACTTACTGTTTGTGTCTTTTGATAAATGATGCTACCATACCATGAGCTACAGCTAGCTGATAGATAGTCTAGATTAATAGATAGAGAGGCAAGAAGAGATGACTATTTATTGCAGGCTTGCAGTGATGGGATATTGAGCTGGGGAAGATTGAATGCCGAAGAACCGGGCTGGTGGCTGCCTGTGCAGAGGAGGAGGAAAACTGTAGCTGCAGAGGTGAAATTCCAGAGTGTAGGAATCTACGCCGAGCTGGTTCAGTCCAGTAGTGAGTCAGGTCTGGAGGTGAGGAGATGAAGGCCTGGGAACATTGGCTGGAGCAGAGCAGAATGAGCAGGAACTATGATCTGGCAAAATGGATGTGGCAGAGCTGAAGGCTTGTAGGAGTCTTGATTACAGCATGGGATGAAGGTGAAGCCATTCCATCTGTAGGCTCATGAAGTGGCCTACAGGAACTGTAAAATGAATAGCGAGCTCTCTGTTTCTGTGTTCCCTCTTTTATACTTTTACGTAATGTTCTTCTTCCACATTATTTACAGTATTTATATTATTTAGTTGGTTGTTGTAGCCTCTATTTATTTATTCACTTAAAATATATATATTTGAGATAATGTTATATGAAATCACTTAAAGCAGCTTTAAACTATTAAACTCCACAAATATAATTTAAAATCACTACTTTGTCAAATCTTATCTTACATATTTGAAAAGCAGATGAAAATGAACAATTTAACGGCTTTACAAATAACATCTTTGCAATTACTGATGCTGTTGCAGCAGGGGGAGCGAAAGGCCCCCTCTGGCGGTATTAGAATGTTGGCAGTGTTGGTGTGAAGTGAAATAAGCAGGAACTGATCCTATCTAGAGGCTCAGAATTGAGGCCAATCTTTTTTTTTTATTAATATAGTCTGTGTATCTGCTAGAAGGCCAGATGTTTGCTGCTGGGATCAGTATACTGAAGCACATGCAGAGTTTTGAGTCAATGAACCACGAATAAAAACACTGCAGCCATCAGTATACATATGTTGGAGTGATGAGTGATGTGAGGAGAGCAGCTTTAACCCTTTACATCACTGCAGTCCAGATGATACTTAATACAAAACCAACACTTGGTTCTCCAAACTCTCCAAATAGCTAAGATACTAAAAACAATGAAGCATTGTTGTGATTTTTTTATTGGGCTTGAGGGGTTAAAAGTTGCAAAAGCTCATTCTGAGTGAAAACAAATTCTATGTTTCTAATTTGAAGGTTCAAGTCTGTCTAATGGCTGTATTGATATTAAACCATTACAGTAAAGTTGTGAGGCAGGGTATATTTCCTCAATTCTAAGCTTACTAATTCAGGCTACCTGAAACTTTAATGCACACTGTAAGCTCTATAATCTGATTGGAATTCAATAGTGGCTCATAAAATGTTGTCTGACCTCAGTGAAGGTCAGATATTGATGACACAAAAATGTCTTCTCTGTCTCTGATATGGCGGCGAAACAAAAACACTCCTGCACCATCAGAAGTCTGATAAAACGTAATCTGGTCATATTAAAATGTATACAGTACACTGTGGTTGATTTGCCTCTGTGAAAAAGATTATTCATCCTCAAGAGGACGTTTGCTGCTTGGTTTTATGTAAAATCAAGAATGTAATTTCTGTCAAAGGAACACACAAGAGTCTGCTGATGCCATTGTGCTGCCTTCCATTTCACTAAAATTAAACTTCCCCTATCATTGTTACAGATAATAATTGTGAGTTAGGGGGCGTGAACTTTTTTCAGCTTCTGAGGAGGGATGACATGCCAGAAAAAGTCTGAGAATTATATGAAGAAGGTGTTATCTCCTAGCAGGCAGAGTTTTAACCCCTTAACCCCGGTGTAATTTTAAAAAATAGTAATGATGGGTGACAGTGAATTCAAACTTGAAAGGCACTCGCACTCTGTGACAGAGGAACTTTTGACATCTGAGCGTCGGCTTTCCTCTTCCTCCTCCTCAGTGAGCAGACTAATTAACTGGTCTCCCACTGTCTCGTCTTCCCAGTGAAGCTTAAGAGCTTGATAGACAGTCAGAGAAAAGAGAATTCTTCAGAGTGTTCAACCACAAAAGGCTGTCAAGACGCGAGATGTACAAGGTTTTACCGTGTTCAGCTGCTTCTTCATTTTAATTGTGCCATTCTGCAGCAGCAACTTGTTTACGGACAGATATATGGAAATCTCTGACTACTATGTGCCATGATGCTAAACGGATCTTGTCTTTGAGTGTGGTTCCATCTGTTTGGGGAGCTTTTTAATGACAAAGCAGCTTTTATTGGTCTTCAGAGTGCATGTAGATGGATGGATGAATTTCGTAACACAGAGCGATCAGCTAGTTTCTCTCCTGACCTTTTCTGTAAGCTTTGCTCCTCTCTCTTTCTCAGCCGACAGTCAGGAGTAGAGAAACAATCACTTTAATTTAAAGTGATGGCAGAATGGTAATACTGAGGGCAGACACATTATCTGTGGTGTCTCAGCCTAATGATGTAGTCTCCACTTTCTTCCCAATCTCCTCCATCTTTTGGTGCGACCCCCGCTGAGCCAGGAAGCAGATCCATTTTATTCTGTCTCTAATTAAGGCTTAGCAGGAGCTGCCTGCTCACCTTTTTCATCTTATAAAACTTCACCTAATGACTTCATTCATTCTTCATTCTTCCCCTCAGTAACCACATCTACAACGTCAGCCCACAGACTCAGTCCCAAAATGACAGGAATTTAGGAGCCTTCTCTCCATCATTACCGATACTTTTCATCCCTCTCGTATTTCCCTCTGGCGAGAGCGAAGATAGGCCAGACAGCAGCATTTATAGCTGTAAAATTGTGCAAAAGAATCATTTTATTTTAATGGACTCGACATCATAAGTTTAATAGCTCACAGAGGCAATGTAAATTTGTGCTAATCTGTCATTTCAAATTTGATTTTGTTAAACCATGAAATGTGAAATTACTAGCATCTTTCACAGAAGAGGAGTGTTTCTGTGCAGTTATAGGACAGTTGATAGTACAAAATTATATGTTTTGAATAAACCATTAACTTCTTGTCCCACTGCTGAGTGTCAACTTTGTTAAAGTTCCCATGAAATGACGAGTGGGTTGCTGTTTGTTTCCCCATGGTTGTATTTCCTGTAAAAGCAGCAAGCTGCTCTGATTGGTCAGCTCCTCATCCCTGTGCAGGAAAGCGGTTTTTGACATCAAGGTGAAATTGTGAAAATATTTGAACTATAGCATACAGTTTACCTTTTCATGTATGAATCGTTTTCCTCCCATCAAAACAGTTGGATTTTTTCTAATATCTATTACCTTAAGCGAGATACACAACTGTAGTGGACAGCGTGCATCACTGGTCTAAAATGCACCATAAAGCAAGAAAAAATGTAATTATTCATGTACACCAATCAGGCATAACATCATGACCACCTGCCTAATACTGTGTTGGTCCACCTTTTGTGGTCCAAAATGCTCTGAACCATTGGACATGGACCAGAGGACCTCTCAGGGTGTCCTATGGGGTCTGGAACCAGGATGTTGGCAGTGGATCCTTTGGGTACTCTGGCTTGTGCAGTGGGGCCTCTGTCAATCAGACTTGTTCCACTGCATCCTGTTGATGCTTGATGATTATGGGGTGTAGGAAGTTTGGAGGTCAAATCAACATGTTGGACCATTGTCATGTTCTTCCACATGTTCCTGATTGGTTGATGTTGTTTCCATGTGGTGGGGTGCATTTTGCTGTGGGGGTAGGACAGTGACATTTGGGATTTCCATTTGCATGAGGGAGTGTGTTTGTTGTGGGACAATGTTTATTTGGGTGTCTAAGTCTGATCAACAAGGATGTTAATATCCAAGGTTTTCCAGCAGAACACCACATAGTACCAATATGATCAATGTTATTCACTTCACCTGTCAGTGGTCAGGATGTTGGGGCTGATCAGAGTATCACACTGTACATTTGTACATTTAATGATGTATCATCACGAAACTTCCCCATTTGATTTACTTACATTAAAATACTTATTATTCTTTCACAAGCCTGTAAATATGTAAATGTCACAGTCATTTAAATATATCCAGAGAAGAATCTAGACAAAAGATAAAACCACATTTAAAAGTCTCACTTTTGTTGGCGTATTACAATCACAGGCTTTTACGGAGGGGATTTTGGAAATCTTTTTTTAATCACTCAATAAATCTGAAAATACAGTCAACAGCCACAAAAGATCCATTTTTTCCACCCTTACAGGCATAAAATGATTTATAACTCAGGCTTCGTTCCCTCTGAAAAACCCTTCAGAATATAGACGTGAATAAAGGAGATTTCTGGCTCAGTAGTATAATAAATTGGTTTTGAGAAAATGGCTTTCAGAGTTATTCATTGTAAAATTGCGTACATTTTCACAGGAAACCACTATTTATAGATAAGATCATTTAACTCCAAGATACCACCTTGAAACTTCCCCAGTTGAATCCTTACATTTGTCTGTTGTGCAGTCTGTACAACAGTTGATGTGTAGTAAAATGAACACCTAAATGAGCATTTTGGACATTTTCTTTCCATTGTCTGGCTCTGGACAGCTTGGAAAATTGCTCCGTGCTGCTTTAGAGTAATTGTAGCAAATGCTGTGGGTTTAGTGGAAGTTGTGTGTACCGTGGTGGACATCAAGCATGAAAGGATTCAACTGATATTGATTGTGTGGCGAACAGCGACTGGCAGAATTTAGAGTCATGAGGGAGGGACATAAATAAGAGAAAGCATTCATTGGAAGGAAAATGATTATATACCCTGGAGGGCAGAAGGAGTCCTCAACATTTCTTATTTTTTTTCTTACATTTCAATCTAGTTTTCCTCGGTGACCTTTGAGTCTCATTTTTGAGTTTAGAATTTTCATATCATCAAAGCCCTTCGAGGCCACAGCTGTCATCATCTATCTGTACAGTTTCCTCAGTGTTTTTCTGGTCTGTGGTGAAGTTAATGGAAGAGGTTCAGTGTTCATGTCCCTCCACTCTGCAGTGACACAACAGACTGATTCTGCTCAGTAAATCCAGTTATGATTTCCAAACTGTGAACCACTCTGTCTCAGTCCATCCTGCACTGTTCTCTGCACTGAGGAGCAGTACCTCATTCAGCAGATAATTCATTCACTTGTTCAATAACATCCAGTTTACCAGGTTTAGATCGAGAACAGATGCTAAATGGCTGGAAAACATGATTGCAGTTATCAACGCAGGTCTAGAGGAAGCTTTTGATGGAGCGGCGCCATGAAACCTGGAACTGATTTATTCCTTCTGTCAGCAACATGAAAGAGATCTGATTGAAAGTAGCGGTAATGCTCTGATCCACATTAGCTGTGTCACATTAGTTGTGTGTAAATGTTAGCTGCCTTCACTTTCTTAGTTTGTCTCAGCTGTTTTGTTGTTGCTTCTCGTAATTTGTCGATGAGTTCAGCTCATAAGTCAGTTTACTTTCAAAAACTGCCAGATAACATTACAGCCTGACATATTACTGGCCGTAAGGATCTTCTTAATAAACAGCAGTACAATAGGTAGAAATGTAATGAACAAGAGACACTTCAATTGGGAGCTACAGTGTGTGATTCCACAGATGCTGCAGCTCCCTTAAAAAAACAATGATTGCCTCATTAAAATGACAGTATGCTTTTCATGCATGTGGGCGACTCATCACTAATTCACTTTAATAAAGACACCAGCATGCATGCTGCTGAAGCATAAGGGCTCAATGTCATTAACTTCACTCACTTTAACCTAAAGATCAGAACCCTCCTGATGTCAGATGCCATAAAATGAAACAGAAGAACAAACATCTGTTACCTCTGGTTGCTTTTCATCTGTTTTGTTTTTTTATTATTCATATTGTTATTAATAAGAATAATGATACATAAATCAAATGCTTTATAAATGTTGTATTTGTTGCAAAAAGGGAAGAAAATGAACTTCTCTAAAAGCCACAGTTTAGTTTAAACACTGATGCCAGCATTTGATAACACAGTAGTGGGCCTGATCATGAGGGGGAATGAAACGGAGAGGAAATCCAGGAGCTGACAGGGTGGTGCACCAAGAACAACCTGCAGCTGAACTCCACCAAGACCAAAGAGAAGATCATTGACTTCAGGAAACAGAGAGGGGATCATGCTCCACTCTCCATCCAGTGTGCATGGAGAGAGTGACGTCCTTCAAGTTCCTGGGGACTGTCTTCTCTGAGGACCTCACCTGGACTGCCAACACAACAGCACTGGTCAGAAAGGCGCAGCAGACTCCACTTCCTTCGTGTGCTACGGAGGAACCACCTAGAGGAGAAGCTACAGGTGTCCTTTTTCCGAGCCACCATAGAACCAGTGCTGATGTACTGTGTTACAGTTTGATTTGCAGCTTGCTCTGCTGCAGACTGGAGGGCCCTGCAGAGGGTGACCAGAAGTGTAGAAAAGACCATCGGCTGCCCTCTGCCCCCCTTAGAGGACATCACCAGCTCACGTTGCCTCAGCAGAGCAAAGGAAGCACTGGCAGACAGCTCTCACCCTGGACAGCACTTGTTCAACCTGCTGCCATCAGGGAGGAGATTCAGATCCCACAAAGACAGGACCAACAGACTTAAAGACAGTTTTTATCCATGTGCCATCGGGCTCCTGAACGCAGCATAAATGCACACTTTGCTGCTTCACTCACACAATATGCTACCTCACTGTCCACCCTGTATATTTATTTATTTACCTATTTACCTGTTTATCATTACCTCTGTGCAACGTCTGTCTCATGTGCAATATCGGTCTTCTGGAACTGCTCTTGCTTTTAAATTTTAAAATATTAAACTGGTTTACTGCTCTTTCTGCCATATTCACTTGTATATTGCTTTTATTGTCATGTTTATTATGTTTATATTCTTGTATATTGTTTTTATTGTTATGCTTATTATGTTTATATTGTCAATGCACCTGAATAACCCCTTAATAAACCCTATCTTAAATTCTGTCATGCTCAATGTGTGATGACAATAAAGCATTCCATTCCATTCTATTCTATTCTATTTATTTTACTTTTTGTGGGACTTAATGTTTCACAGGGGAGTCAGAACTAATCTCAGCTGAGCTTGTGCAAGAGGTGGAGCTCAGTAAATCCAGTTATGATTTCCAAACTGTGAACCTCTCTGTGTCTGTCCATCCTGCTCACCTAGCATTAATATTACTGCTGCTGCATGTTCTCTGGACTTAGGAGCAGCAGCTCATTCAGCAGATGATTCATTCAGTTGTTCAGTAACATCCAGTTTACCAGGTTTAGATCGAGTACAGATGCTAAATGGTTGGAAAACATGATTGCACTTGTCCAGCATTATTTGATTAATGATTATTTCACTTGTCCATTTGGCCTTCTTGAACATTATCATTCATTTCATGACAAAGAGTAAAATATATAGTTGTAGTTCCCATTTTAAAATATATAGTTTTGGCTTATTTTTGTTTTGATAAATAGGGTACAATGAATATTTTTCATCATAGTTTTCATTGACGATATAAACACTCTGACATATAAACACTGAATTTATTTGCCTTCATGAGGACTTTAACTGACAGTTAGCAAGCTGGCTAGCCTGGAAAGGAGTTTCCCCTCTTTTCTATGATGTTTTTTTAAAACGATGTGCAGTTTTGATCACAAAATACCTAGGAGGAATAAATAACATAAAACTGAGAAAATAGAAACAAGCCTGGAGAGTTATTGTGACTGACTAACACTAGTACGTCAGCCATTAGCTTCCCAGCTACAGTAGTCTGCTAACCCTGCGAGCACTTCTTGCATCACGTCTTGAACATGACCTATTTCACAAAGACAAGGGGATGTACAGTAATTCACTGTGACTCTTTGTGGTGTGACAAAGCTGTAGCGTTCACTCTTCTTTTACTGATTTATATTCTTAAAGCTTATGACACAAACTACATGCTACAAAGAGAAACATGAACTATTGCGAGAAAAAACAAATGCAATATTGGAAGATGAGAGATAGCCCTTCAGTCACCCAACATAATGACAGGTACAGGTCCATGTTGCAGCTACACTGGAGAGCTAGGCTTTTAGCACTGACAGAATGTACCAAGTTCCACATCTGTTGCACAGATTACTTGAAAAATGCTCAGGTTAATATTTTGCCAGCAGTTTGTAAAAGAGGTGGATTAAGTAGCACAATTGCAAACACTGGCCTGCTTCGATTTACTGCTCTGTGAACACTGAGACGCCGAAAGGTTTAGGCAGGAAATCTGAGCTATAACACCAAAATGGCCCAATCAGCATGCGACTTCTCTTCCAACTGTGAGCAATCAGTAGAAAGTGGTCTGATTGCACCGTTTCAAAAATGAAGCCACTGCTAACACACATGTAAATGACACAATTATACTGAATGTAAATCAGAGTGTCTTCTCACATTTGCCAGCAAAGCCAAGCAGGCTATATTCCATTCCCTTATTCCATCCATTCATATTCTACTCACTTATTCCTATCATGGTTGTGGAGACACGTCTACTATATTATTGTCATGCATATGAAACCCTGGTTTTCACTGGCTGTGCGTGTTTGTCAATTCAGACATGTAATTGCTTTAAAATAGGTCGGGGGAATCGTCAAACAGTTAAACTTATTTCAGAGAAATGTCTGAGGATTTTCCTCATTTTGGGTTGCTGTGTTGTTCTCGCGGCCAGTAAGTAGTCAAACCTACCAGGTCTGCTCAGCTTGCTGACTGGGCCAGTCCAGGCGACACATGTGGCCCACAGTAGAGTTGGCCTTTGGGAAAGACTTGAGGGTGCTGAACACCGGATAGGGCACCATGATTAGCAGCGACACCACCCAGGTGGCGGCGATGACACGGTAAGCGTGGGATCGGGTCTGCCACGCCCGGGACTTTAGCGGGTTACAGATGGCGCTGTACCTCTCGATGGCGATGGCCACCAGGCTGAAGGTGGAGATGCTGACAGAAACTCCTGCAGAACAGAAAACATGGGCGATGAGGAAACGTTTAGAGAGCCAGTCAGCATTTTTAGTGATCCTTTCACATTTCTTCTAGCGATATCATCAAGCAACTCACTGCTCTTAGCCATTCACAAGTCTTTAAGAAAGCTTAGAAACAGGTGAAAATGTGATGCAGCAGTTTGTACTGTGGCTTCACAGCATGAAGCTTCTAAGTTCAGACATACAAGCAAAGGTAGTCGGTGACTCTGGTTGTAGGTATGAATGTGAGTGTGAATGATGGTCTGCCTCGACAGCTAAACACTGATCAGCCACAACATAAAAACTACTGACTGGTGAGGCGATTAACATTGATCACCCTGCTACAATGCAATATTATGTTGGGAAACTTAAGGTATTAATGTGGATGTTACTTTGATATTACTTTTGCTTTTGTCAAACCCCACTCTGCAAACCACAGAACTAATTTAATGCAAAAAGGGAACTACACAATATTAGGCACATGGTTTTAATATTGTGGCTGATAAGTGGACATCTCAATTATCCCATTTGGTAGCTTCTCATCTGGCCTGGAAATCATTCTGGTCCTTGAAGGCTGTCAGAAAACTCCCTTTTCCTGCTCTGATCAGTTAAGGATCAAGGAGGGAGCCCTAAATGAAGCAAACTCCTTAGCAGAAGTGATTTGTGAAACAGACACACCCCTTTATTGGACATTTGATCTGGTCCTACTGATCTGACACCACAAGTTAAAGCAGCTTTAGTCAGGATTTAAATCGTATTGATCTTCAGATTCACTGAGTTAAAGTACTGAATCTACAGGGCTAACTAAAAACGGAACCATTTTTACTCTTCATGATTTTTTCTCCATTTTAATCTCAATAATGAGCAATATAATAATCGAGGAGAGGAAAGCAATAAACACATTTATTATCCAAACATAAAAAACTTGTTTACACACCCTGATTAGTATTTTCAGCGTGTATATGAGCAAACACAAATCTCTGAGCAACAGACGTCAGCGCAGAGCTCTAAAATCCAACTGACAGCTGATCCAGGTGTTCCACCGCTATCAGAAACAGACTTTGCTTCACTTGATGGTTCAGAAACATCCATTTCTCTTAAAACAACCTTGTAAAGTCCATGAAGTGAGGGAACTGCACTGAAATGAGCTGGGGTGCACCCTGTGTGTTAACCATGTGATTGACTGGAGATCTGCTCCCCCTCCTGCATGAGGTCACCTGAGATTAGTTCTGACCCTCCAGAAAACCTTCAGCCTAAACAGGTAAAAGCTAATGCAGGGAATTTATTAAATAATGGCATCAGTGTGCCAACTAATCCATGACTTTTGAATGAGCTAATTTTCTTCCCTTTTTGCAACAAATACAAAATTTATAAAGCACTTGATTTATTTATCATTTCTCCTGTTGATATGAATATGAATAATTAAAAAACGGATGAAAAGTAGCCCCTGCTGCCTGCCCTCAGGACCACAGAGGTTTGTTCTTCTGTTTTGTTTTACAACGTTTGACATCAGGAAGGTTCTGATCTTAAGGTTAAAGTGAGCGAAGTTAATGATATTGTGCCGCTATGCTTCAGCGGTGAAAACAGCGTGCATGCCGATGTCTTTATTAAAGTGAATTAGTGATGGATCGCCCTCGTGCATGAAAAGAATGCTGTCAATATTTTAGACTCCCCGCTAAAATTTCACAAATCATGCTTTCAGGGGAGCTCATGACTTAGTAAGAGTCCCTTGTTGTTCCACTCTGGTTGGCACTGAAGGTAAAATAATGATCCAGGTTTGTGCAGAATTTTCAAGTGTCTGAACTTATTTTGAACTTGAACTTGCTTAACGCTTGCAATAACATCTGATTTGGAGGCAGAAAAACCTGGTTGTGAACAACATTGAGATATTGTTATTGAACATAGACATTGCTATTAGCTGCCTAGCAATTTGCAGTCTGATGTTTACTGTTTTTTGGCCTCCACTAACTCCTGAGGGAAATATGTGGCTCTTGAGCTCCTAACTGCTACACTTTGCTCACTGTGCAGTCAGCTTATCAGAGCTTTCTGTGCTGAAAATAGCAACCTGTTGAGAGCAGTGGCAGTGAAACCAATCAGAAAAATTAGATCCATTGTTGATACAAAAGTACTGGTCATACCTAATTAAACAGTTTAAAGAGGTCACAGCAGACACAGCTATTTACAAAAGAGATGATGATGTGAAGGAACACGCCCCTGCTCCATCACCACCATGTCAGTCAAATGACGGCATTTTTTATGATATATTATCCGTCTCCTCTCAATCAGACTCTACAGCCTCTGTAATTATTCAAGGCTACTGTCTCTATAAGGGTTAAATTTCTTCAGAGACAATCCAAGGCCAAGTTGCATTTGCATGTATGAATATGCATAAGCCTGCAGTGGGGGAGCGAGCTCAGTCAGTGTTTTGAGGGTGAGTCAGGGTGAGACAAATAGAATTAATACACCCATACCTGCATCCCACAAACAGCTACAAAGCAGGCTGCCCCCAGGAATAAATAAATTCACCACACTGATCCTCCTCCGCTGCAATGAGAAGCAACAACCTCAATCCGCCGTTTCACTCTGGCATATTAATCCCCGTTCATTGTTCCTCCACGACAGACGAACATATCCCGTCTCAGCCATAGCTTTGCATTATAATTCAAGGGAGGAAGTCATTATGTATTCTCCTGCCAGCATGGTGCAATTTAGTTTACAGGCGCTGCATTAAGCTTCTCAGTGGCGGGCTACCCTTGGTCGGTCAAAAACAATTTCACTTAAGGCTTTTAGTGCTCGTCTCTTTGGCAAATCTGTCATAAAAACTTGAATTGTGATAAACTTTATCAGAAGCTAAAAGTTTACGGATTTAATATATATTACCGACTGGAAAATTTAAAAAAAGATTGCAACCTAGAGAAGAAAGAGCAGCGGGGATATTTAGTGTGGGATTTGATGTGGAGTCTGATAGCAGCGGCTTTATCTTATTCCTGCACTAACAGAACAAAGGAACTGACTTGTGCAGATACTCGAGAACAAAGAGAACATTGGCGTCACAAAAAGCAGTCTGAATGCCTTTTCTGCTCCGTGAGCCTTCACAGAGACTCTGTTGTGCATTATTAAAAGCATTTTCAACTCTTTGCGAGGCGGGTAATTTTTTTTGATTGCTGCTCCACTGACATGAAACCTGACAGGATCCTACATCAGACTAAAGCCATCGGGCCACTGAGAAGAGTAATTACATATTCTAACTCTTGTTGCACGTTCACTGACACAGTCCTCAGCATCAGGTTTTTAAACTGTGAGGTGTGTCTCCCCAGTGGGGTGAAGGAGAGTTGAAGCGTGGGACACAGATGGAGAAACACAAGGCAGGAATACTGCAGTGGAAATGAAGGAGGCAGATGCAAGTCGTGCTTTAAAAACAACACAAAGTTTGTCAGTGTAGTCAGGAGGTTCCTGCACATGTCAAGCTGTTCTAACATTGCAGAGCTAGATTGGATATATATTGCAGATATCTGTAATTCAGTTCCTGCTTGTCAAAAAGAACATTTCAGGTAATCACATCGACATTCTTGCAAGACAAATGATGCCACTTCAACCATTCATGCCTATGGGGTTTCACATTCCAGATACCTTTAACTCGGTTTCAATGTTGTAGATACCTTAAACTGATTATAACCTTTTAAAATGTGATTACAGATGTCTTGATTTAGAGTTTTGACTGTGTGAAATGACGTTGCAGATACCTGTAACTACTTTAGAAGGAAGGAGGCAGCTTGTTTTTTAAATAGAGCAGCCTGATGTTGAATTTATAATAAATTTCGACCACAAGCCTCTGATGAACAAAACTCTTGTTCTCCACAAACTCCTCACTGATTAGCTTTTTGAGCTTCCCTTCATTTTCTAACCATCTTATCCACCACAGCAGCCCCCATTGCGTTTGCTACCACTGCTTTGTTGGACCAAGATCCAACTGGAAGCCTCATATTAGCAGCGTCACGCACAACAGTTCAGACTAGTTGAAATGACATCTAAGATATCTACGACTATTATTTGGACCAGTCGAAACTGACTTACTGATATCTCTGCATAGTCAAACTCGGCTTTAAAATGTTCAAACAGATTGCAGTATGCTGCGAACTGCACCAGAAATGACACTGCTTCTGTGGAACTGTAACTTGGTCAAACCTGACTCCATGTATTTTTAGATCCAGTGGAAGTTACACTTAGCGGGGACCCCTCTTCTGTTTAGTCCCACTTGTTTGGATTATTGCTGGTGACTTTTTTGAGCTGTGCCATCTCTGGACATGCTGGCTGGGAGGCTTCTGCTCTGCTGTTTTCTGTCTGTGCTCTTGTTTGACCAGAACAATTACAGCAGACATCCCCACAGAAATCAGAGAGGGAACATGGTGACAAGAAGGAGATATGAGCCGTGTCTCCCTTCTTCCATCATAGACTGTGTGAGATCGCTGGACAATAAGTCTTAGGAGTTAATGGGCCTGGTGAGGAATTAAGGAGACTTCTGTGACTTTACTGTTAGAGACTCTATTAAAGTATACCTCATTGTTCCCATTGTTGGCTTTCAGACAGTTCGGGCTGACAGGAATAAGTCCAACAATGGATAAGAAAGAGGTGAACAGCTTGTGGCTTTTATTAACAGTAAATGGTGCAGGTCTGGCTCACATTTCCATGAAGGAGCATTTCTCCATCCCATATACCGACCTGTTAGCAGTGGAGCTACATCTGTGCATTCACATTGGTTGTTGTTTACATCCCTCCCTTTGCCAACCTTCATCATTTTACTCTGCTACCTCAAGACTGCAGACTTCCAGTGCACCACAGTGTTTTCTTCTTTTCAAAATCTTTCAAATATTTGAGCAACGTATGACAATCTCCAAGTTTTACACTCCCAAGATGTAGGCCCAGGCAACAGGCCAACAACAAAAAATAATAATAAAAGTGACAAGGCATCTTTTATGTCTTTGTTTTCAGCTTTATTGATCATAAACCAAAGCCTGATTCTTTGTTTTTATTTGCTGTCACACAGATGTCGTAAAAGGACAGCACAGTTCTTCTGCTTCTTCTTTTGCTTTGATTGGCAGTTGGAAAACCAGTTTAAAAGTGCGTCCCTGCCACCTTCTAGACTGGAGAGAGTTTGTGGCAAGGTGCAGCTGAAAAGTCTGTAGCATGGAACTATTTTAAATTGGAAAAACGAATGCAGTCCAACAGCAACTTGTAGTATCTGCAGTGAGAGCCGGTAGTAAGAGAGCTGCATTCAGTAATACCAATTTGATACAGCACCTACAAAGTAAACACTCAGAGGAAGGCAGTAAGTTCACTCTGGTAACT
Organism: Dascyllus trimaculatus; assembly: GCA_024666655.1. Taxonomy (NCBI): domain Eukaryota; kingdom Metazoa; phylum Chordata; class Actinopteri; family Pomacentridae; genus Dascyllus; species Dascyllus trimaculatus. Next base: position 18,906,306 of record CM045468.1, read on the forward strand.
CAGACTCAGCTGAAGCAACACACACTGAAGGACACTTTTAAAGGAGAGAGAAATTTCCTGTAGACAGCGACAAGGCCAAAAAAAGATGACAAAGAGAGTAACTGAATTCATGGTGCTGGATGAGCAGCCTGTCGCTGTGTAGAGGTTTCTTCACTACCTTTCAGACTGTGCAGTACCTCAGCTTTACAGCAAGGTTTGTGATCACCTACGGAACATTAAGGAGGAAACAGAGTTTTGTTCTTCTGCACAGCTGTTCACTAGTCAAGCATATATACTGGACTGATTTTAATAACTGTAAGTGTGCGTTATCCATGTATTATCAGATTAGGACCCTGTATTGGCAAATAAATGACATGAATTGTGGCTAAAAAACTGGATCGGAACATCCCTAGTTTTGCCATTTTCCACTACATTATACAGTGGTGGGAAAAAGTTGTCAAACACCCCATGCTTTTGTGAAATATTGCATTAAGAATCACTCTTAGGTCTTCAAGTGCAATTTCTTTTCATATAGTCACAGCCAAAATACTGAGCAAATACTTAAAAAACAACAAAAACTTAAAATGGATTGATTCCATAACAATACAGAAGCAATTTTGAGTACAGGGTCATTTTGGTACCAGTGATTCACTAATGAAGGTTGTGCTTTTTATTAGAAGACACCATTTTTGTTGCTCTGCTTCGTTTCTATATGAAGCCAGCACATCTGAAAGTTCTTCAGACACTAAAATGGCTAAAACAAGGAACCTAACACAGGAAACACGCCTGAAGATCCAGATTCTCAGCCAGGAAGGGTACAGCTGCCGCCAGATAGACAGGAAGTGCAGATGCAGTTCTTCAGCAGTTGGATGCACTCTGCAGAAATGCAGACCAACCAGCAGCTTGGAAGACAAACCAAGATCTGGACATCCAAGGGTTTTTTCAGCAGGAAATGACCACATCCTGATCCACATGTTCAGGGAATACCGCCCTATGGCATCACAGGAGCTTCAGCAGCAGTGGTCAAACCAAACTGGTGTCCAGTGTTCCACCAGCACTGTACGTGGCTGACTGTTAGATCATGGCTTAAGGTCCTCCAAGACTGTCAAGAAGCCCCTGATCAATGAGAGGCAGAGGTTAGCCTGGCGTCGTTGGGCCCAAGCACACAAGAACTGGACAGCCAGGAACAGATTCTGTGGTCAGATGAGTCCAGTTTCCAGCTTTGTCTTCCTCCTGCTAATGTGAGGGTACGCAGAAGGCCAGGTGAAGCATTATCTCCAGCATGTACAGGACCTACTGTCAAGCATGTTTCAGCAAATATTTCATGACAATATTTGAGATTGTGTAGAATTTTGAGGGTGTCTGAAAACTTTTTTCCACCACTGTATGTAAGTTTAATATAAGATATGTTAATCAGGAGGTGACTTGTGATAGAACTAGAGATTTTCTTCACTCTCTGTAGGCTCAGGGTGCAAAGTCAACCTACAAAGCGTGAACGTGCATCTGACCTCTTTCAGTGACACAGTCCTGACTGTTGGTTGACTGTACACTACCGGTCAACCAGCAGATCCACCTCCAGCTATGGCTCAGCAGAAGGAAGTGGGTGGCGCAGTGAACACATGCAGATCTCAACAGTGCTCAGGCACCGAAAGAGTCTCGCACAATAAGTCTCTGACGCCCACACGTCTCTTTCAAGTGCTAAGCACAGACACAGAAGGACCAAATCACACACGGGGGTTTTCTTTTGTTGATGCTTGAAGGCGGTCATGCCAGCCGCAGCACCGGCTTACACTGATTGTGAAAATGAGGAACACACAGAAGTAGGAATTTGTGCCTTTTTGCTGTTTTCCAGCATGAAGAGGTGAATTTTCAAAAGGAACAATAAAAATAATGAGAAGACAAAGAAAACAAAGTATTCTAATATTTCAAAAGTGCTTTACAAAGCAAACAAACAGCAGAATTAAAAGACGGGGCGTTGGAGAGAGAAAGCTGTGAAAGCTATCTGAGGTTAAATGAGAATGAAAAAACAAATATCATTAAAGGAAACACATTTGCATAAAATGAAGTTTAAAGCGAGTAATTCACATTTAACACATTTATCCGCTTTCCTACGGGAAGTTAGATGATCAAGCCTGAAAACAAGGAAGATGCAGTTATATTTGCAGTGAGGCCTGTTTTAGAGGACGAAACCTATAGAATTGGCTGTTTTTCTTTGACTAAACAGACACACATGTATACATATATGCCGTCCTTTAGTTGATAAATACATGAGGATAAGTAGCTCAGCTGATAAAGCCCCATTAGAGAGTGAAGCCTGTTTAAAATACAGATTGAAATGAGTGATGTTTTCAAAGACCGATAGCTGGGAGGTTGTGTAGATCCATACAGAGGGGAAGTGCACTTTGAGGTGATGTACAGCACTGATACTCCACTGATTTAAATTGATGACACAGTTGCAGGTACACAGACAACACATAGAAAACTACCATCCTTCTAGTTTGAAGGATTAGATTCTTGTCTGGGAGCACCAGGCCCAAATTCATCAACCCTTTCAATATTTCAGTCCAGGACCGCTGGACCATCAGTTTTATTACAATTACAGGAGACGATACTGATCTGAGATCAGCTCTACTGATGGACCAATATGTCTGGCCTCTAACAAAGAACTATGACGTAAAACTAGAAATGCTGTTGCAGTAGAACCCACTTTAAAATAGACTGCAGCCACTGTGTGCAGATCATAATCTCCCATGCATTAATACTGTATGTGCATTTGGCAGTGCATTAACAATAAGGCTGCGTTTCCCTTTTATTTGAATACTAACTTGCTAAAATGCTTAACGACCACTGAAACCCATAAACCTCACTTTTCTTTTTTTCCATATTACATTTAAATTCCAGGCAATAAAGTCCAGTTATCTCCTCCATCATACTGCAGCTGATATTGTTACATTTTCTGTCTGTATATTAAACAGAGAAGACACTTTCCCATTATATACGTGTCTCATGTGTCTTAGTTATTGCTTTTCTACGTCTGTTCTGGTTGAGGTTGCAGACAGGCGTGCAGATCAAAGCCTCGCTGCCTGACACTTGGCAGGATTGTGAGGCTAATGTTTGAGGAGAGGAGATTCTGTTGTGATTCTGGACAAGGTGCTGCCAAGTTAATTACCAGTCAACTAACTGAGCCAAATGCTCACATTTCCCCCTGCGCTGTATCTTCTCTGCCTGAAACGAAGACATTCTAATCCTTTTTCTTGTTCATTAAACCGGAGTTGAGTCAGTACTCGCAGTAGTCTGCCTGATAACTGGCTTTTGAGTGAAGCTGGGAAGTTTGGAGTCGCGGAATCACACCTCACCCTGGGAGAGACTATTTACATTCCTCAGCTATGCCTGTTAATTTTTAGCTCACACCTAATTCTCTGCTGAGTGTTGCCCTAAAAAGTCTGAAGGCATACAAACTTGACAACTGGAGTGAGTGTGTTACAGGTGCCAGATACCCTCGCGGCCATTTCTGCATGAGTTTGCTGGAAGCCACGTAAACCCAAACTCTAATGCATTATGCAAAGTGCACCTCAGGGGAAGCTGAGCTGGTAAGTTGGTCTGTAATTGCATCATATGGCCGGCAACCAGAACACAAACATGGATACATAAACATGATTGAAGACTGCACACATGCGCACACCAAGAATATTACACCATCGATCTAATAACTGCCACCAAAACAGTAGCGGGGCTATGATTCACATGATTATCGAGCTGCAGCAGATGAATGGATGCATGGATAAATGTGCCGCTGGAAGGATGGATGCTGTATTATATGTCTAATGGTTGTGTGCTAACAGATGACTGTGCAAAGGATGGATGAGCTCGTCGAGCGGGTTCGCCACAAAATCGATGGGTGAGGATAGTCACAATGATCCTGACTATTGATTAGGCTTGGCTGATAGAAGGTCCTGCTCAGGAGAGGCTCCAATCGGACACTCACGGGAGGTTTGACTGATTCTGGGCTGTACATGCGGATGCTAATGTTTTGTAGATGAGCTCTGATGTGATATTTTTCTCCAAAACGATTCAGTGAGACGAACACTAATGCTGCTTGTCAAGAATCCCAGTTCAAGAAGTTATTCAGCACATAGCAACTGGTCGAAGGGTTATTTCATGTCAACTCAAACCTTCTTGGTGAAAAAATTCATCCATTGGGTTTGTGTGGTCTTTAAAAATCATGAGATTCTACTTCAAGTGTTTTTTAAGCCCTGTTTGCACAAGATTAGTATTACCTGAAGACCTTGTGTGATTTAGAAATTAGCAATCTGTGTTTCAGGCCAGATGCGGATTCTAACTGTGTGTTTTACTTCATTTTATCTGCTGAGATGATAAACAAGCAACCACATAGTAACTGTTAAGGCTTATAATACAGAAAGATCTATCTGTCCAAACATCCTTCAAGATTTTGCTCCTTTGTGTATAGATCTCCATGACACTGCGGATTTTCATTTCTAATTACAAGGGCTGCCTCCATAATTCCTATGAACGTGGGAGAAGGCAAAAGAAAGAAAGAAATCTTGTTAATAAAAGTGAAATACTTTTACCGGATATCACACCCACTTATCATAAATGCAAAAACAGTGATGCTACACTACTCTACTGGCTCTGCCCCCATCTTCAGAAATTCTGGAAAGATGCGTTTGGTTCACTATCCAATATCTTCTCCCTCTGATCGCACTGCTTGACGTCACTGATAGAGGTGATCCCAACCTTACAGCTGCTGATCGCCGCATGGTTACATTTGCCTTCCTCCTGGCCAGACGCACAGCTCTACTCAAGTGGAGGGATGCTGCCCCGCCCACACTCCGTCAGTGGCTGTCCTGCCTCAAACTGGAAATGTTACGATTTTCAGTCAGTAGCTCTGAGAAGAAATTTTACAAGACCTGGGAACCCTTTCTGACTTCCTTTCATAATACCCAAACAATGGAATGTCATATCTTCTGTATCCCAGCATCTGTCCTCAATCTTAGTAGTACCTGGCTCCTTATACATCACTTTTTATTTTACTTTTTTCAATTCACCTAATTCTGTTTCTGTTTAATGCTAAATATAGAGGCATCTAACCTTTATAGGTGTCATGAGGGGGCTTTGGAGCTGGGGTTGGCTGGATGGGTCAGCTCGTCAAACTGAATAGTGTGACGTGTCTGCCCTGTTTGGAGGTAACTGTTGCAAACTGTTAATAAAGAGATTTTGAAAAGTGAAATATGGCCCTAAATCACAGAGATGCTGGTTTGCACAGGATCATAGTCGGTAATCTGTGGTGGAATTTCTAGTTTTTACATTTTCAGTTTTTGTTGATGTTGTTTTTCTTCATGTCCATTACTGAGGCCATAGAGGTTAATATTTATTGCAGATGTATAACAATTGAAAGATGTTGGGTTTCTCGTTCGTTGATTTATTTTCTGCAAATGAGCATTTCTTACATTTGACACTGTCAGCAAGAAGTAAAAATGTAGAAGCATCATAGAAGTGGAACTTCTGGGAAGAGCTGTTTTATTCTGACATGATTATATTGAGGCAGATCCATGACATGAACTGGGAGAGTTTGGTGAGTTAGAATGACCCAGATAGAAGCTCAGAGCCATCAGAGGCCAACAGATGTAGAAAAAACTATCTGACAATCTTCAAAAGTTCCCATGCAGAACTAAAGAAAACTACAGGTCACATTTGGAGCAGCTCAAACGGGGGGGCTGTAGGAAACGCCGACATAAACTGGCACCATTTGTGAGACTCTTCCAGCCAAGAGTTCATGAATAAAGCTCCTTTGCTGGTCTTGCTGTTTCAAGGCTGAGCTCTGGAGTCTTTCCTCTGGCCGTCTCCCAACATATGCCCTCATTTTCTCATTTTCACCGCCTCCTCCTCATGAGGTTGTTCGCTAATAAAACAACACATTTCCATCATGTTACTGACACACCGAAACGTCTCGCATGAGGGAGCAGAAAGAAGCAGAGTGAACTCATCCAGGAAATCCCACTGCACACAACACTGCTAGCACTATCACTAGTGCACAATAAAGGGAGTTTGGGAGAAACAGGCAGCAAAATAAAGGAAATCAGTGATGAATTATACTTAAGTGAACTTTGACGCGCAAATTTCACACCTGAGGAAATGAAGACCTGGAGAGCTTAGAGAGGAGGCAGCTGCTACTATATAGTGTTGCTATCTATAAAGCAGGGCTGAATATTTAATCAAGATAAAATAGTTAATTTCAGTTAATATCCATAATTATCCAGCGTTTTTAATGAGCCGTTTTTAAATAAATGCCAGGACGAAGAATGCTTCATCTGAATTTAACCACCTAACCACATTAGCTTTTGATCACGGTACGCGGGTGGTAATTGTAATGAACACTGACCTCTTATCTCACCTTGATACACGTTTTATAAAGATTATTTTCTTACACAGCTCAAACCAACCGGCAGGATTTAAAGTCATGTTATCGTTAACAAATCCCCACAGTGATGCCATTTATCAGTGAGATAGTGCAAAAACAGAAAGAATGGTCACCAACAGTTATGTGACAAACACTTTTAGGGTTTCAGACTTTTAGGCTGAACTGCAGGCAGTGTTTACACAGCAGAGAGAAGACAAGGATTGGAAAAAATAAATAAAAGTGATAAAATACCTCTTGTAAGTGGAGCCACTGTTTATTCCAGTACTGATAACACTAGTGGACATTTAAAAAATAATGTACATGTTGATAACAGTTTTTTTTTTCTCGTTCTTATAAAACATAATCACCTTTAGTTTTTGAAGGCTTTTTTCTTTAGGTCATTTTTTTTTTATAGATTTATGGCATTGTTATGTTGTCTTACATTTTTGTGTTTTTCCATGGTTGGGCTGTTTCCTTCGAGGTGAAGGACTTCATATTGCAGTGAAAAATGAGCCCACAGTGAGGAAAAATGTGACGGGAGCAAAAAAAATGCTCCAAATGTAATCATGGATCATTGTGTTGTGCAGTATGGTGCAGAGAAAATGAAATGTTATGGCAGTTTATAGGCAGCCTCTGTCAGGAAGGAACATTTATCACTTCTGCAGTGGAGGACTTCCTGGTCATTCTTCACAGCTTCATAAAGGCCAGTGTTCCAGTAGTTAAGTGATTCATCACTTCAGTCATTCATTAACAGTTTACCTGCTCTTCAGGCCGAACCTCGACTCAAACGAGAAGCACAAAACAAAATAAAACAGACAAAAAAAACAAAAATTTGTACTTTAAGACCGAGGAAGCCGCCCCTCTTGCCCTCCTCCCCCATATCACAGCTCAGAGAGCCCAGTAATTGAAAAAGAGATTCGGTAAGCCTGTTCTCACAGATGGTGCATCACATTTCTGAGACAATAATGGGATTGTGAACCTCATTGTTCAATAGCTCCTCTCAGCCATTGAAACTCTAAAGTGAAGCGAAGAGACCAACTACTGCAGCGGAGCTCAGTCTCTTTGTCGTCTCTTGTGTTTCGGTCTGACTCAGGCCTCACGTGGCACCTTAACTCTGGCCTGATGGGAGCCAGCTCATCGCTAAGTCACACTCCCTGAGACGTGTGACTGTTTGAGCACTTTCAGCATGATGGTTACCCTCAGACAGGGAGGATGAAGCCCAGAGAAAAGCCCAATTTTTAGGATTCAAACACTGGAGCACAACGTCTGATCAGCTGCCAGACACAACTAACGGCCAGGTTTTTATGTTAAATTCATAAACCTTACGCTGGCCCAGTCGCTGAATGACCAGCTCATGGTAAAAATGATCAGTGACATCTCATCTCTCCCTTGTTCCTGTGAGCTCTGTTTAGTATGACCCGTTCCATGCAACTCAGATGATGTCATCTCAGGACTACAGTGTGCTTATTGGTATTGTTCTCTCAGATGAAACATCTGATCACTCTTCTTTCTTGTACAATACTTAACCACAAGATTGACCCTCTACAGTCATTCAAATTTATATATATATATATATATGTTCTGGTACTTCCATATTTATCAGTATTTCCATCTTTATTTATGAGGAGATATCCACTGCAGATCTAATTTCCTTCATCAAGCATTTCATTTAACTGACCTACTTTGTGTTGCAGCAGTAATGTAATGTTTCACATTGGAAAACTATCTAAAATTTAATATATTTGCATTAAATAAGCCAACCTGCTAACAACTATGGGAAAGGGTTTGTTGTATTATAAAAAGCTTTCTGATCTTTAAAGGGACTGATAGCAATTTTAAGAACTACATTTTTCTCTCTTTCAGGTCCAAGTCTAGGTGACAAGTTTGATACCACTCTTATGTCTGTTTAATATTTAGCAGCAGTCACCAGTTGTTTAGCTTAGCTTAGCATAAAGACTAGAAACAACACCTGTAAATCAACATTGTATTACGTTTTTCAGTCTCTAAAAACACTCATATTTAGCTTTACAGGGAGATTTGTGCTGGACAGTTTCTTAGCTTGGGAACGCAGCGACATCCTGTAGGCAACTATTAAAACAATACATGACACAATATTTACTTAGCTTTAGCTTTAGCTTCTGTTACCTTCAAATAGTCAGGCTGTTTCCTTCTGTTTTCTATGTGTATGCTAAGCTAAGCTAACTATGACTTCATATTTAGCATACAGAGATAAGAGTGATATAGATATTTTACTGTACCACCCAGCCTTAAAGCTAAAAAGCAGTTTTTTCTTTTCCATATTAAATTCCTGTGTAGTGTAATAGTGTAGCTCAATTTGAAAACATACAAATCTCAAGAGAACTGATCCAAGGACAGCAGTTTGTGTGCAGTGAAAATCAAGTTTTAGTTGTTATTTTTTACCTTGTTATCATGTCCATGTGGTGTTTTTGAGATGGACAAAGACACATCGTAAGTGAGAAAAATAGTCATCACCGTTGCTGTGCATTTTCAACTTGAAACTGCAGTCTGAAAAATACTGATTCATACTTCTGGGGTTTCATACAAGAAAACCTAATGAAGAATCCTGTTGACTTGCAGGGCGGGGGCTTTCTGTATCATTCTTCTTCAGAATCAGCTTCTAGTTCGAACATGTATGGTTGAATTACTCCAGTATTCCAACTGGCCATTGTGGAGCAGTTTTACAGTGTTTGCGTAGAGTCATTGGTGAGCTGAAGGCTGCACTATGAAGCCAGTTCAACATAGTCAGTTTGACAAAAACTAAAGCCTCAGTCAGAGTTAACAGGTGTCATGAAGGTAGTTTTCAGCTGTCTTTTTTAACTCAGGCTTTCTGCTGCAAACTCTGTGCACATTCACACAAAGGGAGGCGTCTAACGTGTCATGTGACTCTTCTTCCACAAAGTGAAACGATCGTGTACAGCTGCTTCTGTCAACAGGTTGTTTAAATGGAGAACAATGAGGAATATAAACATGTATGACAGTATAAAGCGCTGCGACTGGAAACGATGCAGGACAGGAATGCTGGTAGGAAACTGTTGAACGTGTGTAATGCAATCAAATGTAATTTGATTGATCAATGCAGCCGTGTACTTCTGACAGCTGCAAAATAAAACTATTCAACTTTAAAATTCACATATTTAGACACAATATTGTATTGAAGTGCATCTGGGTCTGACACTGTCCCATAATGCAGGATGTTGCTTTAATTTGTGGCCAGATCAAAGTGAAGTTAATGTTACTGATGGAATATTCTCTGTAGTAAATACCAGCAGAATAATCTGTTTTCTAATCGGTTCTGACAGCTGCAGCACCAGCAGTGTAAACAGACCAAACATAAAAACATGTTTATGTGATTTCTGCATCACCACTTAAATACATGTCAGTTCCTATGGCAACGTGATGCATACAGTGTGTGATACTGTAATTACACAACTTCATTCAGTGGTTTTTGTAACGTACAGCTCAACAGGTTTACAGACAAAACATATTCCTTCAGCTGAGAATCTGTATCGCTCATGAAGAATCATCAGGAAAAGCTGGTTAAAAGGAGGCGCTTCTTATGGCCAAATTAATCTGAAACTCTGAACAAAACCCGCTCCCAACCAGGGTAGCTCCTCGGTGTATGTTACCATGGTGATCTAGCTTCACAGCATATGTTACCTTGGTGATCTAGCCAGGTAAAAAGAGAGACACCTTCGAGATACTGAAAACTCTGACTTTAAGCTCAATATACCTCGCTAGCCCGCTAATCTCACTTGCTAGTACAGCCCTGTGGTGTGCTAAAGCAATTTTTTAGAGTTACATCTTATTATAGCATGAAGGGATTATTTTAACAGAGTTATACTTCTAGATATGTAACTTTGATATACAGAGATGGTTTTAGGGGTTTAATCATTGGAGAGGGATTTTAAAAAACACAAGAAACAGCTGTTTGAATTGACTGTACACTAAAACGATGCAGTGAAACATTTCATTTCGCTCTCACCCATTAAGTACGTGACAATCTTGCACATGGCGGCTCCGAAGATGAAGTCCTCCAGGATGTTGGGGATTAGGGTGAAGGGCATGCAGAAGATGGCCATCATCAGGTCGCTCACCGCCAGCGACAGCAGGAAGGAGTTTGTGACGGTTCGCATGCGCTTGTTCAGCATCAGGACCACGATGATCAGCAGGTTGCCGAAGACGCTGAGCAGGAAGATGAGCGAGTAGAGCAGAATACGCAGCGAGTCCATCTCTGACACAGACACAGACAGACAGACGGCATTATCAGTCATGGAAAGGAAGCATGCTGGCACAAGTGAATTACCAGCACACACTGAATGAATATTGTCTGTCCTCTCAAATAGAAAATATCCACTTGTTTCAATAAATCTGTGGGCGAGTGTAGGTCCTTTCTCTTGTAGGCATGACAGGGGAGGAGACGTATAATGTTACTGGCAACAGGAATAAACAAGTGGAAGTGGAAGAACAAATAAAACACACAAGATGAAGATGAGTGCATTAATTGGACTTGCTGGGTGACAAAAAACTTTCAGATTCTGACTACCAATTTAATCCTAAAACATTTTCTTCATCTGTATGCAAATGTAAGTACTTTTTTTGGAATCATTCAAGCAACCCACAAAGTAACCGACACATGGAATAACAAAATGAAAAGATGGAGCAGAAAAAAATAAGAGAAGAACATGAAGAGAACAGATTGGATCAGGTTGTTCACCTGGGAAATAAGACTCTGAGTGCATAAACGGCAAAGTCTATTACAAGACAGAATAACTTGGCATAATCAACATCTTAAATTGTTCGAGTGTCAATATTTTCCCGCTCGCCCTGTGAGCTAAAGCTATAATTGTAATAATTTGCAAGATAAACATGAAGGCAAACAACATCATCAGTGCTGAGCAGACTGTGTCAGGTGGTTCACTCGGGAATACAACACAAAATGGAAAAACAAGATCAAAATCATACAGTTTTTTTATTATCTGCATCACCAACATCTTTCTCATGTTATTTCAGTAAGTCATTAAGTGATTAAAACAGTTATTGTAGAAATGTGCAGGGCCAAGGGTGGCTCAGGCCTTCACTAGCACTTGATAAACAGCTGAACATGTAGACAGTTGGATTATTGTATCACTGATGAGACTGATGGGTTACTGAACAAGTTTGACAGGCAAATCTGGATCAGAGTGTTTGTATGAAGTGACATGTCTACTCAGATGAAACCCAAAATGACATAAAATGACAATAAAGAGACAAAATGACTCCATTGAGACAAAAATGACAGCGAAAAGATGCTAAATGGCAACAAAGAGATACTATATTACTGCAAAAAGATTCAAAAAGGCAACAAATAACCACAAAATAATTTTTAAAAATTGCAAAATGACTACAACGAGACACAAAATGACAGTAAAAGATGCAAAGTTACAACAAAATGATGGAAAATGACTTTGAAACAAACAACGGAAAGAAACAAAATGACTACAGTGACAAAATGTGGGGGAAAAAGCAAAATAACAACAAAATGATACAGAATGACGACAAAAATGTCAAATTTTAAAAAGATGCAGAATGACTACAGGGACAAAATGTCAACATAGAGATGCAAAATGACTGGAAAGAGAAACAAATAAATTACCAAGAGACACAAAATGACTCCCAAGAGACACAATGACTGCAAAATGACACAAAATGACTCCAAAGTGACATAAAATGACCAAGAGACACAAAATGACTGCAAAGAGGCACAAAATGACTACCAAGAGACACAAAATGACTGCAAAAAGACACAAAATGACTGCAAAGAGGCACAAAATGACTACCAAGAGACACAAAATAACTGCTAAGAGATACAAAATGACTGCAAAGTGACATAAAATGACTCCAAAGTGACATAAAATGACTCCAAAGTGACACAAAATGACTGCTAAGGGACACAAAATGACTCCAAAGTGACACAAAATGACTGCTAAGAGACACAAAATGACTCCAAGGTGACACAAAATGACTGCTAAGAGACACAAAATGACTCCAAAGTGACATAAAATGACTCCAAAGAGACACAAAATGACTGCTAAGGGACACATAATGACTCCAAAGTGACACAAAATGACTGCTAAGAGACACAAAATGACTCCAAAGTGACATAAAATGACTCCAAAGAGACACAAAATGACTCCAAAGTGACACAAAATGACTCCAAAGAGACGCAAAAAACGACTCCAAAAAAGACACAAAATGACTCCAAAGAGACACGTAGTGACTCCAAAGAGGCACAAAATGACTCCAAGGTGACAGGAAATGACTCCAAAGAGACACAAAGCAACAACAAAGAGATGCAAGGAGAGTACAAAAATCTGCAAATTGGTCAGAAAGACAGACAATGCAGCCATGAAAAGATACAAAATGAGCACAAACGGATGCCAAACAACCACAATGAGATGCCAAATGAGCACACTGAGACACATGGTTGGGTTTCACCTGACAGATTAGGAAAGGACCAGTCCTCTACGGGAAGTGTTTCATAAGACTTCCTTCTTTCAATGCTGCCACACAACTGAGCATCAGGGGAGCAGGACGGCCCAGCCAGAGGGATTTTAGGATGCTCCCTTCACTCACACACTGACCTGTCACAGCGAGTCGGCTTGAGAATGAGACTATCTGACAGGACAAGGTCGCAGCCGGCCATGTGCAGCGCTGACTGAGTCCTCTGATTAAAGACAGAGACATGGGAGAAGTCTAAAGGTCTGCAGCAGAGCCTGCAGACGGAGCGCCACACATCACCTTCGAGGCAACACTGCTCATGAGGAGGGGAGGAAGGACACAAACAGTATATGTGGGCTTTAAAATGCGTCTTCGTGCCACAGTGATGCTGCGCCAAATAAAGAGCTAGTTAACGATTCAGTAGCAGGCTATTTTTATGTTCATAATTTCATCTCGTCCTCCCACATAGTGGCTCAGCTTGAATTTTAATACATGCAAAATTTTTATGACACAATATTGAGCTGATTTATCATTAGATTCATGATCTTAATGCAAGATTCAAAAATTTGATGGCCCAAATTATGAAAAATCCACATTTTTTCAGTTTTTGAACATAAATACATCTCCACAGAGTGTCTAGAGACCCATAAAATATGAGAAAACCTACATCAGATCTGTTTGTCTCTGCTGTCCTCTACATTCCCCCTTGCCCTCACCCCAACCAGTCGATGCAGACAGCCACCCTCCCTGAGCCTGGGTCTTCTGGAGGTCTCTTTCTGGTTAAAGGGAATTCCTCCTCTCCACCGTCACCAATGTATTTGCTTATATGCAATCTTTGAATTCACTGGATTTCCTATGTATAATTATGGGGGGTTTAACTTTAATTTTTAATTTAGTCAGGTTGTTTATTCAAGTATATAATTTTGTAGGTGCTAAAACTTAACATGTTGGTTAACATGTTGTTTGAAATGTGCAATAGAAGCGGTGGTAACTTGACTGTTACTGTGACTTGTGACCTCAGTGGCGATTTTTCAAGTAACTTTGTCTTCTGAAAATGACACGTGTACACATATCCATCTATCTCCACAGTACTGGAGAATGCTCTGACTGCACCTCAGTATCATTCTTCCATAGGGACAACAAAAAACTTTCTTGCTTATTTGTGTTTCTTTCAACCAATCACAGCCTTGGATGTTGCTAAGCCCAGAATATACCACTGCAGAACAGCGAGGCGAGCCCTGTCATTAAAATGACTAATTTCCTGACAGAGCCAAGTTGCTGGCCTTATTGCACAATCCAAATCTGCAGCAAAACTCACCATTTTCATTGTGTAGGTTACTAGTTGGACATTGTTGCTGTTGTTGCTCATAGTGAGGGGATTTTGAAAAAGCGGAGAAGGAGAAGCAGATTAAATGCAGGGTGGAAACAGCAGGGTAGTGTCTACATCTGTATGTATTTCATTTAAATTTTCAGGACCAAATGATGATTGTCAGGACCAAAACAATTTCTAATAACAATATTGGCACAATAGCTACAGAAAGTTGGACAAAAAGCTATTAGTTACAGTTAAATTAATCTTTAACTTTTGTTCATTGTGTGTTTTATCTATTTTTTTGACAGATGAATTGCACTCAGAATATTAGTGTGTTGAAGTGGAGAGTATGTTGTTCCTATGATGGGGTGTCAACCAGATAGTTCCTGCTGCTGGATTATTTATAATACAGTAATCCCTCGTCTGTTGCAGGGGTAAGGTTCCACAACCACCCCTCTGCGATAGATGAAATCTGCGAAGTAGTGACCTTATATTTATTTTATTATTTATATATATATTCTCAAATCTTAGCGCTTGTTCTCTTGGAGATCAATATATATATATGTATGTATGTATATATGTATATATTAAGGTTTTATAAACCCTTTCCACACACTTATAAACCCTTCCTACACTCTTAAACCTGTCCATCAAGAGAGGCTTCTACAGCTTCGTGCTGTAGAAGCAGTGTCCAATAATGGAACTAGCGATGCAGCAATCCTCTTAAAAAGGCCCACTTCAGAAAAACTTTGCTGTATTTTAAACACACCGACACCGAGGACGTCCGGCTGCCTACTGGGAAACTGATAATGATGTTAAGGTAATCCTACAGACTGTCACTGGTTCTCTGACGGTCATTTCCAGTAAACACTCACCGTGTGGGACCAAAGGTTCTGGCTGGCTTCCATCACCGCCAATCAGTCAGCAACCAACTAGCTCAAGCGGAAGCGTAGCTACGTTTTCCATACATGTGTCTACTTATCTGCTGTACGCTACGGATTTTATACACAATTTAAAAATCCGCGATACAGTGAGACCACGAAAAGTGAACCGTGATATGGCGAGGGACTGCTGTATTATCATATGTATATTATTAACATATTAGTATGTCATTTTTAATGTATCACTGATATCTTCAACAGTGGTGTAACGTCACATGCTTAGTGGCATTAATACTTTAATAACTGTATTAATGCTTCATAATACAATTGAGCCTTATGAGTTTGTGCTGCACGTGTAGTGATGTAACTGTTCTATATGTTTCCACTTTGATGCTGTTTGTACGACTGTACCTGGTGTGTCATTGGTTTTAGAACTTTGAGATTCTGCTGAATTTCAAAGCTAATCTAAAGTAATGTTAAATGGAAAAATGAAATGACATTGTTACCGTTAAGAAAAGAACTGCAGTTTGTCTGAAATAAATATAAAAATGTTGAGGAGATATAAGAGGCCACAGCCAATATCAAGGAGCCATTTTACTTTGACTGGAAAAACTGCAGAGGAGCCAAACAGCGACGATAAAATCAGGTTGAGGTATGGGTTAGAAGTCGGGACACTGCAGGATGCATGCTAACCACCTCTGCAACCTGAGACTCACTGTTCCCCTCAACTGCAAACATGAATTATTCTTTTGAAATGCTCTGATGGCTTTTTGAGAGCAGTTTCATCAGCTGAAGATTGACATCATGGCCAAGCTCATATAAGAAATATCCGCTAACTGACGAGACTTGGATCTACACAGTGGAAACATGTGAGACATACATAATCAGCTCTTGTCCGTCTTGTGAGAATTCCAGCACCAACACCAAGCAGGGAGCTCCCACTGGCTCAGCAGCCACTATTGTGTTAGAGTTTTTGCAACCCAGCCGAGGGAAAATGGAATTATCTATTCATTGAGCACCAGCGGTATGTTGGCTCCCTGGAGCCTAATGACTGCAGGACAATTCGCTTTGCTTCCTTTGACTCCCCCAAGCATGACAGCTGTGTTCAAATCCACAGGAATCTATAAACACATCCCAGATAAAGGAGCCGTTCACCTCTGAGGGGCTCACATGCAGCAGAAGTTGCTGATGTGGAACATTTTAGTTTTGAACCAGAGCTTAGCGCTGCTGCTTCCAGTGGGGTTGTGTCTGTTCATTTAACCCTTGCTGCTCTATTTGCTCTGCACATCCTATTGGCTGCTGCAGTGCAAACAGTAATTATGTTTCTCCGCAGGGTTCATTGACGTTTCAGCACATATCTCACTTTGCCTTATTGTTAGATTAAGCACAACTTCATAGACACAGCAGGCAGTTTGGGAGCGTTGTCATTCATTGGGGGTTGTGGAACCAAAAAAAGGCTGGGTCTCATCATGAATAAATTGTTACAACGATCAAAAATAATCATCAGTAAAGAAGTCAGAGGTGATATTTCAGAAAAAGAGCTGCACTTATGAACCATCCTTTTAATCACAACCTTGCCACGAGGCTGGGTTTCATATGGAAAGCCCCTGTGAGATGATGAAATGTTCCAGATTGTTAGAAATGACTTTCAGCTCGGTCCAAAGCTCATGTTCCTCCTAATGACAAGTGAGCAGAAAGCTGCTTGGAAGTGAACCTGACAAGTAGTAGAGTCAGAAAATGAATTCTGAACTTAGGGGAGGCAGCAATCATAACTATTAGAAACAAGCTATCAACATGCGTGTCAAAACTGCAACACTTAAGCTGCAACTCAACATTATTTTAAGTATTTATCCGACTATTTGATTCTCCAGTTTTCAGAAATTATGGAAAATTCACAATCTCTCAAGGCCAAAAGACGCACCTTCAAAGTTCTTGCTTTCCCACCCAAGAGTCCATATTCTGACATGGTCAATTTACATAAATATTAAACAGAGAACGCAGCCAGTGCAGTGAACTAAACTCTGGAAGAAGCCAATAAGTGAACCTTGAGTCAAGACTTTTTAAGAACTCTATTTCAAAGTTGGGAATTAACTTTAAGTAAATGTTTGCCAGACTTGCTTCATGAATGACTTAGCATACTTATTGAGCATTAAATGAGTTAATTAACATAATGTTGGTCAATTATTGAACCAATCTGTCCTGCACTAATTTAAGCTCTTCTGCATACTGTGTCTAAGCTGTAGCTCCTCTTTCCCCATTCGAACAAGTGCATTTTAATGTGAATTAAAATGCCAGTGTTTCTTATTAAAATGTAAGCTCAGGAGGACTGCACTGGGATCCCATGGGTCCCGATCTAAATCTGATGGGAGTGTTCTTACCGCTAACTGCTAACCAACAAGTTGTTACAATATAAAAGCAAATGAAAGCAAATCTGACATTTGGAAAAAATGTCACAGTGGTTACTGAGAATGATGGAGGAATGTTGATATACAACAGGAACAAATCTGGCACCGCTGGGTTGAAGTGACATACTTGATTTGTTCTCAAAGTAAGCTCTCCTTCACTGCTTCCAGCGCATGTTATATAATATACTGCTGAGAAATGTATGAAAGGTCTGCTTGTGTACTGCCCGACAGCTACTGATTCCGATGATTGTAATTTTGCTATATTGCTATCAACAGGTACAGTATGTGTTTCTTTATTAACACTACACAGTAAAACAATGTGTGCCACACAGTCTGTAAAGCTCTGTCGTGTAGGCATGTATCATCAGAACGTCTGTGGGTGTAGAACACATATTGGAGGAGTGGGATTCAGAAAACAGTCCAAGGACTCCACTCTGGGGTTGTAGACCACTAGTGGCACGATGGCAGAGTGTTTACATGATGGGTTCCTCTTTTGCTCATATTACACACAACGAAGCATAATTCACATCTTGTCACATCAGTACAGTTGCATTGGGTTGCATCAAACAGCAGCGTTTGAGGCTGAAAAACGTAAGTGCCAAAAAACTGCAGTTCCCCAAATGTCCACATGAGGCTGCCTCCAAAAGTGAGTCAGTTCCCATAGACTCTCATGTTAAAATGTCAAACTTAACCGCGGACAAAAAAACCTCTTTACAGCCTTCAAAAACAGGTTTGGTCTCTATAGCTAAGTTCTGCACTAATTTAAATAGTTTAAATTGCATTAGGATTTACTGTGTAGCTACTTTATATGACAGGACCATCCATGGACCATAAATATCTGCATGGCCCACATCAGCTCCACTCAGGCTCCACCTCTGCTCATTTTCCGATCAGCCAGGAGGATTGAGGCGCTGGAAATACAGTGACCAGAGCCACCACACTGAGCCTCCAAACAGCTGGTCAGGAAACATGTGGGCGTCATCCGTCTTCAGTGGAACAATCTGAACATGCAGCGTCAACAGATGAACGCTGATTATCAGTTGGTGGCTGGAATGAGCCAAAAGCTGGAGCAATGTGACAACAAATGCAATGAAGAAGAAAGCTTGAAAACTGGAAACATGGATGGCAGTAAGGCACTGACGACTATAGCAAACAAGAAGACACACACTTTAGATTGGTTTTGTTTTGCAGCAGCACTAGTAATACATTCAAAAAATTTAATTCCTACCTAAAAGACTCTCTAAAGCAGTCAGTGACGCTTTAACCTATTATTCAGACTTCAGCTAAAACCACATTATTTGCAGTCATTGGTGTAATTGTTACTGTGACATACTGCAAATCCCAAACACAAAATAGGGAATGGTGGTGAGAATGTGGAATATCTGCCAAAGCATTTAGGCACAAAAACACCCTCTGATTAGCTGTAGTGTAGAGAATACTTAGATCCATTTGTCTTTTTTTCTATTAGTGGAAACTGTAACTACCAACTGTAGGGGATAGTAGTAATCAGCTGGGGAGGTTTCCGGTGATGTATATTAGTTACTTTTTTTTTTTTTTTTAAATGTAAATGATGTTTCTAAATAGCATGCATGAAGTTTTACTAAATGAGTTTTCCCTCCTCCTCTGGGTGAGAACTCTCCGTTGCAGCAGCAGCACTTACATTAACCAAACTTCTCAGCTTTATTCTTAATCTATATTCTGAAGGTGTTCACTAATGTATGGAACATTTTACTCCTGGGAATGTGAGAATTGATTTTTTTATCTGGCTGTTGAGAGTTTTCTGATTCATAGAGTGATTTGTGAAAGCCTCTGTGTAACGACCTTTGCCTATAATGTATCAGCAAAATGAAGCAAGGATTTAGACCTAACTTTATCCACTGCTCAGTGTTCTGGACATTTGTGTGTCGCAGATAAAATAACATTGAAAAAGAAAACTCCAGTTGGTCATGTTTTAAGTCTTGTTTAGGGGTAATAAAAAACTTTTACTCATTTTTAAAAAAATAATTTCTGCATAGAAGGGGTCAAAATGTCACCTAGGTAAACATTATTGACTGACTTGTTGGCTCATAAAAGCTTTTTTTTTTTTTTTTTAAGGAAGGACTTTCTGTGACAAAAGAGAAATTAAACATGGTCCTACTTTTTCTATTTGAGTCCCTTACAGTCATACAGGGTCTTAAGAATCAACCTATCTAAACTGATCCGACAATTTCAGCTGGAAGGTGAACAAATCTATGCCTCTTTCTTTGTCCTGGACTGATGAACTTGTTTTGCATTTACCATCTATGGTGTTTATCCACGTGAAAAAACAGGCTGAAGTCAGAACAGACAGTGTTTTGAAATTGATTCCATTTTTTTCTGATCAGGCGCCTGCTGGTTATTACATATAAACATCCTTTTCCTTCTACCCATTAATGGATGTGTTCTGGAGTCATTTCATTCTTAACTAGTAAACACTCCAAAATGTGAATAAACCACTACAAACATGCTTGCTAGAAATGTCTCCTCGGAGTGAAAAGGTCGCCTCTAATTCCTCCTTAATGCGTCCACTCTGCCAATAAGCCAGTATCTGACATCGCATAGCACTTCCAATCTCTTTAATCCCCATCAATCCATGGCCAACCAGACATTGGCTTTTTTTTTTAAATGCCAAGATAAGTTCAGAGTGTTGATGGCATGTCTTGTATTCGAACAGATTCAGTCCAGTGATAAGGTTTAGGATGGGGTGCGTTTGATCTCTTTATGTTCAGTTTAATCACAGAGGAAAGATCTCTGAATGCCAGGACTGGTTTCACCTCGTGTCAGATGTGTGAATCTCGTTTGTCTGAAAGGATCAAAGTGAATATGCTGTTTGGTGGGCGCGTTCTAGATATACACAAATCTGACGGATATCAGATTTAACTGTGTTCAGTACATGACCTGCATTACCGAGTCTTTAAAAAGTGATAACAAATGATTCCTTTGGCAGCGATTTACCTTAGTGCTCAATATGCAGAAGTCCATCCCTCACTGTATCTCTGTAATGAGGCGGGTTGCTGCAACAGTCAGCACATTTCAACTCAATTAGTCTTCCCACCCTGCAACCCCATGAGAGATTATTGATCCTACATCTTTGAAATTTTTGGAAGTTGAAAATAAGCTTGTTTGTAGCGCATGAACAAGCTCAGCACATATTCAATTACCCATGAGGCCTGTTCTGACATGGTCATTGGCTTCTGATTCATTGGCTTTTTGGGTCTTTATGAACATTTTCTAACACTAAACTCAATGTTTTAACTTTAAATCTTGCAAACAGAAGCAAGAGCAGAAATGTCAAAACTATAAGTCTGGGACAATAAGCTTATTGGCACAATGGCACATATGCAGCCGCTGTGAGCTCATGTCTATTCAAAGTGAAGCATTCAGCAGGCAAACTGAGGCAGACTTACTGCACTGCAGCCTTTCCTGAGGGTGACAAATTCAGTAAATCTGTGTCCCCTCTGCTGCCTCTGCAAACACCATGATATGAAGGGAGATTCCTCCCACTGTCCAAAGGGCAGGCAGGCTACGGACTGTAAATTATACAGCCATGGAGGCCATGTTTGCACTAAGTCTACAAACCAATTAGAATTAGGATGCCTCACAGTGCAACAGTAAAGACTTCATGGCATGTGTGCAGGGATGGTTTCCAATAGCTGTACTGGATCCGGTTCCAAACTGGTAGAATATCTTGAGCTCTGTGATCTAATGAATGCTTTACTGAATCTTTCATTCACACTTTCTATTTAGTAAGTCTCTTTTGCTTCACCCTGTGACACTGCAGACATCAGTTTTGTCATGTTTAAACCAAACTCTGTGTATAAAAACCAGATGTAGCGACTGTGACGTCACCCATTGGTTTGTGGACTACTGTTTTGAAGCTACATTTAGCTGTTGCCATCTTGGTCTTTTGAAACCAGACATAGCAACGAGTGGTGGTTCTAATCAAAGAACCCAACGACACTATGCATGGTGATACGGTAGCAACCTGTCAATCACAAGATAGCCCCACCCGAAATTATACCCTGCTTTACAGTCGATTTTTCTCTAAATGGGACCATAACGTACAAAATGAACACTAACTTGCTTTGGAGGAGACTTGAATTTGACCACTGAAACTATTAAGTCATTAGTTAATTGTTGATTGAGGCAACTATTTTTTTTTTAAAGGAACGTTTATTTCTTATAGATTTCTATGCAATCAGGCTTCTTTTTACAACCATACAACAAAAGGAGTCTCCCCCTGCTGGCTGTTGGAAAGAATGCAGGTTAAAGTTACTTCCCCCTTGGCTTCACTTTTCAGACCCAGAAACTACATTCATTTTTTATATACAGTCTCTGGGTACATAAACAAGACCCAAGGTGTTCATTAGTGAGGGTTTCAGGTGCTGCTTGGTGGATCTTGTCCATTTTTGACAGAGCCAGGGTAGCAGTTTCCTTACTTTATTAGGGCTTTCTACTCAGAACCATAGTCCAGTGGTCAGTTCATCTTCGAGTAAGCATTCTTTACGCTAGCTCGCATGGCCAGTCGACAAAGGACAATGAGCCTAAATCTTTTCCAATGCCTCTGCCTTGTACTGAAACTTTTTATATTCTGGAAACCTGATTTATTAAACTTATGACTAGCTAGGTGCACTGCCCCATTCAGTGAATGCCAAGCACTCTTATCAAAGCAGAAACCTCTGGTGTTGATAAATGAAGCCAACACAACCGTGCCAAAGCTGCAGTTCCTTGAATGGCCACTTGAGGCTGCCTCCGGAGAAGGACTGTAAATGTGGCAATATGGTCGCGAAATGTCCATCACAAGGTAGCCCCACTATAAAACATGCCCTGCTTTATCTTGTATTTTACTCTAAATGGTGCCATCATTTACTAAATGAAGACTGTGTTGTACTGAAAAGGTGTTGAAAGTACTGATCGCTTCTATAAACCAATTAGGAAAATGTTTACTGAGGTAACAGATCAAGAGGGTAGTCGAGCCATTTTCTTGTAGACTTTAATGCAGTCAGACTTCTGTTTGCAACGAGAGGAGTCGCCCCCTGCTGGCATTTAAAAGAACATGTGTTTAAGGCACTTCTGTGTTCACCTCAATTTTCAGACCTAGAGGCTATGTGCATGTTTTATTCACAGTTTCTGTTGAGTCCTCGTTGATCTCCTTGTTAAAACGTCCAACTTTGCAGCAGCAATAAACATGTTTACAGCCTGATACGAAAAATGGTTTTAGTCTGTAAAGCATATTTCTCCATTCATGACAATGGTACAGGGGATACATTTTTCTATAATTCACCAGTTTAAATTGTGTTAAGGCTTAAATAGTTCGGTTATGCACACATGATTAGGGGAGTGGCCAATTTGAGCGACAGGTGGATGCTATCACAAGACGGCCAATAGCTTCGAGGCATTTGCGTGGCCGCCTCAGCTCCACTCAGGCTCCAAATCTTTGCTTACTTTTTGATCAGCTAGGAGTTAGGAGGAATCAGGCACTGCCAAGATGGTGACACCACACTGAGCTTTACAACTGCTGTTCAGGAAACCTATGGGTGACATCGAGAGGGGCTCATCCATCTTTATATACATGCTCTGACTGCATGATGTGCATGAAAGGGCATTGGTATTGATGCACATTGCTTTTATGAACCAGAAACTATGAGGAAGCGACCATAACTGAGGAACAGCCAAGCAGCTGGATCGGCCTGAGGTACTGACTGAGTCAACTCTGAAAATCCTGACTCAGAGACAGACCTACAACTTGTCCAAACATTGTATTTACTGAGCATGAGATATGAGAGTGGTGTCAGTTTGCTTATCCAACTCTCTGCAAGAAGTAGAATGAGCATATTTCCCAAACTGTCCAATCTTTGCTATGAAGCATACTTTTTAAAATTTTACCGATTAGTATTCTTGAGTTGAACTCTTAGTCCTGTTTGTTTTTATATATTGCCTTTTGTCTTTTCCATCTGTTTCTTTTGCTTCTGCTGCTTTTGTTGTGAAAGTTGCTAAATGAATAAACTTGTCCTGCTTGCTTTGTGAATCTGAGTCAACTCCCTTGCTGCATGTAATACTTCAAGGTACCTGTCAATCATGGCGACTCTTCCAGACAAACCTCTTGGAGCCTTGATGATTTAGTTAACGCAGCAGTAATTTTTCAAAACTGCCATCAAAATACTGATTAGAAGAAGTGAAATCAGCTGCCGTGGCCCCTGCCTTGTTGAAACGGATTCTCTGGCTTTCTCATTCTGTTCCGTGTAAGTCTATTTGAACCAGCATCTTATTGCAATTACAGGAGCCGCCTCTTAAGGGATTTCCATTTTAAATTAATTCAGCCACGGTGTTTTCCACTTGAATCCCATAAATCACTATGTAAAACAAACCAGCAGTGAGGCACCAGTGTTTCCTAAGGAGCACCAATTCAGTTCAATTACTAATTGGACTTTCTCTGGACTTTAGAGACCCTAAAGTTCACAGAGTAAAAATCAATCGAAGCTCTCAGCTCATATATTTCAGAATCGTCTTTGAGAGCCCAGCACTATATGGCTGCCTATGCTTCATCCCATATGAAGTCACATGATTAAGGATTAACTGGCAGTGAAATTAGCTGCCTATTAGATACACTGAGCCTAAATGTTGGAAGGTAACCCCCCATAAAACTGTGGCTCAGCCTCATTCCACACCTCCGTTAGCGCGAGTTAATAAAGCCAGTGTGCAGACAGCGAGCATTACAGATCAATACAGTCATTCCACGGTTGAGAGAATTCTGCACATGCTTAAGAAAATCTTTATTGGTGCTATTATTTTCTAGAGAATCATAATACACCCTCTAGATTTATGATATATGTACAGTTTTCATGCAGCGAACTGATGCCACTAAAAGCTATAATCCTTTATTGATTTTCCTCATTAAATGTGCTCTACAGTAAGATTTTTAAGCTCCTCTGGATTGGATTGTACCTAAGAGGCAGCGGCTCATTATCAGCAAAGGAGGATGCTTTATATAATTTGTGCCTGCGTGCTGCGAGTTCTGCCTCACCAGGTCGCTTCCAAATTTTCCAATTATTTGATCTGATTACTGTGATCACGTTATGACAGGCGACATCACTGTGCAAATTCCCAAAGGGAACGAGATGCTAATTTCTTCTACAAGACACCTCATTGGGGAAATTGGTTAGATATTAGAAACTCCTTAGCCACCCTGCCGCTGCCTCTGTGTATGCAGTACAACATCTCTGCAGTAGTCTGTGTGTCTCACTCTCTCTTTTTTTCTTTTCGCTCAAGGCAACTGGCTGGTTTCCCTCTGAAAAACAGTGTTCATTTAATGCTTATGAGATCCACTTCATGATAACTTATCTCACATGGACTCAGGAGGACGGGGTGAGCTCAGCAAAGTGCCACTTTGAATCAGCGGGGAGCACACAGCAGCGTCCATGCAGTGTCAAGGTGCGGCTGCAGATGTTGTTCCACATAAGCAGGATGCTGTCTGAGCTGAACTGCTCCCAGGAGTCCACAGTGATTACTATAATGCGATATATGTCACATGTCGTTTCACTTTTGTGCGGTTGGAGCTACTCTATCAGTCGAAGGAATGGCAACAATGTGTCTCCAAAATTCAATTGCACAGATCTCAGAGGATCATTTGATATTTTGGATGTTAAAAAAACAGCCAAAAAGTAAGTGAGAGAACAACCAAAATGTAACTACTTCTCCCACCCACCCCAATATGGACAGTTACACTTGCTGAAACATTGTCATTTTCTTAATACAGCAGTGTACTAAAATTAAGACAATGCAACAAAGGCACACTGGAAAACAGACTCGTTAAAATATCAAAGCTTGTGGACTTTAAACGGAACAGGCAACTGTATATAAAGTAGGAAGCACTAATGCTGTGGATTTAAAGCAGGGATTTTCAAAGTCTGACACTGCGCCTCATTTTTGTCGGCTATATTTGCATACATTTTGGTAAATTGGCACAGTCAAAATGATGCCGAATTTCTAACAGCAGTTCCAGTTTGCAGTTTAGCCGTGAACGTTCAGACAGCTATCACTGGATTACTTTGATACTGAAGAAACCTCAAAAATATGTTAATTCTCAAGCAAGTTCTGGAGTTAAAAGGAGCATCTCTCTTTTTTTAGATATGTCCTAAGCGTCTTCTAGATGTTTATTTGCAATGTATATCTGAGATACTGACATCCTCACAAAGCTTAAGTCACACTGAATCTAAATATACATGTATCATGTGTGTTCAGACCTGCCTGAGTTATCACTCTGTCAGTCAGTAAGTGTGATATTTAACGCAATATGCGGCACTGATGTCCATCTGCTGAATGTGTTGATAAAGCAGCTCCAGACCACTGGGACAAACTAACATGTAACCAGCAGCTGTTTTTAGAACACCAGCATGCTCCCGGCTCTTTCACCTCGTACTGTATTGTCTCATTCGTCTCTTCGCGCCTCCTTTCAACTCTCCCACGCCTCCCCAGAGAGGTGCACCTCACCGTTTGAAAACCCTCTATAGCAACTCTATACCTCTATAGTATCTACAGTAACCAAAAGAGAAAGAAAGGCTCAACAATTCATGCAGCTGTGACACAAAGACTCTCATTGTAATATCTACAGAAGTTAAGCCGGTGTCAGTAACTATAAGATGTATAAAGCCTCCATTCTGCAAATATATCTGACTTTTGGTTCGACAAAACAAGCTATTTAAAGATGTCAAAACTGATGGGGATTGTTAGTGACAAAGTGTAGTTGAAAATAATTTGCAGATTAATCTGTAATGAAAATAACTTTTAGTGAATCATTTATGCCGTAATTAGGCAGTATAAATTATAAAGTTATCTTTGTTCTCAATTTTTCATCTAAATTATAATAGCTTTAGTGTTTTATGCTCTGCACTCTCTGTATTGAAATATGTTGATTCAATACAGCCTATTTCTTCAACTTTATTACTTTTTTTTTGGCTCAGACTGTTTTAACCTTTTCATAAACCTGAAATGAACCACTTTCTGTGTAAAATAGGTGATTTAAGCATTTCCCTCCCCAACATAACCAATAAAAACAAAGCTTTTATGAATGAATGCTGATATCAAACTACTTTTCCACTGTATCAGCAACTCAGCCCTTCTGCAAGCAAAGGACTAAATCTCCAATTCAATGAATCGGACAGCTGTGATTCCCCAAGTGAAGGGATGGGGCTTTAATCTCCTGTTCCAGCTGTGGACATTTGAGAGCAACAGTGCACATAATCAGCCTTTATTGCTCTTCTTTGGCCTGAAAATAAGACGGGGTCGGTCTGCTAAGGATGACGGTAAATAACAGAGGATGGTTTGTGTGTCACCCTACAGACATGTGGGAGAGGAGGAAAGAGACGGAGCCAGCGATGTGAAGCATTTCTCTTGGTCAAACAGCGAACACGCCCCACAGCTTGTGATTGCTCTCCAGGTAGTTTAGCCCACAATGCCACACGCCTGCCTCCCGTGTAAGGTCAATAAAAGTAATGCAGCAAAGAAGGAGGACTGACTGTGAATTATTTAGTAGGGCAAGATTTGAAATTTTCTCAATGCTGCAGCAGAGGCAAGGGGGGAAAAAAAGAAAGAACTCTCGCCCACGTTCAGGCCTCATTACCAAATCAGCCCCTACATTCAACTGGTGTCCTGATAGAAGACTTAGCTCGGGGGGCCTTATCTCCTGTCTGGTGTGCAGGGGTTTAATCTCCTTTAGCCTTCTGAGAATTATAAGCGAGAAAAACAAACACTGAGAATTAAAACTGCTTTTCACGCTGCTCCCTCAGATTGGGGCATTATTGATACGGGGAGGAAGCAGCGGTAAATTGGGCTGCTTGGTGATGGATTACAATGACGGCTGGGAAAGTTAAATTAAAGAAAACTCCTGATTGCAGGTCATTTTCGGGTAAAACAAACATCAGACAGGGTGTGCAGTAATGAGGGGGAAATAAAAGAGCATTTTGTATGTGCTCCACCATCCGATTTAATACCTGTGATGGCATTATTGCACATTAGGTCTGCTCATTACATTTTAAGCCGGTTATCAGTCATAGGTGGCAGCTTGTAATTGCAAGCATGTTAGGCCCTGTAACATGCCATAAACTTGTTTTCTATCCCAGTGCCAACAAAAAGCAATTCAGAAAGAATAACCATAAGCCAAATTAAAAACAAATAAAACGAAAAAAAACAATTAGGTTGAACACCTCATTTGTTTGTATTGGATCTGATGTGGGCCAGATGTTGCCTGATGGTGCAGTTTGGGTGCCATCTGAGGCAGTTTAACACCTCAGCCTGGGTGATTCATGAGGGACAGGTTGGTGTGCGTAAGAGGAGAAAAAGAAGACAGATCGGGTCTTACCTCTGGCTCTGGTGGCCGGTCTGAGGAGCTCGGAGCGGTTGGAGCAGCTCATGTTGAAGTCGGTAACTTCCAGGCTGAGGTTACCCGGCGGAGCGCAGCCCGCTGACCCGTCCGCCTCACTGCCGTTCACCGCCTGCAGAGCCATGATGGCACCTACACCTGTTTGAAGCTGGAGCCGAATCAACTTGCCCCCGTCGCCTTTTTCTTCATAACACCCGGAGAAGGCGTGTTGTGAAACTTGGAGAAAACCCCCAAAGTGGAGTTTTTAGGATTAAACCGTGTTGAAAAGCCGGAGTGTGACAGTCTAATTAAGCGATGAGGGAAGCCCCGGTGAAGCGCTCTGTCGGCGGACTGAAGCCCGACTGTGGAGGAATGAGGCTGCGCTGCTAAGGCAACTGCTTCTCTCTCACACACTTCCTCTCTCTCCTCTCTGCCTCCATTCAGCTCACGACTGTCACAGTATAGTTTAGCCTCAGCAGTCCATCAGAAGGCTGCTTATCTTTTGCTGCAATGTGGAGTGACTTCAGCTTCAGAGAATAGCTGCTCAAACTGTAATTTCCTAACGAAGGTAACTGTAGTGGTTGTGAAGGACCTTATTAAAAAGTCACCTTCCTGCCACTGTAAGTGTCAAATGTGTTTCTAATTGATGTAGCTACTAATGAGGAACCCACAGAGTGTTGTAACATCTTTTAGCTCGTTGTATTGACTCGTTTTTAACGCAGTAGGTGCTATTTTCAGTGACAAAGCTACAAAAACTCAATGTATGCTCGGTGTGTGTGTTTGTTCAAGTAATATATCTGTAAGAGTCTGAATATATTTATCAATTAACAATGTTACTAATTGTGTTCAAAGCAAAGCTGCCAAAACTGACTGTATGCTAGCTGTGTTGTGTCAAAGTCTGTTTTCCCTCAGCTTAAAACCAACAGCTACAGCTAACACAGTTAGCAGACACTAACAAGCTAACAGGGGAACAAACTTGTGTTGCTGCTGCCGCCCTGTTGCACTGAGGTTCATATCCTTAAATAATTGAAAATGCCACTTTTGTGCTGCTGTTGGGTGTTCAAATGAAAAAAACAAGCAACAGGCAAAATATTTCACAGAGGAGAACTGGTTTTTAAGCATTTTACAGTTGTGACTGTGTTGAATTTGATACTCTGCAAGAATTCTTACCTGTGGTTGTCAGTACTTGTAGGTATACTAGCTGACTGACTACCAGGAAAAAAAATTTAAAAAACAAACAACTTTTTGTGAAAGTAATATATCAGTAAGATGCTTGAAATAATATCAATCAAATATAATCAATTATGAATGTTAATGTATTATTGTATTGAAGGCTCCCACCACTAAAAAAATATTTTTACTTGCTAATGTCTCCATATGGTATATTTTATATGCCGGAAGACATATCATGAGTGAAATAAGCACCATGATTAAGTATTTCCACACTGGAACTGCAGTATAAAGATGAGAGTCTCAAAAACATGGGTTCAGACTTCCTTTGTTACATACAACACATCTAAAGAGCTAATCCTGTTAACTCACAGAGTGCGACTTCCTAAAAAAAATCTTCAGAATCAGTTTAAGGTTCAAACATGTATGGCTGAATTACACCAATATGACAACTTGCCACTGTGTAAAGTAGAGAAGGTTTTTTTTTCCATAAGTTTTATAAATGCTAAAGTGAATTTGTAGCTTTAGCTTCAGGCTCCTATTAGCATGCAGCAGCTGACCAGTGCTTAAGCTTATAGAATGGAAGCCATTTTATAATGTAGCATTAAAAGAATATTCTTAAGAATAATTTACAAAGTGCATCATTAAATATTATATTACAGAAACATGCCTTTTACTGCTTCTAAAAAAACATAGCTAGCTGTGATTATTTTAATTGTGGAAAGGCCTCCTTTATTTGCAGACACTCATGCGTTTGGAGCAGAGACTGTATATAAAAAGGGACGTCACGCCGCCTATAGGTTTTCTGAACATCAGTTTTAAAGCTCAGTGTGGTGGCTCCAGTTGTCGCCATGTTGGCACTGCTTGATTCCTCTGAAATCCTGAATATTCTCCCTTCTGGACACCTGCAGACATCATGGACATGTAGTTGTTGCCATTATACTACTTTCTAGTCCATTTGGATTCTCATACATAGCATCATACAGGAGCAAGTTTGTTTAAAGTATTGGAAATAATTGTTGTCATACTTTTTTACTAGTTGTAACATGTGTTAATATTAATACAACAAAGCATTTTGTAGTTAAGCAAGCGTTAAGGTCAAGTTATCTATTTTGAACTTAATATATAGTTCAGTAGTCTAGACTTCTCCAGCCTAGTGGTCAGGCCTCCTACAAAGGCTCAGAAGATGAAGTTCAGAGGCCATGACACAGTTTATGTGGGTGGAAACAAGAAAACAAACTTCTATTCCACACATGTTTTTCCAGTTTTAGGTCATTCCTTTCATCTTTGTTGTTTCGTGGCAAATTTGACACATTTGTCAAACACAAACACTGGTTTGAATCTTAATCTGAATAGTTATTTGACCCTCTTTGTCTTCAAGCTGTGTGTCACCAGTTTTGTTAAGACCCCATTAAATTGTTTTAATTTTGTCTAAAACATTGTTTCTATCGCTTTCTCTCAGGGGATGGATGCTGTTGATTTCTCAGCTGTACTGAACAACCTCCAGGATGCCAAGTGAGGATCGTCAGTGGGACAGTGAGCCACAATTTGGAAAGCTTTAGAGAAGAGTAGCAGCCACCTTTTCTTAGAGTGTCTGATGTGTTAAAGCAGAGGATAGTTGGTGCGATGGTTACAAAAGAATAGGTATAACCCATCCTGTGTTTTTGATGAGAGTATTTCACACACTTTATGGGAAAGCCACTGTCTAGTTTACACTCTGACTGTTTTAAATGATTTGTTTAAAACTGTAGAATGTCTTGGACATCTTCCATAGCCTGTGGAGCAACTGTTAAATTTTCCATTTGGCAACTTGGCTGACCCGCAGGAATAAGGTAAGAGGTTCTGGGACTCCTGATGTGCAGCGTGATGACTTTGTTTATGGGGAACAGTCTCAGAGTGCCTCAGGGTTTAGTTCAGTTCATGTTTTACCGCTTGAGAAATGATGCTGATGCTTTGAAAAGTGTCTGTAGGCAGTGGGGGGAGGAGGGGGAGTTAGTTTGCACTGAGGGGGAGGAAGGCTACACTATTTGTGTTTGCGATTTGTTAGGTGGTTGCTGTCAGTCCTGGTGATGGTTTTACAAGTACTCTTATTGCTTTTATACTGCTTCCATGTGTGGGAGGCCTATGTATGTGTGTGGTGTTCCAGCTTGGATAACATGTGCTGGTGTTTTTTCCACATTTTGTAAGATAGCGGCTTATTAAAGTAGTGCCAAAAGTCTCTCCCTTCTCTCCCTCTCGAGAGTTTAGTGTTGAGAGTTTTGCAGCTGCTCCACATTGATTTTCACTGTATCAATGTCTTTGCACAGGTCATGACTGGCATGTTTGATGAGATGGGGGAAGTTGTCTTCCGATGCTTTGGATTCTCCAAACATCCTGCTCTAGTAGAGCCATTTTGTTTTGATTTTATAGAAGTGAAAGTGCAATTGTTCTTATTTTTACTGTTCTTTTACTTTATTTTAGTACTTGTCCTTGTTTGCGTATACTAACTTGGCCACTATAGTTGATTCAGATTCTGATTCTGGTGATAATCCACGCCAAAAAAAAACAACTTAGGTAAAGCAGTAAAGCAACTGATGCGTAAAAATGGATTGTCATTCTTTCCATTTTAAGAATTCACAAGTGCCTCAAGACAGCTCAGTCAATACTAATGAACATAAAGAAGTCTTTCCTAAAGCTGAGAAAAATAGTGAAGTGACCTTTGACTTTGCAAAATTATCGATGGTGGCACAGAACAATCAATAGTGCTTCATTATATCGTGTAAGCCACCGAAGGGCTTAATTATAACATACACCCATCAGCCACAATACTAACACCATCTGCCTAATATTGTGTAGATCTTCACTGACCTGCCAAAACAGCTCTGACACATCAGGGCATGAT
The DNA here is from genome assembly GCA_024666655.1 of Dascyllus trimaculatus. NCBI lineage: Eukaryota > Metazoa > Chordata > Actinopteri > Pomacentridae > Dascyllus > Dascyllus trimaculatus. The sequence goes on from CM045468.1 coordinate 18,938,225, forward strand.
CACTGCACTTCTGAGAGTGTCCTGTGGTTTCTGGCACCAAAACATTTTTCCAGGATCTTTTGGGTCCTGTGGGTTGTATTATGGGGTATCTGTGGATCAGGGTTCTTCCTTTGCATCCTGCTGGTGCTTAATTAGGTTGGGATCTGATGAGTTTCATGGGTTAGGTCGTACTTCACTGATCAGTAAGTACATATAAATGGTACCGTATCAGATCCAGGGGTGATACTCCACAGGGATCACCCTTACTTCTCTTAATATATGTTGACGTTCTGTGATCTGCACTTGATTGTGAGCTCTTTTTGTGTGCTGATGATTAAGCTTTGTTAGTGAGTTAAAAAAAATATCTAATTGAATCAATCATAATCCATAGATATGGATCTTTTGGACCTAAGTGTATATATCATGAGAGGGCAAAAACTGTGAATATATTCAAATACTAATGAATGTGACAAAATGCGGGTTTGTTGTCTAATCTGTGTAGGGGTTCCTGGCATGAGCACAGCTGGGGAAAACCTGTGACAGCTGATGTGAATTGCATCATCAGCGATCTGCTTCTCACACTGAGGGGACAGGAATGATTTCGGAAGACATTTTAACATTTGTTAGACCGGGTATGTATTGTAGATGTCTGCAGTTCTGACTAGTCACAGTGAAATTACGACTAGTTAAAATGCCGGTGTTAATATCACTACTCTTAGTTCTGGAAAGTTAAATTGCTCTATTACATGTTAAAACGACTTGCCACAGAAAAGCTCTCCTGCCGAAGCCTCACTCTGCTCCCACTAGTATTTCCTGAAGTACCAGGGTCCCTAATGGGTTTCAACAGCTCCAATCTGATTTAATTTCATTAGAGGATTCTTCAACATTGTCCCAGTTCATGTATGCATAATGATTACAGCTTTAATCACTGGTGTCTTTATGATCATCTCCTCGAGTGTAGACATGCATGTATCTGACAAGTAAATGACCAAGTACAACCTTCCCATGTGAGAGAAAAGCTGTCTAACGTGTGTACAGGTGTATAGCCTTAGGTGTAAGTATTTAGAGGCTGCTGACATAAGAATGTTTGACATTTGTTTTTGTGTGCTTGCTTTGCTGCCCTAAGGTTTTTTCCTAATCTTCTTTATTTTAACTTGACATAAAAACAAAAGGCAGGTTAAAAGAGTTTCGACAACCTTTTAATTACCACGTTTAATACACTTCTGTTTGTATAAAGACTGTGGTCCCTTTAGAAAGACTGCTTCGTGCTTAAAGGGATATTTTTTATTCCTTTGGGAAATCACCTTTTTGCATTAAGTATGAAGCTTACCTAGGAAATGTTTAACTCGGTACAACAGCAAGTGTGGATGCAGGGAAACAGCTAGAATAGCTGTTTGAAAATATAAAAATTAAGATAACCTGCACCCCTTAAACTGTTTCTTTAATGTTTTTTGATAATTACCGAGCTTTAGAGATGTTGTTTAGTGTTCTTCTTTTTAACTTTGAACATAGTCAAACTACCTGTTTCACCCTGCTTTCTGTCTTCATGCTAAGATAAGCTAACTTTCTTCTAACCCCTACCTTCATAGTTAATGGACAGGTAGGAGAGTGTCAGTTCTCTCAGTGAACTTTTGGCCTGAAAGTGATTTTTAAAATGTTTATATGTATCTAACTATTAGTCATTATCTTTTCAAACTTGGTTTTTGTTTCAGTATGGGTAAATCCAACAAAAAACTGTCAGATATTTTACTATTATTGTGCTTTGTTCACTCTATTAAAGCCCTTATAGGAGGTTAAAAAACTATGAAGGGTCACATTTTCAAAATAATGAACCCATGAGTTAATGACACACACGTCAGTATAGCTCCAACAGATGCTTGACTTCTTAAATCTAACTGACCCATAAGAACCTGAACACCTCACAGGAATGTAACTACAAAAGCTTGTTAGTCTTTTCAGCCTTGCCAGCCTGCTGGATGTTGACACAGCTTTTCCTCACCACATGCACACTCCAACTTAACTTCACCTCATAAAACAACGAGTCCAGCGCTGAAATAAACTGTTGGAGTGATTGTTTAATGTTTAGTGGAAAACTGTCAGGTAATGCAAACTTTGGCTGAGTCTTTCTCTGAAGTATAATACTTAAGAATCGTTTAGAACTTAATTAACCTTTAGGCCCAAAGAATAATCTCTGTTTCTTACTGATGCATGTTATATAAACTTGACCTTAAGATGTCGTCAGTGCAGCTACGGTCTTACTATGTGTTTGCATACACATACATCCAGACAGACAGTTGTTGAAATGTTGTAAGCTTGTGTCTGAGTGCAACAGAGTGGCCTGCCTCTCTCATCCAAAAGCATTAGTGCTTTCATCCATCATTATGAACAAAGAGCCTGTGAAGTGTGCTTTGATTCTTTATCTGGGACACACACACACACACACACACACACACACACACACACACACATGCACACAGGGCCAAAGCTCAGACAGGTCTTGTCTCTGTATCTTATGAGCAGCTCACAAATAGACACGATGCACATGTCAGCAAAGCGGGAACAAAGACTTGGGTTGCTGAGGCGTACTTAACATGCAAGCGTTTTCCTGGTTGGGGTAAGACAACGCAGCAGCCAGACTGACACAGAGAGAGCTCAGAATTGTTTAAAAAAAAAAAAAGGGACTCCAACAGTAATTAATCTCAAAGGGCTAAAACATGCATTAAAACAATAGTGGTGAGGACATGTAAAGAATCAGTTTTTTTAATGACAGCATAAAAATGTATGCACACTCAGGGGATTCATTTGTAAAGATGAGACTGTCCTCTTTAGAACTTGAGGTGGTGTGTGTGTCCTTTACTTCATGGACAGGTGTCTTTTTAAAACACCCTGCCTCTGCCCTATTGTCTGTTTGACTGTCATGTACATTTTGTTCTATGCTAAGCATTGTACTGACCTCTGCTGGTCAGATTGTACATATTCAAAGCAGAACTTGCTGTAGCGGCAGCACAATTCATTTTCCATTTAAACACAATTTATACTGTATTTTGAGAAGAAAGATTTTATGAAGAACAGTAATCTATGTTATGTGGGAAAGACTGTTCATTTACAGTGTTTTACAATTACTTTGGCAACAACTACATTTTAAAGCTCCCATTTTGTGCCCCTTTTTAGTACATTAATTAAAGTCTCACATGTGCCCAGTATGTGTCTTTTATTATTCGGCTCAAATATGTACTGCTAATGGTTAATTTTACCGTTATTGTTTAACCTCTGGATTTAGCTGTTCTAAAAGGACTGTTTCAGTAGCTTTTGATACACTTGGGCTGCTGCTGCTGTCCCCGCCCCCTTCAAGAAGAAGACTGTCTCTGTGTGTAGCGCAAAACAGTTGATCACACGGCAGCTGGGACAGACTTGAATGAGTGCATGACTCCAGACTCTCTATGAGTGATCATTTTACACAGAAATATCGCTAAGCTCAAAGCACAACTGTTGTCTTCAGTTGATGTATTTTGGTGAGTTTGTTAGTCAATATTGCAGGAGAGACAAAAACAGAAGTAAACCCTGGCTAGGTTTAATTTTCCCTGAAGCACAAAAGGCAACATGAAAACACAGTAACCTGCCCCGTTCTCCTTTGTTGGTTTCAAATCACTCTTAAACTTTCCATGATCTTTGAATGTCCATCAGTGTTACAGAGCTCTGATCTGTGGATATATGATCAAAACTAACAGTAGCATTAGCAACATTAGCTGGACACTGTGAGACTGCTCAGTATTTTCTTATTGTTGTGGGGACAATGTGAGGAGTGCGTTTTGACTTCAGACCATTATCCATCCATTGTGTTAGTACATTTTTATATTTTAGACTCCCACTCTCACACTTCCCCGCCAATGTTGACTCCAAGAGCATGAAAAAAATCCCAAATCCCTCAGATGTTGTTTGTGAACAGCAGTGTAGCATTGCAGCATTTTATCTCTAAAAATAAATCTAAAACAGGATGTGAAGATCACAGTGCGGACTCTGCAGTCCACAAATATAATTATAGTGCCACTTTAAAAATGAAAACCTCAATTAGAGTCATTCAGTATTGTCGTGCGGTCCACCTGAGCACTGCCCATGTTGACCAACTTCATTCCAGACACACAAAATGTTGTTTATGCCTCTGGTTTGTTGTAGTGACTAAATTCTAATGCATTTTAAATGCCAAAGAACCGATTGTCATGTCACAATTGCTGATATGATATGTCATAGTGTGCCAGGCAATTTCAGGTCATACAAGGCATGCCGCTTCATTTCAGGATAATGATGTTTATACAACCACTGTTCCATATGCTAAGTTTGAACATCCCCTCCAGACATGTTTAAAGATTTATAAAAAATGCTCTGTGTTGAATAATAAGTTGTGTCTGGTGGGCTTTTTCCATAAACAGTTCAATTATCTTGCTAGAAATTCTTAAAATGACAGCTACACCTCCTTCTATATTGAGAAAGGCTGTTACCATGCACGTTTTTCACTGCACAAGTTTATGTTTTAATTGCACTTGTGTATGTTGTCTGTTGGACCAGGATTAGCCTTCAGACCAGTAGTGATGTCTCAGATCCTGCTCGCAGGTCCACGTCGTCGACTGAGGTTTCAGGTGAGCTCAAACAAACCTTTCACTTCCATCTCCAGTCAATCAGTACAGTCGCGTCCTGCTGTTTCCAAACACTCCCATATGAAAACAAATCTGATTTTAGGATAGCTCACATTTCCTAATCTGATAACCAAGAACAGACGTCTGCTGACAGAGAACAACATGTGCAGCAAATGCATTTATGACCCAGCACTGTATGGACCTTTGCTCTTTTTCATCGGTCACATCACTGTTTCCTTTGATGTTTTTGATGTCATGTTCTTTATCTTTTATGTAACTTATCTAGTCTTCTCCCTCTTACGTTCATATTATAAACAATGTCTTCCTGTGCAGCTAAATGTGATGTTGCTTGTAACAGACGGTAGGAAACCACTAAATCCACAATTTCCAAAGAGAGACTCAAATTAAACTATGCAGTTCTAAACCACCCAGCACTGTTTCTCCCAGGAGTTTGTTTAATTTTCCTGATTTTAATTTTCACATAAACGGTTCAGTTAGAAAACATCATGTGTTTACAATAAACAGTGTTGAAATCTGAGCACTATCAGACTTGTTGATTCTGTTAAAGTTAGCAGCTGAGAAGCACAAGAGGTCAAACTTCAAAAGGTAATGAAAAAGGCAGCAAGCAGCAGTCAGGGAAAAGGCTTACACAGCTGTTTAATGTCATAGCATGTGGCTGAAGTCTACATTTTTATGGCTGTTTTTAATCAATTTATTAATCATCTGTTTACAAGCACATTATGGTGCATGAATGATATAACAAATCAGCAATTATTTTCCATTCTAAAAGATGTAAAGTAATCAAGGCTGTCAGCTGAGATTAAACATTAACAAACAATGCGATAGTGTGTGTGTGATGCCAGGGGTCTGTGGATGAGGCAAAGGTGTGTCTTTATCTGATACATGTCTTCTATAAGGCTCTAACTGAAGCTACAGTGACAAACAAGGAGTTTACTTTCTCAAAGTAACAATGCTTAACTCTGTGGGACTGAGCCTTGTGCTGCTGCTCTCAGCGGTGGGAGCAGCAGTCGTGGAGAGGTGAGTTTTACAGTGTCGTCCGCTTTTCAATTTCTCAGCATCCAAATCGATATGAGGTCGCTGTCAGGCTTGGAATAAGCATTCAAGTCTTCTATTCACACAATGTTAGCAAGACCAGGAAGGGTGAAAATTCTACATTACAGGTCAAGGTATTTTATTTGGATGTTTAGAAAATTCAAGTTGAGCAAATTATGGATGTATTCTTAGCAGAATTTAAAAAGTTTAATATCAGAGTTACATTATTGTGAATAACTCAGATTTGAACACCTTTAGGTACTGGGTTATTGATCTCACAAAACATTGGCTTTTTATTTAGTAGATTATGATGAGCATATTAAAGTATTTTCTTTATACAACAAATAAGAGTGAATGAGTAACCATCAAAATATTGACAGTATTATAATACAGATTAATGATTGACAAAAATTATTGCTGCTGTGATGCTTTTATTATATATGTATCCAGATTAATCCTGATAGGTAAAACAACAAGCCTGGATCACACTCAGCTGGGCTTGGTATCGAAAGACTTCGGAGCTCACTTGGACTTGAGCTAAAGAGCTTAACCTTACCCTTGACTTGATCTCTATATACTTGGACTTAAAAACAGTTCTGTCTACCAGCACCTCAGAAGCTCACCAGTTTATACACATCTGTGGTTTTACAACAGCTGATGCATTTTTTAGCTGGGAGTAGTGACTTTTTGATGGCTTGTTGTCACCATGAAGTTCTCAGTCAGCCAACGGAGACCTCAGAGGTGCTGCTGGTAGATGTTTTTAACGTACAGACAGAGACAGGCCAGCTGTTCTGTGCTGCTACCACTCTTTAAGCTAAGCCAAGCAGTCATCTAACTATATCATCTAATTCAGCAAAAAGGTCAAGAAGTATATCTTCGAGGGCTGTCCTGATTCTGACACCAGGATTGGAGACACTCATTCATTTTCCAAGTACATGCAGCATTACCAATCAGCTATTGATCAATAAATAATAAAAAAATAAGCACACACTTATTGTTTAGATATATCCATGGACATATGATTTAACCATGAACGTATGATACAGGCGGCTAAAGCGACTATTATGTATGTCCCAGAGCTATAAGGGTGATATTCTTGATAATCTTGCCTAAATCTAACTTGCGCTGGACAGAAGACTTAATCATAGTCCCCCTTCATGAGCCAAACTCCAGTAATGTTCTGTGCTTGATAACACAGAACTGCCCGCCGCCTCTGGCTCCAGGCTACAACTGGTGGAATAACCTGTCACAGCTAATCTGCAATGCTTAACGTGTATTATTTAGGAAAATACTTTTGGATATCGGCAGAGAGATTAACTCACATCATCGGGGACAGACACAAAAAAGACTTGATTGAGATTCCCCTAGTATCCTGCTATTTTATTTATTTCAGGTAGCAGCATTTTAGTAAAGTAGCTGGTTACCTAGAGCTCAATTCAATTACTTCATATGCTACTCAGTTGTTAAATCTACAACAGTACATCATATGTGGAGTGTGAAGAAATGCATACTCCACATATAGTTATATAAACAGAAAATAAAAAGAAGTAAGTGCCACACAGATCGTTTCTTCCTGCTTTCCACCTCAGGTAGTACTTTAACTGTGCAATATGCAAGATTTTGGCCAGGATGTTTTGGCTCCTGTGTGCACAGCCTTTCTGGTTGTAATTGTGGTTGTAAATGAAGTGTGGAGAGAGGGGGGTGTGTAGCCGACACACCTGTTGTTGTGTATAGCACATTTAAGAAACATGTTGTGTTACTCTGTGACCATTTTATAGGCTCTTACTAGTTTTGAAACAACTACCATCTTGTATCTTTAAAACCAATTAACTTCAATAAATTTTTCTACATTTTTTTTAGTTTTGGTGTCATAGTAGAGACGGTTTCTAAGTAGAGCTTAACACTATTGAGGAATGACATACATCAGAAGACCACTGCCTTTAATGTATCTTATATATTTTGTGTGCAACAGAGTGGGGTATGACTACTACAGATATCATCCAATGTCAGAGGTGAGAAGGCCCAATCACTACTCTCATTAACTTTACTTGGACAGATTACTGGTTAGATATACATTCTAATATATAAAGGTGCTCATCCTTACAGATCACTAACTGGATGACTCAGATGGAGAAGGAGAACCCTGATGTTGTAAGCATAGTGAACTACGGAAAGACCTATGAAGGCAGGGCTATTAACTTACTCAAGGTAATCCAAATTTGCCATCATAAATTAGCACATGCCAGATGGATAATGTTGCGTATTGATGTTTGATGTTTAAATTTGTTTTCCAGATTGGCCTGAATACTGGAGGGAAAAAGAAAGCTATCTGGATGGACTGTGGTATCCATGCCAGGGAATGGATCGCCCCAGCATTCTGTCAGTACTTTGTGTCACAGGTGCGAGACCTGCAGTCATCTTAAAAACCATGATTTATCAGTTGTTTACCTGGAAGGTTTCTGTCTGTGCTAAGGGAGAAACATCATATCTTAAATTAAAACATATCCAATATATCAATCTGACCCTCATGCTTCCGTTTGCTGTTACAAACCAGATTCTGCAAACATACAAAAACGACCCCCAAATGGAAAAGATGATGAAGGACATGGACTTCTACGTCACACCAGTACTCAACGTTGATGGCTACATCTACTCCTGGAGGGACAACACAGTTAGTGCTCGTATTTGATGGATATTAAGCAAATTACTTTTCTACGATTCTGTACTCAAGATCTCAAACCACAGATGAACAGGATATGAGAGGATGAGAGGCTATTCCGGAATGGCAGTGATGTTAAAATGAGCTTCAATTCTGTTCTTTAATAGACTGATTTCTGATGAATAATTACAGAGATGTTATGTACCAGTCTTATTCGTTACTAAATTTTTTTTGGACTGTTTAGACTCGACTGTGGAGGAAGAACAGGTCACCGGGACCTTCAGGCTGTAGTTGTTATGGCACCGATCTCAACCGCAACTTTGATGCCAACTGGGGCAGTGAGTTCTCTTATCAAATCTTATCAATACAGCCTGTTTCACAGAAAAAAAAAAACTTCTTAAAGCTGCTGTTATTGATATTGTTATATTAACAAAGAATCACTTGAATGCTACGTGATGTTTTAGCATCTTTTGGCTCATTGTTTAGGTTTAAAGGCCGAAAACTCTGCTGTTTTAATTCTTACCACTCTCATCACCATTTTTCAGTAAAAAGATTAACAACAACAAAAAGCACTGTCTGCTGGGCACCAAAAAGCAGACTAACAAAGCTTGTGAGCTTGCTAAAGCAGTTAAAAAGGCAAAAATATCCTTCCTGGACTTTGCTTCGTTAAGTTGCCAGAAAGTGAAAATACTAATGCTAATGCTGCATCTTCTGGATGTGTAAGGAGGCAATGTTAGCAGCCTGTTTCTGTTTGGCCCCAAGTGGCCAAAAAATTGTCAGTAAAGCTATGTTCAGACTCCAAGTAAACCAGATTTTTCTCTCATTTGGATTTTTAGAACAAACCCTTGTTGCCTGCCCAGAAGCCTCCCTAGCAGACAGTTTATTTTGATATCTGTCTTGCATACCCATACTTAACTCCTGTGTCAGCACCTCATTATCACTCCACTGTAAGATAAAAATACTGTGTTTTTGTTGTATTTCTGTAAACCAATTCCAATCGTCTTGAGTGGTTCTAAGCCCAAGATGAGAGTAATTTATGGGAAACTGAATTTAATTTAATTTCAGCTTTAATTTCAGCTTGCTGCCCTGTGTTACAGGAAAAAGTGGTGTTTCTATTATCTCTGATCGTCGTTCTTTGTTTCTTGGCTACATTCACAGCGATCGGGATATCATTTGACTGCTGCAGCCAAATCTACTGTGGGACTAAACCTGTGTCTGAGCCCGAGGCCCAGGCTGTAACTAATTTTCTAGGAAGCCGAAAGGATGACTTCCTGTGTTTCCTCACCATCCACTCCTACGGCCAGCTGCTCCTGATTCCCTATGGACACCCCAACTTCACTGCCGACAACTATGATGAGCTGGTATTTACATCTACAAATACAGTGATGCATGTTTTACACAGTTCTGAGAACGAGCATGAACACACAGTATTCCTCATAATATCATTACAGTTCAGGGTAAACAGCATTTATGCATCTTTACAGTCTGATTATGATGATCACTGCATGCTTCTACATTAATGAAGAGAATCCTCTGCATATTACCATAGAAACTGAGCTTACGCAGATCATAAAGCCTGCATTCAATAAGACAGTAATGTTAAATAAATTCAAGGATTTGGATAGAGTGTTCACAGTACAGTAAAGTTGAATAGTGCATGATTAAATGCATTAAGACTGAACATAGTGTATGCAAATCAGATGCATGACAGTATGGCAGATGTCATTGACACACTTGGCATGTAAGAACAGTCAGTCCTCATCTGCCAAGACCGAGAAAAGCACCAGGAGGAAGCTGTGAAACACTGATAGTGGAAAGTGACGGCCTGACTGTTGTTAGGAGGGAGGCTGGTGCAGGTAATAACCCACTGGAGACATCTTCCAGAGAGAATTGTGCAAAACAGGATAATGTCTGTGAGTTTCTGTGGCTTTAGCAGGACAGCGGAGAGTGGCCTCCTCAACAGTTCAGACAGCACCGTCTTTCTTCTGGTTGGCAGCATGGAGTCAGATCAGGCTTTCATGGATGATTGATCAGTACACAGTAAAGCCCAGCTGACACTTGATTTGTATTTACAGCTTAAAACTTGGATATATCAGCTGTTTGTTTGTTTTTTAAATACATAAAGTCTTGTTACAGATTGTTTTGTTACTAAGATACATATTAAGTTGGATATTATGCAAGTGAAAAATCATTAATAGCTGGAAAGTAAACTCAGTGCTCTCTGGTGGAGAAACTATTTAAAGGTCATCTTCACGACTGCCACTTTAAATGTGTCAAATCAGTTACTCGCTTGCTCTTTGTTTGTTTGTTTGTTTGCTACTTGCAAATCAAGGTCTGCCCAGTCCAGAACCAAGTGTTGGTGCATCTGAAGCTGTTTGGTAACTGACAAAAACGCTAGAAGGAGAATACTAGAATATTAATTGAGCTAATATCTATCCATAAACACAATCACACAACTGAATAATCTTTACTCATGCTGCTCGTACAAAGAATAACGCTCTCTCAGTCAAACACCGTTGAACTGTATTTAATTGGATGTGTTGAAAATACAATTTTCCTTGTTGCTTTTATGAAACAGAACCACAGCAAATTTGAGTATAATATTTGTGTAACTTCAGTTTCAGCTGCAGAGGAGACAGACAGTGGATGTAGTCAGAAAATCAGACAGTGAGTGGATATTTCCAGCCTTGTTGCTGACAAATGTGCTAAAAGTCGAGCTAGAATGTGACTCAGACTACCCCTAGAGGTTTAAACAAATGGATTTCAGTCTGTTGTGAAAACGTCTTACACTTTCTTTGTTTGAGATCACACATTCCACCCAAGACATATGAATGAATCAGCTATCACAGATACATAAACAGAAAGCGACATATCTACAAAGAGCTAATATCACAAAAAAATCTGCAGGTTGTGTCTAAATGAATTAAATGTGCCACTCTTACTGCTAGACATAATAGACTAAATGAATGTAAACTGCTGTTTGTTTGAACAAAATGCAGCCAAACCAATGATTATTTTGACACAATGTCAGGTATTTTGTAGTCAACTCTAAGTAAATGTTCTGTACACGTTAATTAAGTGAGATCTAGCAGTCTTGGTCAGATTAGAGCAACCAATTGTCAAGTCAACCTGCCCACGACAATCACTGTAGTCAAGCACATAAAATGGAAGAAAACACTCCTGATGAGTAAAAGTAAGGGTCTCATATACATATATTAAATAAGAGATGTTATGCAGCCTGTTTAGATCGATGGAAAGACATAACAAAAATAATTATACGGTACAAAATCTGATATGTGTGGATTAGAGCTAAGACTAATGGGTAGATTCAGTACAAAAAAAGTCGAACTAGATGAGGTAATTTAGAAACTGCCACATACTGCAGTTTGTCCACCAGAAAGCACTGACAGGCTGGCTTGACATTGTGAGGGATCCTGCTCTGCTCTTGGTCTCAAAGATTTCTCAGTAATGTGAGATCCAATTATTCCAGGCATTAGCCAATAAAGTGTCAGCAGACTTCTGTAAATGATAGCATCGGCCTTAAAATCCAATTAGCTGGACCTTATCCAGAATAATTTTCAATAAAAATTCCGATGACAAAAGGGAAATGTTAGAGGAAATTCTGCACCCACAAACTGATTTAAGGTTTAAAAAAAACAAATTGCACATGACACAGTTCAGTCCTCAGGTTGGTGTTTCCGGAGGTACACTGTGAATAAATTTGTCTGTGTTCTCACACTCCTCCACCACAGTGTTTGTGCACAACAGATGCCGTCATAAGTTGCAAGTGTGCACTCAAATTCTCACACGTCTGTCACAGCTCAGTTTAATGTCCAGCTCGTTCTGCCATAGGACTCAGCATGACGAGACACCAGGAGGTTTTAAGCCTCGTAAAACTTCTGTTATCTCCAAGTTGCCAGTTTTATCACCATCCCAAGGTTTCAATTTTCAGTGATTAAATGATACAAACTCATGTGTGGTTCCTCAGATGGAGGTGGGTTTGGGAGCAGCAGAGGCCATTAAGAAGATCCACGGGATGCACTACACTGTAGGAACCTCGCCAGCTGTATTATGTAGGTGCACACATCTCTGCTGATCACAGACGACTGATAACCCATGTTTACTTTAACTGACAATATCTACAAATTTTAGATTTCAGTGTTTATTAGCTGGAACAAAAATTAAATTGATAAACTCTTTCTCCAGACGCCAACTCTGGTTCATCCAGAGACTGGGCTCGGATGCAGGGGATCCCGTTTTCCTTCACCTTTGAGCTCAGAGATAATGGCACATTTGGCTTTGAGCTTCCTGAAGATCAGATCAAGCCAACCTGCGAGGAGGCCTACAGCGGAGCTCTGCACATCATCACCTACGCCCACGATAAGACCTTTAACGGAGCTGTGGTCACCGCTGCTGCCACGCTTTGGACCATGCTGTTAGCAGTGGGTGTCACTGGAGCCAACCTGATTTGAGGTGGAGAGCTGCTCTTCTCTCAGTCGTCCTGCAGTAAATGGCACTTATGTATAGTTCTTTAACTTAAAGATAAATAATATGGAAGTCTAGCTATTCAGTAAATAACACATTCAACTTTCAAAATATTTTAATGTACTGAAATGTTTACATCTGTAAATAAACATCCATAAATGTAATATTATAACCAATAATTACTGCATTAGAATATCCCAGAGACAGCTTGTTTTATCCTTGAATATCATGCCAAATGCATTGTATTTTTCACGTGTCTTTTAAACAGTACTGAAGTCAATGCGTTTACTTTGAGTGTCTTTGAGTGTAATTCCCAAAATAAATGAGAGTGCATAATTTGCACAGTTTGTAATGTTGTTACAGTGTGTCCTGTAGCAGAAAAGACAGAATTTTGTAAAGGTGAGTCTGTTAATCCTTTGGTTAAGGATTAGAGTTTCCAGTCTTACAGGCAGTGTCAGGGTTGACTTTGTGTGTTCCTGAACGGCTGGAAGCCTTGCTGTCTCAGAACGGCCAGCGGCAGAAACAGCTGCTGCTCTGGGGGCAGCTCATCCCAGCGTGTCCACGTCCAGCCTGCAAGAGGAGAGGACCACACATTCCGTCTTATCAGCTGCTCAGGTGGGTGGACAGGCTTTCCCCCTGTTACTGAAAAACAGCAGTTCCACTTCACGTACCGTCATTCTTCTCTGGTTCCAGGTTCTCTGGCTCTCCTGACTGCTCCTTGTCCAGTTCCCCTTGCATGAATATAGTGATGTAGTGGTACTGCTCCTCCAGCCTGATGGCATTCACCACTGAGGCATAGCGGATGTTCACCAAACACACCCCGGCTTCCTCCAGCACCTCTCTGCGAGCACAGTCCTCCCACGTCTCCCTTTTAGTGACATTAAATCAGTGTCATATCCAGTGGAAAGGCCTCACATCCAGGTCTGTTTCTCCTCTTTACGTATCAGGAAGGCTCAATTGCTCTGTGCATTGAGGAAGTTATTGTATTTCTACTGCCCCCTGGCTGAACCTTTACTTTGAGATAATCTTTAAGGACTCCAAGATTATTCCCAGCCTTACTCCCACACACCCAACTCCATTCAAAAATACAGCAAATCTGTGTTTGCGCACTTATGTAGTGGGTGCTTATAGCAGTATAGATTCCGAACATGTCTCTGGGTTTTCTGAACACATCGGCAGAAGAACAGTGATCATAAATGTATTCCTAACTTCACAGCAACAGTAAACAGTCAGATTTGTGAATGGAGGCTGCTGACTAACCACCTACCCGAACTCCAGATGACCGCCGGGAAGCTGGTACGTCCCTCTGCCCACTGCACTCCTCCGTTTCCCGAGGAGAACACAGCCTGGGTGGGCCGAGTCTGTCACCAGCACCCCGACCCCGACCCCAGGACGTTTAACAGCGATATTTGACATCAGGTTAAAGTTTTAAAAACCCTACCATTTAGTGAGGCTAAGTTAGCTAAACACAACTGACGAACCCGCGGTGTAGAGGAGCCGTCCGAGCGAGACAAGAGGCTTCACTTCCTGTACTTCCCTGTTCGTCTGAAGGTCGTTTGAGAAAGCAGACACGAACTATTTGTCTGGTGTTTTGGTCTATTTACGTTTTGTTTGGCGCTTTTCAAACAGATTAACAAAAGTTTAATGGCACATAAATCACAAATAGCTGATAAACTGCCTTATGTAAGCACTATTTTTCTTGACTTGGCCACAGGTGGGTTCTCTTGACACTAAGCACTCTTTGGTAACACGGTAGTTAATCAGTCTCTTGAAGTCAAAACTACTGTAGAATTTGTGTTTTAATAGAATGGACAATAACTACTAGCACATAATACCAACTGTTAATAGAAGTGAAGTGTAACACTGCCACCTATTGATCATTCGGAATGGTTTCTGCAAAGTTAAGCTTAAAATTATTCCGATCTGTGGCAACTTTTGATTTGTAGTGAATCTTTGACTACTAAGATTCCTCTGGTTGGAGATGACATAAACAAGTGACAAAAAACAGTAGTGCACTGTGCTAGAGAGAGTAATGATAAATATTCACTATTTCACAGTATAAATGCCATGTCTAAATGTATCCATAACCGTTAAAACAGACTTTTTTGAGAAAGTGCAGCTTCTATAGTATTCCAAATGTTCCTGGTAGTTTCTGCCATGTTCTACAGCGTTCTAATACACTATAAACTGTGAAAAGTTGGTGCAGTAGTAGCTGCTATCAGGGTCCATCACTAAGAGAGAGCTGCACATTGTAGCTGGTCACAAGACGTTTAAAGGCTATAAAGTCATATCCGAGTGTTTTTATGTGCCAGTGGCCACAGTTAAAGCATCGTCACAAAGTACATGAAGTTCTACATTGTGAAAAATCTTAAAGGGCTAGTAGGAAGACAAAGAGAAACCTGCACTGACAAGAACTTTTGCCAGTGCAGGTTTGTTTATTTTGTCCTTTCCAGAAAGAAAAAAACCTTTTGGTCAAATTAAAATGAATTCTAAATAAGAACTTGGCATGGATGTAAAGACGTTTTGCTTTAACTGTAACCAGGTTTTTCCAAATCTAGATTTTGGAAACACAATTTATCTGTTTGGGATGCTCCCATATGAAGTTTGTGGCAGGTAACACATTATGAACATATATAATACAGCTATACATAACAAACCTGTAGTATCATCAGACACTTTCTGCAGGTTTGTGACTGATGATGAACAAAAATGCTTTTAGTCCATAGTCCTGTAACCAATTTCTAAATAGTAAAAACATCATTATCTTGTTAATTTCCGCATTGGTGTTGCTTTAATATTAATAATCTCCTACTTATTTTCAGTGCAGAATGATCATCAACACACACCCTGAGGTGACAAACGTGGTTAAATCTTTGTTTGAATGGATTTTTAGTTTGAACTGCTTGTGAATGGGACTCAGATGACGGACTGACTCTCCAGCAGCTGCTGCAGATTCTGTCAATGCAATCTGTGATAAAACAAAATCCATCACTCTGTCATGTACTCTGTGCAACTCAGCATTTGTTTTCTTGCGGGAGTTACTTTTACTATTTAATAGAGAAGAAAATACATTTGAGCTTTGAGGAGTGGACGCCTGCTGCAATTCTGCTGGAGTGTTTCATGTGCATGTTAACATATCTTCTGTTCATGTTACATTGTGAGCACAGAAACAAATCCCATAAAAAAATGCCTGTTATTATCTGTAATCAAACAAAACTGGGAGAATCTGTAACATACCATTAAATTTTTTTTTTTTAAAAAAACTCCACCTAAAACCGATAAAAGACGTTCACCTACAGCAGGGGTGTCTAATCCTGGTCCTTTAGAGCCACTATCCAGCATGTTTTAGATGTTTCTCTCTTCCAACACACCTGATTAAATGATCAGCTCATCATCAAGCTCTGCAGAAGCCTGATAACCATCCTGATCATTTGGATCAGGTGTGTTGGAAGAGGGAAACATCTAAAACATGCAGGATAGTGGCCCTCCAGGACCAGGGTTGGCCACCCCTGACCTACAGCGTGCAGGTTTCTTTACCCCTGTTTTTGATCAACTAAATAAAACTCAGAGTTTTATTTCATTATTCAAAGCTGCTCCTTCTGTCTCTTCCTTGGGCTACTTTATCAGCTGGCTGTCACACTCAGTTGCACAAAGGGAAATGCTTTTAATAAAGTACGATCTTGTTATTCCAGTCTTCAGATGAATGCACTATGTTTGCCTGTAAACTCAGCTTGTGTAGCTGCTGTGCTCATGCACTCGTTCCCTCTACAGGTTCAGTGATGTTTCAGTATCACCAGCTGTGCATGTCGTTTCATGCAGGCATCACCTTGTGGCAGTTTGTTTATTTGATTTTGTTTCAGTGTGTATTTATTGCCAACAGTTTCACCAACTGCATCAAAATAACTCAGCGTTTACCAAAGAGCAAAGATTTCCACCCAGTTAATCATCTCATAACGCCTCAAGTTTATCCTGTGATCCTGTAGGAGGCCTGACTCCTAACCTGAGAGTCACCAACTAAACTATCTCAACAGTATTACTATTCCTATTTATAGTGGTGTATTTTTACATTGTTGTATTGGTTGACTGACTTACACTGAACAAAAATACAAATGCAACACTTTTGTTTGTGCTCCTATTTTTCAAATACTTTTTTAATGTACACTAAAGGCCTATTTCTCTCAGATATTGTTCACCAATGTGTCTAAACCTGTGTCAGTGAGCACTTCTCCTCTGCAGAGATAATCCATCCACCTCACAGGTGTGGCATGTCAAGATGCTGATTAGACTGCATGACTGTTGCACAGGTGTTCCTTAGGCTGGCCACGATAAATGGCTGCTCTAAAATGTGCAGTTTCACTGTACTGGGGAGGTCTGGAGGGATCAGAGAACCGGTCAGTATCTGGTGTGACACACAGGGCAACACATCTTGTCAGAGCTATTGAGTTGTCCGTTAATTTGTTGTTGTTTGGATTACTTGATAATATTTTCTTTGTTAGTTATTTGTGTAGATTTATTGCTTATTTACCATGTTTTGTTTGGACTAATTGGTAGTTTATTTTGTGGGTTTATTTAATAGATTTGGGTAAGACTATGGGCACCTGAGGTTTATTTAGGTATGTAGAAGGGACCAGCATGCACCTGGGTGGGCCTATGTTTGTTTTGTTTTTTTACTTTGCCAGAGCAAGAGAGGCAACAGAAGGGTGGCACCTTTGTTCTGTTTGCTTGCTTGGTAATGACTACAACAAGAAGTAACGCAATGATCTGCTATGGACAATGACTCTTTTGCCTGCGTAAACCACATACCCATGGTGCATCAGTGGAGCCACTACAAGTCTCCTTGGCATCGAGCTGATCAGGTTGTTGATTGCGGCCTGTGGAATGTCGGTCCACTCCTCTTCAATGGCCGCACCAAGCTGCTGGATATTGGCAGGAACTGGAACACGCTGTCGTACACGCAGATCCAGAGCATCCCAAACATGCTCAGTGGGTGACATGTCCGGCGGGTATGCTGGCCATGCAAGAACTGGGATGTTTTCAGCCTCCCACCACTCCCACCTTGGCTCTGGTGACATTCAGCACTTTTCCACTGACGCCCGTTTTCCTCGCTCGACCTGCCTGGTTGCTCTGACTCCTCCCACCTCCCTTCTGCCTGCACTCACCTGAGAGACTGGATTTTCCTCTGCATCTCTGGATCTTTCTCTTCTACTCCTCTGCTTCTGTGAATCTCTGAGTGTCTTCTCCAATCTGTCCACCTTCTCCTTCGTGCTTATTGACTGACTGCCACCATGAGTTCAAAGCTGTGGACGGAGGAGCAGTTTAACTGTCCGGTGTGCCTGGATCTCCCCAACGATCCCGTCACCATCCCCTGCGGGCACAGCTACTGCATGGCCTGCATCAAGGACTACTGGAGCAAGGATGACCCCAACGGGATCTACAGCTGCCCTCAGTGCCGCCAAACCTTCTGCCCCAAGCCCTCCCTGTCCAGGAACACCATGCTGGCTGAGGCTGTGGAGCAGCTCCGCAAAGGAGCCAACAAATCTGAGGTACGCGAGTCTATGCGAAGCGCCCGTCGAGTCGCCTCCTCCTCCTCGTCTGGATCCAAAGGAAAGCTGTCCTCCTCGGCTGTGCCCTGCGACATGTGCAAAGGAGAACAGCGGGCGGCTGTGAAGAGCTGCCTGGTGTGTATGAGCTCCTTCTGTGAAGCCCACCTGAAGCCCCACCAGACCAAGAAGGCCCTGAAGCAGCACGAGCTCATTGCGCCTACTGGGAACCTGGCCGACAAGATCTGCACCCAGCACAAGTACCTGCAGGAGTTCTTCTGTCGCCAGTGCAAGATGTTCATCTGCTGGTTGTGCACCAGCAACCAGCACAAAGGCCACGAGTGTGTGTCCACCAAGGCTGAGCGGCTGGAGAGACAGGTAGGGATGGATGCTGAGGGGCAGATAGCAGGGTGTCCTAAACACAGTGTGGGATAATGCAGAAGAAATGACCTTAATCATTAAGTATAGTGAGTGATCGTGTGTGTGCCATTATCATCTCAATTACCAGAGTCATTATTTGTTCTACAGAATGTGGGAGAGTTGTCAAACACTCTGCCCTGGCTCATGTCTTCAAGACTGATGTAATTATTTTCTGAACACAAACACAGAAACTCTTTCAGTCGGTGTGTCTGTTGTAGCCACCTGACCAACTGTCCCTGATGATGTGAGATGAAAACACCCAGAACAAAGACACCAGAAAACCAAACAATGTCAACACTTGGCCAGTTTAGAGAAGTTAAACATTTCTAAGTGATCCTAAAATGGAACAGCTCTTTGTTTCCATAAAGCATCTTAAATTGGAAAGCAGGAAGCTTCAATAAATACTCTGTGTGTTCCTCGTGTCAGTCCTCCTATGAACTGTCCGTTGTTGTCTGATGGGTTTGTGTTTAAGGAGTTGTCTCTCTCCTTTTGTGTGTGTCAGACGCTCCATCCAGGCTGAAGACATTCCTAACTGCATTCCTGTCCATTCATAACGCTCCACCCTCTCATGGGTCGCCTACACAGCTGCTTCCTCGTGCTTGTGTTTGTATGTGGGACTGTTTTTGATGTCATGTGTCTTTGTGCAGAAAGTGCTGTCGGAGATGCAGGCAGGGAATCAGCAGAAGCTGAAGGAAAGAGAGCAGGAACTGAAAGACATGAAGAAGATGATGGAGGTGATGAAGGTTGGTCAAAATGAAAACTCCATTTCCCATAAGCACTGATTCATGTCATCATTATTACACACAGTAGGCCTCACTGAGTGCATACTGAGATCTGATGATCTAAAGTCTCTTCACTTGCACAGCGTTCTGCAGACCGAGTGCACGATGACACTGAGCAGGTTCTGTCGGAGCTGCGGCGTTCAGTGGAGCGTCTGCAGGAGCTGCTGGAGGAGGCTCTGGATCAGGCCAGTCTGGAGAAGATGGGTCAGGCCCAGGAGGTGACTGATAATCTAGAGGCTGAGATCAAGGAGCTGAAGAGGAGGGACACTGAGATGAAGGACCTGGTACGCTGTGAGGACCACATCCACTACCTGCAGGTAGGCTGGACTATGAAGGTCAATGATGGGTAATAGTGGTGGGGATGGAGGATTGAAGGTCACACTGTATGTCAGCTTTCTTATTATATCATCATTTATTCTCAAACTTTCTATTTAACCCTCTGAACCTCTAAGCCCACTGGCAGTTTCGAAAAGGCCTGTTATCTGTCAAAAAATCCCCAAAATGACACCATCTATTATTGTTACTAACTGTCCAACACAATGTTTCTGTGTGACTAACTGTTTTGTAACAAGGTTATAATGAAATGAAACAGATCCTGATAAAGAAATCAAAAACAAATAAAAATGTATATGTCAGTCAAAAAAATGAGCCTCTTAAGGTGAACAATAAAGGTTTTATGGTTGGAATATTGGAATTGAAAAAAAGTCTTTTTTTGACCGAATTTGCACCATCATATAACTGGTTTGTATCATTCAATCAAAGCAGGGCTGTACCATTGAAGACCAGATGCACACATCAATGAGCCTGCAAGGACTGTAGCTACATGATTTCTCAAGTTGTGGCATTTTAAACGTTGATCCACAAACTGGGACAAAGAAAACGCCGCAAAAATCGGCATGATCTCACCTTCTTTAAGAATTTTTAGCTCAAAAACTAATGATACCCGTAACCCCAGATGTAAACATGGTCGACTCAGTCAGTTTTCACCACTTTAAAAGAAATCTGTGGAGCATTTGAGGAATTAAAGTGGAATGATCCAAATTAAAAGTTGGCACCAGATTTTGTGAACCCATGACTCGGGTGCACAAGCAATGACTAAGTGTCTTTTGTATTTGCTGTGTGGATTTCATTTTCTCTTGCTGCTATGGTAACATGTGGTCATACTGTGCCACCATTCTGCATGGAGAAATAATCAGTCCTGCTTCAGGTGTACACTACTGGAAACTGTGTCTTCAAAAACAGCCTTCAATAAAAAATGTGGGTTTTTTTGTTTTTTATGTCCATGTGTGGTTTTATATCTACTGAAAGATGCATCATGAGCAAAATAAACAGTCAACATAAGCTGATCATTTCCACCTTAAAGTTGCAGTGTAGAGATGACGGTCTCAAAAACCCAGATTCAGACTTCTGGGGTTTTATAACACACCAATGCTGTCAACTTGCAGAATTGGTTTCTAGTCTGAACATGTTAATTCCTCCAGTATTACAACTTGTCATTGTGTAGTGTGGAGTAGTTTTACAGCAAAGTTGTAGGTGAGCTGGTGTGCTGAGTTGCAGCGAGTGAGGCGTAGTGAAATAATGTAACATTGTAGACTTATATCGAAGACATTCTAAGGCAGGGAGGGACTATTTTCATGGAAAAACGTCCAAATATGTAACTTTGACACAATGATTTGAGATGAGTTTTTAGGGTTTGAATCAGGGACTTTAGAGAGGCTTTAAAGTCCTACATGAAGCTGCTGTTATAGGGTATGCGTTTCCTCTAAACGTCAAACTAACTGCCATATTTTCCCTCAGACATGTGAGTCCATGTGCAGCCCCCTTGAGTCTGGAGACCTGCCCACTGTGCAGGTCAATCCTGAAGCTTCTTTTGAGCCTGTACGAGACGCCATCTTGGACATGAGGGAGAAAGTGGAGGATCTGTGCAACCAGGAGCTCAGCAAGATCACCAAACAAGGTAAAGGCTAATCTTGTTTAGTCCCATCTTGTTCACCTACCATGTTTTTTATAATTACCTAATATTTGCTCTGTTCTTTTCCAGTCAATGACACAACACTATTCACTTTGGGAGACGGTAAGGTCCAAACATTGTGCTTTTCAACATAACAAAAGGTAAAATTGTGGTAATTGTGCCTTTTTACTCGGTAACAACCTCTTTTAATCTTCTGTAGCCAACAAGAACGGAGGATCGAAAGGAGGGATCTTTAAATGTAAGTTCTGTCTTGTCGTCTGACATCTGAACATGTTGCAGAATTGCACTTTACACCATTGTGGGAAAAAAAGATACTGATTTCCTTTTTCTCCAGTGTTTTCTGGTCTGGGTTCCCGCAACACAAACAGCCGTCCAACAGGTATGTTCAGTATTTCCCTATCCATCTAAACATGACTATGCATTCTCACCCTGTCATCTGTTATATAAATATGTGCAATACATGCATGATGTTTCACTTTCCACAGCTTCCACACCCAGTATCTCAGTTGGAGGGCGCAGCACAGACCGACGAGGACTCGGTACTGTGCACTGACATTCGCTGCACTGCATGTGGCACTATATGAAGAAATTCAAAGACCTGACGATTATGTTTTCTTGTTCAGGTGTTGGCCTCAGAAGTCAAGATGTGAGGAGCAGAGACAGCCCACGAGGTGAGATTTTGTATGTGTGTTGTTGATTTAAAGGAATTCCACTCACTGTCAGCATATATGAAGGAGTAAAAACATGCATGATTTAAGATTGTGTCTCTTCCTTGTTGCAGACAGAGGAAGCACAAGCTCACCCAGACTGCGGGACAGACAAAGGAGAGACGACAGAGAGTCGGGTAGATAAGCTTTTACTTCCTACTGCAGCATTTTGTTCTGCTTAAAAGTCAGTTCCCCCTGTTTTTTTTTCCTCATGTTTTATTCAAGGGACAACCACCTGGCAGAATTAGTCTGCATATGAATTTTCTCAGTTTGTCTTCAAACTCAGCTGCTCTTGTTTTGAATTCATTAGATCCACAGTGTTCTTAAGCAGTGTTAGTTTGGTTCAGCCTTGGGTTAGTTTTCCTGCTGCGTCGCTTACTTTAGCAAATTCTATATTTTCATCTGCACCTGCTCCATTTTTAGTGCTAAACGGCAGATGTTAGCATGCTAACATGCAAAACTAAGCCGACGAGCTGGATAAACTTCACACGTGCTTAACATCAGCAAGTTTACATTGTCACATCTGCAGCTCTGTGTTGTGGTGTACTCCAAGGTTCTGTTCTGGGTCCCATCCTGTTTGCCTTATTCAAGCTTCTGCTGCCACATATTCCACTTCTATGCTGATGATACTCAATTATACTCATTAGTTACACTCTGGTGGCCCCTCCTGCTAACCAGACAACATAGTTACAAATTAACCCTTTCTAATAATAGATGAAGCAGGTAACGGTAGCATCGCCTTCAGCAACTACAACACGGAAATGCATCTGTTGTAAAACCCCAGTCGACCCTTGTGGTTTTTCAGGACTCATACCAAATATCAGGAGTCAAGGAGTCTGATAACCGATATTTGGAACTGATATACATTATAGGGTAAAGATAAAAATCTTGGTGTCAGTAATAAGAATAACACAAACTCCAGCACAAAACTTTGTTGAAATGCTGTATTTTGATTCATGTTTTACGTGCTTCATTAAAAGAGAATTTATCAACATTGATCCAGTGCTGATTGGCTGTTAGCTGTGACATGTAACCAATCAGACGGCTACATCAGAGCCACAGTAGCACATTTTTAGTTGGATTTATTTTATTGGGAATTGGTTAAAAACGATATTAATACAGATAAATGGAAAAATGATCACTACTGGATCCAATAATTGTTAAGACCAATAATCAGTTGGCACCTAAAGAATATACAATCAGTAAAGTACCATTTTAAAAGAAGCTTAAAGCCATATGTTTGACTGCCTCACTTGTCCGTATTTAGTTTTGTCTCTATTGTAATAACTATTTTTACATTGTCTCTAGTACTGTGTCTGTGTTTTTGTAACCACTGTGTTCTCGAAAGATAAACTTCACCTAAAATTGATTTTACTTGCTTAATTTCACTTCAAAGTGAATAATGACTAATTTAAATCAGTATAATAACTGTTTTTGCAAGGACAACATCTGTTTAATACAACAGATGGGGTGAAGCATGACTTCTGTATTGTGTAATAATATAATAAGTGATAACACTGTTAGAATTTATTGTAAAAGTAGCATTATTAAATAAGCTGACTCTGATTGTATTTCCTTTGTATTCCATGTCTTCCAAACAGTGAGGGAGACCAATCACAGACCCAGCCCCACTCCCAGCCGCAGAGAGTCCCAGTCTCTCTGGAGCAGGTCCAGTCAGAACCAGGTTGCCCCAGCCGTGACTCCCAGTCCAGTCCCAGCCCCAACTCCTGCTCCTACACCTGCTCCTGCTCCTGCTCCAGCATCAACTGGAGGTGCCTTCTGAATGGTGGCCATTTGCTGCCCCCAACTGGAAAAACCTGTTTAGTGCAGCTTTGGCAAACAAAGGGTGTAACACTCATACTTCATCTCTGTTTTGTCCCTCTGGTTTGTTCAGGTTTCAGTCGGATGGCGTCGATCAGCAGCATCTTCCGCTCCCATCGCCGTGGCACCACCCCGGCTACTCCAGTTGCCCCGACCAGTAACTCACCGTCTGCAGGAGGAAGCCCATGTAAGACTGAAAACTGCCTTACTCTCCTCTCTAGTCACAGTAACAGAACCCCTACAGTGTTTGGCTGACAGGGGGCTTAATACAGAACAGAAGAAGAACATTAAACTGGAAGAGGTAAAAAAAAAAAAGGCATTTGAAATGAAATGGGGTTTGGTTAAAGTCAAATAAAGTACAGTGAAAGTAGATGAATTGGCAGTTAAAATAGAAGTGCTAAATTAAGGTGAAGTGTTAGTTTAAATGTTTATACAGAGTGAAGTTGACGTGTAAGTTTGAATGTTGATACTGAGAGAACTTGAAATGTTATTTTG
The DNA here is from genome assembly GCA_024666655.1 of Dascyllus trimaculatus. Taxonomy (NCBI): domain Eukaryota; kingdom Metazoa; phylum Chordata; class Actinopteri; family Pomacentridae; genus Dascyllus; species Dascyllus trimaculatus. The sequence goes on from CM045468.1 coordinate 18,962,769, forward strand.
AATGTTGACACTGAATGAAGTTAAACTTTTAATTTGAATGTTGAGACTGAATGAAGATGAAGTTTCAGTTTAAATGTAGAATAGAATGGAATATTTCTAGTTGATCCCCCGTTGGAGGAAACTCAGTTGGGACAGCAGCACCAAAAAATATAAGGAGAACGGCAAAAAATTACAAAAATTAAGTAACAAAATAAGTATGTAGAGAAAAAACAGCAATATCTAAGTAATAGAATAAATATGCACACAAAAAAAGAATATAAATAAATATAATAAACCAGTGCAAAATTTTCTGTGCAAATGAGTTCTGGAGAAAGATGAAAACAGTTTTAACATCAGCCAGTGATCTGATGTTGTAGAGTCTTATTGCAGTTGGGAGGAATCACCTGTGGTAGCGCTCCTTCTTACAGGGCGGATGTTGCAGTCTGCTGCTGAAGGAGCTGCTTAAAGCCCTCACAGTCTCATGCAGCGGGTGAGAGGGGTCGTCCATGATGGATGTGAGCTTTGCTAACATCCTCCTCTCACCCACCTCCTCAGTGGAGTCCAGGGAGCAGTCCAGGACAGAACCAACCCTCCTGACCTCTGTTCAGTCTCTTTCTGTCCCTGTCTGTGCTCCCTCCTCCCCAGCAGACCACTGCATACAAGAGAGCAGATGCCATAAAATGTCCTGAGCAGAGTCCTGATACTCCAAAGGACCTCAGTCTTCTCAGCAGGTGGAGACGACTTTGGTCCTTCTTGTACAGGTCATCTGTGTTGTTTGACCAGTCCAGTTTATTGTTGAGGTGAACACCCAGGTATCTATAGGTCTCTACTAACTCAATGTCCAGACCCTGGATGTTCACCTGTGCAGTCTGGGGTGTCTTCCTCCCGTGGAAGTCTGTGACCATCTCCTTTGTGTTATTGGCTTTGAGCTGGAGATGGTTCTGCTCACACTAGTCGACAAAGTCAGTGATGATGGTCCTGTACTCCTGATCGTACTCCTCAGATAACCACCTGACAATGGCTGTATCATCGGAGAACTTCTGGACATGACAGCTCCTGGAGTTGTAGTGGTAGTCCGAAGTGTACAGGGTGAAGAGAAAGGGGGGAGCGCTGTCCCCGGTGATAGTCTGCAGCCCCGGTGCTACAGACTACCACGTCTGACTCACAGTCCTGAAGCCTCATGAACTGTAGTCTGTCGGTGAGGTCGTCGATGGTCCATGCAGCCAGGTGACAGTCTACTCCTGCTCTTTTAAGCTTCCCTCTGAGCAGTGAAAGGCTGGATTGTGTTGAACGCAACGGAGAAGTCAAAGAGCATGACTCTCACAGTGCTGCCGGTGTTCTCCAGGTGAGTCAGGAATCTGTGCAGCAGGTAGACAGCTGCGTCATTGTCCGGTTGATACACGAACTGCAGTGGATCCAGATGTGAGCTCACCAGGGGGCGAAGGTTTCTGAGGACGATCCTTTCCTTTTGTCATGGTTTTCATAAGGTGAGAAGTGAAGGCCACAAGTCTGAAGTGGTGGTATGTTGTGTTCGGGACAGCAACCACGCAGGAAGTCTTCCACAGCGCTGGGACCCTGTCCAGACTCAGGCTCAGGTTGTAGATGTGCATGAGACCAAACAGAGCTGGTCTGGAACTGATGCCTTTGGTACAGGTGGCCTTTCTTGCCTTCTCACATGGTCAGCTGATGTGTCAGCACTAGAAGCAGGCGGAGTAAAAGTTAGGAGAGCTGAAAAAGTTTGTTATTCAAAAAAGTAAATCTGAAATGTTCTGACATGTCAGTCGAGGATAAAAACGTGAATACTGCACATTTGAATCTTCAGTTAATGTGGAAGTGGTGAAAGCATTTGCACTGTTGTTTGAAGAGTGAAGAGAAGGAAGCAGTTGAAATGGAAAGTTATATCCTCCTTGCCGTGCTCAGTTTTCTGCCATGCCTTTTCCAACTTAATCTTTACTTTTTCTTTCTTCTTTACGACCTAAAGTCTGCCAGAAATGCATTAATGCACACAGTGGTGCCTCTAAAATGCTGAACCTGTCGGAAAGTGTTGACATACTTTTGAAGCACTGCAGCTGGTTAACTTTCACTGTGAGTCCATGAGAGGTTGAAAGAAGCATTCACAGCGACTCAGCAGTCAGCTTCCTCCAGGTCAACACATCGAGAGCTTTCTAAATTGATTCAGAATTAAGTGGGTTGTTGACCTCCAGTTTTTGCATCTGCTGACACTCTTCAGACTCATTTATTTCTTTGATCAACTTCTGTACGGGACATGAATGCTTGTATCAGCAGCAAAACTTGTAGACCTTTAATGTTAGTCAAGTGATCTCTCTCTTTACTTTCGACAGGGGGGATGTCTGCTCTGCCTGAAACACCAACAACAGGTAAGATGGCTGCTTTTATATATGTTAAATTATTGTCTCATGGTTCCATCAGTCCTGTCACGTGAACACCAATATGACTTTTGAAATAAAGTGTCTGATGCTGTTTTCTCATTCAGTTAACCCCGGCCTCTTCTTGGACTCGCCCACCGAGGACACCATGAATCATGCTCCAGCGTTTCCTGCATGTGAGTCAGTGTTTCTTCATTTCCATGTTGAGACGAGAAACGGGAATGAAAAATACAAATGCATTAAAACAAAATCCCCCCCAAAATTATGCATGCTCCAAGAACAAACATCAAGTGTAGATTGTTCATCAACTGACAGATTGTTTGGTTTTCCAGTGAGAGAAATCAACATTGACAGCATCCAGGCCCCAGAGCCGAGGACCAGAGAGGAGTTCCTGCAGTGTGAGTCTCAGTGTTTTACTGTGTTTCAGTGTTGAGAACAGTTCAGCAGGATAAATAATGACCGTGTTTGAAGCAGGGATCAATGAAATGGTCTTCCAAAGAGCTGAAAACATGAAAAAGAAATCATTCCTGTGTAGCAGATTTTATTGGTGAATATTTTTTGACAAAAGCTTCCCGACTTAAGGTCCACCAGCACTTTTAACAGTCATCATCAGCAAATGGGGTTTGTTCGGTTGTCATGGAAACGGGTCCATTGGCACACTAGCTCACCAGTTGTTCTGGTTTAATTCATTGCACTGTTATCTGTGCAAGCTTGAAAGTTCACCTCAGTAATCCCAGTTCAAAGTCCGTTTTTGATTTGCTTTTTTCAGGAATATATGAGTAATTGTCCATTAAATCTTTTTTTTAGACTCTGTGAACTTGACCCTCGACCCCGACACAGCCCACAGACGGTTAGCTCTCTCCGAGGGCAACACTAAAGCCACCCTGCAGGGGGCAGCGCAGCCTTACCCCGACACCCCCCAGCGCTTTGACGGCTGGACCCAGGTGATGTGTCAGAGCCCGCTGTACGCCCAGCGCTGCTACTGGGAGGTGGAGTGGAGGGGCCGCGGCTCCTCCATGGGCGTCGCCTACGGGGCTCTGAGCAGGAAGGGCTCGGACGCCAGGTCGGGGCTCGGCTACAACGCCCAGTCCTGGACCCTGGAGCTGTCGGACACCTGCTGCTCAGCCATGCACGACAACGAGAAGAAGGACATTCCGGTCACCTACTCCCCCCGTCTGGGCATCTACCTGGACCTGTCCGCCGGAACGCTCATGTTCTACAGCGTTGCAGACAACATGACGCACCTTCACACCTTCCGTGCTAACTTCACCCAGCCGCTTTACGCCACCTTCGGGGTCGGGAGTGGAGTCGGGGTGGGGCTGGACTTCGCCCTCGGCCAGTTCACTTCAAGTTCAGACAGCATCAAGATCTGCCCCATGTGAGGCTGCAGGCTGGTGGCAGCGACTGATGGATAATGAAACTGTCATGACACGCTGTCTGAAAGTTTTCTAAAGTCTAGTTACACCTGATTTCATAAACTTAAATGCACTTGGTAGAAGAAATTTCTGTTCTGCAAAACAACAAAACAAAAAAAGCATGGCATTGTTTACGGACGGCTCTGGAGATGAAAATGTGATTCATTTTTGATCCAGCCATGAAATTTAGCAAAGATATTCATGATCCCCAGAGGATGTATCTTAATGGTCTTGAGCAGTTTACAACAAATGTGAACTCTTCCTCAGCCTCCATTCTTTTTTCTCTCTGACATTTGGGTCAAACCTTTCTGCATAAGTTCTTCCATCAAGTGTGAGTCATAATAAACCAGAGAGACACTTGCTATATTTATATTGCTTTATTTAAAAAAGAGGCAACTGAATAATAGCCATGAGGGGAACATAATCTCAGAGGGGAGACATGAGGAAGTATAATTTAGCCAAAGAAAGACACAAACCTGAACAAGCGGACAACTACAGCTAATCTACAGATATGAACAGTCTGAATGTGCCTTCCTTCTTCCAAACATACAAAACATTCAGCTGAAGCTCTTCAACCTTTCAAAAATGTTACCGCAAATTAGCTTGAAATGCACCACATAAACAAAGACGTGTAAGCCAGAGTATTCCATTTCTTCCAAAATAAAAATAATACTTTTAGCTTGATTTGGATTCCCTTCATGTGAAAAGCAAAACAAAATGCTGCATATATTAAAATCTGATGACAAAATGTTAGCTGACATTGTTACAACAGGCACACAATATGCTAAATGTTCCTCATTAATATGTTAGAATCTTTTATCAGTGTTGTCAGTAAAGTAAAGGTTAAATACAAAAGTAAAAGTGCAGTTACTGAGCGGGAGGGTCTGCAGGGGGCATGGATGTTAGGAACAACAGCTCTGAGGGGTCACAGAGGTCAAGCACAAAGCTCTAAGCTTTAATGTATATCATCTTATAAGGTTAAGTAGTATGTTGAGTTGATGTTTTCCTATAGAGATGCTCCCACCTGCTGGCCAATGTGTGAACTACACACATCCATGAGAGAAATCTGAGACAGTTTCAACACAGGAAACAACCACTTGTATCAAACCTGGATGCGATATTCAGCTGAAATAATGTGTCAGTGGTTTTTCCCTCTTAACCTGAAAAGGCCTGAGACAAGCATGATGGCTGAAAACTGTACCGATTCTCTTTAAAGGCCCAACATTTCACCCCTTCTCAACCAAGCAGTGGTCCTCAAATGAACAGAACCTCCAACCCCCACTGAGTGCAACTAATATGTACAAACATGGCTTCGCAGGAACTCAAATCAGAACAGTGCTGGCTTCTACTTAAGGCCTCATACCATTAAAAAACAAACGAAACACAAGGACCTGAAGGAAAAGGCAGACCCTTTTCTCTTTTGTTTGCCTGGCGCCCGATTTGGTTCTGACCTCGCCTTCAGTCTGGCCCCACCCATCTGCAGACAGGTGCATGCTGGGACCTGTAGGCAAGGTTGCTTTTCATGCAGACGCTTGGCCACGGCACATGGACGGTTACCAGACATCCGTGCAACACTGGACTACTGTAAAATCATCATAATATTAATGAATACTGGCGTGTTTAGAGGCATGGTCTGACTACTAGATTAACCTGGCAGTATGCTGATATGCCAGCTAGCGCTTAAAGTCTTCCAGCTAGTCCTCAAGTAATAAAAGTAAGTTGGATCACTTCTCTTCTGACTCTAAAGGCTTGTATTCGCTGAGGCATGTCCTTAAACCTTTCACTGAGCGAGGCTGTTCTACTACAGACTAAAGCTTTTCTAACCCACTACAGAACAAGCCCTTGAAACAGCAAACACCGGATGCTCAGTCTCTTTCTCTTCAACATCCTCCTTTCTCTTCTGAACATGCACAGATCACACTGTCCCTCACTTTCACACATTTCCTTTCCTCTTTCTCTCTTGTAATCCACTTCCACAAACCTTCATACACTTACATGTTGTCCTTTCTTCTCCTACCTGCACCTGAACATCCAGAGAACTACTGAGCCCATTTAATGTGACTGAGAAGAGAATAACCCACTAAGAGGCAAGCTAAGGTCTTATTAACTAGCATCATGGCAGACATCTACACACACACAGACACCGCGGCGTCGCTAAAAACAGTCAGTTCAGTTAAATTGTGCTTTAAAATGAATTCATAAAAAGGAGGGATTGTTCTGGCCCTGACGTCTCTCTCCAAAGGCAGAAAGGAGGAGAGATGGGGTGGAGGTGTGATGGAGGAGTTCTGGACCTGCCTCCTCCCCTCAGCGCTTGGCTGAACTTGACAAAGGGTTGGAGACAGAGGCAAGATGCCTGCGGCGTTCTTTAAGGTTCCCCCATGGAGGTGGGGGGAGAGCAAGGGAAGTTGGGTGAGGAGGAGGTGCAAGGTTACTGGCTGACTTTCCCGCTCGGGCGCCGATCATGGCCGGGAGGCTCTGGTTCCGCCTCAGACCATCCAACAGGCTTCCTCCGCCTGCTGACACAAAAGTGGCAGAATCCTGGCGAGGCGCTGAATCATCAGACTCTGAACCGTGCAGCACCTTAGTGAATCCCAGCCGCCGCAGCCTCTCCACCAGGCCCACATTACCCGGGTCTGGCCTGGCTCGGCCCGACTTAATGGATGAGATGAGGGCTGGGGTTTCAGTGGAGGGGCTGGGCAGGTCGGGATGAGGCGCGCGGCCCAGGTTCAACCCGTAAACGTCCTGGAGGAAAAGCTCTGCAGGCCGAGAGGCGAGGAAATTGTCAGCTGAGTGCTGTCGGTGCTCCATAGGAATGGGGGAGGGAGCAGGGGAGTGGGAGGGGGAGTTGGGAGGGGTGCTTGGCAAAAGTTGGAAGAGGGGCTGCCGGGGGGCAGGTTTGGGGGATGCAGGGGGGGTGTCAGTGGAGACTTGTGCGGAAATGCCCCTCTCCAGGACCAGCTTGGCCAGACCGCAGGGGGGGCCAGGGGGACGCCGAGGGGGGAAGGAGTCACCCAGACTGAGCCTGCAGGGAGTCACAGGGGTGCTGGGTCCTGTCCTCATGGAGCTGGGGGTGTTGGCCATCAGGGACGACTGAGAACTGTGAAACAAGAAAGATGAGTGTAACGATGATGATATTAGAGAAATGGCTACACTGAACATGTACGTGGAGGGTGGCAGACCAGCTGATGCATTTATGGTGCATATACTCTGTAAACAGAAAGATCGACCAAAGCGTTCCTTAATAACTTTATCTCTCACATAGTTTACTGTTGTATGTAAATATTAACACACACATATTACACAAACTTAGTAGACAACCAAAGACAACAATCCCAAAACAAAAGCTCGTTGTCTTTAAATCAGTCAGTTCTGCAGCATATTCAGTCTGCAAACGGTCCACATACGTTTAATGCAGCCAAAGTGTAAAACGTTGCTAAATTCACACTCTGAACTCCTAATTGTCAAGTGACAGCTTAGCAACTGTCAGAACTGTCAACCTTTGGATTTCCTCTTGTTGAAGTCGTGGGTATGAGGCAGATAATCAGTATTTAGAGTTTAAAGGACGGTATTTAAGTGTAATTCAAACTCTTTGTTTCAAGCCATACTCTGCATTTTAAAACTATTTGTCACTAATGTTGCTCTCAGCATGTGTGAGAACTGACATGCCTTTACAACTAGAGCAACAGTAGTCAAGGAGACAGTAAACTGTCTGCACATGCCTCTATGTGAGCTCTCTGTGGATCTTAATGGGCGCTAATGTGATGCGTAACCTTTGTATGATGACTATTTTCTTCATCCTGAGCACATGACTCACCTTGGGGTCACCTGTGTGACGTCACTTGGGTGCAGAATGCGACAGGTGGTGAAGGTGTAGGTGGAGAAGGTGGAGCTCTGACACTTGCCTGGGTTTTGGACTGAACACACAACAAATCAGGTTATAGGAAGAAGTAAGTAGCTCACACTGGCAGCACTGAATATTTAAAGTGTTATTTACCAGAGGAAGAAGTTGTTGTTGATGTCGAGGTGCAAATGAGACTCTGTGATTGGACCGTTACTGTAGAGGCTCCTGGAATGGGCTGAGCTGATAGGCTGGGTTTATCTGTGACATGTCGTGGTGTGAGACAAACGTCTGATCGCACCAATGAGGCAGCGGCAGGTGTCCCGGGTGATGCCGGCAGGGTGGAGGAGAGAGGCGGGAGAGGGAGAGGTGACACCGACTGCTGCCTGTCCTTCCTCTCCTCTGGTGTAGAAGAACAGCGGACGTTGAAGGTGATCCCGACTTCCTCCTCTTCCTCATCCTCCTCCTCTTTACCCCTCTCTGCTGCCCCCTTCTCCAGGACACCAGTCTCTCGGTGCTCTTCGTCCTCCTCGTCCTCCTCCATGTCGGACAGCCGGTACACAGCATCCTGAGCCAGCGGGCGGAAACCCTTCGTCACCACGCCGGGATGCGGGTCCAGGATGGTGGCCAGGTGAGGTTTGGCCAACTGCTGCCAGTGGTGGAGTGTCAGTGAGCCTGAGAAACAAATGTCACAAAGTATTATTCACCTGTATCAGCTTATAGTCACTAAGAACAGCATAACACGTAGAGTGCATCAAGCAGCCAGTACTTTTGAAAACTGTGAAGTGCGACAGCCACCAGGTTAAGGGTTATGTTTGTTCCCTGGAGTTTTTCTAGCAGATTTTACTGATATGAGAGGAACCTGGATACAGACAGGATGGCAAACATGGATGGATGGTTGACATGAAATCACATCCCCTCAGCATTACAAGTTGATCTGCATCGTGCCTTGTCCACTTGTGGCAGAGACGGAGGACTTTACAATGGTAAGATACAGATTAAGAATCTTCTGACACATTTTATTCATTATTGCCCATCAGACTTTATTTTACAGAAGAATCTAGTGACTTAAATTTATCCTGAGTTTAAATGAGAAAATGAAATGGTCTGAATAACACGAAATCAGCTTACTAATTGACTGGCTCTTGCTAATACTTCCAGCCTGTCGTACATATTTATAAAATATCTGAAACTTCATGGATGAAAGAATGAGGACTACACATTTACACGTCATTTCTGTCCCATTTTGGATGTGAGTCTATTGAAGCCACTCTAACTGAGCCTCTGCAGTCTGAGTATATGCTGGAGCAGAGGAAGGCGGCCAGTTACCATGTAGCTCCAGGCAAGAAATGTGCCACCAACACTTTTGCCTCCATTTGACCAGAGACTGATGCAGAGCTGCCGTGACACGACCTTAGATTGCTGTATCTAATGGAGAGCGCTGCTCCACATTCACAGCCTGTAGACTCAAAATGACAACTCTAGTTTCTTGGTTCAGGTTGAATCAGTTACACATCAAGCTGCGTTCAGCTGCTCTGTGGTAAACAGGACTGGGAGGCTTCCAGGTGTGAATGAGGAACTGAAACAAAGCTGCTCCGTTTTACCTTCCATGGGTTTGACGATCTGGAGCTTCTCAGGCAGGAAGGTTTTGAAAACGCTGGAGCTGATGGAGAGCTCTGACAGGTTGGAGAAGGAGGAGAGAACGCTGCCCATCGGCGAGCTGCAGCCGCTCTCCTCCCCGTCTGCCTCGGCAACCGACAGGGACTGAAGCTTCTTCTCGCGCTCCGCCTGGAAGAACTGACGCTCTGACAGGAAGTTCTGTCGCCTCAGAGACAGGCGGTGGAGCGCTCTGGTGAGGTCATTTCCTCCTGGACAGCCTGGCTGACCCAGTCGCACCTCCTCCCTGTTAAACATGGAGCCACGTTATGACCTGAAATAGGCCAAACTGAAGTTAAAATGCAGGAAGTTAAAATTCTTTCTAACTCACCCCTGAGCAGACTGGAAGGGCTGTGCAGTCATCACTAGGGAGCTCTGTCCAGAACCAGGGATAGGAGGGGTGGCCGGAGCTGCCCGCGATGCCGAGGCGTTGACAGATCGGACTGTTTGGAAGACACGCTTCTGGGAAATTCTGCAGAGATGAAGTCAAAGATCAGAGACAAGATCTGAAAACGGACAGGAGCGTGTAGAGCTGAACTAGAGGCTATCAAAAGCAGAAACTACACTAACGATATGGAACGACCTGCTCAGACTGTGTGCAGAGAGCAGGGTTTAACTGTTGGAAGGCAGCAGTAAATCGATGAAGCCATTTGTCTCCCTGATGCCACCTGTCGGCCTCATTAGCAAGAAACGATACAAAAGCTAATCTTTATTTCCTCCAGATTCTGCAGGGAGATGTCGGTCTCTAACCTTTGGTCCTGAAAGGCCGTCTCTTCCTCCACACTCAGCTCCCTCCTCATGGTGCCCTCGATCTCTGCTGCCAGCGAGTCCTGCAGACACACACTTGATTAACAGAGCCTCTGGAATTTCCCTTTTGAGGTTCTTGTTCTGCATGCTGGGACTCTTGTGAATCTGTGTTTCTCTCTCTGTGCTGCTGCACAACGCTCCATGATGTTCCTCTCACCATGGGGTAAAGGCCGTAGGAGAGGTGCCGTCGCATCCCAGTAGAGGGAGTGTTTTTACTGCGAAGCTCCTTGATCTCCTCCTGGGACTCGTGGAGCATCTCCACACACTCGGCATTCCTCTCTGCCAACTCGTTCAGCTGTAGCAAACACACAAACACACACAAGCAACGTTTTCTTTTAATGACTTTGCTTTTGTATGTAGTAATTAATTAACTTTAATAGATATTTAAATTAGGCATGTATTCAGACCATAAGTGTAGAATTCAATTTGTCAGTTGTAGGGTCTTAATTAAATAAAAAGCAAAGCGGTTTGTACAAAATTAACATAATTACTCATCACAATACGAACTGTTCTTATTTTAACAACCATGTAAATTAAGCACTTAATTGTTTATTAAAATGGATGTACTGAAGTATTTTTTGTTAGGTATTTTTTAACCCTCTGAACTCCAAAACCTGCCCAGTGGGTTAAAAGGTCCTTGAGCTCCTTGTCTGTGATGTACCATTCTATTGGAAAATCTGATCAAATCTTTCATCTACATGTATTCATTTCAAAATCTGTCAGAAGAAACCATAAAAGTTTGCACCAGATTCTGTAAAAATAAAACACAGAAATGGGACTGAACTGCAGGAAGTGTTTACACAGATCAGACAGGAGGCAAATACTGAAAGAAAGTCTGCTGTTTGTAATAAAAATAGTCACTTGGAAATAGTTATTCCTGTTGATTCCCGTTTATTTTTTATTGTAAAATAAATAATCAAGGAAATTCAACTTCTTCTTTATGGTTTATGGCATTATAACTATGTCACACTGCACAGAAGGTATTTGAGTTCTCTCTGTTTCTAGTCAGGGTTGTGCTGTTTCCATAGAAATGCAGAACTTCCTTCATTCATCCTTTTTTTTCTTTTTCACTCAGTATGAATGAATCACAGCCTTTATACTGTTAAATACAGTCTATGCAAGCTGCTGTAAAGGTGCTACAACAAACAGAATCAGTGGTGTGGTTCTGTAATGACACTGTACATAGAAGCTACAAACCTGGGACCTTTGGGTTAAATATTGCTGCTGTACAACACTAACAGTCAGTTGTGTGCTCGTGTGCCTCTGTACCTCTGCTGTGAGCTGCCTCTGAGCCTCTTTGGAGGCCTGCAGGTGGATCCTCAGCTCCTCTTTCTCCAGAGCCAGCTGGAGAGAAACAACAACACAGCATGAGCCTTGATGCGCTCCGTGTTTGTCAAACAGTCAGTAGCCGGTACCAGTATTTACCTCCTTCACTCTGTGTTGCAGCTCGACGATCTGTGAGAGCAGCTGAGCGATTTCCTCCTGGTGCCGGAGCAGCTCCTCGTTCTTCTGAGACAGTTCGTCTGTCAGAGACACCATCTGGCTGTTGGACTCACCTGAGGCAAGGTACAAGGTACACAGAGTTAAAATTAGATTCCTGACCTCTAAATGTTCTTTTTGGATGCGTATGTTTGGATCTGACTCACGTAGCTCCTTGACACAGTCGCTCACTAGCTGCTGCTCCTTCTCCTCGTAGGTGATGGTGTCTCTCTTTAGCTGACATGCCTGGAGTGGACAAAGATGTCAGACACCACCCAGAAAGGTAAACTCTTCAGTGATTACGCTCACACCCCTCCCTGAGAACCTCGTACCTCAGACCTCAGCGACAGGTTCTCCTCCTCCAGCTCCTGCAGCTTGTTCTGCAGAGACTCCAGCTGGCTGAGAGCGGCGGCGGCGGTGGTTCCCCCCGGCGGCTGAGGCTGCCGCTGGGGGGTGGACACGCTGGAGTCGGTCTCGCTCTCCTCCGAGGCGCTGGCCACCATCCGCAGCAACTCATCCTTCTTACTGAGCTCATGCTGCAGCTGGTGAACCTGAACAGCAGAGAAAGTTTAGGGAATTATCATAGAAGAGCTTCAGACAGGCATGCTAACGTCCCCTTTGATGAAATATTACATCTCTTAATTTCGTATTTTGGACAAGAATAACACAGGAGTTTGTCAGAAACACTTCATGCACTATTTCAATTTCTCTATTACAGCTTGTTGAATTTACTAATGTCTTTTGACAAAAGTCACTTTTCAGGTTGAGTTTCTATTGATATAAATGAGGCTTTTAATTTGGTTTAACATAATTTTCTTGAAAAGCACCACACTAATAACGTATCTCAAGCAGTATTTTGCTTATTAGATGAAAAATTGTGCGTTATAAAGATCTATTTAAAGGCCCTTAGTTTTTAAATTTACTGTATTGTTCGATAATATGCAGACGACACTATTATATATACATTAAAATTTTTCATTTTTAAAAAACTCTGGACAGAAGAGGTGTAGCATGCTGTTTGGTACTTCATATCGTCTGCTGACTAAGACCACAATATTAATACATGACATGTAACTCTGGACATGGAATTCATTCTGGAATTTCTTTTAGGCTTCATATTAGGATTAAATACTACCTTCAGTATACTACAATCATTAACGGTTTTACTTTTACGAGGTGAGAACACAGCTTTATCTCCTATTTTAGATGATCCCAACATCCTATTTTAGAAGAGTCCAGAGACATTTCCACTGGTTGCTTTTTGTTTTTAAATGCATTTATTTTCTTCATGCTTTATACTTCAACCTTATTTCAGGCCCATTTAGATCTCCATACGCACACACGCACAGAAACATTTAAAGTAGCATCCTTATATTAAAACTTTAAAGGAAATAAAATCCTCTACCTGATCCAGAGCCTGTGCCAGCTGCTCCTCTACGGCCTCATTACGTTCCTGCAGCAGGTGGTTTCTCTGCAGAAGCGACTGACCGATCCGAGCTGCCAACTCCAAGTCTCTGTCTCGCTGTTAGATAAAAGCACAGGACACAATCAGCCAATTAGCTGCCACTTCTTATTATAAAATAACCTGACCACAGATGAGGGGCAACCTACCTCGGCCAGAAGGTGCGTGACCACTTCGATGTCATTGTAAGTCTTGGTCATCTGCTCCACGCGATCGGCACTGAGGACTGAGGTCAGAGGATCAATGTGAGCTTTAAGGCAAACACCTGCAGTCTAGTTTGCACACTGTGGGATGTACATGCAAAATGTTCATCCAAGCAACTCCACATAACTCAAGAGAAACTAAAACCACAATATCACTCCAAACTAGTGGACACAGCATGCTAGGTTACCTACTACCTGATAAAACGTTCTGACCACATGCAACACAAGCAGCCATTTGCTCAAAATCTGAGATCAGCAGCCAATTGTGTGGTTAAACTATATGTCAGGCCTATTACTAAAACACTATTACTGCTAGTGCAAATCATTTGTGAGCTCCACAATGTGGCTATGTGGTTGCTGTGGTCTGAATGTAAGAGCAGCACTAGCTCTATATAAACATAAAGAGACCACACACACTGTGAACAGTGCTACAGCACTACGAGCTGCCTACAGACAGCAGACCTTTGTTAAGCAATTCTCTTGTCTGCTGTCATCTACATGCAAAAAGCAGAGAGGGGTTTCTGGTCTGTGGAGAGGCTGTCGACGACCGAAGCCCCTCTCTCACTGGCACTAAATGACCAAGCAGAGCAGAACAGGCAGGTAGGAAGAGAAAGATACCTTTGGAGAGGCTCTGAGAGCCGGGGTGGGAATAAGAAGAGGGCTCCAAAGCAAGATATGCTAGTGAGAAATACAGAGAGAGAAGAAGGGGGAGTTCAGAAGGTGTAGAAGCAGATTTAGCCTGTTTAAGATGAACTGGACAAAGAAGGAAACGACAGCAGAGACAGAAATGAGAAGCAGAGACTGAAAGCTGAAGCTTCAATAAATCAACTTCATGTGGAAACATTAGTTTGTTGAGCGTCAGAGACTCTACACATCAATTAGTCTGGTCCGCTTTTAGCACCTGAGTGGGAGTCACCGGCGCTGCACAGCTCCCACTTCCACCTGTTTGAAGAAAAGTGGCATCTCTAATCACTGAGCCATCTGCTTTCACCGACAAGCTCTTTAACTGAGTGACGCAGAACATCAGCTCTGGTCTGACAACACTCATCCTCTACATTTACACTGATGTTACAATCAGCGCCTTGCATTTAGCTTTGATTGGACACAAAACACACAGTCATCATCACCTTATTAGGCAGAACCTTTCATTTCCCAGCATTTCATGTATGGAAATACTAGGAGGTGCAGCATATTCTGACTTTATGATATAATCCATTTAATCCAAAATTAAGGCTGCAATTAATGATTCTTTTCATAACTGATGAATCTGCTTCTGATTTTTCTCTTGATTATTTACTTACATTATAAAATGTTAGTAAAAAAATGTCCAACACAGTTTCTCAGAGCCAGATAAGATGTTTTAACATGATTTGACCCCAAGATATTCAACTTACAGTCAAACTAAGTAGAAAAAATATCAGATTATCTTATTCAGAGACTGGAAGCAGAAATTTCTCAATTAGTTATCAAAGTAGTTTTGTGCTGATTGACTAAATGATCAAAATGAATGCTGAGAACTGCAGGTATTAAGTGTAATTCCAATAAACAATAATCCAGCCATAACAAAAGTGAAACCGTTTGCATTTTCTTCACTCTGCGTTTCACGTTTTCACAGCTCCTCTCCTCTTTTTTCCCCTACATGTAGTCTAATAACAGCATGCAGATTTCAGCAGGGATTAAATGTAACAAGTCGATCCAGGCAGCTGCTGGAGCGGATGAGAGCAAACGTCCAGTAATCTGAGGCCCACAGTGACCTCTGGATCCGCTCTCCTCCAACAAGCGGCCGATAAAAATAACCCCTGCTCTGCACGGCTGTCTTTGTTACACACAGGAAGACAGTTACACACAATGCACATCATCTCTCATGTTACACACACACACACACTCATATCCTCTTACCTGCTGGATGGAGTGTGGCGTCATTGTGTAGGTTAGATCCATGGTCGGATTTGATCATGATCTCATGAACACCAAACACTCCACATGCAGCAGCTCCCTCCACTCTCAGTCACACACCAGTGCAGGTTGTATTTTCTTATAAAAGAAGGTGACTGAACTCTGATCATTATAAATTGCGTAACTGCCAGCAGCAAACAAAATTCCAAGTCTCATTTTGATATTGATTCATGGCCTGCATGCGCACAGTACAATGGTCAATGAGTGGCTTGTTAAGAAACACTACAGACCTCAGAAGACCTTTGTCACCAATAAACTGTCTCTGCAGGTACATTTGCTGATACACTGACACACTAAACCATTAAATTAAAAAAAATCTGCATATAAAGACTAAAATCTAATAACTATCAACTATGATCTGGGTAAAAACACAACTTGAAACATCCATGATACATTTTGTGGAAGAGAATGTCAAAGTTGGGGACAAAGGACAACATAGAGGACCTGAAAGTGACAAGAGCGATGATGCTGTCAAGTTTGGGGCTACAACTAAAGCTTCATCTCAATTAAGTGATCAGTTGCTTTGTGAAGAAGCTGCAATCAGTGATTAATGACTTTTTTTCTTTAAAACAATTATTCAGACTGATTAATCAACCATCAAAACAGCTGGTCATTAATTTAACAGTTGGCAGTTAATCAGTTCAGCAATCCACTGTTGAGTTTTTGTGCTACACTTTGTATTCGGAGGAGGATCCACAGTGTAACTCATGATACCATACTGGTGATTCTGCCAGACGCTGCAGGTCAATCATCTACTGTACAATATCTGTGTAACTGAAGAAGGAAAAGCACCCCTAAAAAGGCTAAAAGCAGGAGTTATATAATCACTGAGAGCACTGTGGTGTATTTTTTAGATGTCATAATGTGCCGATTCAGTCATTTAGCTCCCCGATTTGCTGTTTGCCCTTTGCCCCCTGTGAGTCTCGCTCTCCTCAAGACACGTCACATAACTTGTCCTTAGCCACGTAATCCCCATTCATTTTATAAGTGCCAGATCAGATCAGCTGCGATGTATATGTTGTATAATTCTTCACAATACTCTCAGAGCAGTGTGCAGCACATGTAGCAGAGGACACATCACAGCTGAGTAGATGGTGGAGCAAAGTGAGGCTATGTCTTCGTATCTGTTGCCAGGGCTATAAATAACATATCACAAGAGGAAGTTATGCTATATATTGCCATATCATTATTCTTTTCAGGATGGATCAGGCAGGAAATACACATCAGAGCAGGATTCTCCCAGATGAGAACGTAGCTTGAATCCTCCAAATTCTGCCCCTGTATTAATGTTAACATCTCTTTTACACTTGCAAAACCACAAGCTTATATATTTTGCACTTTGTGAACAATGAGATGTTAGAGTACTGCTAAACTGGCACAAAAAATTGCTGTATATTCTAACTACAGCTGCAACTGTCTCTGATAACTCCCTCCTCTAATTTCACAACATGACACAAAACTGGGGGACTTGATACCTGAGATGCCTGTATCATCATTTTAGAGTATTGAAATATTTAGAATATTACAACATTGTCAGCAGATTCTAAACACTGTATGTCAACACCACACTTCTCCAAGCGTTCCCACACATTTCTCCCTATGTGCTGCTGTAGGACGACCAGAGGGCATCTGAATATTAACATGCCATGTCTCTGCACGTGCTATTAATAGGCTGTGTTTGGTTTTATGCTGCAGAAGTAGAGCGGCAGGAATATGAAACTGAGAGTCCCTTACTGTACCCCTTCCCTCACATGTGCAACACTCACCGAGCACTTTTATTTCTTTCTTGTTTGGCTTTATTTGAACTTTTTCGTCATTTTTAATACTCGAGTGCACTCCTGTCTGATTGTTTTGCTCTTAAAGAGGCTTTGCAACAGCTGGAGAGCTCAAACGTTCCCAGAGGTTAAGTTGAGAACACAGAAAAAACTGTATTGACATACTGAAAAAGCTGTGGTTACATTATAGCTGGTTGTTTTTTAACTGAACTCTTTTGTCACACAAGTGTAGAAAGCTAACGTGTGAGATAAACAGGAAGCTGGATGTAGCGAACACTGTTCCCACATACCACAACTTGTTTGAATGTACACACAGCACAAGATTTACCCACTTCCTGTCTCTCCAACAACACAAACACACACTTTCCCCTCCACCCGTCTCTTTCTGTCCGACCTTGCTGACACGCCTGAAGCTGCTTCTGGCTCACATGTCTCCCTCTCAGTCTGCCACACACACACCGAACGCTGCGATAACATCTGCGCTCACCTTCCACGGCGAAGTTATCGTACGCTTCCTCATTGTGGATGTTTAGAACCGGCATGTTCGGTCTCTCCTCTGTGCAGTCCTGTCCTCATCCTCTGTCTATCCACTCTGCACCCCCCCCAGCTCTCCCTCATTACTGTCTGTCCCGTGACTCTGGCCCTGGCTTTGAACTCAGCTGGCTGGATCACTGGATTCCTCTCTCTCTCCCTCTCACACTCTCACGGCGTCACAGTCGAGTTCACACAAGCAGACACAATGAGAAACCCTGTGCCGAATAATATCCACAGTAAATCCCTGCGATTTTAATTGAATAGGATGTGCGCTGTATAAAATGAATTCCTCACGTGTCCAACGTACTGGGACTCACCATCTGCTCATTGATGTCAGCACAGGATTAACCAATCAAAAGAAAGTAGAGTTAATTTGGCTGTTGTCATCCGAACATCTGACCCAGGACTAGAGTAGTTTTGTGAGAGATCAAACACTTACTCATGTAGCGGAAAGTCTCTTCGGCCAGCATGGGGGAGATGGCGTTGGGCTGGACGGGGCCTTCGTCTGGGGAGCAGCTTGGGGAAACCACCCAGTCCTGGCTGTCTGACAGGTAGACAGAACCGGCCGAACCAGAGCCCAGTGAGCCAGAACCATAATGTCTCCCGCTGCTGCCCAGCCCCTCATCTGGAACACAGACACATGAATTATCATCCAGTGGTTCAGGGTCTAATGACTGCTGTCATTACTGCCAAGTATTCTTAAGATTAATACTTGATCTTCTATGGCCAGCAGGATGTACACTATTCACTTACTTGCCAGGAGTTCAATTAAAAGTAATCTTATGTTAGATATAAAGGTGCAGCCAGGACCTAATTAGCTTAGCTTAGCATTAAGAGTGGTAGCATGAGGAAACATCTAGCTTGATTCTGTCCAAAGCCCCTAAAGCTCATTAATGAACTTGTCTCTTGTTTGTTGTGCAAAAACAACACAGCTGTTTCCACCTGCTTCCAGGCCTCATGCTACGCTAAGCTAACAGTCTCCTGTCTCTAGCTTAATAATTAGCGCACCGACATGTGTGAGTGGCATCAGTCTCCTTTAATCTTTGGCAAGGAAGTGAACAGGTTGAGTTCCCCATATGTTAAATTATTACTTTAGCTTAATGTAGATCTGAGCTGTGACAACAACCAAAAAGTAACAAGCTAAATAGGCTCTGACTGATTACAGCCCTGCTTTTCAATTGTTGGTTGTTCAGCTTTTGTTGTGTTTTTTTAACCAGTGTCCAACAAAATCAACCAATTTAAAAATGAGTCTCTTCTGCTATGATGCACCCGTCTTTCTTCATTTGTAGTCAGCACTCTGTGGACTCGAACAACATCTCACCGACAGCATCTGAGTAGTTACACATCAGAAATAACAGCTCATCAACACTAAAAGACAAATGTGTTAATTTAAACATGTGTAAAACATAAAAAATATTTTTTGTTGGAGTTTGTGATCAAGATTTACATTTTTGCTTTAAATGTTTATTGGTTCCAGATAAGAAGTTTTATGTATCGGTCCTGAAATCGGCTCAGCAAAAAACAATATCAGTCAACCTCTCATGCCAGAAAGTGCACAAAATGTTACTGTATATTTAATGGGGGCGGTCCTCCAAACCATGTAATGTAAATCAGATTACACTAAAAATGACATTCAAGGTGTTTTCATGCATAACAGGGACAATATTAAATAAATGAGAAGGGATGCTTTTATTTTGGCAAATCTGTGCAGCCCTGGGGAGATCTGAATGCAAGTGTGGGCTGATGAAGCATTTGAATGTGAATCTTTGTGTGTGTGTGTGTGTGTGTGTGTGTGTGTGTGCGTGCTCTCTTGGCTCAGGCACTGTACAAGCCAATGTCCTTCCACTTGAGCAAATATGTGGTTTACTGGGCCAGATGGAGCTAACTATAGCATCAGGCCTGCAGGCACAGCTACTGTACTGCAGGGGAGTCTGATGGTTGCAGAACAGTGTTGGGAAATGTACACAAAGCTAACAGTTGCCACCCTCAGTCTCAGCTGTAAAGACATTTGGCTGACAATAGCTTCTACCTGTCTCTGTGCTCGACTCTTTCTTCTCCACCGTCCGGGGTTTGACTTCAAACATGTCCTCGGAGTGGGCGGGGCTCCCCACTCGCAAAAACACAACGCTGGACAGAACACAGGAGCTGCTACCGCCGTGACATCACATGCTGCTTGTGCACTGACGGTGGTGTCCACACACACCTTTACCTGCAACAGAGGAGAGAAGCACAAAGTGTCAAAGAGCCAAAGAAGACATGAATCCTCCAGAGAGGCTGTAGTTCACATTGACTTTGCTTGTTTCACTTTGCTCATGCTTTTTTCCATCTCACATGATTGCTGACAATGCAGGCAGGTGAAAAAGAAAATCCTCCCACAGTGTTTGCTGTTGGACACTTTCCTAATGATAGCAAAGACCCTGAAACAATCCTACTCCTCTCATTCTAACGAGGGCGTTGATGAACTTGAGTAAAAGTTAGTGATTGAGAATTTGCAGGATATCGTGCAACCATGACAGACAAGCACAAAGCTGGCTATAACTGAGGCATCTTCCTTCTTCTCTTATGTGCCACATACTGTTTTTAGGGAGGGCTGAGGGGAGAGAATCAGCCGTCCCACATCCTGTTGCCTACGTCTGTCCCAGGCCTTAAAGGGATGACATAAGGAATGAAACAGGATGTGGTCTCTTAAAGGGATGAGCTTCACGGAGAAGACTGGAGAAGGAATCTGAGCAGCCGTGGACATGTGCACCAGATTTCACGGTGCTATAATATGCAGGATTTATATGTTTTCTCTAACTTTGGTGCTAAGTGCTCAGTGGACGTTCTTTCTTTTTTTAAGCATGTCACACCATAATGATTATCACTGTTCATATGTTTACTCACACATTTAATTCCAAATAACCTGTTGCTGTTGGAAACATTATTCATTAATAAACAGATGCCTCTATACATGTGATTTTCACAGTAGTAAACAAAAACATTTAAGATTTTGCATTTCCACAAAGTTGGAAGATTTTTAGGGGCAGATTTCAAAGAAAGAATGAACAAAATTGAAGCAGCAGAGACCGACACTACACTTCCCATAATGCAGTTTGATAGCATCTTTCATTAGATCCTGTCTGTCTGACAAAACCCCAAATTTTCCAAACCTCATACCTTCAGTTTATGACCAATCCTTTCAAGTTAAAGACGTGATAACCCCCAATGACATCAGTATTTTTATATTTCTGCAGACTTCGGCTCATCATAGAGCCATAAAAGACATTATACAACAGATTTTACAAGATGAGCAGTAAACTGAATTTGATGGGTATAATTCGTGGCATGTCCTTGAAGTGGACAGACAGTTGTGTAGTTGTTCTACTGTGCATCAGCAGAAGAACAGACCATTTTAAAGGACAATGCAATGAATAGCCCGAGTACTATGTGCATCAGTGCCCCCGTGCTTGGCCTGTGCATGCAGGGACACATGCACATCTGTGTGTGTGCATGTGTATCAGTGAGCACGCCTGTGGAAAGACAGAGTCCTTTGGGCAAGATTCATCCTCTGCTTACATAACAGGGAAGCTGAAACAGTGTGCTACATGAAGGAGATTAAAGGAGCTGTGATGCACGCAATGCTACAGCCTCAACATGCTGCTTACCATTTAATGCCTGGCAGATCTACTGTACTGACCCATTAATGACACCAGCACTGACTGACACTAAAATTATAATGGTCACATTCACATTAGGCCTTGGAGCAATTCTGTGAACAAAATATTATCTCATTAGTATGAGCTGGGTGAAGAGAACCTACATCCATTATGTTTATATTCATCACAGCTGTGTCTTTAAAATACACACTTGTTCTTGTCCCAGATTTAACATACCAGGACTGATTTTGTCCAAGTGCCAGTGAGTCACCTCATGAGTAAGACTGTCAAAGGCAGACAGCTTCACAGTATTTTCCTACAATCTTAACCTAAAACACAGAAATTAAAAGAGAATTTGTCGTGCACATTTGATTGACCACACGCGCACATTTCTTCAGCTTGAAAAGCCTCGAGAAAACATTTTAACCACAATCTGGAAACCACCACTTAATAGTGGTGACATAACAAAGATGTAAAACCCAGTGGAGCAAGAGAACAGCGGAGTAACTCTGTGCAGCCGACAGCACAGCAGCATAACACAGAGCACGAGTCTGTCACAGCTGTCCACAGAGACTTTCTGCTGATTACATCAGAGTTTCTACAGACTCCAGTCCACCTCCCTTCAGATCTAATCAGTCATTCAGCTGAGGCTGTAATCCACAATGACCTACAACTGGGGTAGCAGCAGAGACAGCAGCATCGCTATAGAATACTCAAATATAAGCTGATGTTAATACAATGACATTAAAGTCTAAGATGACCTTGTCATAGCTAAGCTTGCAATGATAGTGTTTTGCCTTTTCTGTTTTCTGTTGCCAATTATTTATTGTGTCTCATCAGCAACACATTTGCACTAAGCTCATCTTAGCCTTGACAAACTGGACAGGGCCCTGAGGGCGGACTTCAGAGGAGACACGACACTGGAAGCAGCATGTGACTCTGACTGGACCACAGACTGTAACTGCACAACCAGAAATCTCTGACTGGAACATCAGCAGACATTCCTCAACGTGCCTTGCAAAAGGAATTACAGCAGCCACACAGAACATGATGAAATACTGATCTGACCTGACTGGAAACTAACATCCATAACAACTCGCCCCATATGTGCCATCCACTGTTATGTACAAACTGACTGAGCAAAACTCTGTTAGATAAACCTTTATCTTAAAGGTTGGTCAATGAACGTACAGAAGAGCAAAGCATGACGCAAAACGTTTTAATCTATCCACAGAAGCAGCTCTCAAATTTGGCGTGACTTTACCAGGGTTACAACTAACAATTATTTCCACTGTCGATTAACCTGTTGGTTGTTTTCTTAAATAACTGATTAGTTATTGGGTCTCAAATGCCAGAAGATGGTGAGAAATGTCACACATTTGTCAAAAAGCTCAAAATAACAAATGTCTTGTTTTGTCCACAATCCAAAGATGTTCAGTTTACTGTCATAAAGGAGGAAAGAAACCAGAAAATATTCACATTTAAGTAGCTGGAATTAGAGAGTTTGGCCTTTCTGGTTCTTAAAAAGTGACTCAAACACATTAACTGATAATCAAAATAGTTTGCAATCAATGTAATAGTCGGTAACTAACCACTTAATTGTTGCAACTCTAGACTTACACAAGTAATACACATAAGAAACAGCCATCTGGAGAAAAATCCCACATTTCAGAAACTGAACTCTTGCTTGTAACTCCTGCAGTCTGGCTATGACTCTGTAATAAGCAGGAGCTAAGTAATCATGACTTCACACTGGAGCCTTTGGAGGCAGGGAACTGTTACTTACTATACAGTAGATGGATTGTATTTAGATTGATTTTATTGATATTTTTGTTCATTTGTCAGTGAGCTGTTACAAGTTTATTATATTTCAGTATGAAGGCTAATATGTGAATGCTACAGGAGATGAATGCTATTTACATACATTAAGTTAGCTAAAGTAAACAAAAATATTTAGCAGGCTAGCTAACATGTATTTATACATCTGTAACTACAGGTGAGTTACCTGTTAGCCCTTTTACAAAATCCCACTAAGTGTAATGTCAAATGATGTGTAGTAAATACTAACTAGCTTGACGTTTAGCTCTGCTCAGGTCGGATGAAAGCTTCTCTGTTGCTTAGCATTGCGTTGGCTAACAAAGCCATCGAGCTCAAACTGGCAGCATCCCTCACTCGGTGAACATTCCAGAGTCAAATATAAAAATTAAAGAAAATGTCTGACTGCTATAAATCTTACCCTATGTCAGTGTTATTCCACAGCATGGGCAGCTCCAGCAGTACATGCGGTGTCTGTCAATCCTTCCCTAAAGCCTCAAACAATGGAGGGGAAGGAAGGGAGGGGAGAAGGCAAACAGCTACACCCGTCATCACGTGGCGACAGTCGGACTGATGACGTTTTAATTACGCGACACTTATCTGTGTCAAATTAAAAGTCCTCTCTGAAGACTACATTTTTTGCTTATTGTGCGGTTCGGTATTAACAGTAAAAGTTTCCGCACAACCGCTTACATTTTAGCAAAGAATGAAAGAATATGAAGTGTAGAAACAATACCACGTTTAGTATTACACACTCTGCTTTGTATTTTTAACTTGTTTACGCCCGAGCTGCTGTCGAGAGGAGAAGGTGAGCAGCTTGTTTTCGTTACACGGAGGCTACTTCAATTAAACATAAGAAACAAAGGACACGGAGCTAACGTTAGCTTACTGCTCGAACTAGCTAAATATGTTGCTAACCTTAGCTATCGAAATAGGAAACCTACAGATTGTGTCCCGTAATTTAATGTTTCTTTACAGTATTAAAATGATCGTGTAATGTTCTCCAAAACTAGAGAATTAGCCTGACAGTCGGTTTGTTTGCTAACAGTCAAATTAACCGAATAACTATAGTGCTCTGGTTAGCTAAAATGGCTGCAGTTAATCTAACCATGAATTACAGATTAATTTGATAATGATTAACACATCTTTGGACTCTAGTCATCAAATCCAGGCTGATTTGTAGCTCATCATAAACAAAGACGTCACTGCAATGATAATAAATATATTAATTTCTCATCGGGAACTCCAGGATTCACCCACATTTTTCCTCCCGATGCCAACACCACTGACTGGGCTGGACGGGGACCTCCTCTGGTGAATCTTATTTCCTTACATCTGTAGATGCTGATGCAGCCAGGTAAGCTGCAGACGGATGGATGAGAGGCTGAGGCTGGATGGATGCTGGCTGCTTTCTAGTCTAGTGGGGGATTCTCCGTGTGTCTCGTATTACACTGCTGCGCTTCATCCCACTGTCTCCCTCCATCGCGGTCGGACTCCTGCAGCCTGTGAGCGGATGAATGCCAAAGACTGTGATTTTACCGTCGCCAAAAGGACTCCATGTCTTTCTTGGTAAGAATTTCACGCCGCATGGGTTTTTGCTCGATCCCTCCGTGTCGCTGAGTTGTGACCTAGTAGATGTGTAGTCACGAATCAGTTGGATCATGCTGGTGGTGGAGGTAAACTCAGGAGCTTCCAGATACAAATGCACCAGTGTACGTGTCAGATCAGTTGATTTAAAAGCAATCAGTGTGATATTACTATTTTTGCAACTGATATTTTTCAGTTTTGCAAGTTCCATGAGCAGTGTAACACCTCTGTATTTATATATGTCATATGGGCTAATGTAAGTTGGATAATATCAGATATTATTGGCTCTCTGTGCATTGTTCACATCTAATGGATGCTTCTAAATATGTATGCAGCTCTTATCTTGCTCTGCTGGGACACATCAGTCAGTCAGCTGTCTCTTTGTTGCCTGTTATCATCACTCTAACTCTCTCTCCACTCATCACTTCTGATAAAATACCCTCTGAGTGCCCTCACAGCACATATTCCCGATGCTTGCTCCTCTGTCTCATCTCTGACCTGTCCAAACCCTCCGCAAAACAGCGTTTCACCCTCCACTCCCAAGCTCCATGTTTCCTCTCCGCACCTCCTTGTCCTGTAGGGCATGTCTCACCTGTGCTCCTCCCCCCCTTCACCAGGACTGTTCCTGCATCTCCCACGCTCAGGTCCAGCCCATGGACATAGAGGAGCGCTATGAGGACACCAGCCACCAGTTCCTGGTCAGTAACCATTGGCTCTGTCAGCATGGTGACAGGCGTCACACTGATTGCTCTTCCATCATGTCATTACTGTTCATTTATCATCTGTCTGGAGCTGCCTAAGACCTGCCTTAAAGTTGTATTAGACAGTGACTACTGGAATCCCACTGCAGCTATGAAAACTCTTAACGTGGAACTCCATGTATTAACATTGACTGTCCATAAAATTGAAAGATAAATAAGAGACAGATTAAAACAAGAGTGGTTTAAGATTGATGCAACAGAGGCTCAAAATATACAGATTTCTAATCTTTTGTATGACTCAAGCTGCAAAAACATAGAATACTACAATTCCCATAATGCATCTTGTGGTTACATTTCGTTAGATATTTTATTCCTAGTTAACATCCTCGCTGTGTTATACGCCCACTTAAGAAGGCAGGCTTTTTGCAGTGAAGCCTCCATTAAGATAACCCTGATGCCTTCACTGTGACATCATAGAACTTGTCAAAGCTCCTCCCAAACATTTTCATCAAAATGTGCCTGTCTAATAATGTTCTTCTGTAATGCAGTACTTCATAATTAATATTTATTATTAATAACCTAATAATAATTATTAATGTACTGCAGATGTGTGAGCTCATTCCCTTCTGGTGATACAGACAAAATGCTGGGATGAAGTTAAAGAATGTGTTTTCTTATAGTCAATGAAACACATTCTGTAAGTGTCTCTGTGAAACAGATGTCCCAATAATGTGTCTGCATCACTGAAACTGCAAGCATCCTCTCCTCCCTTCCATCTCTGTGCTCGGTGTCACAGCGCCTCCCACTGGCGGCCACAGTCGCCTCGCAGTATCTCACCACGACAACAGAACAGAGACCAGTCTGGAACAAAGAGTAGCGCTGGTGTCATCGTCACACTTCAGCTCCTTTTGTCTGCAGATATCCATGAAGAAGACTGTGGAACTGTTACAAAAAGCTGCTTCAAGATATTTAATGATTCACATTGCAGAACTGGGTTTTTAGCAAGAAGGTTACTGAAGGGGCAGTAAGTAAGGTTTTTGCAGCACTGTAGCACAATGACGAGACTGAAAAGGCTTTGGTGGTTAAACCCAGTGACTGAGCAGTGATTTTACCAGATAGAGGTTTATTTTGTCCCAGATCATGATGCCTGTCCTGCTTTTTGTGTTAAAAATCTAATCCACCTCCACCCTGCCCACTTGCACTTTCAGCTGCTTAGTGTTGGTGGTCCAAATTAGAGACAAGCATGTTTAATATCATCACAGTGTTTCGCATGGTGCTGTTTTACTTCTTTACCTGACTGTAGGTTCATTGGGTCTTAGCATTCATATTTATATTTGTCAGGTACATTTCTTTTATATTGTGGGATTTTACCACTAACATTTAAACTTGTCAGGTGAATGACCCCTATAATATTTACAGTATTATAGGGGTCAGTTGTTTCATATGTGCATTATAAATAACGACAACCTAACTTGACTTGACTGTTTCCTGCACCTAATTAGCATACTTGTCTTACTTAGGAAATGTGACCTTCTTGTTTGTGTTTGTTGCAGGGGACAAACTGAGTGAAGTCAGGCTGAATAATGCTGCATAGTATTGCAGTTCTAGATGGTACTACAATAATAATTGATGCTATTTATTCCCTTTTTTTTTTAGATGGTCAGAGCCCCACGTATTGTCTAGACGGGATTTAGAGAAATCCTAATAGCTGTGGTATATCAGTGGCTTTTCATCCAGTGCCATCACCAGGGCAGAAGTTTTCATTTGAATCTTGCATCCTCATCAGCCTCAGCTCTTCTTGTTCTTCAAATGCTAACACGCTAAACTTAAGATATGATGACCATGGAAACATGGATGATTGTTCTGGGTCATAGCACCCTCGGCTTCCTATTTGTATGTTGTGGTAGTGTTTGTTTTTGTCCCCCTTTATCTCTTTATTTTCCAGTTCATTTCCTTGTTGTTGTTGTTGCTGGGGGGGGTGAATGAGGAGCCAAACGCAGCTGCAGCCTGTCCTAGTCATTACCAGAGATAGAAGAGGGTCATAGATGATTTAATGTACATTTAAAGTGTGTGCGTGTCTGTGTACCTAAATTATGTTTGGTTGCTGAGTGTTGTTATTTTCTGCTCTTTTACCCTTGTGATGAATGTGTGTTTCTGGGGTGTGTCACCCTGCAGAGCTGTGACGGTTCTGAATACACTCTGCAAGGGCCAGCAGGTGGCGATGACATCACTGGGCTGTCGGCCGAACCGGCCCACTACCAGCTACTGTCTGAGCTGGGTGAGAACACCACAGAGTCACAGTGACAGCAGGCAAAATAGAAAATAAAAGCTGAGTTGATTCCTCCTTAATCTTTAAAACAACCCTAAGAATTCATCTCATGCTAAATGACTGTGTCGCAGGAAGGGGCTTCCATAGTCTGAGCCAGGTGACCATGGCCCGACACATCCCTACTGGCCAGCTGGTGGCCGTCAAACAAACCAACCTGGACGAGTGCACAGAGGAGGAGCTGCTGCAGCTCATGGTGAGCTGCACCCTTGATACTGACATTTATTTAAAGGGCATGCAGTTATACAAGCTTCTCTCCATCCAGGGTTATTTATGTATAATTGTGTGTCAAACCCAGAATGAGGTTCTGCTGTCCCGACTCTTCCGTCACCCCAACCTGCTGACCTCTCGCCTGGTCTTTAGCTCCTGCTGCCAGCTGTGGGTCCTGACACCGCTCATGGCCTATGGTCAGCCACAACCATAACTTTTAATCCTTAAAAACCATCTAGTGCATGTTAATGAGGAGCCTCTGCATTATACTAATACCAAGTTAAGTCCTTGTTTTGTCAATGCTGTCAAAGTTTTCAGGGGTTTTGCACGACTGTATAACTTTTTTTTATCGCTTTCTCCCTCTCAAACCTTCAGAGGGCATTTCTTAACACAAAATCCTCTCTGTCCAAAATTATTCTGTCTCTCTTCTGTCTCAGAAT
Source organism: Dascyllus trimaculatus (assembly GCA_024666655.1). NCBI lineage: Eukaryota > Metazoa > Chordata > Actinopteri > Pomacentridae > Dascyllus > Dascyllus trimaculatus. The sequence continues at coordinate 18,990,974 of CM045468.1, forward strand.
TTAGCAGAATTAGCTGCTTACTGTTCTCTTGCCCTTGTTTTTGCCTGCAGGCTCTGCAGACACCTTACTGAGGACATATTTCCCAGATGGAATGAGTGAATCCCTCATAGCATACCTGCTGTACGGTGTGCTGAAGGCATTAGAATACCTGCACCGGATGGGCTACGTTCACCGGTCAGTGGGAGACAGGAGGCGAAAATAAAATATCTATTACAAGTGTTTAAAAACTATAATGTTCTTAATGCCTCTCTGTTTACCACTTATTGCTCTCCTGTCAGGGGGGTGAAGGCCAGTCATATCCTGCTGTCAGGGGAGGGCCGCGTCTACCTCTCAGGGCTTCACAGTGTTTACAGTATGATGCGTGAGGGGAAGAGGATGAGGGCGGTGTTCGATATGCCCCATCACAGTCCAGCACTGCTGCCCTGGCTCAGCCCCGAACTACTGCGACAGGTCAGGACTTTCTAGATGAAGACAGCTTCTCCCATTTGGCTTGAGCTCCACTTGTCCTGTGTATACGCTCAATTAAACTGCTGAAAATGTGTCTTACTTATTTCAAAATAGAGCTCATTGCAAATTTCAGCGTTTCAGCCTCAGTGTAGTCTGTTTTGTCCCTCCTCCCTGTGCTGTTGTGCTCAGTAGGACCTGCACGGTTACGGAGTGAAGTCAGACATCTACAGTTTGGGTATCGTGGCTTGTGAGCTGGTCAGCGGCAGGGTGCCTTTCCAGGACATGCCACCCACTCAGGTAACAACTTACATCCACACTGCTCTGGAAGAGAGTGTCTTCAACCAAATTACAAAATCTATGCTGTTTGCATCATTGTTTGAATTTCCCTGTTCAGATGCTGCTTCAGAAGCTGCGCGGTTCCCACTGCTGCCTGCTGGACGTGGCTCCTTTCCCACTGGGAGAACTGGGAGGGCTGAAGGTGTCGCGCTCAGGTGTGGACTCTGGCATCGGGGAGAGTGTTGCCACAGGAAGCCTGACCCATAGTGCCACGGCTCCTCCTGCTGACAGACCTCAGAGCCCCGGACCCAAAAACCACTCGGCCACCCTGCACAACTTGGTCCAGCTGTGTCTGCAGCAGCAGCCTGAGCGCAGGTCAGCAGCAGTGGCAGCCAGATGTATCTGACAACTGATCAGTTATGATTACATCCATTCACAGTACAAACACTAATGCTTTAATGTTGTTGACTTCCATAGGCCATCAGCAACTGAACTGCTGACCCACGCCTTCTTCAAACAGGTGGGTTTAATAATCAGGACATGAGCTTTACTTGGGAAATTGCTGTTGTGTATAATTTCAGTAGCTGTCTGGAAAAGACATACGTAAATAAATTCAGCATAGAGCTTGTATGCCCTTATTTTGGAAGTTGAGACTGAATATAAAGAAGCACCTAAAATGCATTTGTTATAACTGCTCAATTAATGCTCATGATATGCACGGTGCTCTAATGAAAACTGACTTTAGAATGGTTAATCTTAACCAACTTGACAAAATACAGGCAACCAAAGACAGCAGGGACGACACCACTAAACACAGAAGTAAATCCAGTCCTGGCAGGTCAGTGACTGGTAACATGTCAGAATTACATCCCTACATATTGTCATCCAGAGTGCCAGTCAATCTCTTCACCTTCTTCTACCAAATGCTCACTCCGGAGGGAGTTTCAGAAATCCTAAATTTATGGACGAGCCTTGACGAGAATTCCCTTTGCGTTATGGTTATTTCTTGCTCAGTTGCTGATATGCTTGAAGGGGTGACCACTTCATCTTTTACTTCTTTTTTTTTTCCAAATTCCAGAACATGTGTGCATCAACGTCTGAATTACATTTCATACAATAAGGACAAATGAAGCTCAGTCTGCAGTGGTTTAAGTCAGAGTAGTACAGCTAAGAATATGGCCTGTGCTCCCTCTAATTGATCCAACATCCATATTAGTACGATTTTTGGGTTGTGTTATTTCAGCCTTTCTGCTTTCAGCTATATTTTGAGTGCATTCCGTGCTGACAACCAAGCATTAACTGGTGTGTAATGTAATAGTCGGCAAATCCTCCATGACGTTACCCATAGGTTTCCTGTAGAACTGAGTGTGGCTGCTCCAACTGTTGCCATCTTGGCAGTAAATAATACCTTCCAAGTTTTGGGTAATCGAGAAATGAGCAAAGCAGTGAAGTCTGATTGGAGTTGAGGTGGGTCATACAGACATCTCTGTGTCGTGGTCTGTCCTGTGACCTGTCACACCCTGAATTATGCACGAGTTTAATCCTTAATCCAATTTAAATGTGTGAGTTTTATAAAAAAATTCATCGCCCTTATGGTTGTCACAAACAGGTAAATTAGCTATAGAGACCAAAACAGTTTTTGTACCAGGCTGTAAACATGTTTATTTTTGCTGTGAAGTTGGACATGTCGACATGGGGTCTATGGGGATTAAGGGCCAATTCATGCTTTCCATGTACGCAGGCTGGTACTGCAATAAGGATGTGCCACTCTATGGAAATGTCCGCATTGCTCCTCATAGGTAACAAAGAAAAACACGTGGGACATTTTTTACAGGACATAGCAGCTACTTACAGATTGAGCTGTGGGACTATGTCAGTGAATATTCCCAAGGTGTGTTGAGCACAGTAGGTAGACATAGCACAGGACTTCTGGAGAACTTAGGACTTCCAATTGTACAAACCAAAGCTCCTCCAAAGTCGCAGGTACAGGTGTCGAGTATAGAAGAGCCAGTGTTTGAGTCTTTTTGCTCTGTTACAGGTGAAGAGGCACACCAGAGACTCCTTCCTCAGTCTCATGTACCCAGCAGTGCCCCTCACCAGCCCCGAGGACCCCCCAGTATCCAGCCCCCCCGCCCCGTCCTGCCACTCTCCAGCCTCAACCACCGCTGATGCCACCGAGGCTGTTTGGGATTTCTCCTAACCCCCTCCGTCCTTCTTCGATGTCCCCAAATCTCCAAATCCTGACTAGCAAGCCAAACACAAGACAATCAAAGCAAAGCAATGAGGCCAAAATTCTACTGTGCTTTTATTTTGTATTACTTATTAACCCGACTCTCTGAGCCTTTTTTAAATAGTTTTGTAGTTTTTTATATGTTTGTCTGATGCCTGTGTGGATTTTGGGTCCGGAGATGGAGAGGCGACTGTGAAAGTGCTGGATCAAAGAAGCTGCTCCGATCATATGGTAAGAATCCATCATAACACTAACGAACTGTCAACGAGTCGTAGAAAGAAAGACGGATCAGATAAGTAATAATCAGTCACTTCCTCTGAGGTCAAAGGTACTTAAGACTGAAAGGAAAAGCCCACCTGGAAATACTTTGAAGGGTTAATTTTGAGGCGGATGAGTACAATATAGAACCTGCTGCTCTGCTCAGATAACACTATTACTGTACCTGAAATGAATAACGAACAGGTACTGACAAAGTAACCCTGAGCGTAAGAGATTATTGCGAGGCTGGATTTGTCCTTTAAAGTGTTATTATGTATTCAGACTGTGAATAGTGAATACTGAGGTACATAAAAAGAGATTTTCTACACATATGTGCATATATATTCATCCGAGTTGAATGGAGACGTGGAGGAATAGTCGGCATTTAATTGGTTCTCCTCCTCAGAGTCATGACTCATTCAAATCTGAACACACAGACGTGATACATGTGTTTGGATTCAGTGTGACGTGCGCGTCCCGAGGATATAAATACATCTGATGCCCATCTTCAATAAACAGTGACGGTTTGCTTTGAAATCAGAGAAGAACAAAGGTTTTCAAGACTCCAAAAATTGCCTGAGAATCATCACATTGTAACATTTTTTTCAGTAGTAAAGTAATCAGGTGGTAGCTGCCTGTACATGCATGAGTGCATGACTGCAGAGAGGAGCTGCTAAGAGCTAATTCGACCTAATTTTGATGGTTTTAACTAAATGTAAACAAATACTGAACCGACTAAAAAGAAATGGCGCCCACAGCGAGCAACATTATACTGACTGTGTCTTCACATCTCCAAATGAAACCCCTCATTTCATCAGATTTATGTTTACTTTCCCAGGTTACCATGTAGACTGTGTAAATATATCGCTGCTGTATGTTTGAACATATATGCACACACGGTTCCTGTTTAGTAACTTTTCAAACTTGTCATCATGCACAAGGAACAAACTGTGCTGTGAAAAAAAAGAGCACATGAGCAATAGAATAGGTCTAGTAGCAGTTAGAATCCATCAGTAGAGGAGAACCTTCCCTGCCCTGATCATGAGTGAAACACCAACAGATTACTTCTGCTGTGCTCTGTGACCACGTATCCAACAAATGCCTTTATGTTCTAATGAATTCAGAATATGGTGATCTCTCTGTAACTGTGATTAAATGTACTGTGTATGAGAACTGTGACCCGCAGTACATATCAACCATGGTAGCTGTGTGAGCCTTATATATACACATATTATAAATGAAACAGTATATATGTATATACAAACCTGATTTACAGACTTTCTGTTAGCCTTGACTGATTTTTTTATGAGACATGTGTTGACAGAAGTGTTACATGTATGTGTGAATGAAACGCTCTATGTCTCTTACGTATTTTAGAACATTTAGAAGTAGAATCCATCCACACACATGCATGCATGGACCTGGGTTAATATTCCCCTGATAGACTCATGCTAAATGGACGGGCTGATTCTGAGTTGTCCAAAAGCCCATTTTAAACTGTCATCGCACATCTTGTAGCCATTTTTGTCTTTTTCTGACATTGTGGTGGACACAGCTGTGTTTTTCAGTATTGGTGACCTTTTGAACTTTAAAAAAATTAACAGAACATCATAGTATTGACAGATGCTGCTCAGATCAGGTCACTGGTCCTAAATTAGCCAATTCAGTCTCGATAGAGAATCAGATACAGATGTGTGGATCATTTAGAGTTTCTGATTGAGCTTCATGTTTTCATTCTGTGGAAGGTAACTGGAGGCTCTGGGTGTCATTAGATGTTCCATAAATCATTTGTAATTCAAAAATGAAGAAATCTGTTGTTTGTTTTTAAAACTAAAAATGATAAAAATGAAGGAGATTGAGCACAGTGCGCATGTTTGTTTTTCTTTTGCGTGGCTTTTTTGTTTAGTTGTTAATTTTAAAATGAAAAATGAAATCTCATGGTCCACTTAACCTTTGTTTCCAAATGAAGACTGAGTAAACCAAACCCAAAAAAACATTCCAATTTAGTTTCTTGAAGCATTCATGAAAATGATTTCTGTTGGTTCTTTGTTTGGAAAGCCACGTCAACAGAATGAAACTAGCTGCAGTCATTGTCATCAAGCGTGTCAAGCAGACTAATGGTCCTGTACGTCTTCGTTAACATTAACTGTCTCTATAGCCAGCTGTTTCACTCGCTCTATATTCATACATTTGACTCCTGAATGTCTTGTGCTGTCATTACTAGCAGCTTCAGTCATAACTGTAACCCCATCAGTGACCTGTGTTCTACCAGTTTTACAAAACAAGTCTTGCTGCAATAATGAAGCCTGTAGACATTAATCCTAACCATCCTTTGGTGACACCTTGTGGTCAACATTTTTCATCCCTAATATGACATAACTGAGTCCAGTGCTGTTTGGTCTGCTCTCCAAATCTGGCCTCCTTCCAAACGGTACAACCTGCATGGAACTTTCCTGCAGAACATGTGAAAATCTGCCACCTGCCTTCTTGTGTTTCTAACACTTTTTATCTTGCACCAGGACCGTCATAAAGAACTTCAGAGGAGTGTATCTGTGTGTAGTTCTGTAGTGAGTACATTTACTGTTCATGTGTCTTGTGATCAATCCAGTGTTAGACTTCATGTCCTCCTAACTTTTGTCAAACTCTCGTCATTTTTTTGGCAATAAAACTGTTTATTAATGTCTACTAATACATAAAGACAGGAATGGATATTGGTTCCTGGAAAGCCTGTGAGTATGAGATAAAGGTTCCCCTCAAATGATTTTCAATAGAAGACAAGACCCTGAAGCGTTTCTTCTTCTTCTTCTTCTTCTTCTGAGGTGTCTCCTGATTAACGACTTCACTTGTGTTCCTCTCACAGGCTTGAGTGACCTTGCAGGTCTTCTTGCAAATAAAACCTCCTCATTTTTGTTAAAAAGGTCACAATTTTTTTATATTTCTTCAGCTTTACTTTCAATGTCCTGGCAACAGCTTCTTCAAAAGCCACATGAGCGGACACCACAGCGGATAGCAGCTCCTCTGCAGATCCAAACTCCTGACAGAGCTCTTCATAGATGAAGATATGGAGGTTTGTAGCAGTCTGTGGGAGAGTGGAGTTTAATTCTTCCTCAGTTCTCTCAGTCAGACGGAGCAACATCCCATAAAAGTCCACGCCGATTGGTGCTATGATCTTGGTAGCGATGTGATCCAGCAGCCGCCACAGAAACACAGCAAGGGAAGTCCCATCTGGCTGAACAGTCGTCACTCAGACAACATGCCAGGTCTGAACTCTGTCTCAGTTCCTCAACAGGCGTCACCCCATCTGGACAGCACCCCCCTGACTCATCACTGTCCAGCCACGTCTGGTGTTCACCTGACTCAATTTTGCACCTTCTCAATATATCAGTAACAAGATGAACCATGTCATCAATAGTAGATGTATCTTCTGACTCCTTCATCTGCTGGGAGGAGGTTGATTCTGCCATTAGAGCCAGTTTGTGGTTCACCTTTTTCACCACCTCGTCTCCAAACAGCTTCATCAGTTCCTCAGACTCTTGGGTTCTCTCCGGTTTTACTCTGAGTGCCTCACCAAAGCAGCGATGAAGGGAATCTCCAAGGCTGCCTCGGATGGCTTCCTCTGTTACTCTGTAAATATCACGCTGCCTCTTTGGTTGAGCTTCATTCTTGTTCCTTAAAAAGACAAAAAGTCACAAATTAAAACCTGATCTGGTCACGTCAGGGTGGATGCTTCCTTTTCAGAACTCCAGAAACTGACTAATAAATATCACATTTTTAAGATCAACAGTCCCCAAAGTTACCAGCTGCTACATCCAGTAGAGATGTTTGAGAAGAAAGTGTGAATGAAAAAAAGCAACAGCTTTCAACTTACCCTGTGGTGGAGGCACTACTGGCACCACTACTAGTGACTTGAGGCTCCATAGCTTCCAAGGCCAAGATGCTGACGGCATCCACCATCTCCTGACACATGTATGACAGCAGGATGAAGGTTTCTAACTCCACCTGTCCAGCCGCCAACTGCATCCACTGCCTGCAGGAGAAGATGAGGCAACAGAAACCTCCGTAGAACCAATGGTGTGTTTGATGTTGTGAAGTTGTGACCCACTCAGAGGCTAGGTCATTCAGAAACATGGTGACCACTGGGTTGAAGATGTCTGGTGTTCAGAGACGCACATCCAGATCGGTGTGTCTCTGTTCTGCCTCATCAACTGATGAGATCGAAATAACAGAACAGTCAGGATTTAGCAAACAGGACCCTTTTGCTCATCAATAAATCACTGTGATAGCTGTAAAATCCAAACTTTTATCATGTCCCAAACACCTGATACAACACATGTGTGCAGCTGTGTGTGTGTGCGTGTGATTGAAGATTAAGCTGTCTTACCCTGTTCTCCATTGTGTTTGATACTTTGTCCACTGATAGTCACTTCCACTTTATCCAACTCTTCAGTCTTACCCTGTTCTCCATTGTGTTTGATACTTTGTCCACTGATAGTCACTTCCACTTTATCCAACTCTTCAGTCTTTCTCTTGTATTTACAGTGAAGGTCTCAGTGTTCTCAGATCTGTCCACATAAATATAAAATTATGATGTCAAAATGTTACGCACAGAGACGCACATACACACACAGTTTTTTTTCAGCCATAGCAACACTGGGCTTTATCTTGTATCACAAAACACTCACAAATCTCACCAGAGTGAACTTTTGTCATTTCATCACATAGAATATGGTGACCTAGACAACTGTTTGTGTTTTACCTTATCACTACTGTAGATTGCGCCTAGTATTTTTGCGCATGCGCATAACACTTGCTTTCCTTTCAGTGCTTCGGTGGTTGAGCGGGTTGTTCCCTAATCTAAAGGTCGTGGGTTCGATCCCCGCCGCTTCTTGTTTTTGACGACCTTAGTTAATCTCCATGACAGCCCTATGTGCGTGCGTAATTTATTAAAACGTTATAATTATGATTATTATTCGAAAACACTTCTCCAGAGCTCAAGTATCATTTCTCCTTTGCTCCACTCGGTGGCAGCACGACATCAAAACAAACCGGTGTCGCTCTGCCCAGCCCCTAGCAACCACGACAGTCCACATCGACAACGTAAAGAAGAAAAAGTGTCGCAAACACACTGAGTGTTACAGTCAACGTTTAAAGCTCCATTATTTAACTACTTCATTTCCCACTTAGGAAAGCGACACAATAGAAACACGTATACTGCGTTGGAGCAGCAGTTTAAAGCCGTACATATTCTCTTGGTTGGTTGTATTGTTGTGTCATTTGCTGCAGTGTTTCATGCATCCACTTCACCTACCAAAATAAAAGATCATCCTGTAACGTGCACACAGATGGTTCGTGCAGGATTCAACACAGGGTTAATGTATGATGTATGCTGAAATCAACATATATATCAACATATAATATGTCCTTAAGATGCAAAGCATCTTTTAAATCTGGCACTGCACAAAAAATAATAATGCATCAGAATTATTGTGGCTGATAATCACTTAGATATTTCATACTGTGATAATTAAAAAAAAAACTCTCATTTGGTTTTACATTGGACTTCATAACAAGATAGTTTTCTATTTTGATTTGTACAGTAAAGTCAATGCCACAATTTATTCAGGTGTAAAATGTGCAAACAGCTCTGTAACAACAGCAATATTAATAACAACAACAATAATATCGACTATTCAGAGTAGAATCAGCAGGAATTGGGTCATGCTATTTTCCTATCAATTACCTTATTTTATCACTCTCTCTGTAAAATTAAAAATGAAGGCGTGTGACTCGTTTTGAAGAAAATAAACCCACATTTGATTAGAGAAAAAAGATCGGTAAATAATCCCAACACAATCCAGATATTTTGGGTAGAGTGATCTTCACTTGCAGATGAGGAAAATGATCCTTGTCTGTGCATTTGCATTTTTCAACCTGGTTCGCTTATTTTGAAATAAATCCAATCGACCGTCGACGTCATCTGACTGCGCGGTGTGACTGTCGCGAGCTTGACGCGGCAACAACAACTCTGTAAACGGCGTCAGTGACAGTTGGTCTTTTGGTTACTCAGGTGAGTGGTCGTCAAGCTCTCGACGGTTTGGACACGATTTATCATATGTCCATACGTTTACTGCTTTTCTACGGGTGTCGTGTAGCCGGGCAGGCTGGGGCCGACGAGGCGTTTCTGTCACATGAGGAGGAGGAGGAGAAAGGGGGCTTAAAAAATAGAAATAGGCTTTTTTGACAGCTAGCCTTTTAGCTAGCCTGGCCAGGTAAGGTCGACTGACACGGCGGTGTTTGCCGAGGCGTCGTACAGCTGTCACAGGATGAGTAAGGCTGCTTGCGGCTTATTTGTAGAGCACACAGTGGAAATAGGCATTATTAACAGTGTGTATTTTACCGTGTAGTCAAACCATAACCGCCTCAGTCCGTCTGAGCCAGTAGGGCAGCTCAAAGTGCACAAGGAGTAACGATACTGGAGGTATTTTGTTGCTGTTAGCAGTGGATAGCTTCGCCATTTGTTTCACCAAACACCCGCCTCCATGATATGTAACTGTCCGTGTTGTTATCATTGATAGCGCCGCTGGGAAAGCCTCCAAGAAAAGCTGAAAAAGTGGGAGCCCAGGCCCAGCTGCTTCAGGTCCTCTCTGGGAAACACAGCCTCCTCTGGCATGGAATAATTTTTGGGGAAGTTTTTTTCGGTTCACTGCCCCAACACGTCTACCCTGGGTCTTTTTCAGCGTTTTTAAAGGAGTTTCACACCTTGCCAGAGTTGGACAGTCATGATGTTTAGCATTGAAGTCCAGAAGAAGGAGTTTTGCTCATGACTGGAGACCATGAAGCACCCAGGGAAGTGACCTCGGTGGACACCGCAGCCTGAGGGTGCCTTACTGGCACCATGGCATCCAATGAGAGACTGTACGAAGTCTGGATGCTCTACTGCACCAAGGTAACACACACACACACACTCCCATTATGGCTGATCTGTCTCCTGTTGAATAGCCCTGGAGTGAAGTCATGGACAGTGTGATGGCATTTCCTCCTCGGCAAAGGGCTTATTCTTTCATGGCATTCATATTTTGGAAGTCTAGTGTTTCTTCTTGTTTTCATAACCGATTAAGTAGTGACAGACTGTGGTTAGCTGGAAGTAAATTCTAACCTGTGCAGACAGAGAGGTTTAAACCAACTGACTACATTTAGCATATTTCCATGCGATATATTACTCTTTTCAAAATGCAAAAACATCTGCAGTAGCATATAAAGCATTACACAATTCTAAAGCACTGCAGTAAAAGGCAGGTTAATGAAATTGCTCGTAGATCCTGAAGGATTTATCAGAAAGGGACACATGAAGTTTATAAATGATCCACTGAGAACACACTGTAACATTATGTCAGCTACAGCTATCTTCCCTGTTACATGGGTGCTGATGAAACACGATAAAATTTAACATAAACTAAGATTCAACAGAAGTATTGATGCTTTCTGACAGCATTACATCATACTGAGGTGGTGCTGTGTTGTTTTTACTGTAGAGATGAATGAGCGACACTCGAGTAAAGACAGCAGCCCTTGAGTCAGCTGTTGGCTAGATTTAATTCGGTCTGTGATAAAGCATGCGCCCATCCTGGTGTCCAATCAAAACGGCCTGCCTGAGCCGCTACTCACGTGAGCCAGGCTGCAGTCGCACACTTACTTCCCACAGTAATCCCTCACACACACACACACACACGCACACACACGCACACACACAGTACGCAACCCTCTCTAAAGTATTCACCCCTATTAAAGCAAAGCTGTTATTCTTATGTTTAGGATATGCCATCAAATAATCCTCACCCTGAGAGGTAAAGTGTATGATAGCTGGCACAGATGGAGCATCTAATGCCAGCGTTGTGGGTGTTTGGGGGTCTTAGCAGAAGTGTTCCGACACAGTTCTGCCTCCACACACTTATCACAGTCACTTGTGAAAATGCCAGCAATTGCTGCGAGCATACACATTGCATTTGTTCTAGCAAGGCTGTGTATTTGCTTTGACCAAGCATCATACTGCAAGGAAGGATAATTTCATTTCATCCTGGATTTGAGCCAAGGTCCACTGGGGCAAGCTTTATCTCAGCATGAAGCAAAAGAGAGGCAGCAGGCGAGAGAGAGAGGCATTTAAAAATATATGTGTAGCGGGCTGTGTCTTTCCCTGAGCAGCTGAAATGTCAGGTATGGCTGGCGGGGTGTCCCTACACTATATGTGTGTGTGTGTGTGTGTGTGTGTGTGTGTGTGAGGGTTGCCAGGATATGCTGTCTGTAAGGAGAAGCAGCAGTCACGTGGCCTAAATCGGATGAGGAATGTATGTGTGTGGGGCTTGTCTGGGCTTTGAGACCAGACCCCCTGTGTCCCAACGAAGGGTTAATTGTTCCTCTACCGACCTCAGTCCCTGCCTCCTCTTTGCAGCTTCATGTTGTCTCAACCAGCACAACTATTTTCTTATCTTCGTGTGTGGAAGGAAATGCTAGTTGTGCATCACACAGTACCTCAACACTACAGTGATGATCCAAGTACATTTCGAGCTATAGTTTAACCTGAATAACCACTGCCTTAACCTGAGGCGATAATTTTAAATTTAGTATTTTATGGCATCATTTACTTAGTTTTATTTGTGAAATTGTAATCAGTTCAAATAGTGATGTAGCATTGTCACTATAAAGCCTATTTATGCCTAAAACTACAAGGACAATCCATTAATTCCTTAAACTTGCCGATATATTTTACGTAGATGACTCAAAATGTTATTCCTTTCCTCATCATAATGCAGCACCTCCCCCATGCCCTCACTCTGTTTAATGATTGACAATGGTAGGGCCATCAGTGGTTTCTTTTGAGTGTCAGAGGTTAACACTCAAACTGTTGTCTGCAGAAGAGTCCATCAGATGAGTTTTGTTGACAGTCGAAGCTTTTACAGTGCAAGCAGCCCTTGGCAGCACTGGGAGAACGAGCTCATCCTGTTCTGTCCACCAGACATCACCTGTCTAACTGATAGGTTATCTTTGTGTGTCATTATCATTCACCTGATCATCAGCCGGTTCCAGACACTGAAAGAGGAAGAGGAAGGGTTTGCATTTAAACAGATGTGTGACTGTTGAATTAAGGACTTTGCCTTATGACATTGTGAACATATTTCTGACTGTTTGAAACCACCAGTGGCAGCTGTCCTGTTGGCACAATGATGATGAGGTCAGAAATTGTTGACTGAGCAGCTGTGGCATCAGTATCAGTGTTGAGAAGTGTGTAGGAGGTGTGTGTGTGTGTGATGGGTGGGGATGGTGCTGTATTCACATTATATGGGAAGTAATGTTCTAAGTGCTTTGATGACAGCTAGAATTCTTTTAGGTTTTTAAAGGCCTGTTTAACTTTTCCACCCCTGCCACATGTTCACATAACTGAGTTTTAGATCCAGCACTAAGGGATAACACTGGTTCTGTGTTTTTGCTGTTGGGAAAAGTCCCCTGAACTGAATTTTATGCTTCTCAATACTTTCTGGCTCTCAGTCAGCTGTAAGCCCATCGGTTTAATACAGATGATAAATGTACATAGTAGTTGTCTTATGCTGTATTTCAGTATGTCAACTTGTACTTGCATCCTAAAAGATAGTGTAGTAAACAGTGTTTTAGAACAGAGCTGCAAAACAACCAAATGATTACTTGAGAAAATAACCAACAGATTAATAGACAAAGAAAATAATGATTAGTTGCCGCGTATTTCAAAGTATTGTTTATCTGTCAGGAAGTGCCGTGATAAATATTTTGAAGTAGCAGTTGGTTGTCTTTTCTCAATTTTTGCTTTTAACAGAATAATCCAACATAATATTTGCTTATAGAGACACACGCCAGCCTCAAGCAGTCGAGTCCATATCTCATGTTTAAAACAGTTGTCATCATCTAAATAACTAAAGACTGAAAGAGTAGCCCCACTTAGCAATTACACAGCACAACAACTGCAACAGGCCTTTATTATCTGAAATAGTCTTGGCTCAGCAGTTTACTTACTAGCTACGGTATCTGACCTTTCAACAGTATGGACAAAATGAGCCTGTTGTAATTTAAGTCTTTTAAAAGTTTGTTTATATTAGTGAATTTAACCACTTTGACCTTTAGATAAATCTGTTGCCAAATTTAATCAGGCAAGAATAGGGCTGCAGCTAATGTTTATTTTTAACATCAATTAAGTTGTACTAAACTGTTGCTCATTAGTCTGCTTTAAATTGGATTGGTTAATACATATTATCATTCACTGTATAATACAGTAGCACCCGTTAAAAGAACAGTAGGGTCATCATCACGCCATGAAACTCCTTAGGCTGTGGCAGGTCTAGATGCTTATAAATGGCACAAATGAGGATTTTGTATATTAGTAGATATCCAAGCAATCAAAAATTTTATATTATGCGACCACTAATAGTCACAGTGGGATCTGCAGGGGTTGACTCCAGCTTGCCTCTCTGAGTTGTAGCAGGCTGAGAGGTCACAGACAACAGTTAAGACCATTACATAACCAGCGATCTTCTTAGCTGCCTGTCATTGGTTCAAGCCAGAGTGTTGTCCCTCAGCAGCGGCTGGTTACGGCTGGCATACAGCAGCAACACCACACTGCTGCAGCGCCTTTCCTCTTTCACCAGTATATTATCCAGAGGGGGTTGTCAGAGAAAGTGAAGGGGTTTAGCAGACCTTATGAATAATGCCAGTTATGCTCCCAAAGCCTTTGTCTGCTGCAGAAAAGCCTGTTTAATTCCCAACCACAGGGAACATGCCTCAACAGCCAGGGGCATCATTTCACCCCTCAGTGGCTTTAAAGTTGAGTCCAGTATCTTAATTCCAGAGAAATCCTCACTCCTTTTCAGCTGTCCACAAATCAGGGATTTCTGGTTAAGATTCACAGAACCGTCATCCTCCTGTCTGATGTCACCCCACCTTACCCTGCCTGGTGAGTCACTTTTGGACTGGATTGGAGAAAACGGCAGTAATTTGCATAAACCCCTGCACACTTATGGGAGCCTGGGTATAGAGAGAGGATTGGAGGAAGAGGGGCGGGAACAATCTGGGGACGAGAGAAAAAGGGTAGAGAAGAAACTGAGCAGATGAGCTGGAAATGATGGAGGAGGAGAAAGTGCCGCGGTTTCACATATTTGCTCAAGTAGATTACTCAGGTCGTTTTCCGGCTTTGCTGCTTGTTTGCTTGTTGCAGTCTAATCTCTGTTGCCACACACACTCGCGTACACACAAGTGTACACCGTACTACACACAGGCTCACACACTCAGGCGCTGGTTTACTGTATGTGCTGGTATGCGAAGTTTGTTCCCTCAGGCTAGCTTTCTTCCTCACTGTAAGAGTCTTGCTTCTCATTTCCTCAGTGCTATGAATATCTCTGCAATAACACTGATGTCACTAACAAAGTGTATCAGACATGTCTCGTGTGGTTTAACCCCTCCCACAGCCTCTATAAATACACCTCTGTCAGCGACGTCATGGCCAGAGGAGTTGTCACTGATTGATGGGGAGTGATGTTGGCCTGTGAGGGGGCAGAAGCAGAAAGACCACAGCCGTCTTTTAAACCTACAGGGAGGAGACCTTTAAACATTGTGGTTACACTGATTCCATGGCGCTTCCACCAAACCAGGTCACCCTCAGCCGCCCGACCAGCTGGCAGACCACGCCTGTCTGGAAGGTTGGAGCGCTTGCTGAGCTGCAGACTGTGTAGCTGCACTGCGTAAGAGCATATCACAGCTGATAACAGATCAATGAAGTAATCAGATTTAAATTACTCTTTGGAAAAAGCATCCGAGTTAAAATAATGCAACTTAAGCTGTTGGTATTGAGTTACCACAGCAAATAGCAGCATATTTAACTTGTTTTATTCCAGTTTGTGCTTCAAAAACATGTTGAATTTAGTGTCTTTTTATTTTTTTGTAGATTGTTCGCAAACTATTATTCCCTTTCAGCAAACTACATTATAGGGATTCTTGCAGTTTAATAAACATGTCATGTGAACTTTGTTTCTCATAAAACATTTGCAGTGCTTAAAAAATGATGCATTAAATACATCTATGTTTGCCTCGTTTGCTACCAGCAACTCTTAATCAGTTTAATAAAGTGTAATCAACACCTACCTATAAAAGTGGAAGTGCTTCCTCATGTGAGAGCGTGATACAAGCGAAATGGGAACAATATATAGTGCTACAAGTCGTCAAAAACTCCACAAGATACCTTTAAAAGTAACAAATAACTTTAGCTTCTCCCATATACCTCAAATTTATTGCTTCCTGTCCTGTGTTACAGAACACTTTTCCTGAAATTAAGCAAAAATGCCAGACATTTGCAGATTCCAGCCCCTCAGGTGTTGATTTGATGCTTTACTTTGGTATACATGACAGTGAATGGAATATTTTTAGGTTGTGGACTTTTGTTTGTCTAATTCAAGCTATCTAAATGCATCAGTTTAAGCTGTGGGATACCATATTGGGCATTTTTTTGCTGTTGACAATATGACGCACTGTCACCTCGCAGCAAGAAGTGCAGAGTTTGCATGTTCTCTGTGTGCCTGCGTAGGTTGTCTCCGCTTTCCTCCCACAGCCTAAAGACATGCATAGCAGGTTAACTGGTGATTCTAAATTGGCTGTAGGTATGTGAGTGTGCATGGTTGTCTGTCTGAGTCAGTACTGTAAAGTACTTGCAGCCTGTCCAGATTGTACTCCAGCACTTGCTTCTTGTCACTGAGCCCCCTGCTAATGTTGTAGAAATCATAACAGCTTTGGTTTTTAAATTGTGTATCATATTTTCTGTCTTTTTAGAAGGGCATTGTTTGAATGTAAGGCCCCTTATTATCTGTTTTTATTTGCTGATATGATGCATATGGTGCTTTAAAGTTTAAAGCATTGACTCTACAGGGCTGCAGCTTAGAATTTTAAAATTCAGTTCATCTGCTGATAATTTGTTTTCTCTGTGAAAACACTGAAAAATTGAGGGACAATTCCCATCACAACTTCCTTCCAAAGTGTTGTGTTTCTGGATGTCCAAAATCCAAAATATTCACTGCACAATGTTATATGACAAAGAAAAGCAACAAATCATTTCATTTAAGAACCTAGTACCATTTTTGCATGAAAAGAGAATAGAGAGAAACAGTTATCAAAATAGGAGACAGTTCATTTTCTTTTGATTGGCTCATGTCCTTGAGAGCACGTCATTGTTTGTGTCAAAATGAACGATAGCTGTCAATTGATCCTGATGCTCAATCAGCACTTTCACTCAGAGCAACCTGAACCTCCCTCTGATCTGTGCGTCAATACAGGTCTCAATTTCAAGAATGAAGTGTATTGATCTGTATTGCTCACGACCTTGTTAGCTTCACAGAGGTCAGCTAAACAGATCCTTAGGAATGTGATGTAGTAGCTTGGCTAAGAGCCTAATATGATAATGGAACACACTGGAGAGCCATGTGATCCTCTTATGGGAATTGTGTGTATGCACATCGGGACACAAGATGATTGTGAGAGTTGGGACAAGTTGACTGTTATTAAGTTGGGACTCCTACTTGTAAGTGTAGATCATTGTGTGTGTGTCTGTGTGTGTTCGGCAGGCCGGTGATGAAGGCCAAGGATAAACAGAGCCATGTAGAGCAGGGTGTGTCCCCGCCTGCCACAGTCCAAACCCTCAATGGGCATCTGTGCTCCCAAGCTGCTGCCTAAAAGAGGACATTCTTTCAGACACACACACACACACACACACACACACACACACACACACACACACACACACACACACACACGCGCGCACATTCATTCAGTGGCTGCTACTAGCAAGCTCAGTCTCCTGAGAGGGAAGCTGCTGGCTTAAATCATCATCTTCAAATTTTCTGGCAGTGGCATTCACTCACACTCACACACAAGACAATACAGTATTTATCACCTTCGGTAAAGAATGGCTTTGCCAGTGTCCAATAATAAACGTTTACTCTCACTGTTGTCAGTGATTTATGAAGTTAAGGTAACATGTTGTCCCAGCAGCACATACTATCCACACGTGGCTGTGGATTATTCTATTCAGACGTCTGTCTCCTTGTTTCCTTCTTTCTCTTTTCCCTGCTTCTCTGCCTCACACACGCATGCACACACACACACACACACACACACACACACACACACACACTCACACACACAGAGGCCAGCGTCGCAGAATTGTTCTGATGACTTCACTAAGAATTGCACAGAGCTGGCTTCCTGCTTCGTTCTGGCTGATTCCCACTCTGACACGCAGACAGAAGCAGTTCAGCCTTTCAGCCCCTCTCCCACTCTTCAGACAGATGGCAGTGCTATCCTGAGAAAACCCCAGTTTTTCCATTTATTGTGTGTCCTTAGTTACAAGCTCTGATCTGCAAGTTATTTCATGTGTAGGTAAAAATGTGATTGCAAATTCTGTAGACTGTTGTATGAATTTTCTGTGGCCCTTTGGCCAGTCCCTCTATCAATCTCCAGTTGGCATCATGGGATGATCTCAGGGGTTTACCACATTATGTGAAGTCCCAGCAGCGGGGAAAGAAAGTGGCAAGGAAAAAAATTGCATTAAAGCAAAGTTTCAAAAGATCAAACCAAGATCATGGTGAACATAAGTGGTGCAAATGTGTTCTTACTATGTATCTGGGTAACATCTAAAACAGAATGGGTTTGGAAAAAAACTGACATTATGATATTTTTCTTTTGTTCTATACATATTGTAATATTAAAAAAACTACTTCTGCTCAAAAGTAAAAAATAATTTGAAAGCCTTTTGGAGCATTTCTCATATGGTGTAACACTGGCCAATACATCCAGAATAGTTTTTTTTCCTTGGATGGTATTCAGATCTGGCTTTGCACTCACCATACAGAGGTCTGTGTAGCTGATTTAAATGGCCAAACAAATTAGTTGTATTTCCTTGTGTGGTTTAGACTCAACAGAGTGCCTGTTGAGTCTTGCCATAACATTTCCATATTACTGCTGCTGCTTTTCTTTTGTAACCAAGTCTTCCTTTTTAGTGTTTTGTTGTTGTTCCTCACTCATTTTGGTGTGCACATGTGGAGCCTGCATGTCAGTGTACTCTGTGTCTTTTAATTAGAGTTTTAAAAACTGTGAATCCCAAAACCCTTAAATTATTGTAAAGCATGTTCAGACAGACATCTTTTGTAGATTTTCCTTTTGTGTCAAGCAGCAAAAGAGTTGCATGATGTGTTTAAGTTCATTGTGCCTTACTTTACATCGCACATCCTGCGATGACATTATTGCACATCACAACATCTGTACTAAAACTTTACATCATGCAGCCTTGGTAGCGTAAAATGTGAGTCCTGGTTGTCTTGGCCTTAATATAAATGTTGTAGAGCACAAGCTTTAATAACTGCAGCACAAGATGAGAAGTTGTGTCATGTTGCTTCAAAATTCATGCACATCCTTAAACAGCCACAAATCTGTAGCTCTCACACTTTCCTTGCTATATTGAATGGATTATCATAACGTTTACTGCAGATGCTTCTCTACAGAGTGAATCATAAAGGTTTTAACAAGCTCCTGTGTTTTCATTTAGCTCCATTAACGTGTCAAAGGTTGCTTATAAATTATCATCTTAATTAATGGCCTACAAAACCCTCGGGGCTCAAACTACAGTACCAAATGCACAATAAACTGCCTGTTGTTATTGTAATCTGCCCCGATCAGCTCTTCAGCCCTCCTTGACCTAGATTGCTCACTCACACCCTCCATATGGTTCGAAGTCCCAATGACAGGATCTACTGGGGGGTTATAAGCAAGAGATTACTCCTGTATGAGGAATTCAAAACTACGTTGGGCAGTTCATGTGCTGTACACACTGCATGTCATTGGTGCAGAGTGGAAACAATTGTTCAATTATGACTGATTGATCAAGTTAATGGTGTGGACTTTGGATTTTGTGAATAACTAAAATGGCAGGTTAATCGAAAGTATAAATCACTGTTAGTATCAGTCCTTCTTTGCATGCTATAACAGCTCTGCTTGCAAATGTAATCACTGCAGCACACACTTGTCATTTATGTTCAGTGCTGGGAGGTTACATACAAAACAATATTACAGTATGTGTTGCTTTTAGGCATTTGTTCTCAGTGTCCCCAGGTCAGATCTTTAGGTTGTGATGGTTTGATTACATAAATGAAATACATTTTATAATCATAACTCAAAGTGTTTGGCATTGGACTGAATGAACACATCTTTACAGCTCCTGGATGTGTAGTAGTTTTGTGTTTCCTTGTGTTTTCGTGTTCTGTGTTTGTTCCTGTGGCTGAGCCAAGCCAGTCCTCCTCTATGGCTGATGTTACCACCCCATCCCTCTCTGGGCATTTTTCCAGGAATTTAGGAAATGCCGATCAGTCGGCTGCTAGAAACTCAGTCTTAGAATGCAGCCGGACCCGTTTTCCACTGCAACAGGTGCATGCTTTAGCTTCCGCGCCCTAAGAGGACGAAAAGATACCTACACACCCATCTCAGACATTCCTGCTGTTGTGTGTTTGACATGCTTGGTTAGCAGCTTAATCTGTGTGTCTTTCTTTACATGATGTGCAGTATATCCTGAATCTTTTTTCACTTGTTCTTTAATGTTGCTTCAGGACATAAAACTAAAATGTCTGAGGTATAAGCAATTAAGTACTTGAAGCAATGAAAGCATTTTCTTGAGCGTTTGAAAGATCTACTGTCACTATAAAAAAGTTTGTGGCCTGTTGTTGTCTGGAGTAGAGGTCACGGAGGAATCTTTTATACACACGCACTGATCATACAACAATGGCGCTACACACAACAGTACATTCAATCAAATTGCAGACAAGGCTTGCCAGCTGCCAGACATTTATTTATTTTAAGCATGAAGGCTTTTGTCAACAAAGGCAACTGAACATATTGTCTCTTTTTTTTATCTTGTCACTATCATCTCTCTCTCCTGTCCTCTACATCTATATTTCTCTTTGCTTTTCCTATTTCCATTTCTTTTCTCAGAGGGATCCAGACTACTTGAAGCTATGGCTGGAGATTTTCATCAGCTCCTATGAGCGACGCCTCGATGTGGACTTTGAAAAGCCACCTTCAAGGTAACTTGTAAAGTGCAATTATAGTCACTGGAAGCTCACCATGACATTGTTTTTCCTGCACAGGGGAAATTTTGATGACCCTCAAAGAGTGTCAAAATCATAACAATTGAGAAGAGTTGATATTTTTTAATGAGTTTTGTTGAGTGAAGTTTCATATTTTCAAGAAGACTAGACATTTTTGTTAACAAATGGTCACAAATAACAGGTAAATGCATAGACTCCTGTTCAATGAGGTCTTTATCCAGACTGGTCACCCTCTAAAGCCCCATTCTGATCCAGTTTAAGGCTAATAAACATATTTATACAGTTACTGTTGAATTAGTGTTTAAATTGGTATCAGTGGTTACATTGAGTACCGATTTCTTATTCTGTTAAACCAAAACTAACTGGAAATTTAAAGTTCACCATCATGGTGGTGCAAAAGAATTTATTCCAAGAAACCACAACAAACAATGCATGTTCTTACTGAGAAAGATTGCTGATGGGTCAGTATTCTTTCACACAGCCATTGTTTAGGTGGTTATGTTGGTACAACTTTATCCATCACTCTCAGTCTACAGTTTTTTCTGTTAACGCAATGATTTAAGCTACAGTTTATGCACACTTTTAGCAAACAGTGTCAGCTATTCATTTATTATGTGTAGTCAGTTATTTCAAAAGTATTTGTCTCTCTTTTGGCTGACAGTGTTGTCTATCGTCCATTATTTTTAACTATTTATTTCAGCCTCCCCATGCGTAATTATAACAGATGTGTTATTGTGTTGATTTAATGCCCTATTGTTATTTAATCATGCACTGTAACCTGTCACCCTGTCTGCCTATAATCACATACCCTACTTTCACTGACCTCCCATTACACTTACTAATACACCAGATCAGTTTTCTAGGTCGTCAGGAGTGGGTTCAGAGCTCCTTGAATGCGTCATCCACAGCATGACCACACACTTCCACAGTGCGACCCAAAATAGCACGGCAACAACAGATGCTTTTGTGCAGAGCGGTTACATGTTGTGATGCTCTGATTTGGGTTGACACCTGAGTATATAACACAGGTTAATGTGACAGACCGTGGTTGCTCATCTGAAAGCCTGCATCCAGTATTTTACAGTAAAAACTGGTTTGACATCTTAGCTGTGCTGCCAGTTACGGTCACATGAACGTCAGCTAGAACAGCTAGAACCCTGGGAAGTCACCCACTCATAAGGAGGGAGGGCCATGTGAAAGAGTGGTGGAGGAACATGGGTGGTTAAATCTGATTGGTTGAGCTTTACATCTTCCTCTGTTATTTCCTTTTCTCCTCTTTCTTTGACTCATTTTCTCCCATCATTGTCTGCTTTTCCCTCCTTCCTCAGCTGTCACTTTGTCTTCTCTCCATTTTCCTCTCTCACGTAGTCGTTTCATCTTCTTTCCCTTCCTCTGCAGTTGCAGCTGCCACATCTGTCCTGCTTCCCACTGACGCTCACTGCATGGGTTTTGGCTGCTCTCTCTCTCTCTCTCTCTCCCCCCCTCTCTCTCTCTCTGTCATATGAGTGAATGCCTGAATGCACCAGGCATGTGTGATTGAGTGAATGCAGATGGTGGTCCTTCAGATGAACTTGCCCTTGTGTATACTGCAGCAGTGGCTTCATTATAAACACCCAGAATATGCACATTTGACACAAACCTCATAAGCTTACCATATAAACATCAAGTAGAGATTCCTAATGATCCTGGTTTATGGTTGCAATGCTTCTGTGTCTGCAGGCCAGAGGAGGTTCCCCCGGTGTTAACGCTCCTCCCAGACAACATCCTGCAGGTTTTGCGCCACCAGCTGCTGCAGTGTGTCCAGAAAGCCTCTGATGGCCTGGAGCCTGAACAGCAAAACCTGGCACTGCTGCTGCTGAAGTTCCTCATCATCATCTGCAGGTCTGGATAGTAAACATACACATAATATTACCTGAATCACATTTATCAAGAGATGATTTTTAGATAGACAAGTACAAGTGATGGATACGCTAACCGTTGATTTGTCTTGTGTGTTTGCATGTTGGATGTGTCTGAAAGGAACCTGTCCAACGTGGAGGAGATTGGCACTTGCTCTTACATCAATCACATCATCACCATGACAACACTCTACATTCAGCAGGTGTGACTCCTCCCTTTTCCTCTGCTCTTTGAATCATAGTTCCCAATACACTGGATGCAAAGTAAACAAGAAGCACACATTTTTGCAGTGCAAATGCCCTCCTGCATCATGTGTAGGACTATAGAGAAATCATATGAATGTGACACCTAACAACAGCTGTGTGTTTCTCTATGTGGTGTTACAGCTGAAGAGTAAGACCAAAGAGAAGGAGATGGCAGACCAGAGTCAGGCAGAGGAGTTTGTCCGTCATGCGCTGGCATTCTGTGAGAGCCTCTACGACCCGTATCACAACTGGAGGCATCGAACATGCGGGTAACAACGTCCAGCTGCTACTTTAGCATTTCTTTACAATAACATAACAACAATAAAGCTAACATACACAACCAGAATAAGGAATATGCAGCTTTCACACATGTGCACATCTTAGCAAGCAAAGTGATGACAAGTATTGATCACTGAATGCTAAAACGGAAATAAGGATAAACAAATTAGGTGGTTAAAAATGAAAATGTATTTCAAACATGTTTTGGTGTGGATTAATTTGCATGCACCAGTTTCATAGAGCCTTTGTTTTCACTTCTCTAAAGATGAAAAAGCAAAATCTATGAAGTGTAACTCTTCTAACCTGACTTGGTTTAAACTCAATGTTAACAACCCTGAGTTTTCTTTTCCTTTAACTCACTTATGCTGTAAAGCAGGAATAATTTGGCAGCAAGACTGCGAATAATGCATGAAGTACTGTATGTCTCTGGAGACAAAGAGAAGAGACGGTGCTAAACATTTGACTAAAATGAGTTATTTGAGGATAGAGAACCCAGGGGCTCTCACAAAAGACACAGTGTCAGCTGAACAACCTCCCACGGTTCCAAAACCGATTAAAGGTGCTTTTCAGACCGTAAGCTCCCATACCATTCCTCTTCATTGGCCTGTCTGTTTTTTTCTGGTAAAGAAGCGTGTCATTCAGATAACTCGGTATGTGTAAAATCCCATCCTGTATTGTTTCCCTCGCTGTGGTTTCTGTGGTTGCCATGGTCACACAGCAAGTTTAAAAAGTTGAACCATCTTGAACTTTGACAGAGCTGTGCCCATTCACGAGAGTCGCAGCCATCCTTCCTCTTTTGCCACTGCCAACGACCTTAGCATCCACTCACTGTCTGGAAAACTTTTACACTTCAAATTCAATTTCGTTCTAAGACATGAAATGTTGCTAACCCTGTACTGTTTGTCTTTTTTTTTTGCCAGGGAGCAGCTGGGTACAGTAGAGAGGAGCAGGCAGAAGTACAAGGCAGCTCCACTCACTGTTGAGTTTGTCCCTTTCTTTTACCGTAAGTCTCTTGTTTTTCCCTCCATTTCTTGATCTCACCTTCTTTTCAATGTGCCAGATTGTCTGTGTGCCAAACTAAGTTAAACTAAAACTTTTATTGTAAAGTAGACTGAGACATAACCATCAGCTGCACATGATAGGCTCAATTAACCTGTCATAAAACAACGGTTGCTTAAATTATACTGTGTGACATTGTGTTAGCTTATTTGTAACCTCTTGTCATGCAATAGTACTGGCATACTTGATGTCCAGCCTCCTGCTTCAGTAGCCTCTTCTGGTGTGAATAAGGAAGCAATCGTCAGCTCAGCCAGCTACCGTAACGGTCACAGAACATGAGCTCTTCTCTCCTCTTCACTTCTTCTCAACCATCTTTTTTCTAAGAGCTCTCATGCCGTCACTCTCTGCCGTGCTTCCTCCTCCTCTTCCTCTCTGGGTCCTGTTGAATCCACTCTTTGTGTCCTTGGCGTGTTTGCCAGGGGTTGAGATGAGCAGATAGTGAATGGTGTCTGTTAAGCCACTTCAGCGACGCTGGCAGCCATTTTGAACAAATGTGCCCTTCTGTTCTATGTCATATGTGTGGCTGTTGTGGTTTGGCACTAATGATAACGCCCAACCAGATTGACTGTGTTAGTATCTTTTCGTGCCTTGTGTTTTTGTTTTATGTTAAACAACAACTTTATGAGAATACTGCAGGGAGACTTTTGATAAAATTCTGTTCTCTTTTCCATTTATTAGCCTCTTTCATGTAAGCTGCCATCACTGTTATCCTGAGATAGTAGAATGTAGTTAGGTTTTGGCATGACTGAGATAAAAAAGTAGACATCACGGAGCCACCATGTCAGATTTCTTCTCCCCAGTCGGACATGTTGACAGATGAGTTAATGGATGACTGGGGACCACCATGACCCAGAGGTTACCAGCAGGACCGCCTGTGTGTGTTTGTACTCTATGTGTGACAGCTGAGGTCCTTTCTTATCTAGTTTGCAGATTTCATTGACCTTCTTTGCGTGTGTAGAAAATAAAGAAGAGTCTTTGTCTGTGTTTGCCAACATCAGTGTTTTGTTTAGAATTAAAAGCACAGGAACTTCAACAGTTGGCTGTGAGCGATGGTTTTGTTTTGTCCTAATGCTGTATTTGCATAGCTGACATCATGCCTACACATCAAACAAATGCACTCATGTGTTGGTGTGTGTCTGTGCCCTCATTTCAGAGTGCTTCCAGGAGAGCGAGCACCTGAAGGAGAGTCTGAAATGCTGCTTGCTGCACCTATTTGGAGCCATAGTAGCCGGGGATCAGGTAAGCATCTAGTTGGCCCTTTAACTGGCAGGTCGCAAGCTTGATCCACTCAATAGAAAGGTTTCCGCTGCAGGAATGAACGTTTACAGGAACAGCCCCCTAATTGGCCCTTCCAGGCTTTCTGCTTCCTTTGCAGAGAAAGACCTGACAGCTTCAACTGTGACATTAAATCAGAGCACACCAAAACAATGACAGATAGGTCCTGGCCAGTGAGAATGTGGGAAATAGAACAATGGAAGTTGCTGTGTTAGCGTATATGGTGAATTTTATGTTTAAAATGTCAATATTTAAAAGGGGAAGGCTGCTACTCAATGTCAAGATTGCAGAAAAAACTGTGCTTGTCTTTTCTCAGTTTAACCAATCAGCATTGAGACCCACACAGTAGTTTGTCAGGGCCGCTCAGAAATACCAACCTTAGAAGTAGGTACTTTTTCCTCCCCTGAAAATGACACTGAAAAAGGCTCTACAGTGATAGTTCTGGTGGACGGAACAAGCAGAAAGGTTATCTGCAAGTTCCTGCAGTGGAAAAAGCTTTGGAGTTGTTTTCTGTTTTTTCAATCAGTTCGATAATTGTCGTATATAATACAATTTCCTTAAGCGTGTGGTCCTGGACATCTTCAGATGTCTTGTTTTGTCAGACTAGCTGTCCTGCACCCATATATATTTAACTTACTGTCACATACGTCAAGACAAATGTTTGTGTTTTGTTCATTTCTGTACTGTTCTGTTACAGAAAAGCATTTTTCTTCTACTTCTTTTCCATTTCAGTTTATTTACAGATTAGCTAAACTGGATATATGTTCATAGGGATAGTTTTGGATCTGGTCAGGCTAATTGTTTCCTCTTGCTTCCATTCTAAAGGCTAAGCCGGGCTTATTGGCTTCTGGCTATAGCAAGTGATAAAATAAGCAAATTTCTTAAAATGTTTACCTATTATTTTAAGCATTGTTCTTCTAGCAGTCAGCCTAGTTATATCAGCAGTATGGTTCATTCATCTTTAAGAGGACGTAAAATAATTAACATTAAAATGTTCTTATCTGCTGGTTGTTGTTGTTATTGCTCTGTTTGTATTCTGTTGCTGGAATAAAAGAATTGCCTTCCTGTTAATTGTCTAAGGCTGTGCTGTAGATGTGATATGTGTCCTCGGGCTTATGGTTTCTTTTGTTTTGCTGCATTTTTATAAGGGATTTGGTGACAAGTGCCACCACAACAGCAATGTTGATGTTAACCTGTGGATTTTTTTGTGAGCTCTGAACATATAGTATTGATTGCTTTTGTATTCTATGCAGTTACTATTATTAATTGCTATCTTTAGACATTTTGCCGTTTGGGGACATCACAGCTTTACTGTGGTTCATCTGGTGCCCATATCTTCACTGACTTGCTTTGACTCACCTCTATACCTTTCACTGTTTACCTCCCTCCATCTCTACGTCCCTGGCAGAGGAACGCTCTGCTTGCAATCTCTCCAGCCACCATGGAGGTGTTAATGCGGGTGCTGGCTGACTGCTCCATGGGTAGCTGCTCTTCAGATGAGGGTGAGGACTGGGACAGTGAGGCTCCCGACCGCAAGGCGCTGCTAACTTTAGGCTGCTTGAGGGAGGTGGTGCAGCGCCTCCTGGCCTCCAGCTCTGACCAGCGCCAAGTGGAAATCGCTTCCGTGCTGGAAAACTACTTCAAGCTGCTCAACTCAGACCCAGCGGCTGTCGTTGCTGCCCAACAGCAGCAGCAGCAGCAACAAGCCAAGGGCCGAGTACAGACGCTGGGTCGACACTGGGAGAGTCGATTTGTGGCGCTGCAAGTAAACATGCTAGGTAGGATCTTAATTGACAACAGAGACCTTAACCCTCTGAACCCCAAGCAGTTTTTGGATGTTTTTTGCGCCAGGATTTTTTTGTTTTTTAATGGAGTGTAGTTGCTGAAAGAATGAGATATTTCTATATCTCATTCTGTGCAATAAGACACTGAAATATTCCGATTTTTATCTTAAATTTGGTTATTTTTCCTGGTGAAATTGAAAGTCACACATAATTAGTTCAAAGAATGACATTTTTCCTATTTTTTTCTGATTTTTGCTAAAATAATTGGTGTAATTTTGGCAATTAAAAAAACAAAGGCTTTTCCAGCAGAGGTTCAGAGGATTAAACAACACAAAAATTGCCATTTCAACTCAGCTATTCCATTGTGCTTAGTCATGACATGGACTGAAGTCAAGCTAATGTGACCCTCTGTTTTTATTTCTGTCTCTCTCGATTACTCCTGCTGCCTTTCAGACACTATCAGGGACATGTTCCTGTGTTCAGACAGGCCAGTACTACAAGCCATCTTCCTCAACAGTAACTGTTTTGAGCATCTGACACGACTGCTGCAGAACAGCAAGGTAAAAGCACAGGCCTTCCTTCTATTTATAACCTGAAGATGCAGCTCAGATAGGATCTGGTGTTTGATAATTCTGAGCGAGTGTCTTGCTGAGTACTGGGAAAATTGAACCTCTCTCCGAATTCTGGTTGTTCCTGATCCTATGTAGTATCTGATACAACTAGATTCTAAGGCTGTATATACTGTATAGGAGGGTTCAGTGTGTAGCAGAGTAGGACATCTTGCTGCTTGTTTGCTGTTGTGTTTTATTCTTTATGTAAAGGGAAAAAAACTAACAATGGGTTTGATTATGGTAGACAGGCAGTCCAACAATGCAAAATAGTATCTAGCTTATTCATTAAAAAAATCATTTAAGTAAAACTCCAGCTGTGCTATAAGCAAAGCACATTTACTGCAAATTATATTGTGCTATAATAAGTGTATATTGAATACATTTAAACAAGATTGTAATGTTGAAGCTCACCAATGTGGAACTGAAAATAATTAGTTTTGGTATTGCTGAATATTTTCATCACATAATTGTAATGGATTAAAAAATAAGGAGTAGAAACGTCCTACGATTATTGCATCCCTGTTAAATCTGTTGTAGCTGAGGTGTTTTACAAGACGATATGTCTGGTCTATTTTGTATGTCCTGCTTACTTGTTCCAGTTTCAGTGTGAGAAGGAGCATTTAGCCCACCTTGCATGTCTACCTCCCCACAGCAAGGCTGGATCACCAACACACCTCCACACAGTGACCCCCAATAAGGGTTACAGCTTCTAACCTCTCACCCTCTCCTCCACTTACAACATCTTTCCTCCCCCTGCACCGTCCTCTATCTCTCCCTTGTCTCCATTTTCTCTCTTTGTCGTCCTCCCCACATGCCCTGTTGACATGTTGCCTGTTGTGTGTGTCAGCTGGTTAATGCTAGGTGCACGGCGGCAGACAAGGACCAGAAAGATATAACCAACAACAGGTTACTGACAGGAGAGAGGGACTCTCAGGTACCGCCGAGAAAGCCCTACCCCACCTCACCTAGCCTCACCTGACCCCCCACACCATCCACCTACCTACCCTGACCTTATCCTCATCTGCTGCTGCCAAGTCCCATCACCTTCACTTCACCTGAGCCACGTGGCCACTCCACAGCAAGACCCTGATGATGATTTCTATATGATATATTTGTAACTGGATCAAAAAAATCCTCTCATCAAATCACTTGATTGTCAAAGGGCTGGAGGACAGCACACTCTAAGTTGTGTGTTTTCAACACATTAGCACTGTTAAGCTAGGTTTTCACATGTTACTGGTTACACCAACTTGAAAGGTTCATTTTATTGATGTCAAAAACATTCCAAAATTAAATTTTAAGTAAGGCTGTGTTTAAGTTCATGTAATTGTTGTTGTCCCCAATGGTTTGCTTTGTTGCTTTATTGTTATAGTAGCTTTAACATGTGACCTGAGTGATACTTGGAGTGTATAGACCTGTTATTCGAAGGAACAGCTCAACATTTTGGCAAAATGTATTTTGGTCGTAACTCGAGAATATATACACAAATTATGACAAAATTTCAAACTGATGTCTAATTGGATAAAATAATGAATCGATGACATTTATACCCAAAAAGTCAACTTCATTGTGTCTCATAATGTTCAGCAAAAGCACTTGTCGTTGGACATTATTCAGTCCCATCACTCAGGAAGAGAAAGGGAGATAGTGACCATATTTCACATTTTGCTTACTGTAAAATGTGAAACAGTGAAAATAAATTCTTCACTGAAAGTACACGTCAGTATAATAACAACTTCCATTTTGCCAAAAAAATACATGCAATACCTTTCAACTGGTTCCTTTTTTCCATTTTGTTCGGCTGGACAGAAATGGAAGTAAAGTGCAACCTGACTGGTTAACAGAGGCATGGAACCATGAGGTGGTCATTTTAGTTGACGTGTGCAACCAGGAGGGTCTGACCTATTTCATTCCTGACTCTGAGCCTACACAGTTGCTGCTTTATTCACTGTCAGATTTACAAACTATCAATAAGAAAACAAAAAATACAGTGGAGAGTCAACCATCTCCTCCTACCAGCTGGTTGCAAGTGATGTTAGGTGAAGTAACAGTACCTGCCTGACACATTTAAGGCCTGTCTCTTGAATGGTTTACTGTCAACTATAGAATCATCTCTCAGAGAAAGGTCACTTGTTCCCCTCAGAGTATACCAGCTTTCATTCTCCTCTTTGTACTTTTTTCTCCTCACAGAGCCACTTCTATAAGGTATAATCTCTCCATTCATCTGAATAATGTGAATACAGGTGGACAAACCTGCATGAAGCCACACACTGGTGTTTCTTTGTTGTAGAGAAGCTGTAACCTGATGCAGTGGCAGATGCTGCAACTTGCTTGTCAAGTTTTATTGGATTAAGCTTTGGTTGTTTCCAAGGTAACCAGTAGAAATTTTCTGTAGAACCCTGCAGATTAAAGCATCTGTTTGGTTAAATTGGAGCAGAGAGAGATTTAAATGTAATGCAGATTTAATGGGAAAAACTGAAACTTGAAAACAGAATTCAAGCCAAGGTGCTAAATGGCCAATTAGCAGTGAAACTGTGGCGTCTTGCTGTGGAGTGACTTCTGTGCCTCCTTCCCAGCTATATCATTTCATTGATTTTATTTCCATTTTTCTCACACCTCCCCCAGCCCTCTTCACCCCCCTTGCCCCTTACCCTCTACATTGCCCTGGTTTTCTGCGGTATACTATGGGTTCAACTGGAATGCTATCACAAATGGCCTGGTGTGTGTTCTCACAGAGTTCAGTGGTTTGAGGTGATCTGGACTCCGTGACGCTGATCTAAGTGTTCAATTTTTGCCACAGTCCCTCTCCAGCTGGTCCGAGACTCAATCGACAGCTGAACGTTAATTAAATGATGGGTTCAGTGACCCAGAACATGTCGGACATGAGCAGGACAGAGCTGGATGGAGATGTGTTTGTGTTTTATGGGTTGCATGCCTTGTCTGTATGTGTTTGTGTGTTTCAGTGTGAGAAAAATAAGAGTGAGGTATTTCTGTTGCAGGCTGTGTGTGAGTGTGGTGTGTGTTTCTTTTCTTTTTTTTGAGCTTCCTGCTCCAGTCACATCTTCAGGCTATTAAAAGGATTGCTTTTTTACCTGGAGCAGAAAGACGATATTTTCCCTGATCTCCACTATGACGTCTGCAGTGCAAGTTTTGATGCCAGCCCCTACTGCAGTGACGAATAGGGTGCTAACCATCATCAATGATTTTACTCACTTCTTACAAACACTAATTGAATCAAACTCCAAGGCATCGACTTAAGATTCCCTTTTGTTTTTTTTTAATGTGACGCATGTTGTTTTCGGAGCATTAAGTACATTGATTATTTCAGAATTACAAACCTTGTGACTTTAAACTTACCTGCATGCTTGTTGCCCATATAAATAACATCCATCTGGTGTAAGAGGAGATTTGACTTGTGGCATCTTTTACTATCAGCCCTGCCCATTAGATGAATATGTTATTAGCTGTAGTTACTGAGTAGTTTATTTTTTTCAGGTGTTTCAAGGGCGATTAGACTCCCTTGCTGTAGCAACCATCAAAGCCCTGACAACAGTGATGCACAAATCGCCAGCTGCAAAGGTAATGGTTTTTGCTTGTTTTTTGCTGTATCCCTAAAATTCTACATTTGTATAAACTGTTGACATAATCTGGGAAGGCCGAGAGTTTAAATATACTTGGAACTTTATTTGTGTTGTACTTTTCTTATTGTATTCAACACTGTCAGTCAGACAAATCTGTTCAAGGCCAGTTTAAAAGGTTACATTTTTAGCTGACATGCTTAAGAAAACATAATGGACAAGTAGTGATGCATATTGTGAAAGGTAGTTCATTACAACAGCATGCTCTTGTACAAAGGCGTGGTGGGTCAGAGATGTATTCTTGAGGCAATGGGAAGCCAGCAGACAAATACTGAAATTGGGGTAATGTATTCTCTTCTCACAGTTCCAGTTAAAAGCCAAGCAAATGCGTTTTGGACTGACTGCAGACGAGTTAGTGCTTTTTACAGAGAACTTAATATAAGAAACATTTTCTATAAATTTATGGCAGAGGATTAAGTGTGGTTGCCAAGCTTTTTGATAAATGTCAGGCTTAGAGAGTGCGTATAATTATCTTGGCTTTGTCCTTGTTTAGTTGGAGAGCTGAAGTTTCATCATATGCAACATTTAATATCAAAGCCATCATTTTGGGTATTTAAAGTCCAAGAATCTGTAGTGTTGGCAGGATGATTGTATGATAATTGTATTCCATTTCCATAAAAACTGAACAATGTTTCAGGTCTGCTAATTATGTTACAAAGTAAATAGAGAAAAGGAAAAGAGTAGGGCCCAGACTCGAGCCTTGAGGCACACCACAAGTGAGTTGTGTAGAGAAGAGAATGCAGCTGCTCAGTTTACCCATGAAATGTGTGTTATAGCTGTAGGATATGAACGGCATTTTTTTGAGTCGTTCAATTTATTATGCACTATGTAGACATAAAAGGCTATTTATCAAAGTTTATTTGTCAAAGCTCAGATGCCATGGCGTTATATTTTTGCATATGCTTTTTTGTGTCACCCCTGTAGGAGGTTTTTAAGGAGAGGATTGGATACAATCACCTATACGAAGTGCTCATCTCTCTTGGCCAGCCATCCCGACTCCTCCTCAAAGAGCTAATGAACATGGTGGGAGAAAGATATTGGAAATCTTATTTACCTGTTATTGGCGTGTCTGCATCTGGATCTTTATTGGTTTATTTGAATTATGTTCTTTGGATTTCTGTTGTTACCTAATCCAGTAATCAACAATGTTTTGTCTCTGTATATTCTACACCTTCATTGTTGTTGGTGTGTACATTTTTCTGTGTCCAGGCAGTGGAGGGTGAGCACACCTCAGTGGGTCTCCTGGGCATCAGTAATGTGGAGCCGTTGCTGCTATTGGTCCAGTGGCTCCCAGAGCTGGACTCATCAGAACTGCAGCTCTTTACAGCAGATTGGCTCCGCCGCCTCAGCTGCCTCAACCGGCAGACCCGTGCCACCTGTGTCAACGCCACCATGGTCATGCGAGCTCTAGCTGCTCTGGAACGCCACCAAAGGCTCCACCGAGCTTGCGCTGAAAGCCTTTTGGGATTAGTGGGTTCGCTTGGCTCCCAGTCTTTGAGTGCCAGAGAACTGCTGGGACTCCTGCGCCTCCTTAGGCCTCCAGAGTCCAACCAAGCACATCCCTACGTAGGCCCTGCACTGAGAGCCCTGTTGGCTATGGTGCGCAAGCAGGGCCTGGAAAGTGCCATGCAGTACTTTGACCTGTCACCTAGCATGGCAGGGATTGTAGTTCCAACAGTGCAGCGATGGCCAGGTTCTGCCTTCAGCTTCCTCGCTTGGCTGTCACTGGACCAGGACCAGCTGGGCCCACCGAGCAAAGACAAGAGGAAACAGCTTTACAGGTGAGATGAAAAGCAATTAAAGCAGTTATTGCTTTATAAAGCAATGACTTGCTCTAAATTGTTGAAATCAATGTTAAAGGTGACATTTAAAAATAAGGTTTTTTTAGAACACCATGAGATCATGACTTTATGAAATTGTTGTGTTAGGGTCATAAAACCTTCACTATGCTATGATATTTGGCATATACTGTATACTACCATATTGTATGTTCTTGGCATATTTCTCACAGTTCTCAGGTTTGGACAGCCAAATATTTTTAGCAGCAGAAGTATGTTGTTTATGAACAATATTTTTTATATTTCTCCTGCACAGCTTTTTTACCCCAGGAGGAACTGGGTTTGAGGCCTTTATTAGCTCAGCGGGTGTGCTGGTGGTGGCTGTATGCACAAAGAAGGAGTATGTCACCGTCATGCTGCCTGACTACTGCTTCTGTGACTCCCTCTGGGTGAGTCAAGTTCAATGACATCATTTTTTGACATTTATTTACTGACAGGGTGGTGCCACTGAAATATGAAAATGCAGACCAGATTAAAAACTCCACAGCACATAAACACTGGACGCAGGTCTAACATTTTACCACTTCCTACCTTTCCTTGGACACGTTATATATAATTATGTATAGGAGAAAAAATTCTGAATATTAGTTTTATCGTGTAGCAACACTAATGGCACCCCTTATTTAAAAGATTAACACCTTTTAACCCGATGTCCTGTGGACTGATTAAAGAGAGCCGTGGCTTAGGATCAAAGGATTGTGTCTGAATTTCTGTCCACAGCACAGCATCGGTGTGGTGCATGTACCTGGAAAGAGGCCATTTGGACAAAGTCTTGTCTACATTTATGTGGATGGACAGCAGAAACTGTCTGCCCCCCTCAAGTACCCGACAATGACAGAGGTGAGGCCTGAACTCTTTCCTAACGTTTATCCTTCTTGGCAGCTTGCTCAACCAACCAGACTGTGTGTGTTTTCATTCAGTTCCTCCTCCAGTCCACCTTCATTTTTGCTGTTTCTGATATACTTTAGGTATGCTACTTGCATGTCATATTGGCTTTTGTTCACCTGCCCATATTGTTCTGCTGTCCTTCATCCACAGCCCTTCACGTCCTGTTGCATCGGCTCAGCAGGCCACCGTACCACCACTCCTCCACCCTCCCAGATCCCAGACCCTCCGTTCTCCTCCGCCACCACACCCACCACTCGCTCCTCACTGAGCGGTATCCTGTCGTCGCAGACCTGGGGGGGGCTGCTGGGGGGAAAGCCAGAATCTGTGACTAAACTCATCTCAGCAGGGACCCAGGACAGCGAGTGGGGAAGCCCCACATCCCTGCAGGGCCAGCTGGGAAGCGTCATGGTGTTTCATGAACCCCTGCAGCAAAACCACATTAAAGCCATCTGTAGTGCTGGTAAGCAGAGATGAGATGATGGAGGTAGAGGAGGAGGAAATTTTTTAAATTGACAGAAAAGTATGGTGGAATGAACAATTTGATGTGTTTGTTAGAACAGATAAGCAGCAACACTGTAACCAGTGATTACATGTTAGAATAGCATCATTGAAAGAGATACGGTTCATAAATTAAAGAATGTGTTTGTTCTTTCTTCCTCCGTCTTAGATCCTAACTCTCATTTTTCCTGCTTAGGTCCAAACTGCATCTCTCCATTTAAAGCCCAGGAATCAGAGCTTGGCGATTTTTCGACCAAATTGCTGCTGCACTACTCACCCAAGGTGATTGGACCACTTCAACCATTCTTTTTTAAAGCTATGAAATCAGCTACATATTGAGTACAGTGGATGTGATTGAAGAGGTTGGATCAGTGTGCTTTAAATCAAATTAAAGTTATTCCTGAGTGTTCTTAAAGTATCCAGTAGGTTTTATCTAAATAAATGATCAGTTTCCCTGATTTTTCATTTTTATTCACAGAATTCTTGGTTACTCTTAGCTAAACATGGTACTTTTGTTAACAGGCATGTAGAAACCCCATCTGTCTGGATCTGTCTCCAAACATGCTGCATGGACGCCTAACAGGGAACAAAGTCGTCAACTGGGATATCAAGGTGCAGCTCATGCTGTCATGTAACTGTTCTGTGCACAGAGGAATATTTCCACATATTACATGGACAAACTGTATATGCTATGTAAATGTATTGGTCTATGCAGGATATGATCAACTGTGTTGGTGGCGTGCCAGTCCTCTTCCCTATATTGGAGCAGTTGACCCTGGTGACCCCAGATCAACAGAACAGCGATCCTGCAGCTGGATCAGATTTCATCACTCCTGATGTGACCACACCAGCAGATGGAGATTGGGTCATTCTCCCATCTAACAGGGCCTCAGGTCTGTTCTGCAGGAATATATGTATATTTTTTCCACATTTCACTTTTGTATCAATTGTATTGCGAGTCAAGATCATTGTGTCTATAAGTAGCATGTGGGAATAAATGTATGTTAATTTTCTGTTTCAGAGGCACGCCTGGAGAAGAATCTGGTGGCGACTTTCCTGTTAGTGCTGAAGCATTTCCTGCAGAGACACCTGATCAACCAGGAGAACCTGCTGCACTCGCATGGCGTTGGAACACTTGGAGCTCTGCTGCAGAAGGTCTGTGTTCAAGTTTGATTTTGCACATGGTTAATATTACCTGTGTGTCAGGGTGGAATTATGGGCACTTTGTACAGAAAGAGACCCATCAAATTCAGTCACAGTATCTCTTATGTCTACTTGACTCACACACAAATCGACACCTTTAGTTAACCCTCTGAATCCCAGAGTCTGACAACTGGTTCCAAAGACATGTTATCTTTAAAAATAATCATAAAAATTTAATTTCAGGAAATGCAAAAACAGAAATAATCATTGGGTTTTCAGCTTTTCTACTGTCTTTAAAAATATGATGTGTGATGTAAAATTAAATCTTCAAATATTTTTCCACAATCATGTCATTCTACATGTCTCATCCAAGAATTTGCCAGAAATATATAATTTTCACCAGATCCTTTGAAAATCAAAAAGATGTGTTTTCACGGAGCTGATTAGACAGTCATTTACAGAGCAATAAAATAAGTGCAGTATGGCTCAAAATGGAATCCAGAGGAGATTACCGGTAAGTTGTTAGAAGATACATCTATCTACAGTGTTTAGAACCATATTTTTTCCAGTATTTGTAATGCCCTTGAGCACTTAGAAGAATGTTGGACATGTGGATTCTAGGTTTTAGCAAAACATTGGTATAGTGAATAAGTACAGAAGGTTAATAAATATTTCTGTAATCTGAGCATTGTGCTGTTTTCGTGTTATTACTAACCTTGTATTACTTTCATCTCTTAGTAAATGTCTGGGAAGAATGATTTTGCTGCACTGAAATGTTTACAGCTTAGATTACAAGAAGCAGTTTACACCAGAAACAGAAATCTGCAGGTTGTGACCTTTTAAAGAATCGAAAATAACCTAATTGCCGTGAATGTAGGTGTTCCCTGATACTTGAAACCCTGCATGAGTCACACAAATAAATTTCAGCTCAGATGTAATTGTGTGTGTCAGCGTTTAGCAGAAGCGTGGTGTGGTGGTGTCCCATTTTCCTTCCTGCAGTTATGTAAAATGGAGGAAGGATTGGGATCTGTTAAGGGAAGTTTTAAAAGCATTTCGGGCTCATATGCACAAAGACTGTCTGGACTTTTTTTTTCAAAACTGAGTGTATTTTAGAAAAATGCATTAATTATACGAGACCATGCCAGAAGGACATAAGCCTCTTTTGTTTTTCACCCTATTCAAACTGGATTAGTTTGACTTTGAGAGGGCTTGTAGTGAAGGAATTAAGGGTCTCTGATTGACTTCACTTCATTTGTGATCCAAAAGGCCCCATATCCCCTTTGCATTGCTCATACTGCATTAGAATGGAACCTCCACCTGCAGAATTTAATTCACCTCAAGTGCTTTCTGTCACTGTCTGTAGGTTTTTCTGTTTTTGTTCAGTATGTCTGTGTTGCTCCTCTCCTTTGTCCGTGCCCTTCATGTGCTCATTCTTTATTCCTAAGCTCTCTTTCTTCCCCTTTTCTCCTCTGTCTTTTGTCTGCTGCAAGTGCCTCTGTATTTATTTGTTTAGCGAGGGCTTGGAAATACCACTGAGTCAGCTTTTACACCATGGGAAAATAAAAGCCTCCACAGAGACCTAGATAAAATGAAAATGTCTTAGATGCGGTAATAGTTGCTCGAGGGAAAATAACCACACCCTGTAACTGGTAAATATCCAAATAAACCACTAATGTGTTTCGCTGTCCTTGCATGTTCCTTATCTGTTTAAGCCGACAGAATTATGGGTGTCACATTGCTTCATGCTTGCTTGTTAATAAGCCTCATTGTGGTTTATGTGTGTCTCTTTAACAGGTTCATTTTCATATCGTCTGTGTAGCCTACTGTACTCTGACTCCTCTGTGTGTCATCATTTTGCATCTGCACCAGTAAATATGGGTATATTTGAGCTAATAGTGGTGTATTTACATATGTTGTTGGTGTGTGTTTAGCTGCCAGCAGGTCACGTGGACGTCAGCGTGCTGGTTGCTATGCAGCTGCTGATAGAGCAGGTGACTTACGAGAAGAACCAGGCTCTGCTGCAGCAGCTTCACACACATCTACTGTTCAACTTCAACATCTGGAACAAAGGGGACTTCCCTCTGCGCATAGGTTAGATTTACATGTTTGTATTTGAAAACATCTGTAATAATAGTTGCACCAAATGTTAATCTTCAAAGGTGAGAGCAGGTCAAACTCAAAGACGGGAAATTAAGTAACTGATTATCTCAGATGAGTGCCAAGAGTATGAGAAATGTAAAGGCTAAATGGTAATGGAAAGAATACATGTGAAAATGTCCGAGCCAGGATTAAGGATGCTATTGTTTTAAATACTCCTTTATAATTTTCCCTACATTTTCAGTTTCCCTGTCTATTTATACCTATATTCTCCTCATTTAATTATATTACAAGAAAGTGTGTGTCTGTCATTAAGACAGTTGTGTTCTTATTTCTTTTCTTCTAATGAAGGTCATATCCAATACATGTCCACTGTCATCAAAGACAACAGGAAGCAGTTCAGGAAAAAATATGGAGTCCAGTTTCTGCTGGACACCGTACGCCTCTATTACGGGTAAAACTCCATTCTCCGGAATTCATCTCTCTCTATTTTTCCCCCAAGTATTTCACAAAACACCATCTATTCTGTACTTTAGGAGGAACACAAATAAAGAAAGTGACCTGAGTGAGGATGACATTCGTACCATCCGGGCGTCTCTATGTGGCCTCATCAAGTACTACATCAGCAAGGGCATGTCACAGGAGGAGATGCACAGCCTTCTCGGATATATCGCTGCAATAGGAGATGAAGACCAGGTAAGAGGCACCTTTAGACCTTAAAATACATTTTAGAGGGAGGAATTTAGTGCCGTTTTCTCCATTGCATTGCTGCTAAATCATCACTTCTCTCTGCCTGCTTATTCTGTTGTACTCTGTCACTCAGCTTAATAAGACTGTCCCTAACAAGGACCAGAATACCCCCTAAATTATACCACTGGGAGTACAGTATTCACCATGAACCCAAGGTTAATTCTTTTCAGCCTTCCAGGGAGCCAGTCAGCAGCTAGCAAAAAAAGACTCTCAGATGTGTCAGGCCGGCATCTAAGAAATTTGGAGTAGGTCAAGTTATTATTAGTGTACACTTGCCAGATGACCCATTTATTGTGAAACTGGTTAATCCCAACAACTCCTGCCATCAGAGGATTTCATTGTTAAATGAGATGACCTTTTTCTACAGGATTTTGAGTTTCCAGTCGAGACTTAGTGCAGCAGTGCCTGTACAGGAAGCTGTCTGCTCATTTCCTGCCTGGCAGCTGTTTTGCCAGCATTTGTCTTTTTGCATTATTTTAAAACAGTTTTCCTCTCTGTAAGCTATATCCATTATTGACTGATGGAATTTTTGCAGGACTTGGTGAAATTCACTTCCTCCTGCTGTCACACATCTCTCCCTTTCTTTAGTGCCGTCTCATTTTGTCTGTCACTTTGCATAGCCTTGTACCCTGTAGTTTTACACACTGATCAGCAGCTACATAAAAACAACCTGTCTAATATTATGTTGGCTCATCTTGTATCCCCAAAACAACTCTGACCCCTTGATGCCTGCACAGAATCTTAAGGTGTCCTGTGGTATTTACCGGCAAGACTTTATCAGATTCTTTAAGTCCTGGAAATTGGGATGTGGCGACACAATGCATTGGACTTGTTCTTCCAGTACACAGATGCACGGGTGGAGATCTGTTGAATTTAAAGGCAATGTTTGCAGAGTGGCAGGGCACATTGTCGTCCTCTTAGAGGGAATCAGGGAATAATGTTGCCATGAAGAGGTGTACGTAGTCTGCAGCAATGTTTAGCTAAGTAGTACATGTCAAAGTAACGTCCATATTAATGCAGAACCCAAGGTTCCCAGTGGAACATGGCTCAGAGCATCACGCAACACACCTACAAAACATGGTTCATAAGACAAGACCACCTTCTTCCATTTCACCATAGTCCAATTCTAAAGCTCATGTCCATTGTAGGAGCTTTTGGTGGTGGCCAGTGGTCAGCAAGGACACTAACTGGTTTTTGGCTGTTTAGCTCCATATGCAGCAAGCTGTGATTCACTGTGTATTCAGTCACCTTTCTATCATAGCAGAATCAAGGTTTTCAACAGTTTGTGCTACAGTAGCTTTTCTATGTGTTCAGGGAGCCTTGGGCACCCGTATTGCCTAGAGCACTGAACAAAACCTGCTGCTGCTGTTGAAGATGTTCTGTCCCAGTTGTCCATCACAGTTCCTTGCCAAAGTCAGTCAGATCCTTGCACTGCCCGTTTTTCCAGCTTCCATCACATCAGCTTCAAGAACTGATGGTTCACGGCTTGCCTAGTATATCCCACCTGTGGACATGTGCCATTATAGCAAGCGAACCAATGTTACTCACCTCAGCTGTGTGTGGTTTTAGTGTTTTGACTGATCAGTGTATGTGGAAGCTTACATCACCCACTCTGAACATATGGTCAATATAATCACTTTATCCTCCTTTACTGCTTGGCATCTGTCAAGTCTCTGATACTATTTATTTATTCATTAGGCCAAACTGAGTTTTCAGATGCCATTCTTAATAATTTACATCTTAAACATTATCTTTATAGTGCTCAGTGAAACATTTTCTTGTTATTACAAATGTTGTATATAAATAAATATTGTATAGAGCTTTGACTAGTGACTATTTTCATTATGAACTGATACATTTTTTCATGGATCAATCAATGGTTTGGTCTATAATATCATGAGAGCCCAGTGTGATGTCTTCAAATGTGATGTTTTGTCCAACCAACATCAACAATATTACAACACGGAAAATCAGCAAACCAGAAAGTATTTTCTTTTAATAATGAGTAAACAACAGAACTAATCCATAGACTATTAAAATTATTGCAGATGAATGTTCTGTGATTTATTATTGCTTTATTGACTCCATGTAGCAGCTCTTCTCTTGTAATAGAACTACTGAGGCTAACTGTATTATTCTTGATTTACATGATACATGCATAGTTAGTAGCCAGTTTGCTGTCTTTAAATGCATGATGTTTTTTATAAAACAAAGTAAAAGTCTTTTCAAACAAGCAAAAAGTACACGCTTACTGTAATATACTGTAGCTGAATGAGCTAATTCTA
Organism: Dascyllus trimaculatus; assembly: GCA_024666655.1. Taxonomy (NCBI): domain Eukaryota; kingdom Metazoa; phylum Chordata; class Actinopteri; family Pomacentridae; genus Dascyllus; species Dascyllus trimaculatus. Next base: position 19,031,630 of record CM045468.1, read on the forward strand.
GCTGTGGTTGTGTGTGTTGCAGCTGTGTGGCCTCCTGGAGTTGTTGCTCAGCCTTCTTCAGAGCAGTCCAGCCAGGGACCAGCTCTTCCTGCTCCTCTTTGAGCCCGGGGCTGCCGACTGCTGCTACGCTCTTCTTCTCAATAACAAACACTCAGATCGCCTCAGAGAGCTCGTCTTTAAGGTGGGTTACAGCCAGATACACCTGGGACGCACCAGTTAACCTAATGCCTCTCACTGTGTATGGTATTGCTCGATGGTGTTTGAAAAGCTACCAGTAGTTTTGTAACTCCTGGTGTATGCTGGGCATAATAGTGGATTTTAAAGTCAGGAAAGCCAGAACAACTGTCATGGAATTTTACAAAGGTTTAATTTACAGAATAAAGTGTAAGTTTTCTGACAGTGTTAGTACAGAGTCTACCGATTTCATTCACACACATGTAAACGTGACTTTTGAGTGCAGGTTTTTAACAACTCTACCAAACATCTTACCTCAGATGCTATATAATGTAATTCACATGCAAATCCACTGATCCTCCTCTACAGGAATATGACAAAATGTATTATTGCACTGTAGTGATTGTCTTTTTCTCTCTTTACCTCTGTGCAGCTGTTTGAGCGCATGTTGCGCTGCGACCGCGTCTATGAGAAGAATAAGCAGCGACTGCGGCTGAGGGAAGCAGGTTACGCGGGTCTGTCGCTGCTCTTCTCCGAACTTCACATCACTCCCACCCTGATTCGCTGTCTCCTCAACCAAGTCCTCCATACAGGTTAGTGTTTGCGTTTTACATTACTTTAGTCTGCTCTTTGGTTGAACTAGTGTTACCTTGGCATTATTTTGTGAAGATTTAAAAGATTTTTGACGATATATAATTGCTGCAGTAGGGCTGTCACTACTACTCATCAGTCTATCTTATCTACCTTTAAATCCTAAAGATACAGTCCAGGGTGAAGGTCTATAGCTAGTCAGTGAACAGGGCTGCTCATTCTTTGTTGTCTATTAAGGCCAGTGCCATTACGTGATTACTCCCTGAATTAATGTAATCAATTTTGTTAAGCCAAAACTCATTAGTCATTTTCTTTATATGGAGGAGCAACATGGACTAAGCTTAAATTTGACTCCACACAGGACAACACTGGTGCTGAAGACTGAATCTCTTTGTCAGGAAGCTGAAAAATATGTCTTAAAAATACTTTGGAACAGGCTTTATGCTGAAGGACATAATTGCTCCCCTGTCTGTTATTAGGGAGAAAAACAAACAGTAGCATTAGCACATGGAAGCACCAATCAATAGTACTGTATACAGCTGCACAAATGTTAAGGCTTATGTGTGTTTGTGTGTGTGTGTCTGTGTGTGTATCTCCAATCTGCAGATCAAGTAGTGAACTACAAGGACCTGATGGCTCTGGTCCAGCTTACTCACCGGGCTGGACCCAGTGTACGGCTCATCGTCTGCAAGAGGGTGAGGGAACACCTGCACTTATACATGCACACAGTCGCGCTATTAATTAGATATATTGAACAAGAGCAGACACAGGAAATGACTGAGGGTTCCAGCAATCAATTAATGATGCTTTCTACTTTACTTTCTATTTCCTGTCTTCTCTTTATGCCCTGTTTTCTTTCTTTATTATTTTCTTACATCCCTTTCACACACTCTCAACATTTCCCGAACTGCAGCAGCTCATCTAACAGCTGTGGCTGCTGCTTTTTGCAGTTTTTAAAACCGCTCTCTGTAAATAGATAAATAAGTGCTATTGGTGCTGATCTTGATGACAGTGCATTTTCTTTGACTGTTTTACAATAGAAGCCAGTTTGCCAGTTTTCATGTAAAGCAGTAGGAGATCTTAGGAGAGATGTTGGGTTAGCATTAGCAACCGCTAACTGTAAACAACAGCATTTATACCGTTCTCTGTGCATACATGGCACATTGAACCCCACAGAGGAATAGGGAAGTGAGACTCCACTATTAACAGTATAAACTCCTGTGTACAGAAGTCATTATTGAACATAAATACATTGAATGTCTTGCTGAAAAAACTGACCATAAAGAGCAGGCGTGGGCAATCCTGGTCCTCGAGGGCCACTATCCTACATGTTTTAGATGCTTCCCTCTTCTAGCACACCTGATTCAAATGATCAGGATCGTTATCAGGCTTCTGCAGAGCTTGATGATGAGCTGATCATTTGAATCAGGTGTGTTGGAAGAGGGAAACATCAAAAACATGCAGGATAGTGGCCCTCGAGGACCAGGATTGCCCACCCCTGATAAAGAGTATGAAAGCCAGGGACTGACTTTGTAAACAAATTTAAGGATTATAGCATTAAACTGATCAGTTTAATACCATGTGTTTGCTCTATTCTTGTGCTTTTATCTGGTTTTCTTGGCTGGTGACAATATAGTAGTTACTTAATTTTTATCCCTCTAACATTCCGAATACATATAATACCATTAACAGATTCTGTGTGTGGCAGTACTGCATTTTAAATGATTTCAGGTATGATTAAAGTGTTGAACTTACAAAACACCAGTTTAAGAAATTACTATTATAATTCATTGTTTGAACTTTCGAAGTTTAAGTTTAGCTGTGAAGATTGTTTTTTTTTTCCATCATTTGCCTCTTGATGTTACATAACTCTCTTACCCTGCAGTTATCATTAAAGTTTAATCTTTTTCCTCCTCTGTCTTCAGGTGTACCAGCTGCTTCAGTCCCAACAGGATGCTGCCGTCCAGATCTCGAGGCAGCAGTGCTGGCAGGACACCCTCATGCGTCTGTACCTTCGTGGTGATGGATCCTTACCACTGCGTAGCTCTGACACCATCAGCACATGCAGCCTGGACCTGAATCGGACCAGCGTCAGCACTAACCGCCTGGAGCTGCCACTGGAGAGGAGGGGGCGAGCAGGCAGCGCTAGCCGCCTGGATCGACTGGAGGATGACCGGATCAGCATTGGTGACACTCGCTCTGTGGACAGCCTGGAGAACGGCGACGTCATCTCGCTGCTGGACACGCCATCTTCCTCTGCCTCGACCGAGCCACAACTACACGTCAAGCCCTGGGTGGTGGGAAAATCAGGGGGCTTGACGCTGGATCTGTCCCATCTGCAGGCCTATGAGGGCGGGGAAAGTGGCAGCCAAACCCCTGGCAGCATGCCCAGTACACCGTCACCACTAGAATCCTCAAAGCCTTTCCCAGGAAGCTCCGGGGATCGAGATGCAACTTCCTCCCTGACTGAAGACAACTTCCTCTTCAGTGACAACATTTCACTGGGGGAATCCTTCAACAACGCTGAGGTGAGTTTGGAAATCACATGAGTCTGGCAGGAGTTGGCACTGGCTCTTCTACTACTTCTACTGGTCATATTCTATGGTTTGTTATTGTCAACAGATCCATGAAAAGACCAACTGGGGCTCGATGATATAACTGAAAAATGTATCACGATAAAATGTTAAATTCCAGCTGACATCAAAGATTATTAATGATTTTTAGAAGAAGAAAAAGGTTTAATTTAAATATAACCACTTCAGTTTATTTGTTAAGGTTCAATTTTAATGTCAGTTCAACAATAAAAACACACACAAATAAACAAAACGGCATAAATAAATGGAAATAGCTAAACAGAAATAAATAAGGAAAAAGGAAGGATTTCACCTTGATATATGTTCAGTCAAGAAAGCAAGTAAAAAACTGCCACACTACGGTGGCTGATAAGGTTCCTTCATCAAGGCCGTTTGTTTCTATTGATGACATTGATTGTTAAAAATACATATACATACCTAAATTTAAAAATGTGTTCTTCAGCTAACATTTCTTAATCAAGAGAAAATAGATCCTGTTTTGGGGGGATTTTTCTCAGTTGTGTATTTGGGACTCTAGTGAGACTAGATTTATTGCAATAGGGTGGTATATGTGGGACTGACACAAATAAACTACAGTGTGTGAGCTCGCTGTAATCAAGGAACATGTATTCCAGTGCAATGGAGTATTTTTGGACAATAGAGTGACACACACACACACACACACACACACACACTACTTACTTTTGGGAGTTTTTCTTTAGGGTTAACTGAGGTTTAATAAACCCAAGTCTAATTTATAGTTGTACATTTAGTGCTCCACCTTCGCTGATGTCATTTTAAAACTGTAACTACATGTCAGTCTTTCAGTGGTTATGAAGAATGGTTGCTTGTATTTTCTCTTAAAAGTCTCTGATGGCGGTGGAGACTGAATGAAGTAAACATTGTCACTGCACAGAAATAGTCTGTTCCTGCATCGGAACGAATGATGACACAACCTGAAACAGAAGCTGCCTTAATGTAATGTCAGTTCTACAAAAATGTTGTAGTCCACCTTCACCGTATATCAGAAGTAAATAAAGATAAATAAACTGGAAAATATATTTTGCGTAATCTTGCAGTAGTGGTATCAGCTCAGTAGGTGAACTCTGACAGTAAACTATAAACCTAAATGTTGCATCAAGCATGAATCTGGCAGAGATGGTGGTTGGCATATGTTACAAATTTCCTTGCTGAGTGAAAGCTTTCCAAAAATATCATAACATGCATTTTTAATATCAACTACAGTTAGCTCTAAAATAGTTGACCACAACCTCATGTCCTCATTTCATGCAGTAGTCAGTATTCTGAGGCTGCCTTAATGCTGCTAAACAGCCAGAGCTTCCATCTCAGTGGGTGAAATGTCACTGCCACCTCAGGGAGCCCAGCACTGACTGACTTTCATCTAATGCTCTCTTTTCGTCATTTCACGGTCTCACTGGAGGGGCAGAGGTGGAAGAGAGATAACCTGTCTCCTCCCACAGCAGGGTGTTGTCAGTTACAGCATCGAATGCGTCATCTTAGAAGTAGCGTTTGAGGAATGTGTCAAGTGTTTGATCTTCTCAGCAGCATGAATTTAGTTTAAATGTGAATGTCCTGTCATTCAGGACAAGGAGGTTTATATCACTGACACATTTAAAGGACGATCATACTGAAGCTGTAGAAGTACTAAACAGCAGTAACTATCAAAATAAAGAGTACCCACTTAAATAACTGCTGTTAATATTCTTTTAAATTAGTTTCTTTGTTGGATAGTAAATGTGGAGAGAGAGCAAATGTGAGGAAAGCGAAAAGGGGAATGACATGCAGTAAAGGCTGGAACTTGCAACCAGAGACTCAATGCTTGAAGGCATTGAGGTCTGCACACTAACCACGTATCTATGAGGTTGCCCCTGCAGTTTTACAGTATTCACCAGACAGTTGAATAAAGCTTCATTTGATGATCTAATCATAACCCTCTTTTTGGTCTGTTGTTGCCCTCTAGCGGGCAGAGGAGGAGCTGTGCAGCATGCTGTTGGAAATCATCCTGTGTGTGATGTGGCGAGGCGTAGAGGGCTCTGATGATTCGGCGTGGCTGGACCGAGGCCAGGTCTTCTCAGCTCTCACCAAACTAGGAACTGCTAATGAGCTGATGCTTCCTGTTGACCAAATCAAGCTCAGGTCAGCCCTTTATTCAAGTGACAACAGCACGAGTCAAAGTAGAGGCTGAAAAAATGTTGAATGCTGCCAAAGACAGGCTTAAAAACAGCATCTCACACTCCCTATATGCAATCTCTTTCCCCTTTAGTCTAATGGAGCGTATGTTGGAGTGGGCAGTGAGTGACAACCGCGAGGCATCAGCTGCTACGTTACCACAACACACAGAGAATGCAGTGCGGTTGCTTCACATGGTACAAGACTTCTTGCAGGCAGAGGGCCTGATCAACCCAGCGCTGTGGACAGAGAAGGTGCTGGAGGAAACTGTGACGCTGATGGACAGCCTCATGGTGTGGTACTCTGCTGGCACTCAGTGGTTCCAGCTCTCACAAGTTGGACTGAGACTGCTGCTGGGTTTCATGGCTCAGGAAGATCCTGAGGTAAATGCTCCTTTGTAGTTATCCACCATGTCTACCTTGTTCAAATTGTTTAGGGTTTTTTCTAGTGAGTTTTTTGTACAAAGCAATCCCATACACCCACAATAATACATTACCTCTGTCCCAGGTGTGTGCCATGGCCACTGCCAAGCTCAATGGCATCCTGCAGACCAAGGAGGTGTCCAGCCAGGATGAAGCCTGCTACCTGTTGGGGAAGGTGGAGGGAATCCTGCGGCGCTCCATCCAGGAGCAGACTGAAGAAACATACTCTTTCCTGGTTCCACTGCTGCGAACGCTGCTCTCCAAAGTCCACCGACTCCTCTACATGGAGCTGCACCTGCCTCAGCTCCCTGACACCAACGGAAGCCCGTCTTTCTTTGAGGACTTCCAGCTGTACTGCAACTCTCCCGAGTGGCGTGTCTACCTCGACAAATATGTATGAGACATTTTTAGTTGTTAATTTTACTGTTTAGGGAAAAATGTAACTTTTTGCTCATTTTCACTGTCATTTGTCTTTAGATTATTCCGTACATGAAGCAGTATGAAATTGAGATGTTCAGCCAGGGTCATGAAACAATGGCTCTGTACTGGAAAGAGTGCTATGAGGCCTTCATGGTCAGCTTGCATAAGAGAGAGAGGGAGAGGGGTGAAAGCAAGATCCGCTTCCAGGTTGGTTGGCTTGTACTGAATTAATAACAACTACACACAGCTCTTCTACTCTGTTAAGAACTATGCAAAACTTCTCCCCTTTCTTTCATCTTTCAGGAAGCCTTTGTGGAGCCTTTCTCACGCCGTGGACGCCAGGAGAACCTGCGCTACAACAGCATGTTGAAGCAGCAGCACAGCCAGAACAGTGCCACTCTGAGGCAGTGGAAGGCAGCACGACGAGGTCTGGTGTGTGAGAGAGGGCCCTGGTCTGACAGGTACTCACATCAACCGCTCTTTCTCTTTGCAATTCTTGTGTTTTCCACTATAACGTCTACTGTAGAATAAGAGCTTTAATTAGAATAAGCTACTACTTTGGGACCAATTCAGTTACTAAGACAAGATGAGAACAGTGGCAGTGGTGGAAAAACCTATATGATAAATATAGATCGAACATGTGCAGATTTAAATAATGACTGGCTTTGTTTTATAACTGTGTCCTGTGACCATTTGTAACAGGCAGCAGGATGAGATGCACTGGAGGGTGTCAAGTGCTGAGAACTATTCCCGCATGAGGCTGAAGCTGGTCCGTAATTACAACTTTGATCCTCACCGAGAGGCCAGCGCTCTGAGAGACAACCTGGGTAAGCCAACACTGTCTCTCTGAGCTTTACGCTGGTTTTTTTGGAATCTGTTGTGACTTTAGACTAACACCTGATAGTTTCATTGTCCCTTTAAAGAAATGCAAATTGGAATATTTTGATTACATTTAAACCTATTTTGCACCTCAGGGGCTATATCTGGCGTCTAAAGGACTTGCTCCACCAGATGGATTTAGAGGATGGATGTGATGATGAGGGATAAGTGTGTGTACAGTATGTCATCATCCAGCCTCCTCTTGATAAACAGATTAAAAAGGACTGACCTTGAAAATCCTCTTTAAGCTGAACTTATGTCTATCTACTTTACAAGGAGGATGGTCTATTCTGCTTGGAATATTTTTCCTCATTAAGTTGCATGTGAGCAAGTTGGAAAATCAGGACTTGAGCACACATGATTTAGTTTTATATTATTAAAGTACATTTTCATTAGCAATGATGTAATGATGATCCTCACTATAGTCTCCTGTCCGACATCAAGTGCATTGTTTTGGCACATAGTCACGTACAGTTAAGAGTTCACATTGCACGCTGATATAATGTGTGTAAGTCGGTTCCGATTCACAAAGGCAGAACTATGTACGAACACTTTTAATGCACATACAAAACAGACACCTAGTGGACCATTAGGAGATATTTCTCCAATTTGACAAACAGTATAAAGGATTAGAAAGACAGACTGCTTCTATATGAATGCAAAAAACAAACTGTTCGGGATTTTTTAAAAAACATATTGATTTTTAAATTTATAGGATTTCAAACTCAGCCCTGAGGGGCTTTGCACATAATGAAGTGACCATGTTTCATATCCCAGGTTCAATATAAGTGAAAACACTCTCTGACAGCAAAGTAAAAGGAAAAAAAAAAAATTTGCTCCTGTACGAGAAACCACAAGAATCTAAACTTCAGCTTGTAGCACATATTTGATTCACAAGTGAGCAAGTTTAAATCTTTAAAGCTTACGGAATTAGAATGCTGAACTGAGCTAAAAATGCAAGATGTTACACCCTTGCCAGGTATGTTTTTGTAAGTTGTCAGCTCTTGACAACTGTGCTGGGAAGTTAATTTCCAGCACTGCCATGTGATATTAACTGCTGCACCATCTCTGGATGCCTCCTCTCAGTTTTTAATCCCTGCTTGTCTCACTTGCTTTATTCAGGTGTCCATCAGCAGCGTGTAAACCCAGAGCCTCTGCTACTGGAAGCTGTGAAGCAAGTCAAAGTCAGTGATCTGGAAGATGACATCCTGGAGCTGCCGGAGGACGACCCTGCTGCTGCCAACAACCAGTCAGTCACCAAACAATACAACCACAAAACAACATAACAAAAGAGCGATTTCACTAAATAAAGACTTAGAAACAGCATTTCATTCTCTCTGTGTGTCCTGCAGGGTTGAAGCAGAGGACGCAGGCCAGAAGGAGAAGCTGGTGCTGTGGGAGGATTGTGAGCTGGTGACGGTGGTGGACGTGGTGCCTGGTCGTCTGGAGCTCACCACACAACACATCTACTTCTACGACAGCAGCCAGGAGAAAGAGGAGGGTGAGCAGACAGGAAGGGAGGTGATGATAAAGCATAATTAGCCTGTTACTTACAATAACTGTCTCCTCTTTTCCTTAAGGAGTGGGCCATGACTTCAAATGGCCCCTGTCGCAGATCCGGGAAGTCCACCTCAGAAGATACAACCTGCGGCGCTCAGCTCTGGAGATCTTCCTCATTGACCAGACCAATTACTTCCTCAACTTTAAAAAAGAGGTGATGAGCCACAAGCATAACTTGACTACAGAGTTGATTAATATTAGTTTGCAATTTGAAAGTGACTAGAGGAAAAAAGTATCCTTTCTTGCCAGTAACTATGCTGCATAAACATATGATATATAGAATGTAATTTCTGCTGTTGAAAACATTTTTTTTAATAGGTGAGGAACAAGGTCTACAGCCGCATGTTACTGCTGCGATCCCTCAGCCTTTATGGAACCCGCTCACCTCAGGAGCTCCTCAAGGCCTCTGGACTGACACAGGTTATTACAGATATCTGTCTTAACACATGAAGGCTGCTATAAACCATCTACAGATCCTATGAGAAGCCAAAATCAGCGCCATGCTAGTCTGTCCTCAGTATGTTCTGACTTCCTTACCGGTCTGTTACTCCCAATTGCCCATTGGTTCCCACTTAAGATTGATTGAAAACTACATTACTGATGTATTCACCAGTGTTCAAAATTATGTAATGATTTCCTAAGTTTACTGAGCACATTACTTTTAAATGTTACTGAACTAGGGGGAAATAGTGCATTTGTTGGGGACAGTGATCTGCAGTAGCAGTAGCAAGGTATTTGCAGCAGCAGATGGTGAATGTGGAACGGAGTCAAAATAAACCACTGTGTGCGTTCATGGTAATGAAGGGATGTGTCATCCAGGGCTCACTGATTTGTGTTTTTTTTTACCATACATTCATTGTTGTTTTGGTCTTTTCATGGGATTTGTAGATGACGAAAACAATATTGAATATCACCAGGCTTGTGAACACTCTGAACCCCAAACCTGCCAGCAAGTTTGAAAGGCATGTTATCTTTAAACATTACCTAAATTACACCAATTATCTGCCAGAAACTGTAAAAACAGAAAGAATCGTTGGATTTAGATTTTTCTAATCATCCTTGAACCTGTTCCATCAGAAAACTTAACCAAATCTAAGCTTAAAATTATTATATTTTTTAAAAAATCAATTTATTCTACATGTCTCATTTAAAAATTTGCCAAAAATACAACCTTTGCACCAGATCTGGTAGAAAGGAACTATTCCGTTGGACTGTTTCTGCATAGCAAATAGGAGAGAAGAATGGAGACAAATTTCAGTAGTAAAAAAACTATAGTATATAGAGTCACCATGTTTCCCGAGTATTGCTAACACCTGTGGGCACTTGAAAAAATGTTGTTTTTGAAATTAGGTCTTTCTACTTTAGCAGTGGTTGTTCTGTTTCCATAGAGGTTCAGGACTTTATTGCAATTTAAAATGAGCCCACAGTGAGGTCAAATGTGACGGGAGCAAAAATCCCCCAGAAACTGCTTGGGGTTCAGAGTTAAAATGGCCTCTGGTCTCTGACTCTAGTCAGTTGTTAATCTTAATGGCATATTCAGAGAATAGAGAAGTGTTAGCCAACATAGTCCAGCGTGTATCATTTTAAAATACATCTGTCCTTTGTCACAGAAATGGGTGAACCGAGAGATTTCCAACTTTGACTACTTGATGCAACTCAACACAATCGCGGGCAGAACATACAACAACCTGGCTCAATACCCAGTGGTACGTTCATCACTGATTACTTATTTAACTCCATACGTTAGGATATCCATCCAGACTGCCTGTGATAAGTGAATATTAATTTTTGAGCTCATCTTTTGTGCGTGTGTCCAGTTTCCCTGGATTCTAGCTGACTACACTTCAGAGGAGCTGGACCTTTCTGATCCTCGAGTATTCAGGGACCTGTCAAAGCCAGTGGCAGTGCTTAACGAACGCAATGCCAAGGCTGTCAGAGAGAAGTGCGTTTCATTCCTATGCTGAATTATCATCCAAAAGACCTATAAATACTAATGAAAATTGTCAGCTAAAGACAGGTATTTTTTTAATCAAAAAGCACAGTTAATCATTTAATTTTGTCCACCAGATATGAAAGTTTCGAGGACCCAACAGGCACCATTGACAGGTTCCACTATGGCACTCACTACTCAAATGCTGCTGGGGTAATGCACTACCTGATCAGAGTGGAGCCCTTCACCTCCCTGCACATCCAACTGCAGAGTGGACGGTAAGGACGACCTATTTCCCTCCCCCATTTTCATTTCATCATTTCCCATGTCTGCAGTGGGAATGTACTTTTTTGAACGTACAATCTGGACGTGCTTGTGTCTGTACAAAGCATCGGTTATACATCGATTAGAGCTTTCTACTTAAACCAGCCATACTGCTTTGACCCAGGTTTGACTGTGCCGACCGCCAGTTCCACTCCATCCCAGCAACCTGGCAGACCCTCATGGACAACCCTAATGACGTCAAGGAGCTCATCCCTGAGTTCTTCTATTTCCCAGAATTCCTAGAGAACCAAAATGGTGAGGTTTGGTTATTTGGTTCTTGCTTAGAGTTAAGAAATTCATTTTGCTTGTGCAGAGAGCCAGTGGAGAGCAGGACAGATGTCTTGGTGATGTTTCATGATGAGCCAGTGTGTTACATCAAAGTACAGGAAAGTTTATGATCACCTACCAGGATATAACACAACTATCATTAGTCATATCTGGCTTATCAGTGTTTTGGGAGAGCTGCCTCATTTAGAAGTTGGCAAACATTAATCAAATTAGTTACAGCCTACTTGTACGTACCTGTGCGTGTGTAGCATGTAGCTGCGGTAGGCAGAGAAAATTAAGAACAAATATTAATTAAAACTATGTCCATCAGTGTGTATTCAAATGATGGGACCTAAAGTTACATTTTAAATTTAACATTTTTGTCAAAAGGATACCTAGTGACTCAGAGTCCAGTGTCTTTCTAAGCTGTACTTATAAATGTTTAATAAATTCATTGTATCTTCCCTTTCTCCCTTCACCCTGTTTTTCCTCTCCATCATCTGTTTCCTGGTCCTTTGTTCATTTTGCCCCCTCAGGTTTTGATCTGGGTCGCCTGCAGATCTCCAAGGAAAGAGTAAATGACGTTATTCTGCCCAAATGGGCCAAGTCCCCTGAGGACTTCATCTACAAACACCGCAAAGCTCTGGTGAGATACAGTGTTAGTTCTACTACTGTGGTGTGATATTACTACAAGGATTACTCCCACAAGATACACAGTACTAGACAGAAATTGTGCAGTATTAAATTGACTGTTGCCCGTGACTATAGCTAATCCCAACAAAACTGCAGATCCATATTCACATATCTGCTCATGGCTACATGTGCATTATGTCTATATTTGGATGGTTGCATTCTAACTTCAGTTTTTGTCTTTGTAACAGGAGTCAGAGTACGTATCCGCCCACCTTCATGAGTGGATCGATCTGATCTTTGGTTACAAACAGAGAGGCCCTGCAGCGGTGGAGGCTCTCAACGTCTTCTACTACTGCACCTATGAGGGTAAAACATCCAGAGCAGCCATCCTGGTGTCATGTCACGTCCTGCTTTTTCAGTAACAACATCTTCCTCATATGCAGTATTGCGTGTAGATAAAATTCAGTAACTTGTTTACAAAATAATACCCTAAACATCAGAGGGCATATCTTACTTCCTTAAATAGTGACTGGAGACTTGTTTACCTCAAATGTGGAGGATGATCAGCCTTGATTTGAAGCAGACCTGTAGAAGAGGCAGGGATTTACTTTCAATTCCCTCTGCTTCAGTATTACTCAACATATTTAAGTGTGAAACCATGTCTCAGTTTGTCCCCGCTGCTGCCAAGTTACTGTATTAAGCTGTTAATACTGCAGAGAGTAGGGACTCGCTGTTGACTGGAGTAACAGCTTGGATCTCCCAGAGCAACTTCTTTATTTAATGAGTAGATCATCACCATGTAGACAACAGTATCAACTCTCTGCACTCATGGTGTAGCAGCTTCGCTCGTCTAACATGAGGGTAAATAAAACACAACCTGAGCAGATGAACTATAAACATTAATAAATAAACAGAACACTTCAGCTAAGGTTTATAAGCTTTGAAGGCAGCCACAACACGCAGGACGCTACAGCACAAACTCAATACCTACTGAAAGGTGCTCACATTTCAGTACACAGTAACCCTTTATATTTTAACATTATGAAACATATTTTGGTATACTGTATGCAAAACCAGGTGGACGGGACAGTTTTTTTTCCCCAAAATAGATTTAGTAGGCGGTTTTTATTTGTTTATCAAGACACCTGGTTTTATTTTAAGAAATAGGTTAAGTATTAATGGATAATAATAAAGCTTTCCTTCAGAACATTCAGTTACACACTTGACTATTAAAAACATTAAAATACGTTCAAATAATTGAGATTTGTATCAGCAAACACTGATTTAGTGTTAATCTATGAACTGTGTCTCTGATAGACTGCTTGTTGAGGCCTTAAATCTAATCTGTTTGCAATATTATAGTCTAAACTCTTGCCTTTGTAAATGTAGTATATTGAATGTTGGTTTGGTGTTGCAGGGGCCGTGGACTTGGATGCCATCACTGATGAAAAGGAGCGCAAGGCTCTGGAAGGCATGATCAGCAACTTTGGTCAGACCCCCTGCCAGCTACTCAAGGTGCAGACACACTCCATATGCATGTGTGAAATGAGTTAACCCTATGACTCCCAGTTTCTGCTCCTGTTAGATTTTTCCTCGCTGTGCACTCATTTCTCTCTGCAATATGCTTAGGAGGAGAGATAACTCAGAAATGTCATTTTTGTGTGGTATAACTCTGTTACAATGCTGTAAATCATAAAAAGAATCCTTTAGATGACTTATTTTCCAAAAAAACAAAATGAAATCACTTTACCAAGTGGAGCATACAGTTTATTTTTGGCAAACGTTTAATTGTAAATGTAGAATAATGTGATGAAATATCACGATGTTAAGATTAGATTTAGTAAACTGTCTCAGTGGAATGGGACATCACAGACACTCATGGCTCAATTTTTTAAGTCAGTGTGCCTTTTAATGCTGCTGGTGGACTTTAGGGTTCAGAGGTTTAAAAGACCGAAATCTGTCATGACATGAAGCAGTGGAGTTCTGTATCTGTGCTGATGATTTAAACTTTTGACGTGTGTTTGTGTCTCTGTATAGGAGCCCCATCCAGTGCGTCTGTCTCAGGAGGAAGTGGAGAAGAGGAAGGCTCAGCTGGACTCATGTCCTCTCAACATGTTCGAACACCTCAGCGATCTCAAGTCCTTCTTTGTTGAGGTTTGATCTCTCTGCTTTTAATTTGCTTATAAATAAAAATCAAAGGAATTATTTTCCCAACCTGTCAGATGCTGTAAACTAAAACACGATACAAGGCAGAAATAATCACCATGAATTTTTAATGAGATACCTCCCCGCACTGTTGTTACAGGGCATCAGTGACAACGTGCCGCTGGTTAAAGCTGTGGTGCCAAAGAATCAGTCCCATTCCTTCATCACTCAGGGGAGCCCTGACACCATGGTGAGCCTTGGTTTCCTTTCTTTATCACTCATTTTTGATTTCATAATAATAATACAGCATTTTTGTCATGACAAAATTTCTCTTGCCATGTTTTAAAAAACAAATAATGAAAAAAATGAAAAAGAAAGACTAAAAGAACAAGCTATTAGCCACTGATGTCTTTGTGGTGTCTCCAGGTGACGGTGAGTCAGAACTGCTTGGTTGGGACTCATGGGTGGCTGCCTTACAACAAGAACATCTCCAACTACTTCACCTTCATTAAGGATCCTACAGTGTCCAACAGCAAGTGAGAAAACTGCACCACAGTATATGTGAAAATGCAGCACATTTACAGTATATAAGCTCACTGGCAAAATGATGTAATGCTGCAGTTCACACCATTTCATGTCTTGAAAATTCATCCTAAACACTTCATTCTTTCCCTTTTGCACCTTCTGCCTCTCTCTCACCATGTTCACCTAGAACCCAGCGTTTCCTGTCTGGACCCTTCGCCCCCGGTGTGGAGGTCACAGCAGGACTGTTTGTGGTCTCCCACGATGGGAAGCTGCTCTTCAGTGGCGGCCACTGGGACAACAGCCTTCGGGTCACTTCGCTGGTCAAGGGCAAAACTGTGGGACAGCACATCCGACACATGGGTAAAGAGAAGTCTGCATCTGGACTTTCTAGATTCAGTATCTGTGAATAATAAGCACAGCGGTCGTTCAACATGAGCTGCTATACAACCTGAAAAGATAATGTCTGACAAAAACACATAGTTGATTATTCAGGCTTGTCTCTTTGTATACATGTTCTTTCTGTTCACCTCTCCGTCAGATATTGTGACCTGCTTGTCAACAGACCACTGCGGCATCCACCTGATCTCTGGCTCCAGAGACACAACCTGCATGGTGTGGCAGGTTCTGCAGCAGGTTAGGACAGCCAAGGCTCACTGACACAGCACCAAACAAGGACAAAACAAAACAAAACAAAACATGTTTACAGTGCACCTTATTACCTCTTTTGGAAAGTTGTTTTTATTAGTTGTTGTTGTTCCTGTATGTTCACAGCTCAGTAAGTGAGGTGCTTTGAATAATTTGATATTAAAGTAACAATAATAGTGACACTTCTATTTATATCTCACTTTGGTCACAGAGACCTCAACCAGAGCAGTCACAGTGCTATGAATTGTAGGAAGATGTTGCAGAAATCTGTCAAAGATCACATTTTCATTCATAAAAGCAGTCAGTTATTTTGAGACTATTTTTTTTCTAAAATCTCAGATTCAAAGCTTAAAAAGTGGTCTTAAATGATTTAAAATGCTAGAATCAGAAGAGGGTTTCTTAAGAACTGAAATATCTGTACCAGCTGAGCTGTCTTAATAACTTCTTTTATAAGCCATGTAGGGATAAAATCATCTGTCCAGATGGAAGAATTTAAAAGTGCAGCAGTGCGTAATAGGTTTTGCTGTAAGATTTCCCATAATGAGTCAGCTGTGAGGGTGGACAGAGTGTTCTGTCAAGCTCTCTGCAGTCTGAGGTAATAAGTTGTCTGACTGCTAAGATGTTATTATTAAAGTAATTAAGAAATTCCACACATTTTCTAGTGTTACAGTGGTAATACAAACAAAGTAAATAGCCAGTATTCATTGGTCGGTGTTCCATAAGTAATGAAGTTATTGAGTGTTAACTAAAGTTGTGTACATATATTAGCACAGATAACTTGTTGATATAATGTTGGGGTTGCATCAGCTTCACTGAGGTGACCCTTGACACGTGTTAGTTTCTCCTTTTCTTTGTGTAATGTGATGTTATACATTGTGTGTGGTTTGTTTCTTCTCCCTGCAGGGTGGCGCTCCTGTTGGTCTTCATCCCAAACCAATTCAGGTGTTGTACGGACACATAGATGAGGTGGTCAGCGTCAGTATCAGCACAGAGCTGGATATGGCTGTTTCTGGATCACGGGTAAGAGAACAAACCAGACTGCTCCTTTGGAATGTGCTGCTGCTTTTGTAGCTTTTGCTGTGTCTCTTACCATCCTGCCCATTACTCTAAATCAGTCAGAAATGTATATATAGACATTACGTCAGAGAACAATGAAGATTATGGTTCATGCTGGAGATTCAGATTCTGTGTGTGTTCCTGAAAAACTATTCAGATCACATGCTGAGTTAATGCGCTGGAAAATGAGCTTCAGACTGAAGGTCAAAGGAAATGTGTTATGCAGGTCTTTGAAGGCAGGGAGCTCTCACTTGTTCTCTTTGCCTTTGCTACTTATAAAATGGTTTCAGCTTCAATCTAAGTGGAAAAAATGTTGAAGTGAGAACGATAAGCCTTTATTTATTGTGATATTCTTCCAGATAGTGCAGTACAACTCTGCTGGTATTCAGCTTTTGGTGCTGACTGAACTTTTTTTTCAGTATAAGTATGTTTACATTCAGGTTCCATGAAAGTTTTCATACTAATGAGTTATTGATTTTTCTTTGTTACTTATACATTTAAAGAGGAAATTGGATATTGTTTGGTTCACAATTTCCTGACAGAAAAAATTGTACACTTATTGCACTACTACTAACTACTTTTTAATTACCACCCTAAGAATGTGGACAAATGGAGCCATGTGTGTTTGTTATTAATTGTGTTTCCTCTGTCCGTGCTGCAGGATGGGACGGTGATCATCCACACGGTACGTCGGGGTCAGTACATGCGCTGCTTGCGACCGCCGTGTGACAGCTCCCTGCCACTGTCCATCCTCCACCTTGCTGTGTCCTGGGAGGGTCACCTGCTGGTTCACACCTGCCTGGAGGGCAAAGCTACACTCAAGGTGCCTGCACAGTTTTGTCATACACAGACATACACTGCATGAAAAGAGGGGAGACTGGGAAGTTGTGGAACTTGCGAAAGATGACTGAATCGCACTTTGTCAGACTGCTTATGGAAATAAGTGGATCAGAGTTGTGTAGATGTAAATGTCAAACGATTTTTTCTTTGGTGGATGACTGCATTTTCAGAAAGTGTCCAGTTCAAAAGCAGCTGCACCTATTGTTAGTGGCTGGACCACAGCAGCATGCTGTCATTTTTAATGTTATTTCAATATGTGAATTCTGAACAGTTATTGGCTAACTTCTGCAGACATAAGCCCATTTGCAATTTCTACCGTGATCTTACTGGGTTTCTTCTCTTCTCAGGATAAAAATGCCCTGCACCTCTACTCTGTCAATGGGAAGCACCTGTGCAGTGAGCCTCTGAAGGAGCAGGTGACAGATATGTGTGTTTCAGGGGAGTATGTAGTCATTGGCAGCGAGCAGGGATACCTGTCCATCCGTGACCTCTACAGGTAAACAACAACACTTTTTTCTTTTTTTCCCCAGAGATCCTTGTTCCCCTTTTCACAACTGTCCATTTTCTCAAAGGTTCCATCTTATACTTTGTCCCCAGAATGTGTTTTTTAAGTTTTGACTCAAAATACTGCACAAATTGTTCATTTCACCATGTATGTAATACTGGGTTTTAGCCCAGCAAGGACACCTTTCTCTCTGTTCAATTGGTCACTAAGAGAAACTCAAAGGAGGAGGAGCAGTTGAGAGCAAAGCTTATCCTGTTTTGGGAATACAACAGGCTTCCAACTTAAACGCCTTAATTAGAGACATATTTTCTTTTCTGCTTTCTTTTTGGAGAAAAGAATAATCTTCTCTCATATTTTGGGTCTCTGGACACAATGGGGACACGTAATTATGTTCAAAAACAATGAGAAACTGGACTTTAAATAGTTAAATATGTAAAGTCATACATAGTTTACATAGTTAATAATTACGTTATTATAAATGTGTTCCTTTTAACATTATTAAGTGTGACTGCATTTTATTTATTTTAGTATTACCTGTGTAAATGCATGCAGACAATAACCGTTACCTTATGTCTCCTGTGCAGCCTGTCTCTGTGTGCAGAGCCGATGGCCATGCGGGTGCCGGTTCGTTGTGTCTCAGTCACTAAGGAGCAGAGCCACGTCCTGGTGGGCCTGCAGGACGGCAAGCTGATCATCGTGGGCGTGGGCAAGCCGGCGGAGGTAAAGAACTCGCTGCGGAACTACATCGCTCAGAGCCTTGAGGGATCGCCGCTCATGGCTTCCCCGCTGCTGGCCCCGCTTCGAGCTCGCTCACCAACCCGTCTGCTGCACCAGCGCGACCAGCTGGTGTTCAGCCCCACTTCCAGCTCCCACAAACCCTAGCAGCTGTAGATCCTTCCTCCCCTTTCGTTGCTGTCGATCTGACCCTCACGCCCTCACATGAAACCTGCTGCACATACCTCCCACACTGCAAAGCTTTCAACACAGTCACCTCTCCGTCTCAGGGATGGTTGTCGCCCACAGTCAATCATTTGGCTTCACTCCTCCCTTATCAAACACACACTGACATCTGAGCCACACAGATTTAACACATTCCTTCAGCACAGAACCACAACTGTGATATGAAAACAACTCTTTGTGCTTACCTCATTCTGATTTTTCAAAATATTTGGCATCCGTGCAATATTTGACTTGATTTGGCCGTTAACTTAGGAAAAACTCCATCCGATGCTGTTTACCTGAAGTGTTATTACGTTCTGTGTTTGAGTGTGCTCTCCAAACTGTAACAAATATGCTGTGAAAGAAACTTAACTCTAATTAACGCTTCTGCAAACTCAAGCCATAATACCAGTGTAGCTACAATCTAATAACACTAACTAATAATCTTGCGCCAAGATAGACTTTAATGTTTTGATAATGTAAATAGTGTGTTAGTGCAGATGTAGGAGTTGATACAGGCAGTCTCCTTCTGAATAGTTTGATCTGAATCATTGCACCTTCCTGCTTTTCATCTTTTTTGTTCAATTGACTCACCAAAGTGAATCAAGCTTTGATTTTTTTTTTCCTTTATTGCCTCACAGGTCAGTCAAGCTCCAATGAACTAATCAATCACTCATGAATCATATCCCTCCTCCTTTGTCCCCTCCTCTCCTTTTGTTTTCTTTGACTTCACGCTTTTCTTTCCTCACTCTCCCCCCTTCTTCCAACCTCCTTCCTCCTTCTCCTCCTCCTCTTCCTGCACTCTTCCCAGATGCGTTCGGGCCAGATCACACGGAAGCTGTGGGGCTCCAGCAAGAGACTGACTCAGATCTCCTCGGGGGAGACGGTGTACAACACCCAGCACGACCACCACTGACCCATCCCTGAGCCCTAAACCGTCCCCTCCAAGCTCATCCCACATTCCTGTTACCCAGCTCATCTCCATGTCTGTCCACCACCCAACAGGTTGCCTCATTTTGTCTGATTATCCCTCGGAACTCCCTTCAGTTCCTCCATCATCTTTCCACAGTTTAACTGATGGTGGGTAGCGGTTTTAACAAAAACGGTGTGTGTTTTCTGGCTGTGTATTCCTGCTTTGAACTGACTGTACAGCGCTGGCGCTCTGGTTCCAAAGCAGGAATAAAATCAACCTTAGCAAACCACACCCCAGCCCACCACTCCCAAACACAGCTTCCCTCCTCATCCCTCAGCTAGTCATCATTTTCACATCATACCACCCCTGATTTGATGGGATCGGTCAAATAACTGCTCTCCTGTACGTGCGTGTGTGTGTGCATGTGCAGCGTATTGCCATGCGCGATCTGAAAATATCGTTTAAAGTGGCCTTTTTGTCCCCCTTCGTTTGCCTTCGGTGCAGACAGGCGGGCCTGTGCTCTGTAGGCCGAGACTTTTCATGTTTGCCTCAAAGCTGCCACCCAGCAGCCTTATGCAGTAAGACGGCTCCACCACTCACAAGACCAAACTCTCTGCCTTTTCTATGCGTTTTTATATGTGTGTATGTGTGTGTGTGTGTTGTCTTTTTTATGTTTGTTTCTTTGTTGTTTTTAGTTTTTGTTTTTTTGACGAAGTAATGCATGTGCCCAACAACTTGGCATCTGTTGATATGCACGGCAGTTTAGTTGATTCTGATGGATGGAGGAGTCATACAGTTTTGTGAATTTAAATAGCTGACTTGTTTTGGTTGAGAAACATCATAAACACAAATGAAGATAGCACCTGTCTTTAATGTTTTAATGTTAGCATATCATTTAAGATCTAGTTTTGTATAAAAAGGAATAAAAAATCTCTACACTACAAGTAAAACACTACATTCTCAAACACAACAAACTTCCATGTGAAGATTTCTCCCAGCAGTGCAGAGAAGAAGCAACTTTAAAGTCTCTCCGTGCTTCATTGAATGTTTTTAAGTTACTTGAATCCGTGTTTATTTATGAGTAAAAGTAGCAGTTTTTTAATCACACATTGTCTCTTGAATACAGACACCAGTGTGGCATGTTTGAAACTCTTCTGACTGTTCAGACACCTGAAAAAGAAGGAGAAAGAAGAAATCCACAAGGGCTTTACGAGATGTCAGTGTTAACAGCAATACAGCTCCTTCATCGTGTGCCTGTCGGTGCTTTCTTCCTGTTTTCTTCTCCCACATAGATCGCTCAGCAAACCCTCTATCTCCAGTCTTCCTATAGCTTAACTGGGGCAGTAAATGGACCCTGAATCCCTCCTTCTCCCTCTGAAAGCCTGTAGCTCCCATCATTGCTTCAAACCATCCTCTGTTATTTTTACATCTCATTCTCCTCCCTGCTCTTTGTGAAGTGACTGATTTCAGAGGAGTTCTTCTTTGATGGGGCATCGAGAGCGTTTGCATGCCTTGTTTAAGTCGGAGTTGTGTTGTTCCTGTGTGTGTGTATGTGTGTGTCTGAATGGGATTTCTTTACTCTGTAATACGAGTCACAAAAACGCCACAGTGTGCTGCTGTGGATGAGACTGAGTGATTCATATTTTTGCACCATACCTGTGTGTGAGTGTGTGTGAGGACATGCCAATAAAGCATGGGTTTATTTTGTATTGCCAAATATTTGACTTCATCACACATGTTGATGTCTCTGATTCTGTGATTGTTTTGGCTCAACCATGGGTTCAGCATTTGGGTTGCTCTGACGGTTGTCTTTTTGTCCCCCCTGGCTTTGTATTTAGTTTTTATTTAAATGTCACAGCAAGTTGGAGTGCAAAGACCAATCTGTGTCTGTGCGATTTCTGTGAAAGTTGCATACAGTGTTTTGTCAATGCAGTTTTTTTCCATTCATCCACATTTGTCATACAGACAACAGACCACTGTTTGAGTTGTTCCACGACTGCAACAAACGGAGTGCCTTTATCCCAGCGTGGTGTTAACGTAGAGCTAGATTCCTCTCAGCTTACTGTCCCCGACCTTAGCGGAAATCAAAGGAAAGCAGCATTCCACAAGATAAACCTCCACAGTTTGGACGGGAACCAAGAATATAGGAAACAAAAAAGTACTATTCAGTGTCTTAGCTCCATTCTCTGTGACTGTCACCAAAATGGATGTGTGTATATCTGTGATTATTTATGAATACAGTATATAATGTACAGCATGATTTTTATTTCAGCGTCTTTGAAATGTACTTTTGCACTTTCCAGGTACTAAATTGTAACAAATCGTTTTAACTTGGCTCCCTAATCTGTACAAACTGCTTTGTATACACAAGTGGAAAATGATCATTAAAGTCTTGTCTAAATTTAAACGTCAACTTCCTGTTCATGTGTTCTGTATAAACGAATGAAGAGTGGGCTGTAGAGAGGAAACACAAACATGCAGATGTGTCATATGCAAAGTTTTATTCACACACACAAACACATGATTTGGTTGGAAGCCCAAAGTAACAAACAGTGTTTTAGTGAGAAACAAATCAAGAGGGCTTTTCTCTCACGTTGTGCTTCTTCTGGTTTTCATGCAGTGATCTGATACGAGCAGATGGAGGCTCTCTTCAGTTCACAGTCGGCAGCGGACCACCAGCTCTCATCTGCAACAGTGGGTAGGGACAGATTCATAAAGTCACAGGGCAAAGGTTACTGGAAGGCAGTTCTTTTTTTAAAGTCTGATCAACTTTCTGTGACGTAGCTGCACAGTTTTCTGGACCTTTAAGTTATACTTACTTTATGGCACATGTCTCTCAAAGAGCCATTTACATAACAGTGGTGTGATTAAGACAGTAAATGATGTGGAAATGCAGGTAAACCAACACTATGTAGTTTATTAAGTCAGCTCCAGTGATAAATAGATGCTGATGTGAGCTTTTAAAACTAACTCCACAGGACAGTTTTTATGAGCAGGGTGGTACCAACAGTAGGATTCTTTCTGGGTTATTCAAACACCTGCTTTTACTGTTCAGCGCTTCTGTATTTTCCTAAAAGGAAGACATGAAAGCTGTAAAGTTAAGATACTTTTGCAATACAGTAACATCGAGGCTATCTAAAGTTTGGTTCCATTAACTACTCAGACCAGATCAAGTGAGGTTATAGCAACAACACACCTACTCAGGCGTGGTTTGTACTGAATTGAGCTTTTTAAAGATAATGAATGTGCTGTTTCTGTATTCAGTTCCATAGTCCTGCTTTAATGGCTTCCCTGCTTCATACAGAAGTCTTTGCTGACATAAATAAGTGTGTGTTGTATCTGTCATGTTTGAGTGCACGTCTTACCTATCCTGAACATCTCCACACAGACAGGCTTATCAGTGTGAACATTAGGGTGACCCGGCATCCAGTCGCTGTAGGTCCACTCTGACCCGTCGACCCACGACGCCTGCTGGTTCTGAGGTGTGCAGCACACATACATGTCAAAAACATGCTCAGTCTGCCAGTTCTCCTTAACATACACAGTGGAGGAGTAAGTAACACTAAGGGTCTGTCTGTAAAGTAAAAAGTGCAGGTTGTTGCATGAATGCAGCAGCAGCATTGAGACAGCTGTAAAATTAAATAGTAGAATAAAGCATTGAAACTTTCCCTCTGACATGTCGTGGAGTTAACCTAAAGTGGCATCTAATACACGATACACGTAAATTCAGACGACTCAAACCAGTGTTCTTCTTCCACTGAACAAATACCGGCTGGGTCTTTTTCTGGCCCACTGTGAGCTAAATTTCCTTTGAAATTTGTATATAAAATTTGAAATGAAGGAAGAAGAAAAGGCCATCTGACTTGTTCTCATTTTTTACATTCTGGCCTCCCTCAGTGACAGGACACAAACATGTGGAACATTTTCAAACCAGAGTTCAAGGGTCAGTGCTTTACCAAGGTAAGAATAACACCATGTCCTGTTGATAACGTATCTGATGATTGTCTCCTTGGCCTCTATTCAGTGCCATAGTACAGGAGCAGACAGCTGGCGTCACAGTTAGTAAGCACTTGAATAGAACATAGTGACATTAGGTTCTTAAGACATGGTTCTAACATTTCACTAACTTATGACTGCAGTTTAGGGGAAGAAGAGCCTAGTTAGAGGTTTTCACAACAGCCTTAGCAGTGCTTGTTTTCAGAGAGGCATAACATCTCCCTCTCTTTGAAAATCTTAACAGTTGACTAATGAGAAGAACTTGCCTTGATGGTGGCTCCCAGCCACGTCAACACAGGGTTGCTCTCTCCACCACTGGTCACCAGAGAAACCAGTCGGGAATGCAGATCAATACTGGTTACAGATGCAAGCTCAGCATTTGGGGCCAAAGCTCTGCACTGAGCCTGTAGAGCAACAAACACAGAAAAATTGATTGTGATAATTTATAGAGCTATAAATACAGACATGTTGTCTTAGTAGGTCTTTAAAAGGAAACAAAAGTGGTGCCATGGACCTACTGAATATTTGAGGCAGAATTTTCCTGTGTATGTTCTGCTGAAATGGTAGATGGTCTCACCTGTGCCTCCTGGAAGGCCAGTGGTGTCGGGTTGAACTCATAGCAGTTTCCATTGATGATCTGCCCCTTACATGCCACTGTCTGTGTTTGGATTCTGGACAAGGACGGCTCTGTTTCCTGTCTAAAGCCCTCTGGGATTGAAAGAACTGGTTCAGTTCCCTGCCTGAAACCATCTGGAATTGATATCATGGGTTCGGTTCCCTGCCTGAAACCATCTGGAATTGATATCATGGGTTCGGTTCCCTGTCTAAAACCATCTGGAATTGATATCATGGGTTCGGTTCCCTGTCTAAAACCATCTGGAATCGATATCATGGGTTCGGTTCCCTGCCTGAAACCATCTGGAATCGATATCATGGGTTCGGTTCCCTGTGTAAAACCATCTGGAATCGATATCATGGGTTCGGTTCCCTGCCTGAAACCATCTGGAATTGATATCATGGGTTCGGTTCCCTGTCTAAAACCATCTGGAATTGATATCATGGGTTCGGTTCCCTGTCTAAAACCATCTGGAATTGATATCATGGGTTCAGTTCCCTGTCTAAAACCATCTGGAATTGACTTCACAGGTTCGGTTCCCTGTCTAAAACCATCTGGAATGGACTTCATGGGTTCGGTTCCCTGCTTGAAACCGGCTGGGAGATGAGAAGTAGAAGGTTCCTGCACACGGACCCAACCACCACCATTCCTCTGGACAGGAACATCGGCTGGGACTGGAAGACAGACAGTGTCCTGATTAGACAAAGTTCTTCAGCTATAGAATAGATATTCTCTAGTAGGGAACCACAGAGTAACTCATGATAATATCACCCCGCTGACAGTGACAATAGGCTGTTTTCCACTGCAGGAATTTGGGGACCATTTTAGGTCAGCCTGAACCTTTCTGCATGTTCCAACTGCAAGAACCAACCATGTAGCTAGGCTGTTTCAGTGGAGAAATAAGGACCTACTGTACAGTAAGTACTTCTTAGTCTTTCAACAATTTAAAATTCAGGACACAGACTAACAACATACCAACATTGTTCTATTTCCTATGTGCCTGTTACATAGAAGGAGAGTTACTGTAGTAACTCTGTTTTAGCACAGAGTTAACCTATAGGATGCTACAAGGCAATGATTAGGGGCCATTCCTGGAAATACTTGGACCTGTCCCGAGTTCCTGCAGTGGAAAGCTGCCTAATGCAGGATACTGATGATTAACAGGTAGAATGTTGACCTTGTTCACCACCACCGTAAACACAAGTACAAAGATTGAGTGTAAAGTACAGCAGAGGATCATAAACCAAAGAGTTGGACAACTTGTCGTCTAGGTAGATAAAACCCTACAAGGTCAGGTTATTGAAATTCATTCTAAGAGGATCATGAATGTCTGAACCAAACTTTAGAGTCACCCATCCAATAATCCTGAAGAAAAAAATATGTCAACTTGCTGTTAGCCCCACAGGAGAAGCTAGAGGATAACTAAGGTCTTTAGGGTTCATTGTTTGGGGAAAATGAAGATCTGGACTCATAGAGTCCATCTAGTAGTTGAGATATTTGGGTTGATACTAGATTGGTGAACTGACAGATGGACTTTCCCATCCTTAGAGCCACACTGCCTCTGTGGGTAACAGTATGTGCTTTTATAGACATATCTGCCATGTCTTGGTAGTTTTTTTGGATAGGAGCTGAAAGTAGTGGACAACATATTTAATGTTTGAATGTCTTTGAACAGGTTCTGGTGAGGTTTGTTGGGCAGTGTAGCCTTGTTCGTTGCTCACCTGCTCTCCTTTCCATCTCGCTGATGTGTTCCTGCACGAGGCCGGTGTCCAGATTAACCAGGAACCTTCTGGAAGGCTGGGTACCTTGTCTGAAGCTGTCAGGAATCGGTTGACGGATGTCAGAGTGTTCAGCACCCTGTTGAAAGCCATCAGGGAGCTGGTAGGTCGACTTCTGCAAACCTTTGGGGGCTGCGACTGGAGCAGCTTGGAGGCCTGTGAAGATTTACAGTGAGTTAAATAGATGCTTGTTTCCAGCTGCATCTTCACATCCTGATCAGTCAGTGTTACAGATTGTCATACGTAGAACAGACAGAAACTAAGTGACACAAATGTTTCCTTGAGATCAAACTGAGGCCTTTAATATCAATAATTAACTACTGTGCCACACTACTATATAGGCCACCGCTCTTCTTTAACGGGGTAATAAATCAATAACAGTCAAAGTCTATTTTCTGCGCCTCCATCATGGAGGCCAGTTGCCCTCATCACATCACTGTTTGCCACAGTCAGCAGTTTTTGCTGCCAAGGCAACAAACCACAAAGCCAAACTTAATGAGGACATGGAAACAGCAATAAATCAACTGAGACCATTTAGCAGAGTTATCACATACTGAACTCCTTCAGTGTTTCTGAGATAACTCTTGTGGATTACTATTGTTCTTTACAGCAGCAACAACAACCTCTAGTCTGTCAACATCACTTAATAGTCATGGGATTTCTCATATGGTTTAAGTAAATTTAAGTAATGGTTTGTAGGAAAAAAAGGGAAACAAAGCAGAATTTATGAATCCTTCATTTTCACGTAATCACACAAAATATATTTTATCACCAAGTAAAGTTTTTTATTAACATTCCAACAGCGACTTTTTCATGATCACTAGGAAAAATCTGTTTTGCAGTTGCTTCATGATCTGAACATAAGCTGTTAAACCCATTATGTCCTGATCACAGAATATTACAATTATGATCTAAAAAACTCAAGTTCAGAGCCTCAGAGTCACGTCATCTTCAACTCAGATCACCTGATAAGATAATTAGCATAAAGCAAACACACAGAAATGAACCATCCAGACTTTCCTTCCTAAACTTCATGTTTTAAATAAACACGACTACAATGAAAACATCAGAAAATGAGATCTTACCTGACACTGTCAGGAGCAGCAGGGCCAGCGTCAACATCCTGTAAGTATTAGATCATCAGAACAACTTAACACACGTCTGAGTCCTTCTTCTTTATATCCCCCCTCAGTCCTGAGTTTGTATGATTCTTACCTGAGACTGCAGTGATGAACAATGAGCAGCTCAGAGAGAAAAGCTGTCCACTTAATATCTCCCTGTCTTGGCCATAAACTCCAATCTAACAGTCTGAATGAGATTACTGATTGATCTTCATCTGCTGTAGCTCTATGATTACTGATATTTGAGGACCTTTGCCTTCAGGTTTTATCTGATGAAGGTTTGAACACAACGCTAATATAAGTGCAGCTGATAAAGTGCAGGCTGTCAGCCGTTGACCTCTGACAGTTTCCATTAACATCCTATTCTACTGTACACATCCTGTTTTCCAGCTCTTACAAACACATGAGAGGTGAACGGCTCTCGGTTTATTCCAGCCCAATCAATATTTGTGAATGTGGACGAAGAGAGGAGGTGACAGCAGATGGTAAACGTCACTGTGGAGGCCACTAAAGGTTGTTCTGGGGTACCAGGTGTATTTTATCGGTCATTTTGATGTTGTTGTGGTGCACATGTACGCATTTAACCCTGCAGACCTGCAGACATTTTGGAGTCTTGCCTGTATGGAGTTGTAAGTGCCTGTCAGCATTGTTAAACATGGGGTGTGCTGCTCTTTTCTGGCTCCACCTGGTGTGTGAACATTAACACTGCTGGTGGAATGAAATAACAAAAGTCCTTAACTTACTCAGAGTTAACTTGCTGCCCAAAAAAAAGATTTACTTATTTTTATTTAATATCTGCAAAATAGTTTGATTTAGTCAACATTTTGCTTTTTAATCACTACAAATATTTTATTCACATTGGCAACTACTGCAAAAATAAAGACTTTTATTAAATGTTTTATCTGTGAATAAATATCTGAACTACCGGTGACACCAGCAGCATGAATATATATAAAGACACCAAATGTGCGGCACTGAAGAGTTCATTTGTAGCTGAATGATGAACAGGTTTTATGTTGGTGGACTCAACATTAGGGACAGTGAATGTGCAGACATGACTACCAAGCCCCTGATTGTCTCTGTGTGCAAAGTCCTCATGTTAATAAGCCTGTGTGTAAAGTGTGAAATGTCCTGATCAGCCTCATCTTTGGTTTGATTTCAACCATGTAAAAGAGGCAAGGATGCAGAATTCACTTATTCACCCATGCATTTATTGATTCATTGATATTTGTGAGGACGCCTATCAGCTGATCTAGGCGCTCATTTATGCCACCTATAGCTTTCATGATTTCCTCTTGTGACTCCAGCACAGCACGGGTGAGGACACGGCCAGTCAGGCGGACAGCAGCAGCAGCAGCAGCAGCAGCTGGTGGTTGCAGCGTACTGATGCCAGAGAGGGTGGAGGAATCTCCTGAGTCTGTGGCACGTGGCTGCGACTGCGTGTCCTCTCCTGTGTTTTAAAATAATAAATTTAAATTCAACAGCTTTCAATCCAAATAATACCATACGTACAACATTTACGCATGAACCTGTATCTAACAGGGCTGTGAGCCGGCTACTGAAAGAACACATTTGATGTGGTTTACATAAATACATCGGTAGTTACCTTGGGGGTAATCAGAGTCACCCACATGTGTTCCCACCACCCGTGAGAGAGCAATGTCACCCACAATTGCAGCGACTCTCCGTTCAAACAGGGTGGGCTCCTCTTCTCCTGCCCCCCCGAATATTTTGGCCACACTTTAGTGGTGGGCAGCCATCCTCTGCTTCACACCCACCTTGATGTCAGACCACTTCTTTTTTACTTCTGTTTGTGTGCGCTTCTGTAACCCCATAACATTCATAGCTTCACACACCCTCTGGATATCAAATCAAATCTAATCAAATCAGCCTTTATTTATAAAGTGCTTTTTCATACAAAATGCAACGCATAGTGCTTTACATATTAAAATCATTTTCTGACAATGAATCAACAGAAAGGTCCCAAACTTAGAGGTAGGAAAAGCTCTTGACTGGTCTCTCAGTTGACAACTAAAACCTTTATTTAAAAATGAAGAATTATGACTGAATATGTCCAATTAGTCCCCGAAAATTCATCTGATGTGGATGAAAACACTGTCCAATTGAAGCTGGTTGAAGTTCACACTTGAGCCTCAAAGTGTTTTCTATGTTTTTGCTGTAATTTAATCTGCTGGACAAGAGAGACAACAGGATGAACAGTAAATATGCTTGTTGTAGCTCCAGCAGCTTTTTGTATGTATTGTACTTCTCCTAACATGTATATAGCAGTTTTAAAATAACTGAATATTTTAAGTTTGGAATAAGTCGGCCTGTGTAGTGGCCGTGGTCAGAATAGTAAAAAAGGGGGGGGGAAAAAAGCTTCATCCTTTAAATGATTCCCAAAAGTGCTTTAGTGGTGGTGTCGTGTTGTCATTGTGTGTTTATTTCAGTACATTAAACCACTGACATTTATCTTCTTTTATTTCTCAGTTTTTCTATTAAAATATCAGATGTGTGGTTTTGCTCTAGTTGTTCTCAGGACATTTAGTGTTTGAAATGGAGTCATCAGTTCTGTGTTCGATTATATGTCGTTGGGAGCTGAGGCTTTGGACTGATTCTGTAAATTCCTCCAGGAAAAGTCCTGTTTCACTGAAGTTCACCAGAAACTGTCCGATAAGGGAGCGGTCGTTGCCCTGACAACAGTGACGTCACGGCTCCTCCTGTTCCCCGGTTTAGTTTCACTTTGTGAGTCGTCGTGTCGCAGTTATATCTTCTCTGTCTGAAGGTCGGTAAACGAACTTTAAAGTCTTTTATTAGCTGCTGTTAGTTTGGTTCCGGCACAAATGTGGCTCCACAGCTCTGCAGTCAGAAGGAACGTCCCTAAAATGATGCAGTTTGTCTCGTAGCTCTTAATAGAGAGTCAAAGTGAAACGGCTCGTCAGGCCTTCAACATTTTAATGATATGAAACCTGTGGTCGGTTTAGCATACGTGTCAGACTCAATTCCCACGAGAGGTTTATGTGTTAATCTGGTAAACTAATGGGATTCATGTTCTTATAACAGGGCTTTTGTTTAGAGAGAGAGTGTGCGAGTTGAAATTTCATGCTCCTTCCGTTTCCAGAGGAGCTACTGCACAAGTTGTTGTGGTTGAATATAGCATCTACTGTAGCCAGCATGTGAGGTGTTCAATGAACATCTGTAAAATGTGCAATTTACCGATAAGCAAGTGTTTATGACTCCTATCAGAAGAGGACTGGTGACTATAAATAGATAGATAGATAGATAAATAGATATTTCTGTTTATCTATCTATCTATATACATACTGTGTGTGTGTATATATATGTATATATATATATATGTATATACATGTATATATGTGTATATATATATATATCAAGCCGTTTAGGAAATTATATTTGGAATGAAAGTCTGAATATATGGAATAAAAAGTGTTGCCATGAGTCTTGATTTTTTTGACTTCACTTTCGTTTTCGTTTGCAAGAAGTGCATGGATGAGTGAAGCTGCCCGAAATTTAGTCGCTGCAATACTTACAAACGAAGAGATTATTAACACCCTGGCTAGTGCCTACTCCGGTAACACTATTAGTGGCACTAGCATCTGCCGTGCGGTCAGTTGGAGGTTTTTTAAAACTCGGTTGTCTGTTAACTAGAACATAACCTGCTCCAAAGCAGGTCTCGTCCTCAGCATCAGTGTGCCATGGGTAACGGTGGGTCCATGATTATTGATGCATAATTTGAACTTTGTTTAGGGGTGGGAAGTCGATAAAACATCAGCGACAGTCAAACTGAATGAGTGTGTGTCAGTGGATGTAAATGGCGCTCGGAGTAGCTTGTAATTTTACAGCATACATGATGAACACGAGGATTTCATTGGATGTGCATTGAATGATGTGCATTTCCTCTGCAGGTGAAAGTAGAAAGGGGTGTGAGTTCAGCAGCATGGATCAGTGTGAGGACACTCAGAGCTCTCTGTGTGAGGATCAAAAGAACCAGAGCAAAGCTCAGAGGTGAGACGACATCTCTAACTGTCCATGACTCTTCTGAATGTCAGAGCTCAGCACTCACCACTGCTCCATCTTTATTTACAGTAATGAACCTGGATCTGAACCAGAACCTGGACCTGCACCCAGCTGTGTGTCCTTGAAGAGCAACCAGTCAAATGATGTTCTTGTTACCTTTAAAGAAGAGCAACCTCCTGCTACAAAGAGGTAATCTGTGTGTTAAATGTTGTAACTGTGTTAAATGTTGTGCTGTTGCAGAGTGAAGCCTCAGTTCCCCTCAGTGGCTGGAGGTTGAAGTTCAGCAGCTGCACATGTTGGTTTGCTCTAATTCGGTATTAATAGCTCATTAGCTGCAACAGTAACCTGCTGCTATTTCCAAGACTAAGAGTTCTCATTCATGAGCTGATAATGTCCTCATTCATTTATATCCAGTGGAGGAGTATCTAGTCCTGGATGTTGCTGTCAGCAGCTCTGATCAGATTTGTTTTGAGGCAGTTTCTCTGAGCTTAGCTAATAAGCTTATTGTTTGGGCTGAAAAGATTTGTGGTAAATATAAAACTGCAGTTTTTCTGGCTGACATTGTGATTGGATTTGTGCTATAATGTCAAGGTAAGCTTAAATTTAATATTGAAGCTTGTCCTCGGCATTAACTGGCAACCTTGTTGATGATCAATAATGAGCTTGAGTAACTTTTTTAATATAATCAGTTGAAATTATGTCACAGCAGCTCCTTAAATGTCTTAACTGTGAATATTTTCTGGTGTCTTTTCTCTTCTGGAACGGTAAACTAAATATCTTTACACAAAACAAAACATTTGTGATCTTGGACTTTGAGAAACACTGATCCACATTTTTACGATTTTTTAAAAATCATTTACAGACCAAGCAGCTGATCCATTAATCCAGAAAGTAGCTGACAGATTAATGAAAATAAAAATTATCCTGAGTTGCTGCCTTTGTTTATTTATGTTTTTTCTTATTTCTATTTTATTCTATTTTATTTGTATATACTATTTTTATACTTGTTGCTGGTTATCTGAGTGGACAGCAAAGTAAGAATTTCATTGTGCAGGGAAACGTGTTTCTTACTGTGCACTTGACAATAAAAACTTTGAATCTTTGAATCTTTGGCTTTAACAGTGTAGGTAGGAACTTCCTCTCAGGTGGAAGATGCTGCTGGATGGAAGAGGACAAACACTTTTCTGACTGTGAAGCTTCTTTGATGTAGAGATATTTGGCTTCATGGAAATCTCTGGATTCTTGTTATTGATTGTTGAGTCCACAAACTAAAGAACATCGACTGTGATCAGTAAAGTTAAAGCCGCAAGGAAGAAGTTTGAACTTTATTTTAATGGAAACTGTTGTGCTGTTGCAGAGTAAAGCCTCAGTTCCTCTTCGTGGCTGAAGGCTGAAGTTCAGCAGCTGCACATGTTGGTTTGCTCTAATTCGGTATTAATAGCTCATTAGCTGCAACAGTAACCTGCTGCTATTTCCAAGACTAAGAGTTCTCATTCATGAGCTGATAATGTCCTCATTCATTTATATCCAGTGGAGGAGTATCTAGTCCTGGATGTTGCTGTCAGCAGCTCTGATCAGATTTGTTTTGAGGCAGTTTCTCTGAGCTTAGCTAATAAGCTTATTGTTTGGGCTGAAAAGATTTGTGGTAAATATAAAACTGCCGTTTTTCTGGCTGACATTGTGATTGGATTTGTGCTATAATGTCAAGGTAAGCTTAAATTTAATATTGAAGCTTGTCCTCGGCATTAACTGGCAACCTTGTTGATGATCAATAATGAGCTTGAGTAACTTTTTTAATATAATCAGTTGAAATTATGTCACAGCAGCTCCTTAAATGTCTTAACTGTGAATATTTTCTGGTGTCTTTTCTCTTCTGGAACGGTAAACTAAATATCTTTACACAAAACAAAACATTTGTGATCTTGGACTTTGAGAAACACTGATCCACATTTTTACGATTTTTTAAAAATCATTTACAGACCAAGCAGCTGATCCATTAATCCAGAAAGTAGCTGACAGATTAATGAAAATAAAAATTATCCTGAGTTGCTGCCTTTGTTTATTTATGTTTTACGTGCTTAAAGAACAAAACTTTTCAACATTTATCCTTCAGTGTTGACCGGCTGTTACTTGTGAAGTTTAACTGATCAGATCGTGCTGTGGGGAGGACGAATACTTGAGAGCAGAGTGACTAGAGATAGAGAGGCACCTACAGCAGAGCCAAAGTATTTTAAAATGAAGTTATCTGATCAAATATCAGGAAAATAAAAAGACACCGATAACTGGTAAAATGCTGACTTTCAGATCTGATAATTGACCAAACTGGTAATCAGTCTATCCCTAGTTAACATCAGCATTAAACTGTCTACATAAATAAACATGTGTTTAATGCACAGAGACTTTGTTGAGCATGTGAGATTTAATGTTCTTCTATCTGGATCCATCACAGACCCAAACCTGAACCTCCACCCAGCTGTGTGTCCTTGAAGAGCGACCAGTCAAATGATGTTCTTGTTACCTTTAAAGAAGAACAACCTCCTGCTGCAAAGAGGTAAATCTGTCTGTAAATGTTGTAACTGTGTAAAATGTAAGTGACTCAGTTTAAATGTCTTTCTGAATAAATCCTCAAACACATGTTGAGTGTCAGAGCTCAGCTCTTCATCACATACATGCATGTGTTCCTTTGTGAAGCTGTGTCTGCTGTCAGAGTGTAAAGAATTAACGTCGTCAGTCTTTCTGTGGTGAAGAGGCTGCAGGACACCAGCTGCTCCAGCACTCCAGGTGGTGTCTTTGTCCTTTGGCTTTAACAGTGTAGGTAGGAACTTCCTCTCAGGTGGAAGATGCTGCTGGATGGAAGAGGACAAACAGTTTTCTGACTGTGAAGCTTCTTTGATGTAGAGATATTTGGCTTCATGGAAATCTCTGGATTCTCGTTATTGATTGTTGAGTCCACAAACTAAAGAACATCTACTGTGATCAGTAAAGTTAAAGCCACAAGGAAGAAGTCTGAACTCTATTTGTGGCTGGAGGTTGAAGTTCAGCTGCTGCACATGTTGGTTTGCTCTAATTCGGTATAAATAGCTCATTAGCTGCAACAGTAACCTGCTGTTATTTCCAAGACCAAGAGTTCTCATCCATTAGCTGATTATGTCCTAATTCATTTATATCCAGTGGAGGAGTTGGTCCTAGATCTTGCTGCACCACGTCAGCAGCTCTAATTAGATTTGTTTTGAGACAGTTTCTCTAAATTATGATTGATAACCTTATTGATTTATGGCTGTTAGGGCTGAACGATTGTGGTAAATATCTAATTGTAGTTTTTCTGGCAGATATAGCGATTTGACTTCTGATATAATTTCAAGTGAAGCTTCAGTGTCATTTTCACTGTGTAATAGATTTAGAACATGTGATGGAGCATCACCACATGAGACACCATAAGCATGTAACTGTCACACAAACAGGAATCTGTAAAACCACTGACACACAGCTTAAACTCCTCTGGCTCTGACGTGTTGTGTAACTTAGATCCTAAACTGCAGCCTTTGTGATTCGCTAACTGCATTGTTTAAAATTGCAATTTTGATTTCACATTGATTAACTGTTCAGCTGTCGTTGTTTTTACTAACTTTCCTCTTGTCAAAGCGAAACATGTTGTTTGGACTGTAGCTCACTCTGATTGGTTCTTTTCCCAGTTATATATTAATGAGGTCACTGTAGCCTTTAGACAGGAGCTGATGTCAACACATGCAGCTCCTGTCATTGTCATCATTGATTGATCAGATGATTGATTTAGTTGATTTATCATTCAGTCAGTGAAACGTCAAAATGTCACTGAGCCAGAGGAGACGTCTGTCAATGTTGTTTGACCAAAAGTCCAAAAACAGCACAATGTTCTGTTTCCATTTAAAGGAGAAAGAAAAGCAGCAAATCTTCTTATCTGACACTTAAATGTGCACATATTTAACTTTGTTTCACGATTGGCTGAAAAATGACTGAAATGCTTTATTGGTGATCAAAATATTTGCAGATGTAGTTTCAGTTTTAGTCATACAGTGCACAGCTTCCATCTTCTTCTGTGAATTGAACTCGTTTTGCACCCTGTCTTTGTGCACTGGTGTGTCCTTGCTGTCATGGAGTTTATCAGCCCTCATTCTTGGGTTGATCCATGTCATCCAGGACACGTGTGGACCTCAGTCTCCTGCTTCGATCTGAGCCTCCTCCTCATATTACATTACTATGAGGAGGAGGCTTAGCTTTCTCAGATTAGCTTTCTCTCTCTGGTTGAAATACCCTGAGGTGTTACCTTCCAGACAGTAATGCTCAAGATGTTTTGTAGCATCGGAGTTTCCTGTTTGCTTGATCTTGTTGTCACTTTGCTTGGTCCAGACCTGGATCCCCTGGTTGTCTTCACGTTCGCGGCTCTGCACAATAACAGCTCTGGTATGATGGTCAGAAGTAAATGGTGAGAAGAACAAAAGTGAAAATACAGAAAAGGTTTGTGTGATAGGAGGCCGTCAGTGAGAAAAACAACTCCAAAGGAAGCAGCAAACATGTCAACTGGGTTTGAAGTGGGACAAAAACCAGCAGGCAGAATAAAGGACAGGAACCCTCAGGAAGAACATGATAGACATTTTTCATAGCAGGGCAGTAACTGACATTTGGGACAGGTTCTGTGTTTTATGGAATTTTAAAAATGTTTCATCCAACTTATTATCTGTAGTGTCATTGTCACCTGAGCATAGTGTAGCAACTATCCTGTGTTTATTAGGAGGAAGCTGGAAAAACAAGATTCACCTGAACCTGGTTCTGTGTCCGTGAAGACTGGCCCCACGGGAAAGCATGCTCATAATTTAAGGAAAAGGCGCCACTCTGTGGATCAAAGGTAAGGATTTCAAGCTGGTATGACAACAAAAGCCTGTGATGGATCATTCATCAGCTCTCTAGGTTTAAAAGCTTTACTGATCGACTCTGTTTTCAGCAGAATTCTGTCTCTGGCTCATTCTGGGAGCTGCCCAGTGAGCTGTAACTGACTGAAAGAGTTAATCATTCTAGAAAAGTGCTTGTTTGTACAATGTGTTGTCCGACCTCATCTGAAATCCAGAGTGTTTCTTTCTGTTGTCAGCGTCCACGTCACAGCGAGAAGGGAGACATGATGTGGTTAAAATGTAGATAACTTTTTGTATTTGCAGACAGTGTTTCCTGAAGATGTTCATGGTGTCGTACCTTGTGTTTGTCTCTGTGTGGACAGACATACTGAGAGCTAACTGTTGACTGTCCACAGATTAGACGAGGAGATCTCAGAGGTTCCCAGTGTTCAGTCTGCACAGCAGCATGACCTGGACTCCATATTCATGGTGTGTACATGAACAACAACTGCTCCATCTGTTGTGTTCACAGGCGTCTCCATGCTGCACTTTGTAGACCAGTGGACTGTCAGTGTGTCCAGCATGGGTCTGATGTTTGACTCATGGTTTCACTCTGATGGGCTCATTAAAAAATGTCTCTGTTCCAGCTGCTGGAGGACAACATGGTGACTTTTGTGAAGAAGGAGCTGAAGAAGATCCAGAAGGTTCTGAGTTCAGATTATCCAGAATGCTCAGAGAATCAGAGGGAGGAAGAGGAGATGTTGGAGGGTGAGGATGAAGAGCAAAGGAGCAGCAGAGAGATGTTCCAGCAGATCACAGTGTTTTTCCTGAGGAGGATGAAGCAGGAGAAGCTGGCTGACTGTCTGCAGAGCAGTAAGAGGATTTCTGTAAAAACTGAACCTTCTGGAAAGAAACCATCATGTTTACTTGAAAAAACGGTTACTGATTTTCTTTATTGTGTTTCATTCAGAGCTTTTTGCTCCTGTTTGTCAACGTAAACTTAAATGTGACCTGAAGAAGAAGTTCCAATGTGTGTTTGAGGGCATCGCTAAAGCAGGAAAGTCAACCCTTCTGAATGACATCTACACAGAGCTGTACGTCACAGAGGGAGGGACTGCAGAGGTCAATGAAGAACATGAGGTCAGACAGATTGAAGCAGCATCCAGGAAACCAGACAAAACAGAAACAACCATCAGACCAGAAGACATCTTTAAAGACTCATCTGGAAGAGATCGACCAATCAGAACAGTGATGACAAAGGGAGTGGCTGGAATTGGGCAAACAGTCTTAACTCAGAAGTTCACTCTGGACTGGGCTGAAGACAAAACCAACCAGGACATCCACTTCATGTTCCCACTGACCTTCAGAGAGCTGAATGTGCTGAAAGAGAGAAAGTTCAGCTTGGTGGAACTTGTTCATCACTTCTTCAGTAAAATGAAAGAAGCAGTAATGTGCAGGTTTGAAGACTTCCAGGTTGTGTTCATCTTTGACGGTCTGGATGAGTGTCGCCTTCCTCTGGACTTCCACAACAATGAGGTCCTGACTGATGTGACAGAGTCCACCTCAGTGGATGTGCTGCTGACAAACCTGATCAGGGGGAAGCTCTTTCCCTCTGCTCGCCTCTGGATAACCACACGACCTGCAGCAGCCAATCAGATCCCTCCTGACTGTGTGGACATGGTGGCGGAGGTCAGAGGGTTCACCGACCCACAGAAGGAGGAGTACTTCAGGAAGAGATCCAGAGATGAGCAGCAGGCCAGCAGCATCATGTCCCACATTAAGACGTCACGAAGCCTCCACATCATGTGTCACATCCCAGTGTTCTGCTGGATCACTGCTACAGTTCTGGAGAAGCTGCTGGGAAGCAGAGAGGGAGGAGAGCTGCCCAGCACCCTGACTGAGATGTACATCCACTTCCTTGTGGTTCAGGCAAAAGTCAGGAAGGTCAAGTATGATGGAGGAGCTGAGACAGATCCACACTGGAGTCCAGACACCAGGAGGATGATTGAGTCTCTGGGAAAACTGGCTTTTGAACAGCTGCAGAAAGGAAACCTGATCTTCTATGAGTCCGACCTGACAGAGTGTGGCATCGATGTGAAAACGGCCGCAGTGTACTCAGGAGTGTTCACACAGATCTTTAAAGAGGAGAGAGGGCTGTACCAGGACAAGGTGTTCTGCTTCGTCCATCTGAGCATTCAGGAGTTTCTGGCTGCAGTCTACATGTTCCACTGTTACACCAACAGGAAGGAGAAGGTGCTGAAGGACTTCCTGGGAAAAGACTGGAGAGACAATAACAGAGACACTCTGGATGTGTTCCTGAACAGAGTCATGGAGAAATCCCTCAGAAGTAAAAATGGTCACCTGGACCTGTTTGTTCGCTTCTTTCATGGCCTCTCTGTGGAATCCAACCAGAGACTCTTAGGAGGCCTGCTGGGTCGGACAGAAAACAGTCCAGAAATGATCCAGAGAGCCATCAATAACCTGAAGAAGATGAACAGTTATAAAATGTCTCCAGACAGAAGCATCAACATCTTCCACTGTCTGATGGAGATGAAGGAGCTCTCAGTACATCAGGAGATCCAAGAGTTCCTGCAGTCAGAGAACAGATCAGAGAAGAGACTCTCTGAGATCCACTGCTCAGCTCTGGCCTACATGCTGCAGATGTCAGAGAAGGTTCTGGATGAGTTGGACCTGGACAAGTACAACGCAACAACAAGAGGAAAACTGAGACTGATCCCAGCTGTTAGGA
The DNA here is from genome assembly GCA_024666655.1 of Dascyllus trimaculatus. Classification (NCBI taxonomy): domain Eukaryota; kingdom Metazoa; phylum Chordata; class Actinopteri; family Pomacentridae; genus Dascyllus; species Dascyllus trimaculatus. The sequence continues at coordinate 19,070,327 of CM045468.1, forward strand.
ACTGCAGAAGGTTTCGGTGAGTCCAGATGTGATGAACATGATCAGTCAGTGTAGATCAGTAGATTTGTTCTTCAGATATTCTCTGAGAAAGAAAATGTTATTCTCATAACATTCTCATTATTCTTAAGTGTTCAACTTGTTTATTTACATGAGGCGCTTCTGAAAACAGTCTTATAAACGGCTTTTCTTGATTTTATTCACTCCTCTAAATTTTAAAATCAGATCTGAATCATTTCTGAAGTCCGGGAGAACTGCTCTAATGGAATTTTTGCTGTCACTGCTACGAATTGGTTTTTCTTTTATCGTTATAGGTGATGCTTTTGTAAGTTGCTCTGTATTTATTCTTTTTATAAGTGTTATGTGCACGTTAAGTTGTTACGCCTCTAAAAGACTTAAAAGTTGTTTTTGTGGTGTGCTCGATCGATAAATAATTGTCAGCTGAAGCAGCTGCTGTGGCCACATGTGACAATGATGAGATAATATTAATGTTGAAACAGTGATTTGGTTTCGCAGGTAGAGAAGAATCCTGAGGTCAAAGTGATTCAGTTTTGTCACGTGTACAACAGTATTAATATGGACGTGAGGCACCACAAACTACTGGTAATACAAAGACTAAGGCTGCAGAGTGTGTCGAACTAAGTAATGGAGCCTCTTATTGATTCTGAAGTCAGCTGATCATTTTAAAGAAGGAAGCTGTGTTCCGGAGTTCACCTTTTATGCCTTCCCTCATATTCAGTTCCTCTCAGAATGAAACTCACAGTTGTTTTCTGTCTTGCTGCTGTAGAGAAGAGGGGTAGAAAGAAATGCACAGAGGTGGGAATCTATCAGAGCAGAATAGTAGAAGTTGGACTGTTCATGGAGATTTTATACATACAAAGGTCAGTGTTGTGTTTTTAATTCCACAAACTCTGATAACATCTTTGTGATGAGATTAGGTTGTAAATAATTGAACCTTTTTGGTTTGTTCCTGGTGTTTAAGATGAGCAAGTTTGTCAGAAGCTCACAAAAGAATGTTGAAGACAGAAGTTCTCACAGTCGTCTGTCATCACATGTGAATATGCAATGATGTTCAAATTTAATGATGATCAGGTCTGATGTTGTCCAGTGATCTATTTAAATTATGAAGTGTTTTGACATCAGACTGTAAAGGTTGCAGTGATGGAGGTGAAGCTGACATCAGCAGGTTGATGTTAGAAAGAAATCATCTTTCTAACTGTAACTGTTGACTGAGCTCAACTCAGTCACAGTATCCTGAGTCATAGTAAAGACAGTGGACAAAACATGTTTTCCTAATCAAGATGTTCTCCTGAGAACTTTATGGAGCCATATGTGGGATCAGATCACACTGACAGACTGTGGACAGTCTGGACACCTGAATCAACCAGGATGTTTTGAAAACTGTTTTGGCATCAAATGAATGAAGGAACTATAAAGTGTCCTATTTCATAATAACATGTTTTGTCATTTATGTGTCATGACAGACTTTCTAACTTTGGACTCTCAGAGAGTCACTGTGAAATCGTGGCCTCAGCTCTGAAGTCCAACCCCTCCCATCTGACAGAACTGGACCTGAGTGGAAACAAACTGCAGGATTCAGGAGTGCAGCAACTTTCTGCTGGACTAGAGAGTCCAAACTGTAAACTGGAGACTCTCAGGTCAGTTCATTTTTTCAGTATATTCAGTTCTATTCCTGGTTTTGGATTCAGAAATTATCAGCATTTTCCTGAAAAGTGATTTCAGATTGTTAAACTGAGAAGAGGACAGAGTCTACAGTCCTGCTGTGTGTGTGAATGTAAAGCTGATGTGAAAGTGATGTGAGGCTTCAGCAGTCTGACTTCCACAGATCCAGTCATCATGTTTGTGTTTCCAGTGTTTGTGCTGAGCTGCAGTGGAGCCTCAGTAATTCAAAAAGAGGGAGTTTAGTTCTCAACAGTGTGTAACTTTTGTGGACGCTCACTTGATTTGCGTCACTCAGAAGCTGAAGCTTCATATTAGTGTGAGCTGAGCTCATGAAGTAATTCCTAACAGTGGATCAGACTCCCTCTGTAATGTACAGATGACATGTGACTGCTGTTTGAAGACACACTTGAACATTTTTTGGTTACATAAACCAACAAAGCTGCTAAACACAGAAAAAGGAGGTTATGGAATAAAGGAAATGATGAATAGTTTGTAGTCCAGCATGTGAGATTTGATGTTGATCCTGTAATGAGAGTGGACTGAGGTGAGCAGCATGTTACTGATGAGTGGACATGAATAGGTGGATGAATGTTGAGCTGACATCTGGATGTGTGTAGACATCTGACATAATGATGATCCACAATAACAGAAGGACGAAGTAAGAAGAAGTCACTCTGTTGATTTTAGAGAGTAGAACAAAGTAATGTTGAGCTGCACATCTGAACCTGAACACATCTGATGGATCATCACTGATTTGATCTCCATCTTTTCTTCTTTGTTCAGATTGGAGGACTGCAGTTTGTCAGAGATCAGCTGTGATTCTCTGGTCTCAGCTCTGAAGTCTAACCCCTCCCATCTGGAACATCTGGACCTGAGTTACAACTACAAACTGCAGGATTCAGGAGTGAAACATCTGTGTGGTTTTCTGGAGAGTCCAGACTGCAGCCTGCAGACTCTGAGGTCAGACACAATGTTTTCTTTGTGTGCTAAGATGAATATTAGGGGTGTAACAATACACCGTACCGAACTGTTCAGTCCAGAGGTGTACCGCAGTAACAAAAACTATTACAACTGGCCAATGCACAGAATTGTTTCAGTTGTGAACCTCGCAGTACCCACAGTTGTGACAGACCTTCTCCATCTCACAATTGCACAGTATTGCGGAACTAAAAGCAAGTAGGAGTTTCCAGTGGCACACAGGATGTGATGGACCATTTTTTCTCCTGCCAGCGCTCCTCTGATGTATGGCTAGCGAATAGGATGGCTAATGCTAACATCAAGAAGGCGGAGCTGGAAGATGCTCTGCCGTCGTTAAAATTACCCTTTTGGGATCACTTGGGTTTCCTGGTAAAGTATGAAAAAGGAGGAAACCAAGTGGACAAGACGAAAGCTGTCAGGTGCTCCAAACTTGCGAAAAAGTATGGCATTTATCATTTGTCATAACTCTGGTTTTACTTGGCCTATCAACACAAATCCACACTTTCAACACAAGTTGAAACGGAGACTCAGTAAGGCTGCGTCTTGCTGCTACGTCATCTTAAATCAGTCATGCTATTCTGATACACCAGCGCGTCCGTTGACTCCAGAGGGTTCCGTACCAAACCATGACTTCCGTACCGAGGTGCGTACCGAAACGTGATTTTTGTGTACCGTTACACCACTAACGAATATTATTTGAAAGCCGTGGTGACACTAAACTGCAGCCATCGGGCTGATGTTAAACTAAACCACATTGAGGATGTGGTTTAGTTTAATAATAGTTTCTGTTTTCTTCTTCACTGCTTTAGTTCTTTGACTGTGACAGAGAACACATCTGACTGATCATCAATGATTTTGTCTGTATCTTTTATTCTTTATTCAGACTGATGTACTGCAGTTTGTCAGAGATCAGCTGTGATTCCCTGGTCTCAGCTCTGAAGTCCAACCCCTCACATCTGGAACATCTGGACCTGAGCTACAACAACCTGCAGGATTCAGCAGTGAAACAGCTGCTTGATCTTGTGGAGAGTCCAGACTGCAGCCTGCAGACTCTGAGGTTAGTAGAAGGTTCCAGTCAGTCTCTGCTGCTTTCAGCAGTTTTGTCCTAAACAGTATCACAGCAAAGATCCAGTGCTTCCTGTCAACCTGCAGCTTCTCAGTGTTTTCTTTCCTCCGTGAAGCCATTTTAGTAGAATGGTGACAGACTTCTGATTGGACAAAACACAAAGACAGCCGTCAGCCAATCAGATGATCCAGAAGCTTGTTGTCTTCATGTGTTTGAGTTCATGTAAAGCCGACTGTTGTTGTTGTGTTGATGTGTTGATGAAATAAAGCTGATTCCAGATGACAGCCTTCCAGATGCCCAGAGACAGTGGTCCTCCGTCATCAAAGTGTCCTCACATCAAATCTGATCTCACCGTTTGTTGTCTCATTTTAACAGTAATCAGCTGATCAGGTTGATGTTTGTCACAGCTCTGAGATCAGTGAGACTGAAGCCTGCAAACCACTGGCTCTTATTTCAGAGAAGCATCATTACATATGGTAACCATGTGGTCTTTATATAGAGCAAAAGCTTTGCTCAGGTCCAGCAGTCACATCCAGATCTGTGTCCTTGTGTCTGTGCTTTCATCCAGATGTGTTGACTGACAGCCTCCATGTTTATTTGTCAACTCTAAATCTTCCCTCACTAAATCCATGAGAGAAGAGTTTGTGCAGTGATGAAGCTTTATGACTGCCAGCAGTTTGTTTCCATGTGGACTGCAGTGACATGTGCAGAAACACACACCTGATGCTGACAGTGTGTGCAGGTGTGTGAGCTTGGAGCTCAGTGTGTTCACTCCAACACGTTAACATGAAGCTGCTGCTGTGAACAGGACTGAGGACCTGCTGCCCTTTTACTGATGAACAGCTGATCAAACTCATTGATTTCCACTGTTCTTTCTTCTCTCTGCAGCTGGAAGTGATGCTCATGAGGATGGTGTTTATACTGAAAGGATGAACTGAGTCCTGATGGTCCACAGAGGTTGAAGCAGCAGCAGCAGCAGCAGCAGCAGCTGTTGTGTAGAGATTCTAACTGGGCCATAATACTGGGAGGTGGACTGAGAACCTGTGTAAAGTGTGTTATTTTCACTAATATCACTAAAATGTGTCACAGTTGAGTTAAAGGTAGTTAGTTTGTGTCCAGGATTTTATTTCAGAGAGGCAGCTTGAGAGGGTGGAGGAGGTGATAGATTTGGTGGAAATGTATAGTTGGAGGTCATCAACGTAGCAGTGGAACTGGAGACCTTGATGGCAGATGATGGCTTGATGACAAGGAGGAGGATGTAAAGGATGAAGAACAAAGGGGTCAAGAACCGAACCTTGGGGGACGCCTTGTGCCAAGGGAGCAGTGGAGGAGGAGTGGGTATTTATATGGATGAATTGTAGTTGGTTGGAGAGGTAAGATTTGATCCAGGTGAGTGCCATGCCAGTGATGGGGAGTGATGTGTCAAGACAGGAGAGGAGGATGGAGTGGTGGATGGTGTCAAAGGCAGCGGTGAGGTTGAGGAGGATGAGAGTATTAAGATGTCCAGACTGAGTCTGTAGAGGAGGAGGAGGTCATTGGATATTCTGAGGAGGGCTGTTTCAGTGCTGCGTTTGGGGCCAAAAAGATTGAAATACTTCATACAGATTATTGGAGGTGAGAAAGATTTTCTAGCTGAGATGCGATGGCATGTTCAAGGGGAGAGAGGAAGGGGAGGTTGGAGATGGGGGTGGAAGATGGACATAATGTCTGGGTCAAGTCCTGGTATTTTGATTCACATGTTGCTGTTTGTTGTGATGACAAAATCCAGAAGTGAGGTGGGACCAGATGGACGGAATGGAGTGTGGAGACAAAGAGTAGTAGACAAACTTTCAGCCAGAGCTCCTGTGAGCGGGGTGGCGGGTGCACAGTGTTCTGGCTTCTCTGAGTATGTTCAGACAGTCTGGGGGAAGGTGGTGCTGGAGGGCTCGGAGGTCCACAGCAGCATGGTCCGGTGGAGGAGAGCTAGCACAGGGCTAACTATAGCTGGAGTAGAAAGTGGGCCGGGCAGGCGAGGGGGCAGCGGTGAGAAACCCAGGGGAATCCAGAGAATGATCCAGGGCATGACAAGCAGAGCACGGTGCCAGCAGTCCGTGGAGTGGAGGAAGCAGGGACAAGCAGTGTGGAGCCAGGTTGAGGCAGGGCGTCCCATCCATAGACATATATACGTAGACGCCATGTTGACTGCTGCTGCCGATTGGAGCCGACGTGCCTACGCGGCGGCCATCTTGGTACAGTGCCACTGGCCCCTACAGTGCATTACGTCTATAGAGGAATGACATGTCTGCACTATAAAAGTGATCATAAATCGATCAGTTGTCAACATATATTGTTTGTTACAAACGTCAGACATGGAGGACGGACAGGCAGACATAAATAGAACAAAAGCAAGACAGAAAACGTTCAGGTGTGTTCAGGTCTTTATTCAGAGAATTGCTTGTAGGTATTGCATTTGATTATTATTATTATTATTATTATTATTGCTATTATAAGTATATTATTAGATCACTAATATTATAATGTTGCTATTATTATCATTTTATTATTAGATCACTATTATAATTAATATTGTTATCTTCATGATCATTTTGTTATTATCACCATTATAGTTATTATTGCTACTATCATAATCATGTTCTTATTATTATCAATATTATTATAATTCTTATTGCTATTATCATTGTAATGTCATTTTATCATTAAACTATAATAATAATACTATTAGCATTTTATTCTTATCTCATACAATGAATATTTCTATTATTATCATCATTTAATTATCACTATTATTATAATTAGTATGGCTATTATCATTATAATTTTATTATTATTATTATTATTTGAGGCACGTCCCTCCACAGTCAATGCGGCATCTACGTATATACGTCTATGGTCCCATCTACTAGCCTGTTAGCTTCTAGCTGTTGGCCGCCTCGGTGGAAAAAGGTTGAGGATGCCTACAGCGGAGAACCACCTGTGATTGGACCAGAACCCATTATGAGCTCCACCATGGCAGCAGCTGCTAAACTGGCTGCACCACAGTCACTCTGTGGCAGCTGTTGTGCCGTGAGCAGCTCGTCCATGGGTCTCTTTGTGCTCTGAGAACTGCTCCTACCTTGATGAGACTCTGTTCTGTAGCAGAAGGCTCTGCTCGGTTCAGGAATGTTTTTTAGACTAGAGGTAGAGCTGTGTTGTGGAGAAACTTCTTCAAGTGGACCAGAAAATCTTCAAGTCTTCCTCAGCACTTAGTTTCCTGATGAACTCCAAGTATTTTCTATAGTCAGACTTAGTAAATCACAAAACAACAAAGTCAGACACCAAGTCATGCAGAGTCAGGGGAAGTCTTATATTTGCTGTAATTTCAGCGACATACAGTGAACAGAGGCTGGTTCATGAACACAGATTCCCAGCTGAAAATCCACATCTTCCACACTGACTCATATCTGCCCACTTGGAGTCTCAATTAAAGATTTTCACCTCCTCATTTGTTTCTGAGGATTTTACACCATCATCTTTTATTTTAACATGTCATTGTTGGTAACAGTTCAGCAATTCCTTTTTAAAAACAAAATGATGAAACTCTATTCTGACTCATCTTGTAAATACAGATAACGGCCTTTATGATTTAATGTAAACTCTATCTTCACACTTGTTAGAGCTGATAGTTGTCACTTTATTTTACCTTGTGTTTTTCCAGTAAATTGTCAAATTAATAAACACCAAATCCTGATAGTCCACAAACTGTTTCTTGTGTTTTTATTTGTTCATTCTTATATTTATCTTGTATAATTTATGATGTATTCTTTGGTTCATTTTGTTCATTAATTTCCACCAGCTTATTCACAGACACTGCAGTCAGCTTTGTCACTTGCATGAAAAAGTGAAAAAATGAACACTATACATAACTGCAATCATTTCCATTATATTTTGAAAAACTTGACCGGATGTGCTGCATGTAAGGAAGTTGTGTTGCTTGACAAACATGTTGCGGATTGTACCAGCAGACACTGAAGGACTCCTGCAGCTGTTCGGTAAGTAAATGATAATTGACTTATTGATGGTGGTTTTAATGCGCTTTATATGTAACTTTAGAGTCAAATTTAATGTGTGCTGTAAAGCTAAGCAAAGTGAGTCTTTAAGCCTCGAACTCTATTTTACAATAATGTAATAATCATAGATAATAGGAATATAAATAGAGAACGACTCTGAGAACGACTTCTTATAAAGGCTGTGAGAGAAAAGCAGCTTTTTACCATGAAAGATCAGAATCACCTCTGGAACATCTGACAGCATCGAGTCAACCACAAAGAAAGAAACGATCACATCTGTGTTCCACTGCACAGGCTGCTGCCGATGAAAACCACAGTAAGAAGTTTATATTGACTGAAAATAGGATGTTTTGTTTCAGGGTTTCAGTTCATTAACAGGGAAATGAATCCTGCATTAAACAGCTGAACTCCTCCTCAGGGCTTCCATGGACCTTTTGTTTGTCGTTGCTGTTTTCACTGGCTGTGACTTCTGTTCTGTTTTTATCAGGAAACATCTGACAAAACCTTTTTTCTCTTAGAACCCAGTTGATGAAGCTCTTCAGTTCGTTCACTCTCCAGCTGGATTTCACCTCCAGCAGGTCTGGACAGACGACATGATGATCATGATCACATTATTGAACCACAATAATCACTCTGTTTTTATTTAAGAGTCAAAATGTAACAAATGTCTGTTTTCTCCGTTTCTTTCTTGACAGTGAGGCGGACCGAGGAGGAGAAAAGGTCATTGAGACCAGGGGCCAGATTAGAAGCACCTGGACACAAATAAAAGTCGATGCTCCAGAATGAAATTTTCAGAATTACTAGAAGCAGCTTTTGTAAACTGTGTGTCTGCTCACCTGCAGTGTCCAGCATTGATGCAAAGAGAAGAGAAGACTTGGATGAAGAAGCTCTGCAGCCTGACGGTGAGTTTCACCAACTCAGTCTGATCACTGCAGCTGATCTCCAACCAGCTGACAAACCCAGCTACAATAAACAGATATTACAATGATAGTGATTTGTCACATTAAGACATTTAAGATCTCTTATTGCATTCAGTAGCTTGTTACCAGTTTGTTTACTGGCATCTTTATTTCCCTTCTTCTGTCCAGCTTTGACTCTTTTCTGAACTATACCAGGCAGAGAAAACCACAGCCTGTTCATTTAATGTGAACATTTAGTGTGAAGTGACTCCACCGATGATGCTGAGTGATAAAATACATTTATTCACTTGCACAATGAACAAGCTTCGACCAGCATTCCTCTTTTGCAGATGATGCAAAAGAGGAATGTGTCACGAACCCGAATGAACCCTTATTTTGTCACAGACTGGGCCAGTTAGTGGCAAAAATGGAGTCCACACGTGAAATAACGAATCAAAACTAATTTATTAGTAAATCATTTTAACTTGGAAGTAAATAACGGTTAAATCATTGAAGTAGAAAGTAGGTCACAATGAACTGATAGAAAGTAAAGTGAGATCAAAACAAACGAGAATGACATGTAATGTTGAGGGTCAGTCATGTCTGCAGTGGAGTGGATTGTGTGAAGTGTTGAATGCAGGAGGAAATAATGCTGAGGTCCACATGGCAGGTGGAACCTGAAACCAGGTCTCAGTCTGGAAGCAGCAAGAGAGCCTGAACACCTGATTAGATCACCCTTAAATCCTCTGTTCCTCAGACACCCACAGATGAAGCAATTTGGCCTGATGTTCTGTCCCAACCTCCACTCAGGGCACACAACCAGTGGGCAGACAGAGGGGCAGGCCGTCACAAATGGAAGAAATACTTTTTTGATAGCTCCCTCATATTTCAGGAATTTCTGTGAAAACGTGGAGGTGCGTAGTTCCATTCCCCAGTTTTCCTGAGCTCCACCCCTGAGCTGCCCACATCCCGGCTCCACCCAGCTCCGCCCTGACTCCACCTCTTTGACCAGTTTATTAGGAACACCTGAGGACGACTACAAGGGGAAGACCACCGTGTCAAGTCAACCTCTTAATTCACTGAAATGATTTACAAGTTACCAGGAGAAGTGAGCGAGCACGTTCAGTCTCATTTATTTCCACATTCAAATCCAGGTTCATGACTTGATGTCACACTGAAGTGACCCCAACGTTTGCAGCATGTGCTTCCATTTCAACCTGGCCAGGTGAAAGGTCATGTGACCAAACAGGGAGGAGGGGAGAATCCAATGAGATTCACAGAAGAAGCACCTGGACTGTACCACGTGGGGTGGAGTTAGAGGGGTGTTATAAAGTTTAAAGTTACCATAAGGTGAAAATTATGGCAGAGTATTTGGGCCACTCATCAGAAAAACAAATGATAGGAGGTAGATTTTTTTTCATCATGCAAAAAATGTTGAAATGTTGAGAATAAAGTCGACCTAGTTCAGGAAAGTTGGAAAGATATTCGCAGATTTGGACTTCCTATATCAGTAACTCAGTGATACGTTGTTAAAACATGACCGATGCCTCTTTCCCATCATTGTAAGGTAGACAATGTGCTACAAGGTCAGTTTGATCAAAAGTAGCTGTCTGTCAAGCTGCAGAAATAACATTAGTGTCTATGTGCAGCCGGCTGTGTGACGAGTGTCCAGGGACCGTCTGCAAATTGCAAAACCGCTGCAACAGTGAAGAGAGACGCCACACAAATGTTCAATAACTTCACTCTTAGACACTGTAGTGTCACCAGGATCACTGCAGCCATCGACTGGCTCCTGCTGGTGTTGTAGGATGACCAGCAGGAGCCAGCTGACTTTTGAGGCCATTTTGTGGGGAGATGCTGTGGCTGGTTGAGGCCTGATCCAAAGCCACAGCTGCCATCATCTCAGCTGATTCGCTGAGAGCTGAACACCTGCACTCCAGCGTTTGTTCTCCCGACCCGTCTGATTGGGCCACCGCCTGGTTCCCTACACCTTCATCCAACCACCTGCAGCCAACATTACACCTGGAGAAGATAAATCCTCAACCAAACCCTGAGTCAGGTGGCTGGGATCTAATGTGAACAGTTGGCCCTGGTGCCTCTTGTGTCTTGTGTCTAGATTGTAACTTCAGTTAGCTGCAGTCACTTTAGTGAAGAAGCTCCTTGTCTGTGTGAATTATAGTTTTGGGTGACAGCTGTTGATTTAGAGGAGAGGTTGTTTGTTTTGTTTTTCTTCAGCTAGTTTGATAACTCTGTTAACCTTTGTTTGCTTTTACATGGTTTGTTGATTTTGCAAACAGCCACTAGCTCTGTTGACTTGTATCATCACTGTTCTTTTGTTTGTTTACTTTGTCACTAGGGAATAAACTGCTTGACCCAACCAATAACATCTGTTTGTTCGTTTGTTTGTTTTGTTGCACCCAGCTGACTCTAGAGGCTGGGTCATAACAGAGACAAATATGTGTACATGATGATTTTGAAATGACATGATGGCAAATAAACTGTCTTCACTAAATACCACTGCTAACTTTAAACTGGAAATGTGTGACTCTTTTTTTATCCCTACAGCTACTAAACCATTTTACACATTACTTTGTTCATTTCTTTCAGTCCAATTAGTGCTGCAATGAGTACTTTTAATACCATAGTACATTTCCTCATTCTACTTAGTCTAAGTTTTGATTTTCAACTCCTAAGTTAAAGACTGAAAACAGCCCCAAAGCATTTCAGAAGTGTGTCCTGACAGGTCAGCATGATAGAGAGGCGCTTATAGTTTCAGAGACTGTGAGTTCATGTCCTAAGAGAGTCTGGAGCTTTTAAAGTCTGACACCCAAAGTAAAGACTGATCAGTATCCAGAAAGCAGCTCAGCTATGTGAGCCTGTAGGTCAGGGTGATCTACAAGTGTTTGGGAACTCAGAGACTGTGGGCTGGACTCTGACCACAGTCAGAGACTTTTCAGCACCAACAGGTGGTTCAGGTGGTTTTATTTATGACCCTCAGAGTTGTGCTTTGCTGATGGAGGTCCTGAATCAAATCCTGACTACTACTACTACTACAACTACTAAGTTGTTTTCAACTTCCATGTCAACAACCAAGCAGGTCATGTTGGGGCTCCAGCATGAAGTAACAATCAAATCTTGGCTTCTTCCTCTCTCACACTTGTCCAATGTCCATGAGTGTAACTCCTGTGAGTACTGAGGTGCTGCCTCTTAGCTCAAGCACAAGTTTCCAAAACATGTCCACGTGAGATCAGACTTGACCATGAGGCACAGGTTCATGGACATGACAAGGACTGGGAAGGACATGTGGTCATTCCATGTTGTCGTGGTGGTTTTGAGGTTAAAGCACCTGACTTTGAACCATAATATTACTGCATCAAATCCAACCCATGTCATTTTTTACTGTGTGGAACAGAAAGATGTAGCATCACGTTGGTAGTAGCAACATTATTGAGTGAAGGTTGGTGGACACTGAAATGTTTCCATCTTTCAACAGTGTTTTCAGTCCAACTAACTATTCAACACGACGATCGTATGACTCTACAAGACAAGGAAGCTTCCATGTTTCTTCTGTAGTGTAGAGGAAGTGTTGCAGTCTTGTCATTGTTCTTTTTTCATGAAGGTTTGTGGTTCAAATCCACCAAGAGAACCATTGTACACTTTGTTCACCAACATGCTTCCTGGTGTCATGATAGGAACAAACCAAAACATCAGCTCTGTCACAGATGGTGGTGTAGAGGAAACTGTTATGCTTCCTCATGCAGGAGGTCCCTGGTTCACATCCACCCAAAGAGCTCTTTTTGCACTTTGTCCTCACTGTTCCATTAGAAATACAACTGAAAGTCATCACTGTTGTCATTTGTGGTAGGGTAGAGGAAAAATCCATACCTCTTATGTGGGAGGTTGATGGTTTAAATCCACTTTTGGACTTGTTTTCCAGCTTGTCCTCTTGTTGCTATCATAAGCACATACTAATGATGATAATGCTGTGTGATGTGATGGTGTAGAAGAAGGATCCATACCTTACATGCAGGAGATCCCTAGTTCAAATCCACTTTTGGAACTCATTTTCACCCTCTCCAAAGTCTACCTGCAACATTGAGCATCTTTACATGTTTCTGCATCATATAGTTTGTGTTGTTTCAGTCCAGGCTGCTGAATGAACAACAGGAACAAGCCAGAGAGGATCTGAAGGGTCTGGAGGAGACTGTGGTGAGTCTAAAACGGAGGATATCCTGGTTTATTGTGGCTGTTTTTCACGTGTAGGTGTGAAAATAGATGATCAATAACAGAAACGTCCAGATTACAATTCAAGAAACTCATTATTTTCTTTAGTTGTCGAAGTTAACACACTGTTAGTCTAATTGTACAAAAAACTAATCATATAAAAAACGTGTATCTATATATATATACACTGTTTAAATAGGAGTTGGTCAATTAGAGGATCTGATAATCAGCATTTTGGTATTTGATTGCTTCAATGTCACAAATAAAAGTCTCCTTTAACCTTGACATCTGTCTAATGTAAATAAACAAAAGCGTATCAACAAAGTTTTGTGTCAGAGTTTGTGTTCTTCTCCAATATTTATCATATATCAGTTCCAATTATTTTATATCGGTATCCTTGATCACTAATAATCACTATCAGGCTTGGAAAAACCCACACTGGTTGACTCCAAATACAAGCACCCCTCTATACTCCACCCCACCTGGTACAGTCCAGTTCCCCCTTCTATAAATATGTTTGGATTCTTCCACTTCCTGTTTGGCAATGTGGCCTTCTACCTGCTCAGGTGTAGGTGGGAGCGCATGCAACAAACATTTTGGGTAACTGCACTTTAAAATTGAGGGATGACACTGAGTTTGAGTCTGTGTAGATGAGACTGAGTGAAAATGTTCAGATCTTCCATTAAATTGTAAGTTATTTAACAGAATTCACCAGAAAGGCCTGAAATGTTTGCTAGGCTAGGTTCAGTTAGCATCCCACATGTTCTTTGGCTCAGCTAAAGCTAACACTCTGCAACTGCTATCTATTTTGCTGAGGTATTTGTTCAGACTGAGCTCATTCAAAAGTCTTAGCTTCACTTTATCCTCATTAGTTTTAACTTTCCTTCATTAGCTTAGCACTAGCTGAACAACAGAACATGTGGGCTACAACATGCTAACTTAGCAAACGTTTGAGTCATTCAGGAAGGATTCTGAAATAACTTGCAAGTTAATGGAAGAGCAGCACATGCAGGCTCGGTCTCCTTTATTTATAGACTCTAATTCAGTGTCATTTTTTGATATTAAAGTGCAGTTTTTCAAGTGTTTGTTGCAAATGCTCCCGACCAAACCATCCCAGATAGAAGACGGCGTGAAGAGAAAGCTCAAGAATGTTAATGTCACACGTTTAAGTCTGAATTAAATGTCCTTTTATTAGATTGTCATGCACAAGTTGAATTTCCCTTTAATAAACTGTTTAGTTTGTAAATGTTTTCTTTGACACTCTGCCCTAAATTACGAGATTAGAACCTTCTATGGCTCACAAGCTGCAGCAATTACTTTTGACTAATTTCTGAAAAAACTGCTTCATCACTGTAAATACTTTTGCTTTCCTTTCCTCTTAAATGACAGCTGCAGCGATGAATCAATGATCAAACATTTTTCAGACTAAGATAAAAAGTGAAATCAAGTGTGTGATCAACATTTTCCACCATTCTTTGACATTTATGGAGCAGAACAAGACATTAATTAATAGCTGAATAAACATGACAACTTGCCAAACTTAAAGAACACAGATACAGTTTTAAACATGCCAAAGTAAAAAAAGCAGTTTATTTTCTTAACTAATCCAATTTATTATTTGTTTTATAAGAGAATAATACGGTAATGAAAATAATGGTTTCTAACACTTTCTCTCCCAAACTAATATACACGAGGTAAAATATAAGCAACAGTTTTAAATATATTAAAGTTACTCAACAAAATGTGGTGTTGGATGACATTATATTCCTGATAAATTATAATAAAACATGATACTAAATGTTTGTGGGACTCAAGACAAGTTTTAACACTGACATCAAGGTTGATAAAAGTATACCAACCATCATTTCTCTGGAAGCGACTCGATTTTAGGGATCGTGGTTAAATACCTGCACATCAAGTCGTGTTCCTTGTTTCCACTGTAAAAAGTGAGACCGTCCTCGCCAACCTGAACTCCTCTTCATGAAACTTTGTTGTGCCTCTGAGCTGGTGGAAACTCGAGAAACTCGGTAAAAGCGGCCGAGTCACGGATTTTGGAGAAACTCGATGGGCGGGGGAAGGTGTGGAGGGCGGTGGGGGAGTAGAGGGGGGCGGTGGGGGGAGGCGGGGGAGAAGAGGGGGGAGGCCGCCACCCACCTCCCCGCCTACTCTCCGCCCTGACTCCACCTGGACTCCGCCCTGGCTCCACCCATGTGGTCACTTTATTAGGAACAGAAACTTCGATGACAAAGGGAAGAACGAAAAAAAAAATTTTCATCTGGTCTGTAGCTCAGTGAGTTAAGGCTTAGCCTATGGAGCTGCAGGTCCCTGGTTCGAAACCCGGCCCTTCTTAAATTTTGCCAAAATCGGGACGAAAAAAAACCAAAGAAAAAGCCTTTGACGGGTCTTGAACCTACTACTTCCCACCTCTTAGTCCTCCTCTTATCCTCCTGAGCCACTTGCTCAGATACTAATTCTTCTTTTTTTTGCGCATTTGTCATCTATTTTTGGCCCTTTTCGAGTTTTTTTTTTGACTTGAGTCGAGACTCGACCCTTTTCCTCAGGGGGTTGGACTTCACGCTTTGTGCCAGAGGGTTGGACCTGAGCTTCCAAGGCTTTCACCTTACCAACACTGGCTTTCCAAAGCCTCCACACCTCAGGACCTGAGCTTTCAGCCAGTCTGAGGACTGAAATTTTCTAAGTGTCACAGTAGTTCTCTCTTAGTTTCAACTATCACACACTCCAAGGACTGAAATTTTCTAAGTGTCACAGTAGTTCTCTCTTAGTTTGAACCTTTAGACACTCCAAGGTATGAAGTTTCTTAGTAGTTGCCTGTTAGTTTGAACCTTTAGACACTCCGAGGTATGAAGTTTCTTAGTAGTTGCCTGTTAGTTTGAACCTTTAGACACTCCAAGGTATGAAGTTTCTTAGTGGTTCTCTCTTAGTTTGAACTTTGAGACACTCCGAGGTATGAAATCTTTAAAGTTTCTTAGTAGTTGCCTGTTAGTTTGAACCTTTAGACACTCCAAGGTATGAAGTTTCTTAGTAGTTGTCTGTTAGTTTGAACCTTTAGACACTCCGAGGTATGAAGTTTCTTAGTAGTTATTTGTTAGTTTGAACCTTTAGACACTCCAAGGTATGAAGTTTCTTAGTAGTTATTTGTTAGTTTAAACCTTTAGACACTCCAAGGTATGAAGTTTCTTAGTAGTTGCCTGTTAGTTTGAACCTTTAGACACTCCGAGGTATGAAGTTTCTTAGTAGTTGTCTGTTAGTTTGAACCTTTAGACACTCCAAGGTATGAAGTTTCTTAGTAGTTGTCTGTTAGTTTGAACCTTTAGACACTCCAAGGTATGAAGTTTCTTAGTAGTTATTTGTTAGTTTAAACCTTTAGACACTCCAAGGTATGAAGTTTCTTAGTAGTTGCCTGTTAGTTTGAACCTTTAGACACTCCGAGGTATGAAGTTTCTTAGTAGTTGCCTGTTAGTTTGAACCTTTAGACACTCCAAGGTATGAAGTTTCTTAGTGGTTCTCTCTTAGTTTGAACTTTGAGACACTCAGAGGGATGAAATCTTTAAAGTTTCTTAGTAGTTATTTGTTAGTTTAAACCTTTAGACACTCCAAGGTATGAAGTTTCTTAGTAGTTGCCTGTTAGTTTGAACCTTTAGACACTCCGAGGTATGAAGTTTCTTAGTAGTTGCCTGTTAGTTTGAACCTTTAGACACTCCAAGGTATGAAGTTTCTTAGTAGTTATTTGTTAGTTTGAACCTTTAGACACTCCAAGGTATGAAGTTTCTTAGTAGCTCTTTGTTCGTTTGTACTTTGAGACACTTTGAAGACTGAAGTCTTTCAAGTTTCTGAGTAGTTCTCTGTTAGTTTGTACTTTATCGTTAACAGAAGCCTTAAAACTTAAGAACATGAGTCTTTATTTGACATTTAAACCATAGATCCGAGTTCCTCTAAGACCTTCACCTGTGGATTCTTTTATTATCCAAAACAAACTTTGATTTTCTTCACTGACCAGTAAAGTTTGTGGAGATCAGAAGGTAACATTAGTTTGATCAATGCCTTAAACTAATAGTAGACTTGATCTGTAAAGCAGTTTTCTCTAAGAAGTAGTTAGTAAATCTGTCCACAATCAAACCAAGAACATAGAAAGAGGAAATGTTTTCAGTCAGAACTTGATGTTTTCATTTAAGCCTATAAAATAGTTGAAGACCTTTATCTGTTTTTGCTCTTTTTGATTGTTTTATTGCATCTTCTGAAGTTTAACTGATTTCAAATGTTTGGTCTTTAGTTTTATTTGTCTTAAATGTTTGGTGTTGCTCTTTTCTAAGATTTAATTTGATTTGATTATTAAATGTCTTTTTTAATGTTTAATACCCTTTTTAATTGTTAATTGTATTTTTTAATGCTTTCTAATTCAGTCTTGTCTTTTTTAATTTTTTAATTATCTAATTAGATTTTATGTTTTTAAATGTCTTATTGTATTTTTAATGCTTAATTTTCCAATTAAACAATTGATTTTTTTCTAACATTTAATTTTCTTTTAAAAGGTTCTATTGTATTAAATGTTTGGTTTATTGCATTTAATTGCTTTTTTAATGTAGTTTTTTTTACATTCTTCTTTTTTCTGTCAAACACCTTTTAACTCCTGTTCAAGCAAACATTTTTATGACTTCAGGATTTAACTCCAACCTTAAAAATGAAGCAAGAGCTCAGATTTGGGTTTGGACCATCAAATCACAATGCAAGTACATCTGCTGTGTCACAATCATGAGCTAGTCAGTAATTCAATTTATCAATTCAACTTTATTTTGTCTCCCACTTTTCACACAGTTGACAATACAAAACAAGCAAAGAGAGAATTGCTTAAAAAATATTAAAGACACAATAGAAGAAAATTTAGCATCAAATATCTTGTGTCTGGGGGATGGGGAGTTTTCTGAAGTCTTCTCCGTCGTCTTGGGCCTCATTTAAAATATACACTTGAGATTCAGTCGAAGGAAACTGGAAACTGAGTGAGAGAAAAACCAACAACATCTCCTTTAATGAGTCGACTCGTTCTTGTGCTTTCAGGCCAAACAACTTACAGACTCTTAACCTGTGCAAACTCTTCCAACAGGACCTCACCACACGGGTCAAGAAGGCACATCTTCTAATACATCTGCTACAGGACATGAGCATGTTTCTAAACCTCTGCTCTGTTTTGGATTTAATTAAGAGTGCACAGCTCGACTGCGAGGAGGGACTCGTCAACGTTGCCCCGAAACAGAAGACTTCCTTCCTGGAGAACAACTTGGAGCAGCTCACTGAAGTCCACAAGCAGGGACAGACAGCCAGTCACCACGGTTCTGCATGTACAGTTAGAAACTACAGTACATTTCCAATGATATCACTGAAAATAAGAATCAACTTTAGCTGAAATTGAGTCACTAAACATAGATTAGCAGTAGCATCTACACTAAAAAACCAACACAAACAAAGACCACTAAATAACTGCCTACACCATTTGCAATTTTACCATTTTAGCACCCTACCAAATTACCTCTAACTCAAACTGCTTCTCTACTTCCTTCTCATTCTCCATTTCTACTGTTACATCTAACTTCTCCTACTCAAACTGTCAGCTATTTAAGCACCAAAAAAGCTCAAAAATACAATTTACCCAACAAGACTGTAAATAGTTCACTAAACAACATGTTAAAACTCTCCAGAACTTCCTAAAAACTCCTCGTCTTTATCTGCTTCACCAAACAAATCTGCAGCAAACAACCTCACAGAACCACATGGAGTGTCCTCAACAAGAAACTAGCACAACACAAAATGCTAATGCTTCCTGCAGCCTACCATAGAAACCTCTCTAAATACAGAATCAGGACAGTAAGTCTTACCTTCTGGACAACCAACATTGCTTCACAAACAAGAGTAAAGACCAAAAACCTCAAGAGACTCACTGCAGCTCAAGACAAAGCCACAACTCAGCTGCACCAAATCTACTAATCAGTGTTAGCTCATGTTAGCACCATGTGCTCACTGCTAACTACGGCTAAACAAACACATTTAGCAAGACAACTGTCCAATACAAACCTCAAAAGCACACCAACAAACACATTAAAGCCTATTTTACTGTTGGAAGCTGCAAGACAACGCCTAAAGAACAAAGTAAAGCAACGTAGATGAGCCTGGTTCAGTGGAGCCTGTGAAGAGAAGCAGAGCAAATGTTTGACTGCAGCCAAATAGACGAGCAAGACACTGAGCTGACAGGTGTTCCTGATCACACCAAGCAGCAAGCTGGAGAGCCAATAGGAGCACAGGGTCATGGAGGTCCACAGGTTCCTCAGACCAGTAGGGTTCATTGACGTACTCTTGAAAAAATGAGGAAAAGATCGTTTTGCCAAAGCCAATATATGAGGGAAGTGCAGCTATTTTTAATGTAGAAAAGGTCTCAGAACTATTCGGGAAACTTTGTGGCTGACAATTTCCCTTTTGTCCAGATCTATCAGTCAGAACATGGTTTGTGCCCTCTGGTGGCCACAGCTGCTAACTGCAGTTAACGTTCCATTACTTTTAATAAGAGCTTCTCATGTGCTATTTACAGAGCCCCTAAAGGGACATTGTCAGAAAAAAATTAAAATGCAAGTGTCTAGGGCACACGCAAAACTTTCTCTTTGTTAAAAAATACATCACAGTAGACCATCTTGTTAAAAAACGTCACAGTATAGTATGTTGTTAAAAAAACATCATTGTATTGTGTATCGTAAATGGCAAAAATTAACTGTGAAAAAACACAAATCATGGTCTGTGGCGCGGTGGCTCAGCCAGCAATGTGTGGGGTTTTCAGGAGGCCCGTGGGAGCACCAAGGTTTTGGGGGTCCACATAGGATTAGATGCCGCAGCGGCAAGGGACAAGTCCTGGGAGGGGCTGCTTGAAAAATGGCTGGAGCTCTTGGGGTTGTGGAAGACGAGGGGGCTGACCTTGAGGGGAACGATAGTCGTGGTCAACTCACTGGTGTTATCCAGGATGGTGCACATCCTGGCAGTGCATGACCTCCCCAGTGAAGTACTGGTCAAAATGAACAATCTGATTGCAGGTTTCTTGTGGAAGGGAAAGGGCAAACTCATTTCACAAATAAATAATAATAAATGATTTCAAACATGGAGGGCTAAAACTAACAGACATCTGGGCTAAAAAGCAAGCTCTGAGAATCAAAAAAGTCATCAAATATCTGGATAAAAATAACAAAGCATTATGGAAGGACTACTTTAAGGAACAGCTAAATAGGATCAGTGGACTGGGAGATCACCAGCTGTGTGGGGACGAGGCGGAAGACCTTGAGCATCTTTTGTGGGGCTGCAGGGATGTGGTTTGTTTCGTGGAAAGGGTCCGAAGTTTTATGGAAAAGTATCTCCTGTGGGGACCTGCCACGGAGGGGGACTGGCGATGGCACTGGCTGTTTGGGACCCTTGAAAAGAACGGAGTGAGAAATTGCAGCCTGATCAACATTGTGTTGCCAACAGCTCGACACTCAGTATGGCTGACGAGAAACTATGCTCTTTGAAAAAAAGAAAGTGGACAAATGGAAGCTGTTTACGAATTTGTTAAAGGTACATATTAAAATTCTGATGTGCACTGAGGGAGGAAGGGACTTTGTTATGAGGAAGTCGGGATTGGTGAAGGAAGAGGGGGAAAGAAAGTAGGTGTTCTTATTCTGAGGAACGTGTGTCTGTGTGTGCGTATGGGGTGTTTGGTTTCTTTTTTGGTTTGTGTTTTAAACACTGTTTTGCTTTGTAAATGAGTTTGCTGTTATTTGTAGAAGGTTTAAGGTTTGTGTTTTTTCTTTTAGTGAGTTGGTTTCAAAGATTTTGGCTTATTTTGAGGTAATTTTGCTGAAGACAGCTTCTTGGTTCTTGGTTTGATTTTGTTTTTTGCTGTGAGTTAGTTAGTTTTGTTGTACATGAGTTTTGTTTTCCAGAAGAAAAGGTTTGTCAGGTTTGTTTTTTTACCTGCTCTCAGAATGTATGTAAAAACTGTAAATGAATGTAAATGATCAATCTTGTATTTTTGATAATAAAAGAGAGAGTAAAAAGGCTGTACTATGAAAACATAGCAAACAACCGGGAACCTGGATTATTACCCTGAAGGCTGTCCTATAAAAACATAGTAGACATTTGACTTTCTTTATGTGAGTCGGCTCAACAAAAGAAACTCAGACTTCAGATATCAGAAAGTGGTTATCAGCTTTCTTTGTTAACTTTCTGCTTCAAGCTCTGTCTGTTCACATCAAAGAAGATCTTTAACTGGTCATGTGGCACTGAAAACTTTCAACTCAACAGTACCTCACTGACCCTGTAATTTAGCTTCGTGGTCCAGCCCTGTGGACCTCCATGACCCTGTGCTCCTATTGGCTCTCCAGCTGGCTGCTTGGTGTGATCAGGAACACCTGTGCAGCTCAGTGTCTTGCTCGTCTATTTGGCTGCAGTCAAACATTTGCTCTGCTTCTCTTCACAGGCTCCACTGAACCGGGCTCATCTACGTTGTCTTGCAGCTTCCAACAGTAAAATAGGCTTTAATGTGTTTGTTGGTGTGCTTTTGAGGTTTGTATCGGACAGTTGTCTTGCTAAATGTGTTTGTTTAGCCGTAGTTAGCAGTGAGCACATGGTGCTAACATGAGCTAACACTGATTAGTAGATTTGGTGCAGCTGAGTTGTGGCTTTGTCTTGAGCTGCAGTGAGTCTCTTGAGGTTTTTGGTCTTTACTCTTGTTTGTGAAGCAATGTTGGTTGTCCAGAAGGTAAGAGTTACTGTCCTGATTCTGTATTTAGAGAGGTTTCTATGGTAGGCTGCAGGAAGCATTAGCATTTTGTGTTGTGCTAGTTTCTTGTTGAGGACACTCCATGTGGTTCTGTGAGGTTGTTTGCTGCAGACTTGTTTGGTGAAGCAGATAAAGACGAGGAGTTTTTAGGAAGTTCTGGAGAGTTTTCACATGTTGTTTAGTGAACTATTTACAATCTTGTTGGGTAAATTGTATTTTTGAGCTTTTTTGGTGCTTAAATAGCTGACAGTTTGAGTAGGAGAAGTTAGGTGTAACAGTAGAAATGGAGAATGAGAAGGAAGTAGAGAAGCAGTTTGAGTTGGAGGTAATTTGGTAGGGTGCTAAAATGGTAAAATTGCAACTAGTGTAGGCAGTTATTTAGTGGTCTTTCTGTTTGTGTTGGTTTTTTAGTGTAGATGCTACTGCTAATCTATGTTTAGTGACTCAATTTCAGCTAAAGTTGATTCTTATTTTCAGTGATATCATTGGAAATGTACTGTAGTTTCTAACTGTACATGCAGAACCGTGGTGACTGGCTGTCTGTCCCTGCTTGTGGACTTTAGTGAGCTGCTCCAAGTTGTTCTCCAGGAAGGACATCTTCTGTTTCGGGGCAACGTTGACGAGTCCCTCCTCGCAGTCGAGCTGTGCACTCTTAATTAAATCCAAAACAGAGCAGAGGTTTAGAAACATGCTCATGTCCTGTAGCAGATGTATTAGAAGATGTGCCTTCTTGACCCGTGTGGTGAGGTCCTGTTGGAAGAGTTTGCACAGGTTAAGAGTCTGTAAGTTGTTTGGCCTGAAAGCACAAGAACGAGTCGACTCATTAAAGGAGATGTTGTTGGTTTTTCTCTCACTCAGTTTCCAGTTTCCTTCGACTGAATCTCAAGTGTATATTTTAAATGAGGCCCAAGACGACGGAGAAGACTTCAGAAAACTCCCCATCCCCTGGACACAAGATATTTGATGCTAAATTTTCTTCTCTTGTGTCTTTAATATTATATTTTCTAAGCAATTCTCTCTTTGCTTGTTTTGTATTGTCAACTGTGTGAAAAGTGGGAGACAAAATAAAGTTGAATTGATAAATTGAATTACTGACTAGCTCATGATTGTGACACAGCAGATGCACTTGCATTGTGATTTGATGGTCCAAACCCAAATCTGAGCTCTTGCTTCATTTTTAAGGTTGGAGTTAAATCCTGAAGTCATAAAAATGTTTGCTTGAACAGGAGTTAAAAGGTGTTTGACAGAAAAAAGAAGAATGGAAAAAAAACTACATTTAAAAAGCAATTAAATGCAATAAAACAAACATTTAATACAATAAAACCTTTGAAAAGAAAATTAAATGTTAGAAAAAATAAAATGCTTAATTGGAAAATTAAACATTAAAAATACAATAAGACATTTAAAAACATAACATTTAACTAGATAATTAAAAAATTAAAAAAGACAAGACTGAATTAGAAAGCATTAAAAAATACAATTAAACAATTAAAAAGGATATTAAACATTAAAAAAGACAACATTTAATAATCAAATTAAATCTGAGAAAAGAGCAACACCAAACATTTAAGATAAATAAAACTAAAGACCAAACATTTGAAATCAGTTAAACTTCAGAAGATGCAATAAAACAATCAAAAAGAGCAAAAACAGATAAAGGTCTTCAACTATTTTATAGGCTTAAATGAAAACATCAAGTTCTGACTGAAAACATTTCCTCTTTCTATGTTCTTGGTTTGATTGTGGACAGATTTACTAACTACTTCTTAGAGAAAACTGCTTTATAGATCAAGTCTACTATAGTTTAAGGCATTGATTAAACTAATGTTACCTTCTGATTTCGAAGAAACTTCATACCTTGGAGTGTCGAAAGGTTGAAACTAACAAATAACTACTAAGAAACTTCATACCTTGGAGTGTCGAAAGGTTGAAACTAACAAATAACTACTAAGAAACTTCATACATTGGAGTGTCTAAAGGTTCAAACTTACAGACAACTACTAAGAAACTTCATACCTTGGAGTGTCTAAAGGTTCAAACTTACAGACAACTACTAAGAAACTTCATACATTGGAGTGTCTAAAGGTTCAAACTTACAGACAACTACTAAGAAACTTCATACCTTGGAGTGTCTAAAGGTTCAAACTAACAGACATCTACTAAGAAACTTCATACCTTGGAGTGTCTAAAAGTTCAAACTAACAGACAACTACTAAGAAACTTCATACCTTGGAGTGTCTAAAGGTCCAAACTAACAAATAACTACTAAGAAACTTCATACCTTGGAGTGTCTAAAGGTCCAAACTAACAAATAACCACTAAGAAACTTCATACCTTGGAGTGTCTAAAGGTTCAAACTAACAGACATCTACTAAGAAACTTCATACCTTGGAGTGTCTAAAGGTTCAAACTAACAGACAACTACTAAGAAACTTCATACCTTGGAGTGTCTAAAGGTTCAAACTAAGAGAGAACTACTGTGACACTTAGAAAATTTCAGTCCTCAGACTGCCTGAAAGCTCAGGTCCTGAGGTGTGGAGGCTTTGGAAAGCCAGTGTTGGTAAGGTGAAAGCCTTGGAAGCTCAGGTCCAACCCTCTGGCACAAAGCGTGAAGTCCAACCCCCTGAGGAAAAGGGTCGAGTCTCGACTCGAGTCAAAAAAAAAACTCGAAAAGGGCCAAAAATAGATGACAAATGTGCAAAAAAAAGAAGAATTAGTATCTGAGCAAGTGGCTCAGGAGGATAAGAGGAGGACTAAGAGGTGGGAAGTAGTAGGTTCAAGACCCGTCAAAGGCTTTTTCTTTGGTTTTTTTTCGTCCCGATTTTGGCAAAATTTAAGAAGGGCCGGGTTTCGAACCAGGGACCTGCAGCTCCATAGGCCAAGCCTTAACTCACTGAGCTACAGACCAGATGAAAATTTTTTTTTTCGTTCTTCCCTTTGTCATCGAAGTTTCTGTTCCTAATAAAGTGACCACATGGGTGGAGCCAGGGCGGAGTCCAGGTGGAGTCAGGGCGGAGAGTAGGCGGGGAGGTGGGTGGCGGCCTCCCCCCTCTTCTCCCCCGCCTCCCCCCACCGCCCCCCTCTACTCCCCCACCGCCCGCCACACCTTCCCCCGCCCATCGAGTTTCTCCAAAATCCGTGACTCGGCCGCTTTTACCGAGTTTCTCGAGTTTCCACCAGCTCGGAGGCACAACAAAGTTTCATGAAGAGGAGTTCAGGTTGGCGTGGATGGTCTCACTTTTTACAGTGGAAACATGAACACGACTTGATGTGCAGGTATTTAACCACGATCCCTAAAATCGAGTCGCTTCCAGAGAAATGATGGTTGGTATACTTTTATCAACCTTGATGTCAATGTTAAAACTTGATATCTTTAGTCCCACAAACATTTAGTATCATGTTTTATTATCATTTATTAGGAAGATAATGTCATCCAACACCACATTTTGTTGAGTAACTTTAATATATTTAAAACTGTTGCTTATATTTTACCTCATGTATATTAGTTTGGGAGAGAAAGTGTTAGAAACCATTATTTTCATTACCGTATTATTCTCTTATAAAACAAATAATAAATTGGATTAGTTAAGAAAATAAACAGAAAATAAGAGGTTGCTGTTTTTACTTTGGCATGTTTTAAAACTGTATCTGTGTTCTTTAAGTTTGGCAAGTTGTCATGTTTATTCAGCCATTAATTAATGTATTTTTCTGCTCAATAAAATGTCAAAGAATGGTGGAAAATGTTGATCACACACTTGATTTCACTTTTTATCTTAGAGCTGCAGCGATGAATCAATGATCAAACATTTTTCAGACTGTCATTTAAGAGGAAAGGAAAGCAAAAGTATTTACAGTCATGAAGCAGTTTTTTCAGAAATTAGTCAAAAGTAATTGTTGTAGCTTGTGAACCATCGAAGGTTTTAATCTCCTAATTTAGGGCAGAGTGTCAAAGAAAACATTTACAAACTAAGCAGTTTATTAAAGGGAAATTCAACTTGTGCATGACAATCTAATAAAAGGACATTTAATTCAGACTTAAACGTGTGACATTAACATTCTTGAGCTTTCTCTTCACACCGTCTTCTACCTGGGATGGTTTGGTCGGGAGCATGTGCAACAAACACTTGAAAAACTGCACTTTAATATCAATAAATGACACTGAATTAGAGTCTATAAATAAAGGAGACTGAGCCTGCATGTGCTGCTCTTCCATTAACTTGCAAGTTATTTCAGAATCCCTCCTGAATGACTCAAACGTGTGCTAAGTTAGCATGTTGTAGCCCACATGTTCTGTTGTTCAGCTAGCGCTAAGCTAATGAAGGAAAGTTAAAACTAATGAGGATAAAGTGAAGCTAAGACTTTTGAATGAGCTCAGTTTGAACAAACAAATCAGCAAAATAGATAGCAGTTGCAGAGTGTTAGCTTTAGCTGAGCCAAAGAACATGTGGGATGCTAACCGAGCCTAGCCTAGCAAACATTTCAGGCCTTTCTGGTGAATTCTGCTGAATAACTGACAATTCAATGGAAGAACTGAACATTTTCACTCAGTCTCATCTACACAGACTCAAACTCAGTGTCATCCCTCAATTTTAAAGGGCAGTTACCCAAAATGTTTGTTGCATGTGCTCCCACCAATACCTGAGCAGGTAGAAGGCCACATTGACAAACAGGAAGTGGAAGAATCCAAGCAGATTTATAGAAAGGGGAAGCGGACTGTACCAGGTGGGGTGGAATATAGAGGGGTGCTTGTATTTGGAGTCAACCAGTGTGGGTTTTTCCAAGCCTCATAGTGGTTATTGGTGATCAAGGAGACAGATATGAGATATTTGGAACTGATATATGATAAATATTGCAGAAGAACGCAAACTCTGACACAAAACTTTGTTGATACGCTTTTGTTTATTCACATTTGTCAGATGTTAAAGTTAAAGGCGATTTTTATTTGTGATGTAGAGGCAGTCAAACACCAAAATGCTGATTATCAGATCCTATAATTGACCAACTCCTGACACCTCGTGTCTTTTCTCTGAAGACAAATTGGTTCCTGTTATGCAGCAGTATGTCAATAATGAGACTGTTTAAATACTGTTTTCTCAACTGGGACAGAAGGGATTCCTCTTTTCCCTTGTATATTTCCTGAGAGGTTATGGTATTATCTAAAAAAGCAAACAAAAAAGAAGATTTGGAGGAAGTTTGGAAGGTGTACGACCGTGGGCCTGCAGTTTGGCGAGTTGTTCTGCATGTAGTCAGTCAGAGACTTGATCTTGGTCAAAATTATTCCGTTATTGGCTTTTATTCCATTTTGAGGTTGACTTGATGCTGTCAGATGTTCCAGAGGTGATTCTGATGTCTCATGATAAAAAGCTGCTTTTCCCTCACAGTCTTAATAAGAAATTGTTCTCAGAGGTTTTCTCTGCTGTTTATATTTCTGTCATCTATGACTGTTTTACTATTTCATTATTGTAAAATAAAGCTGGAGGCATAAAGACTCACTTGGTTATTTTCTTCCTGAAATCTTCGAATAGCAGAACTACACTTACATTTTCCTGATTGTTCTTCTGATACAAGAACTAAACATGTCTTCAGCATGGATCATCTGGTTTGAAATGAGGCAGCAGCAAACATCACAACAAACAATGTGACAACAAACTCAATCAACTGATGTCTCTTCAAAACTCTCAGAGTCTGTTTTAGAACATTAACGTTACTGTTTTAATCACATTTAGGTTTCCTGAACAATACATTAACGTGAACCAGTGACAGTTTGATGAACTGAATGAACCACAGTCCAGCAACACAACACACCTCAGCTGGAGACAGGAAACACAACACAAACATCGTTAGCTTAATGCTACATGTAGCTGCTAATCGGGCTTCGACTGGTCAGCTAGCTTGATTAGCATCGCTAATTCACATGAAAGCTCATATTTACTGGATGCTAACTCTCTTCTCTGGCCAGCACACACACAAATAAACTGCACCAGCTTCTGAGCTTTACAGCACACATTAAATCTGACTCTAAAGTTGCATATAAAGCTCACTAAAACCGGCACCAATAAGTCAATTATCATTTACTTACCGAACAGCTGTCGGAGTCCTTCAGTGTCTGCTGGTACAATCCGCAGAAGGTCCCAGTTACTGAACAGAAAACTGAGTAAAACAAGACAACGGACAGTAAAACTGTGGAAAATGTGCTGCTGCTCCACCGATAAATACCGGAAAACTAGAATGAAGTGGGTTGGGTGGAGGGCTTGTTGCTTTTTATTGATCTATTTCATAAATAACACATGTGAAGCTCTTATTAAAAGTAACGGAACGTTAGCTGCAGTTAGCAGCTGTGGCCACCAGAGGGCACAAACCATGTTCTGACTGATAGATCTGGACAAAAGGGAAAATCTCAGCCACAAAGTTCCTGAATAGTTCTGAGACGTTTTCTACATTAAAAATAGCTGCTTTCTTATTTCAAAGCTGTTTAATTATATTTTGTTATGTGTCATTTTAAATACAGAGAATTGAAATAAAAGAAAACAGGCTTTGAAATATTCATGAAATCAACACTGACCATGAAATGTTGGAATGAACTGAGACATCATGGAGTGTTTTGTCTTAATAAGAATTCTTAATAAAATGAAACGTAACTGACTCCTGTGGAAATAGTTCACAGCTGTATTAAATATATCCAGGTATTTAAAATGAAAATAAACACGAAAACGACTGAAAGATTTTAATCAGTTACACCTTTGTTGAATTTGCTTCACGAAGAAAAGAATCCTTTAATGTGTTCCCTTAAGATGACCTAAATTTAGGCCCAAAGTAAAGGTTTCACACCAAACGTTGTGGGTGCTGAGGCCTCGGTCACCTCCTGCTGCTGCTGCTCCTCAGCTGCCTGCACCTTGTCCAGCTTGTGCAGCGTTCAGCTCCAGGTACATGAATGAAAAGCTACTTTAGTTTGCAACAGGCTCCACGTGGACACAACATAAAGGTGGTGAAGTACAGAAATGTACATTATGTCGCTGCTCCTAATATTCAGATGAAATGTTTCTTATTAAATCCACACAGTCAATAGTGAAGCCTGTTAGAGAGATCCATATGTACTGAACAGCTGGAATTCCAACCATTACCTAACATTTCTGTGGCAGAGCATTTCTGCACAACCATTTCTCTCCCCCCATTATTCCCATACAGATTTATTTTTGAGCTCAACCATCACCCACTCAATCACATACAACCAAGTAGTTCTGACCAACCAGAAAATATGAACACAGGTTTTTCTTTAGCACCTCAGAAGTTCTGAATAGTGTTTAGACAGTGTTACAACTGATTTTGACATGCAAATATGGAATCTGTACATTTGTCATGAATTAAAGTGTGCATGATTTAGCTGAAGCTATTGTACAGACTCTTTAAAGAGAGCAGAAGAAACCTACTTTGGAAAGTTTTGGAAACTAGTCGTACAAATGGCTGAACAATGAAAACTGACCCAGAACTAGGACATGCTGTTATGTGTCCACTAGGTGGGTGTCCTGAGCAGAACAGAGACACTTTGACATCAGTTTCTCACATGAACTTACATCATTTAAATTGTAGTTATCAACTCATCACCAATTGAGAAAGCATAACTTAAGCAACCATTCCAGGTTTTAATTAATTGTGGGTTAGCAACAGTTTCACGCTGATGATCAAATGTTAGTTTTAATTCAATTCAATTCAATTCAATTCAATTCAATTCAATTCAGTTTTATTTATATAGCGCATATTTACAACACAGGTCGTCACAAAGCGCTTAACATTATAAGAAAGAACAGGAAACAGTAAAACAGGAAACAGAAAAACCCAACAATCCAAAGTTGCTTTTGGATTCCCTATGAGCAAGCAGTCAGCGACGATGGGAAGGAACCAAAAACCCCCTATGGTAGGGAAGGGAGGAAAAAAACCTCCGACAGAACCAGGCTCAGGGAGGGCGGCCATCTGCCTCTACCGGTTAGGTTGGGAGTGGGGAAGAGGAGGGAAGGAGGGAGGGAGGGATAGTAGGAGAGGTTGGGGTGGGGATTGGAGGTGGTGAGGCCAGCGGCTGCAGATCAGGGACGTTGAGCTCCAGATCAGGGACGTTGAGCTCCAGATCAGGGACGTTCAACTCCAGATCAGGGTATTGAGCTCCAGATCCAGAGACATCCACGGAGAGAACAAGCAGGACACAGAACGTCGGGGGGGAAACATAGGTTAGTCATATGTAATGGTGATATATGACAGTACAGAAAGGAGAGGAGAGGAGAGGAGCCCAGTGCATCATGTGAGTCCCCCAGCAGTCTAAACCTATGGCAACTTAACTGAGGGACAGCTCAGGTGGTCCTGAGCAGCCCTAACTATAAGACTTGTCAAATAGGAAAGTTTTAAGCTTCATCTTAAAAGAAGAGAGGGTGTCTGCCCCCCGAACCCAAACTGGGAGCTGATTCCACAAGAGCCTGATAACTGAAGGCTCTGCCTCCCATTCTACTTCTGGAAACTCTGGAACCACAAGTAAACCTGCAGTCTCAGAGCGAAGGGGTCTGTTAGGATGATATAGTACAATAAGGTCTTTAAGATATGATGGAGCTTGTTCATTAACAGTTTTGTATGTTAGAAGCAGGATTTTAAATTCTATCCTGGATTTTACAGGGAGCCAATGAAGAGAAGCCAATACAGGAGAAATATGATCTCGTTTACTGGCTCCTGTCAGAACTCGGGCTGCAGCATTTTGGATCAGCTGGAGGTTTCTAAGAGAGTTACCGGGACATCCTGAAAATAAAGAATTACAATAGTTCAGCCTGGAGGTTACAAATGCATGGACTAATTTCTCAGCATCACTCTGAGACAAGATGTTTCTGATTTTGACAATATTACATAAATGAAAGAATGCCGTCCTGCAGACTTGTTTTATATGTAAGTTGAAGGACATATCCAGATCAAAAATAACTCCAAGGTTTTTTACGGTAGAACTGGAGGCTAAGGCAATACCATCTAGGGTAACAATCTGGTTAGATAGTGTGTTTCTGAGGTGTTTCGGGCCAAATACAATAACCTCAGTTTTGTCAGAATTTAAATGAAGAAAATTACAGGTCATCCAGTCCTTTATGTCCTTCAGACATGCTTGGAGTTTGACCAACTGACTGGTTTCATTGGGTTTCATAGATAAATATAACTGGGTATCACATTTTATTGTTGGTTCTTCTCTTAGTGCCAGTTTTTCGGGTGTTTATGTTGTGGAAACTAAAGTGTCTGCTACAGATTGTGTCCACCAGCCACCTGAGTGCAGAAGACAAACATGCTTGTGCCACATCAACATGTCTAAGTCCTGTCATTCCAGAAAACTGCCCAAGGTCCCCCAGAGAATATACCCTGGATGTGATCTGCTTCCTTGGTTTGTGTGGACTGATGATGGTTTGTCAGTGTCCTCTGACAGCAGCAGTGTAGAAGGTTGTCTGACTCTGAATCCATCTAGTGTAGATTTTCATCGGTTCTACCTTCCTGAAGGTCAGTGAGGTGATATGATCAGTTTGTTTCTCTCTGGTTTGTGACCTGCTGCCATGTATTAGCATTTTACAGAATGAAACTGATGTTGGTGGAGTTGTTCTAGAGAAGGTAAAATATGAAGGAAAAGGTCATCTGTCTGTTAGAAAATGGTTTAGCTGAGCCCAGTGTCAGTCCCTGGAGCTCTCCATGTTTACCTCATGTCTGCACAGATTTTTAAAAAGTTAACAGTGACTGTACCAGACTTGTTCTGTTTGTCTTCCATGGATAGTTCCAGCACCATTTGTCCAACAAGATCTGCTGAAAGGCTTCGGCAGAGTATTTTCACCTTCAGAGCTCTGACATCTCAGCATTTTAACCCCTGACTATTTGATGCAGCACACAGTGATGGTGTTTGGTATGAAGAGCACGACCCTCCACTTTACAGCACATGATGTGACTAGTTTTAGGGGATGTGCCCTGATTGCACTGTTTACCTGGAAGATGTGGTGGTTACTGAAATAACAGGGCTGACCATGTTTGAGAATAGTGATCCAGTGGCTCGTTAAAGCCCCTTTGACTCTGAACCTTGTTAGGTTTAAGTTCAGTGAGGCTTTGTTTACCTACCTGAGGAAACAGGTTGGTTGAGGACAGGGCTGTCCAGTGGATGCAAAAGTTGTTGTGTCCAGTTGCAGCAATAATGTCAATTCTGGCATTTCTGGTGCATGTCAGCAGTCAGAACCTGAGAGCCTGACTTGTCTGGGTGGATACAGTCCCTGTTTGAAAGAGACCGATGATTCCAGAACAGAAACAACTGGAGGTAAAGTTCATCTGCTTCTTAGTTTGTTGATGAGCACATTTCTGAATATAAGCATGATGACAAGGATCAGTCATCCAGAGTGTTCAGTGTTTTGACAAGAGCTCAAGCCTGGAAGCAGGTCCAGAGTGTTGACTTGTCAGCTGTTAAATATGTTGGAAAGTGAAGTGAAAAAATAGACATTCCTTGTTGATGATGGTGCTGATGTGTGTTTTACAGTCAGGTGATGTAGCAGTTGATCAGGTGAGGATAGTTGCTTGTTGGCAACATGTGCTCAAAACTTCCTTTTCTGCTCATTTAGGTGTCACTAAGACATAAGAATGTATCCTTAAACATGTCTTCTGACTCAGTGGTGGCTCCTGACAAATTTCTCAGGGGGGGGTAACTGTTCTGATGATGACTTAGGTGACCCGTTATATGGGAAAATTAATAGGCAGCAAGACAGCTGACTCATCTTGTTATTTTCTGGTCAGCTTACATAGCAATACCAAATGTAATGGCTTCAGGGAAAAGTTCCATCCAGGAGTTTCTCCGCAGTGATAATAACTTTTGTTGATATCTCAAGGCAACAAAATAGTTGTTTTAAGATGAAAATCCAACCAAGAAAAATAGAAAAGATGGTAGAAAGAAAACAAATAAATAGTTAAAAAATGAAAAAATAAACAAAAATTTAAATTAGTGATAATAAAAATAATGATCACTTCTATGGTGAAAATTCAATTGTGCAGCCCTGATCAAACCCATGTGTTGGACATTCAGGGCTGGAGGGTGGGGGGAGGTGTGGATAATACTACAAAATCTTGCAACTGCTGTAAAATGAAATGACTGTAAAAAATATACTTTTATTGCAATAAAAAAATATACATATAAAAAAACAACAAGACAACAGACAGTAAAACTATGGAAGATATGCTGCTGCTCCACCGACAAATACCGAAAAAAACTAAATCAAACTGGGTGGGGTGGAGGTGTTGTTGCATTTTAGCGATCTATTTAATAAATAGCATATGTTAGGCTTTTATTTTGCTAGAAGTAACAGGAAACATTGCTTGTCTGTAATTTCACTAACTTAACATAACATTAACTGCAGTTACCACTTGGGGTCACTAGAGGGCAGTCAGAACATGGTTATGTTCTGACTGCTCCATCTGGAGCAAAGGGAAATTCTCAGCAGAGAAGTTTCCTGAATAGTTCCTCGACCTTTTCTGTATTAAAAATAGCTGCACTTCCTACATATATTTTGTATTTTCTTATTTCAAAGCTGTTTAACTGTAATTATATTTTGTTATTTTAAATTCAGAGAATTGAAATGAAAGAAAATAGCCTCTGAAATATTCATGAAATCAACACTGACCATGTAATGTTGGAATGAACTGATCCATCATGGAGTGTTTTGTCTTAAGAATCCTTAATAATAGCAAATGTAACTGACTCTTGTGGAAATAGTTCTCAGCTGTATTAAATATATCCAGATATTTAAACAAAATAAACACAAAATTGAATGAAATATTTTATTCAATTAAAGCTTTCTTTTAATTTATTTAACTAAGAAAAAACATCCTTTAATATGTTCTCTTGAAATTGAAAAAATAGTTGCAAAATAAAGGTTTCACACAAGATTAATCACTGATGGATGTTTACTCACATAAACAAAATTACTATAAGGAAACTGAATTCATGACAAATATTTATATCAAATATATTTGTGTCTATAAAATGTACTGGACATGAAAAAAATGGCTGCATAGTGAAATATATGAACTACATCTGCATACATGCATCATATTTATGTTCAAATGTCTTTATTTACCTTCTTCTCCAGAGTCTATTTTTTCTGTTGATGTATCAGTTAGAACAGGGTTTATGCCCTCTAGTGGTCACACTCTGAATATTTTGTCAAGACCAAACAACAAATGAATCCATATTCTAGCCAATTACAAACCTATAATCAGCAGGGTTAGCTGAGTTAGCAGTAGAGCTAATGTGTGCGGAATTATAGACAAGCTACACTTCCTGTTCCTCCTTCATAATAAAACCATTCTAAGCCTATGCTGTTTACTAAAGAATTACAATGTGCTTTGTCTGATTGGACACCAGTTAATGCAACGTTTCTGTGTAGGCCGATATTGACGCGACCATGTTAAATGTGACATAAGGACTGCCAGTGTGAACTAAATGTGTGCCAGATAACTTCTCCACTTGCCCCTACTGTTGTTTTCCTTGATGAGGTAAATCGATACACAGAACATAGGATTTCTGCCCTCTGGTGGCCAAAGCACAAAAGTACAGCAACATGTTTGTCAAGCAACACAACTTCCTTACATGCAGCACTTCTGGTCAAGTGATTCAAGATATAATGGAAATGACTGCAGTTATAGTGTTCATTTTTTAAAAATTTTCATGCAAGTGACAAAACTGACTGCAGTGTCTGTGAATAAGTTGGTTGAAATGAACAAGATTAACTAATGAATACACAAATGACACAAGATAAATATAAAAATAAACACAAGAAACAGTTTGTGGACTACCAGGATTTGGTGTTTATTGCTTTGATTGGACTAGAAACGCTTTATCATTTCATCATCTTCTTCTTCTGTGTTTAGCAGCTTCATAAGTTTGTGTAACCTAAAATGTTTAAGTGTGTCTCCAAACAACATTCTCATGTCATCTGTACATTACAGAGGGATTGCTGTCCACACTGACTGTCAAGTCATCTCTTCCTACCGTAACTCCACTGTCAGGAATCACTTCATGAGCTCAAGCTTCAGCTTCTGGCTGACACTAATCAAGTGAGCGTCCTCCAAAGTTACACACCATTGAGGACTGAACTCCCTCTTTGAGTTTATGAGGCTCCACTGCAGCTCAGCACAAACACTGTGGAAACACAAACATGCTGACTGGATGTGTGGAAGTCAGACTGAAGCCTCACATCACTTTCACATCAGCTTTACATTCACACACAGCAGGACTGGATTCTGTCCTCCATCTTGTGACCCTGCAGACGGGCCACTGGGGGATCTTCACATTGTTTTCAGGGAATATCTGAAAATGTATGAACCAGAAACCAGGGTTTGAATTGAACAAACTGAAAGCAGTCAGTGAACTGACCTGAGAGTCTCCAGTTGACAGTTTGGACTCTGCAGTCCAGCAGAAAGATGCTTCACTCCTGGATCCTGCAGAATGTTACAGCTCAGGTCCAGTTCTGTCAGATGGGAGGTCTTGGACTTCAGAAGTGAGGCCATGACTTGACAGTGTATCTCTGAGAGTCCACAGTTACAAAGTCTGTGATGACACAAATATGACAAAATATGAAACAACATTTTAGATTTCCTTCACTAATTTGATGCCAGAGCAGTTTTCAAGCGACCTCTTTGACATGTTGTGTTTTATATGAAGCTGAATTCTCATCAGTCTCTCACATCTGCACACTTTGAATCTTTGCTCTGTTGAATCTGCAGATGAAGGACAGAAGATGGAGTTACATTCAGGCGTCCAGACTGTCCACAGTCTGTCAGTGTGGTCTGATCCCACATCTGACTCCATAAAGTTCTCAGGAGAACATCTTGATTAGGAAAACATGTTCTGTCCACTGTCTTTACTGTGACTCAGGATACTGTGACTGAGTTGAGCTCAGTCAACAGTTACAGTTAGAAAGATGATTTCTTTCTAACATCAACCTGCTGATGTCAGCTTCACCTCCATCACTGCAACCTTTACAGTCTGATGTCAAAACACTTCACAATTTAAATAGATCACTGGACAACATCAGACCTGATCATCATTAAATTTGAACATCATTGCATATTCACAAGTGATGACAGACGACTGTGAGAACTTCTGTCTTCAACATTCTTTTGTGAGCTTGTATGTATAAATATAGTATAGTATATATATATATATATATATATATATATATAGTATGTATAAAATCTCCATGAACAGTCCAACTTCTACTATTCTGCTCTGATAGATTCACACCTCTGTGCATTTCTTTCTACCCCTCTTCTCTACAGCAGCAAGACAGAAAACAACTGTGAGTTTCATTCTGAGAGGAACTGAATATGAGGGAAGGCATAAAGAGTGAACTCCGGAACACAGCTTCCTTCTTTAAAATGATCAGCTGACTTCAGAATCAATAAGAGGCTCCATTACTTAGTTCAACACACTCTGCAGCCTTAGTCTTTGTATTACCAGTAGTTTGTGGTGCCTCACGTCCATATTAATACTGTTGCACACGTGACAAAACTGAATCACTCTGACCTCAGGATTCTTCTCTACCTGCGAAACCAAATCACTGTTTCAACATTAATATTATCTCATCATTGTCACATGTGGCCACAGCAGCTGCTTCAGCTGACAATTATTTATCGATCGAGCACACCACAAAAACAACTTTTAAGTCTTTTAGAGGCATAACAACTTAACGTGCACATAACACTTATAAAAAGAATAAATACAGAGCAACTTACAAAAGCATCACCAATAACGATAAAAGAAAAACCAATTCGTAGCAGTGACAGCAAAAATTCCATTAGAGCAGTTCTCCCAGACTTCAGAAATGATTCAGATCTGATTTTAAAATTTAGAGGAGTGAATAAAATCAAGAAAAGCTGTTTATAAGACTGTTTTCAGAAGCGCCTCATGTAAATAAACAAGTTGAACACTTAAGAATAATGAGAATGTTATAATGAGAATAACATTCTCTTTCTCAGAGAATATCTGAAGAACAAATCTACTGATCTACACTGACTGATCATGTTCATCACATCTGGACTCACCGAAACCTTCTGCAGTTCCTAACAGCTGGGATCAGTCTCAGTTTTCCTCTTGTTGTTGCGTTGTACTTGTCCAGGTCCAACTCATCCAGAACCTCCTCTGACATCTGCAGCATGTAGGCCAGAGCTGAGCAGTGGATCTCAGAGAGTCTCTTCTCTGATCTGTTCTCTGACTGCAGGAACTCTTGGATCTCCTGATGTACTGAGAGCTCCTTCATCTCCATCAGACAGTGGAAGATGTTGATGCTTCTGTCTGGAGACATTTTAGAAGATTGTTCTCATTGAAAGGTAACAAGAAAACCCTTCAAATGGTCGCTCTTTAACACCCTTTAACACCTTAAGCATTTGAAAGAATAA
This sequence comes from Dascyllus trimaculatus, assembly GCA_024666655.1. Classification (NCBI taxonomy): domain Eukaryota; kingdom Metazoa; phylum Chordata; class Actinopteri; family Pomacentridae; genus Dascyllus; species Dascyllus trimaculatus. The sequence continues at coordinate 19,107,464 of CM045468.1, forward strand.
AACAGTTTGAAACACCATAACAACATCAGACTGAATGTGAGATGACTGAATTCATCCTCCACATCACCATCAAAGTAGTTTCATTTGTATTAAACCATCCTGTTCTGCACCAAGAACCCTGCCAGCAGCCTGAGAGCTGAACCTTTACTGCAAAACACCGAGTTCACTCATTCAGCCCAGTTCAAACATCAGTCAGAACACTTTGACCAACAGAGACGTCAACAACCATGAACACCAAATCAGAAATCAAAGTCCAATCTAACCGTCTGCTGGAGCTCAGATGGTAAATGGTCTGCATTTATATCGCACCTTTCTACCTCAGTGGTACTCAAAGTGCTTCACAATGTGTTTGGCATTCACCCATTCACACACACATTCACACACCAGTGGCGACAGACTTCCATGCAAGGTGCCATTAGGAGCAACTTGGGGTTCAGTGTCTTTTCCAAACACACTTCGGCATGTGGAGGGGCCGGGGATCGAAATGACAACCCGCTCTACCACCTGAGCCACACCCGCCTAATATCAGGAGTAGAATAATGATATCGGTTTGTTGTGACTCCATTCAAAGTTCAGATAAAAGCATGAAGCTGAACAACTAACAGGTCCTGTGAGGTGCTGAGTGGGATACCTTTCTATGGTGGTGAAAACCTGCAGCCACCTGAGGATGGAGAAGGTTCAGTCGTCAGTCTTCAGCGTCTATAAAGCACAGAGTTGAGTTTCATTTGCAGATTTGATTCTGTTGTTGAACAAACTGATTCAGGACAAATGACTGATGAGGCGATTCTGAACATCGACAGCAGCAAACAAACAGCAACTTGTTTGTGACGAAGACAACCAAAGGTTCACTTACAGAACTTCTTCCAGTGAAAGTGGTCGTTCAGAAACAGCTTTCTGCTGCTCTCATGAGCTCCATGATCGTCCTTCTTCAACTCTGTGTCTCCTGCCACTGAAACACCTCCAACTATAAACAAGTCTGAACCTGAACAGTTTAAAGAGCAGCTTTTTATGACTTTGACATCAAACATGGAAACAGCAGCTCCTCAGTGACGTTGACATGAAACACTGATTTGTTGAACAGGAGCATCACTGGATTGAATAGATGTTATTTCCAGTCAGAGCCTGTTAGTGGCAGCAGCTCCAATAATCAGCCATGTTGCTGACTGACAGCAGCTCCATCAGTGCTGTGACGGCTCCACCCAGTCCACTGTTAGGAATCCAAATGTTGACGAAAACACTATGAAAACTGCATCATCTTCTTGATATGAGCTGCACTGTGTCATGTTACAAACTGGTTAAAGACTGCAACAAGCAGGGAGACAAGAACGAGATGTTGACAAAGAAAATATATTAAATATATACATAAAAGTGCATCAAACAACAGAACAGTGAGCCATGCTGCTGGTGTCTTTCCCTGGAGAAGGGCAGCTCCTGTCAGAGAGAGAGAATGAACTGAGGGAGGGTTTAGAAGCAGAGCCACTGGACCCAGGTGGGACTCATTCAGCTGATGAGCCTCATCCAGCCTCTGCAGGACTAAAGACAGAGACACCTGGTGGAGGGTCGTCACCATCACATGACCTGTGGACTCGTCCAACACGGATGATCTGCATCAACTACTTGCATAAGTGAAATCAAGCAGTTTAAACTGATTAGTGTTCAGATAAATATTCATCTTCATTCAGATTACAGGTGGTGTTCATCCACCTGGACTCCATATAATGGAGCCATATATTCATATTAATTTCTCCTCTGATTTTTCACAGCTTCTCCAGTGAATGAGCAGCAGCGTCCTCTGCAGGTTGGAGAGAAGTAAACATACAACTTGTTGGAAACCTAAAACCACATTCAGGGACCAATAAGGGATTTTACAAGTTATCTGAGAGCATCCAAATCTGATTGTCTGCTCTGTCTTTAATGTTCTGTCACTAATCTGTAATTTATCTTCATCACAGTCTTCTCAGTCACCAAGCTGGACAACATGTGACGTCTGAACACAAAGACAGGACACAGAAGTCTTGGTTTTGTCCACATCACACCTGTGAAAAGGTGTGATGTGGTCTTTCTGAGCTCTGACAGTCAGGTTGTGTCATTCCTGCCCTTTCTAATGTTGCTGTTAGGAATCACTTGCATAAATCCTGCCTGTGCAGCTGTTCAAGGTGAGGACCTTCATTCTGTTTCTTCACTTCACAGGAAAGGGAAAACAGAAAATGAAAGCGCATTTGCTCTTTTCTATCTCTTTGGATTGAATCCACTAACAAACTATCAGACGTCTTCTCAGCTGAACTCACCAGAATCTGAGCTGAACTTTGTTCAGACACAAACACAGACTTTTCCAGACTGCAGCTGCTTGTTTCCTCTTTCAGCTTCACACCTGAATAAAGTTACAGACAACTGGAACGAGACAAGTTCAACACATTGGGAGGAGTTTTCTTGAGGGGCTTTTGGATTTTCTAAATGTCTCTTTTAAGCTTAAAAACAAACAAACAAAAAAACTAGAAAAGCACACAGAGATCACAGACCTCCACCAAGCAGCTTCAGTCCACCCCAACACAATCTCCCAATGACATAGTATCATTAAATTAGAAAACAAATCCTGGATCCAGACGGTGATCTGGATCACTCCCAAAATTTTGTCATTTATTCCTTGTCCCATTTCACACATTTCCTGAAAATTTCATCCAAATCCGTCCGTAACTTTTCAAGTTATTTTGAACACAGACAAACAAACAAACAAACAAACCAATGCCGGCAGAAACATAACCTCCTTGGTGGAGGTAACAAACAATAAATTGATGTGACCTCCACGATAAGAGCCAGATCTCTCAACTGTCTAAATAGGAAGGTACAAAGACTATCAGTTTTCCAAAGATTTATTTTTGGCCTTTATTAGATAGGACAGTGGATAGAATCGGAAAAGGGAGAGAGGAGGGAAGGACATGCGGTAAACGCCTGAGGTCGGAGTAGAACCCGGGACTGCCGCTACACCTCTGCACTTGGGTCACGCGACATAACCATTAGGCTATCAGGGCGCCCCAAGAGACTGTCAGTTTTAATCATTTTATTAATTGACTTTCTGCATCTTTTGATTATTTGAATTTAGTTGAAGAACCTCTAAAGATGATAATACACGCTGAATATCCAGGCCTGGACCTGAATGTAGCTGCACAGGGCTCCAGACTGTCTGCAGACCTGGAGGCTGCACTCTCAGGATAGGATTTCCAGTTTCTATGGACCATAAGGACGTGTTCACAGTCTGAGGACCGTGGAGAAACACAGCAGAATGTTTCCATGTTTATCAGGTTGGTATAAACCAGCACACAACACTGCAGCAGCAGCAGCACATGTTTGATAAAGTGATGGGAAGATTCCAGAAGATCACATACTGTCATAGTTCAACCATGAAACATGTCAACCAGCATAGTGGAATGTGTTTGATTACTTCTTATAACTACTCTCGTTATTAATTACCTTCATTATATTTGTTGAATTTGGGGATTTACATTGTTGTCTGTAACTCACCTGCAGCTCTACGCAGCAACTCAGGTGACCAGTGTTAAGTAGTTTGATTAAAATGCAGGGCCTGAGGGAGCCATCCTTCTTGTCCATGAAGAAGAAATCCCACATCGACAGGGGAGGACAAGGACTGGATGATCCCAGCAGCCAACGAGCGTCTGATGTCGGTCTCCATGGCGTGACTCTCGGGTTTGGAAAGGTTGTACAATCTAGGCAGGGTGGCTTCAGGAAGCAGGTCTATTGCATAATCACATGGGCGATGAGGGGGTAGTGTGTGGGCATGGTCTTTGCTCAACACTTGAGACAGGTCATGTTGCTCTTTGGAGATCAGTTTTCTCAGGGGGACTGGAACGAGGTGGAGCAGCTGGAGGCAGGGCAAAGCAAAGACACTGGACATGTTTCTAAAGCCAGGGAAAACCTGAGACCAGGGGAGAGTCAGGACTGTCAGTGACGTGTAGAGAGATGGATTCATGGCCAGGTGTGGATGAATGTAGCATGAGGCAGGGATGAAGGCTGCAGCATAACAGTCTGGCATTAAATGGTGAACACAGCCCTTCATTTATGACAGCTGGTGATCAGAGAACAGGTGTCCACACTCCACTGATTATCCAGGTGGAGCGGTGGGGAGAAAGGCCCGCCCACAGGGGAAAGGGGAAGGAGGGAGAACTGGCAGCTGAGCAGCAGCTGAGGTGGAGGGCGTGACACATTGTTAATATAAAACTATTGGTTGGTGCACCTGTAAAGAAACTCTCAGTGGAATATAATTTTAAAAACATAACTAACATGTCCACATTTTTATTTGCTGGAAGACACATCAAAAGTGAAATAAGCAGACATTTCCACCCTAAAACTGGGGACAGAAGTTCATTGAAGTGTGCATGTGACACTTCTCAAAGCTCCTTATTGGACTTGGATTGGCTTCCAGTATCTTTATGATTACAAACTATGCTTGTTTAAAGGTGCATGAGTGTGAGTGTGAACTCCATCTCATTGTGAATATCAAATCATTGACGTAGTCATGAAGACATGAGGAAAAGGTCGTTTTGCCAAAGGTCTCCACAACAAAGTGCTGAACAAGGACAGCAGGTGCAAGATGTTTTTGCAGCCAAGAATAAAGCTTCACAGTTTGTCCTAGTACTGATATAAATACCTATGAGATGAGTTAATATGTCTGTTTAACAAGTAACAAGAAACACCATCACCAGAATCTACCCAGTTGGTGGGACTGTCCAAGTCCAAACCTGCAGCATCCAGTATTTGCACTGATAACACTTCCTGGAATAATTAGACAAGACAGCCCCGACAACCACAAAGACAGAAACACATCTGAAACATCAAATATCCAACGTCAAAGGCAGTTTGACCTGTTGACGGTACGTATACATGGTGTGCATTTTTTATTCTGCATTCCCATCATGGCCAAATCAGGTCTTGCAGTTTGAAAGCAGAGGAGCTAAAATACCTGAAAGTGATGGAAAATGTTAGAAATGTGAGACCGAACCAAGACCTGCATGATGAATCAGTAGTTTCTGAATAACTGAACAACCATTTTGCTTTTTTTTTGCTTTTCATCAGGTCGGGTCATCATCCACTGATGTCCCCCATCTGCAGCCGGAACCAACTACACCCACAACAACTGAAACACAACAGCAAGTGACCCTGTGAGTACATCTTCTTTTAGATTTTCTGTAAAGTTTAGGAATTTTAACTTTACCTTTGTTTTTATTGATCGTTCATGTTCATGTCGTACTCATGATGACCACCGGGGGGCAGATGTGCACGTATACTTGGATTACTTCACCAGTCTTCTGCATAAATGACAGGGAATAAGACACACTAAATGCAACAGTCTAATAAAACTTTGCTTCTTGCTGCAGACAGACCATAAACAACTCGACGCACGCTCACCATCCCACCTGGAAGCACAAGCCCTGCCCCTCCTGCTGGACCACCAATGGGAGGCCTTCACAGCAGTCTGTCATCACTCAGAGACGCAAACATCCTCAGTGTCAATACTGAAACAGACACTTCTCATTTGCTGAGTGTGGAACATCAGAGGCCTAATTTATAAAGTTTTAAATTCTGCTTTTTGGAAAAAACCCAAGAATCAGAACTCTGTGACCGACTGTCGCAATTATGCGACCAAAAAGGCTGTAACATTTTAAAATGAGGTGCTGAGTTACTTCCTGGAGGATTAAAGACACAAATTAAGAGATGAAAGCTGTGAAGTTTTGCAGGTGACTTGTTGAGGTTTGCACAGCTTAACAGGAGAAGCAGACTTCACATTATAACCAGCATGCTTGTTTAATGGAGAGACTAAATGAACACGTTTCTGTATATTTACATGTCAGTATCTCAAGATCAATGAGAGCCCTTTGCCTTTTTACAGATATATTAGATGTGCGTGCTGCTTTCCTTCATGCTGCAGGCTGAGCATGTTTCTGAATGTACATTATTACCCATTTTAGTTGGGCAACCAGAGGATTTGCTGCTTTCTTTCCCCCAGATGTTGTTCATCTGATTTATTCGGTGTTTAACTGTTTGACTGCAGTTGCACTCCACATGACAAGTAAATGAATGTACATGCATGGGCTGGAGCTGGTGCGAGCTCAAGGAGGCTGGTTTGTAAATACGATGCGTTTACCTGATCTCAATGAGGTAAAACCCTCAAATATAGACCTGAAAGGTTGGTTTAGAAAAACATCCCACTAAAATCCTTGAATTTAGACCTAAAAAGTTGATCTAAAGGAATATTCCACCATGAAGCCTGAAATGTGTCAGAGCTGGTTTGGGGGAATATTTCACCTAAAATCTACTAATGTAGACCTAAAAGGAACATTCCATCAAAAACCCTTACATGTAGACCTCAAAGGTTGGTTTAAAACATAGGTGTCAAACTCTGGCCCGCAGGCCAAATTTGGCCTGCAGTGTAATTATATTTGGCCCACGAGGTAATCTTAGATGACTACTAAAGCTGGCCTGCCGGTATTATACAGCGCATGTACCGCTAATACTACAAATCCTAGAAGGCTTCCCCTTTGCCCTCGCCCTCGCCGCCCCCCAGGCCACTGCGGCCGCACGACCCAAATATTCAGATATTTGTCAGTAACTGGACCAGAATATCCGGAGCTCACCTATTGCTATTGAGACCAGCCCCGTCTAGTATGTGGAGCCAACGTGGCGATAACCAAGGAGGACAACATTAGACGACACGATGAAACACCAGGACAAGTACAAGGACATGACTCAAAGGATCCAGAAAGTAGAGGAGATGAAAAGAAGTTTGGTTTCACAACAGCCATATCACAAAGTGAGGCTGTTTTAAAGACTAGTTCTATTGATATATCAGTTATGAGTAAAACTGTTTCTACTTATCCCCATGTAGCTACTGACTTTTTTTGTATGGTATGTGTTTTTGTTTGTTAAAGGGCAGTAAAAATGAAAAAACTTAAACCTAAAGGAGTATTTCTGGAGCTCTGCCTGACATGCTACAGAAATGTGGATTTCAAACTGTCAGGAACTTTGAGTGTATCAAAAAAGAAGCTGCTTGACATGATTTTTTAAAGAGAACACTGATTGCTTTAAATGTTTTTTACCAAAAGAGAACTTTTTTAGCATTTATCCTTCAGTACAACTTGTGACATGTCGTGAAGACAATTAATTAAAAAAAAGTAAACAGGAAAATGGGACTGTGTTTGTAATTTCACTGGTAAATCAAAACTCTGGGTAGATTTTAGATATGGCTATTCCATTAACAATACTGTGAAAAGGCTAATACATGATGTAACTTTTATTTTGCTCAGATACATGCAACTATGTACATAAACACAAACAGTAAACACCTCTGAGATCAAATTATAGCGTCTCACCCAGCAGCAAAACAAGCCTAATGTGTGAGAGGGGCGTCTCATTAGGAGAGACAGCTGACTTGTTTTATCACACCTCTGTTCAGATTCACCGCTGAGGCACCAGGCGGGTCTGAGGTGTCAAAAAAATAAACTGTAATGACGCAACAGCAGTGTGACAAACAGCAAAACAACAAGTCAGACAGAAAGTTTGAATGCACCGGCTCAAACTAAGTCTTAAAAGGTTTTCTAGTTCATGCAAACTCTAACTTCAAGGTCTGTTTGATTGATTTGAGACAGCAGGACACAATATATTCACTTATATTTGAAGAAAGTCCATCAGCTGTGCAGTAAAAACAGTTTTCATCACGTCTTTACCTGATTTGCATTGAGGATTTCACAGTCTCTGTCCCAGATGTTGCAGCAGTCATTTGCTCATCATTCGTCAAAGAGAGGTGAAGCCTGTCTGTCATGTGGCTGCACTGCGGGAACGGCATGATGAACGGCGAGGTTGGGAAGGCCTGCAGCACTTTGGGCACATTCAGCGTCTTATGAGGGCTGAGGAATGCAGCTGGGATCATCCAGTCAAGAGGCCTGAGGTTGTCAAACAGATGGAGACATTCGACATTATGTATAAAACACGACAACAAAGCATACTTTATAAAAACATACAAGGTTTAGAGTGTGCAGCCAAAGGTTAGATTGATTTATTCCACATTTTTTCACGTTCAGCTCATTTCAGTAAGACATCAGATTGACATTTAAGAAGTGATATCATTTTCCTGTCCGTATAAGCAGCCAGTTGCAGAGCTTTAACTCTGTCCACATGTAATAAAACCCTGTGGAACAAGATCCACACATAAAGTCGTAGTTATACTGGTCACCTAGCTGTTCCCCACCGTTTCCTGTCTTTATATTTGCTATACACATGTAGGAATGGTGTCGATCTTCAAGTGCACTTCCTAAAATATGAGAAATGTATGCTGCCAGAAGTGATTTGGAGAGTTAAGTTGTTGTATAACTTTCTTAAATGTGACCCCACAGAAGGAAGTTAATCCCTTTGTGCATGGAGGACATCAGTGTAGCACACATTTCAGAATAGAGGTTCTGCCCATCTTCAGAGACATTTTTCTCCAAGGTGTTCAATTGCACCGAAACTCTGTTGTGATTTTGGTGTTTCTGTAGACGGGGAGTCATCCTGTCAACCAGTACTTTGGTTTATCCATAGACATTCATGGTGCATCTATCAATGTTATCTCCACAACACCATATCATCACACTCCCACCTCCATGCTTCACTGTCAGGACTATGCATTCACTGTGGTGGTCCTGACCACATGAACACATGGACCCCATCTAAGCTGAATTACTTTATCCTGGTCTCATCTGACCAAAGAATGTGCTCGTAGTTTTCTTTTAATGTTCTTTAGCAAAAGTAATCTTGTAGTTTTTTGCTGAAGAGCATCAGTAGGTTGTTCCTTGGATTTCCTTCACAGACGTTTTGCATTGTCCTTCACACTGTTTGAGCTGTCACAGGAACTCTGATTTCTACTGATAACCCCTGTGCCAAGTATGAAGCATTTGCCAGTTTATTTTTCAGAACTAGATTGTTAAAGTAGTTCACTGTCCGTGGTGTCATTTTAGGAGGACGACCACTGCCGCTCTGATTAGTGGTACTATGACTAGTTCAGGAACTCCTGATTACTGCTGCAACTGTGTTTCCACTGCTTTTTACTTTGTCACTGACCTTCCTGTATCCTTGCTCTTCATTGTAAAGTCGTACAAACAGATTTTTCAATTCCACAAGCATTTGTTTTCCACATGGAGCCATGATGCAGACACGCAGATAGATACAGCCCATAGCTCTAAAACTGAGGAAGTTCTGCTGTTCACAGATAATTTTTTAAAACTGAGTTCATGCAGTTTGGCTGCCTGGAAATCACAGCGGTACTCAGCTTTGTTTTAGAGATGACAGTAGACTGAGGCCTGTACTTTCAATATAGTCTTTTCAAAGTATTTGTTGCTGATACATGGATCTTCAAATCATCCACAGTTTGACTTCTAAACCCAGCTACAGCTAATTTAAAACTTGTACCGAAAAGGTCACAACAGAAGCAGAGGAAATGGAGGGGGTGATGACGGTGATGATCAGGCAGGAGAGTTACATCACTCTTGTTGGCTTCCTGTAAAAAACAGGAGGGTGGTGTTTGAGGAGGATAAATTACCTGCCTGGTAAAGAGTTTCAGCACTGCTGGGTACAGCCCTTTCATCCCAGCACCTCCCTTCCCTGATGGACGGCACTGAGGACCCCCTCTGCTTCCCCAACCTCAACTCCTCCTGCAGGCGGCTGCTGCGGCCCAGCTCAGAGACCGCTCTGTTCAACACCATGCTGGCCTTCATCTCCATCCTCACCGTCGTCCTCAACCTGCTCGTCATCATCTCCATCTCCCACTTCAGGCAGCTCCACACCCCCACCAACGCCCTGCTGCTGTCTCTGGCTGTGTCTGACATGGTGGTGGGGCTGCTGGTGATGCCCATCGAAGGTTTGCGTCACATGGAGACGTGTTGGCTGCTGGGGAGGCTGATGTGTGCTCTGACTCCGTATCTTTCTTACTGCCTGCTATCAGCCTCTTTGGGCAACATGGTGCTCATTTCTATTGATCGCTATGTAGCCATCTGTGACCCGCTGATGTATTCCTCTAAGATCACACTGAACAGAGCTAAAACTTCAATCTGCTTGTGCTGGGCCTGTTCTCTTCTCTACAATGGGTGCATTCTGATGGGACACTTAGGGCAACCGGACAGGTTCAACACCTGTCATGGGGAGTGTGTGGTGGTCATCAGCCACATGTCCGGCACAGTAGACCTCTGCTTCTCATTTGTTGGGCCCTGTACTGTCATGGTCGTCCTGTATATGAGGGTGTTTGTTGTTGCTGTGTCTCAGGTGCGTCTCATTCAGTCACAAACAGCAGCTTCTACCGTCACTGCAGCTCCAACCGCTAAGAAATCAGAGAGAAAGGCGGCCAAGACTCTCGGGATTGTGATTGCTGTGTTTCTACTATGCTTCTGTCCGTATTACTATCCTGCTCTGGCAGGCGAGGACACCTCCACTAACCTGTCTTATTACGCCATGTTGTCTTGGATCATGTTGACCAACTCCTGTGTGAACCCCCTGATTTACGCTCTGTTCTACCCCTGGTTCAGAAAAGCTCTCAGATTCATCTTCACCCTCAGAATCCTGGAGCCTCACTCTCAGGAGGTCCGGATCCTGTAGTCTGGGCTGAATCATTTCTGCTGCGGAAACATTTTTTCATTTTTTGGCCACACTTTTCAACTGTGGCCTTTAGCGATCTCTTACCTAACCTTGAATGATTAACTGTGTGGACTGAGTTTGTGTCTGGTCTTCACATATAAAGCCAGATATAATCATGTTTTAAAATTATCTTTCAGTCGTAAAATGCTCACTTTATTTTTCACTTTTGTCTGGACAAGAGAGTCATAAATATCAGAAATCATAAAAAATAGCACATGTATTTTTCTGCATTTTGATAAATATAAGCTTGAGATGTATAAATATCCGTATGATGTTGCAGCAATATAACATAATATATAATAATGATGGCAGTTCTATTATTAAATGCACATCCTCACTGGTCTTGTTTCTGTGTTACCTCTGTGTAGTTTAGTCTCTTCTAATCACAGCTGTGCTTTTAAAAAAATAACCAAATCACTGTGTTATTTTTTTAAATCTCTGCCATATTTAATGAACTTTGAGATAGCTGAACAGCTGTCAAGTGCACTTTTTCTTGGTGCTATACTTGACTTAAAAACTCATAAACATCAAATGCAGCACGACACCTTCAGACATGTATTCAGCGTTTTTGCTTTGCATCCAGACTCGCCTATAAGGGAACCACAGCCAGCGTCTGTGTGAAGCAGGCCTGTGAGTCATGACAGTTAGAAAATAATTGGAAAGCAGTGATTTAAAAAAGAAAAATCCAAACAGGAGTGAAGTAATAAAGCAGTCCTCCCTTCCTTTGGCCAGAGAATTTCAACATATTTCATCTCTTGTGGACATTTAAAGAAGACAATGAATTTTACAAGGCACTAAGTTCGTTATAAATTTGAAAACAAGAAAATACACATGATGGATTTAATGAATGAAAACACTTAGAAGCAAAGTTCAACCCTCGTCACATTCAATCTTTGGACACAAGGGGTGTCCAAACTTAAACTTGAGGTGGTTGCTGCTTCTTTAATGTCTGCCTTTTATAGCACAATATTTCCCGACTTATGCATTAATTCAACTCTAATACTTGCCAAAGTTCAATTCATGAAAATTCTCCCATATCCATTTTGCCTGTACAGCAGGTGTTCGTCCTTTTCTGTTCTTATAGTTGGTGTAATGACATCAACTAAAATCTCTGCTGAGTGTACACAAAACAAGCCCCAGTCCTCTTCAGAGAACTAGACTGACTTCTTATTAAAACTCCATCAATCAAACCACATAGGAGGAATAATGCATATGAATTCTACTGCGATTATAATAAACTGCAAGCTTTAAAAACTGTCATATAATGAAACCACACACTTTACTGTGCACATTAGTGAATAAACTTTTGAGCAATATAATTTACAGTTTTTCTGAATTGTTTACACACAGATACTGGTGCTTTAGACACAATGACCACAACATGTAACTCATGCACCAACCCCCTGAACCAGTTCTGCTAAACTACAAGCACAATTCCTGCTTTACACTCACATTGCAGTTCTAAAACACACTTTTTTGCCAAAACACTACACACAATTCTCTGCATTTGGCACAATTTTCATGAAGAAAATCTCTTGTTTTCACAAGGAACACACTGTCATTCAAAATTCTAAAGTTAACTGCCCTGCTATGCACACTGACTCATCACATGGACAAACACCTGTCACACAGTTTTACAATCAGCAATCAGAGCTCAGCATATTCTCCACTCCTCAATCCTATTGAAGATTTTTTTTCTGCCTGGAGATGGAAAGTGAATGACCAAAATCCACAAACGCGAATACCCCTTCTCCAAGCTATGGGAGACGCATGTGGAGATGTAGCTGTTGATGCTTTTCATGGCTGGATTTGCCATGCTGGGCGATATTTGTCCTGATACTTGGTCAGGGAAAACATTGGCTGTGATGTGGATGAGGTGCTGTGGTCAGACCGAACAGAAGGGAGGATGCAGCATAGTTGTTTTTTTGTTGTTTTTTACTGTAACTGTATACAGTAAATTCTTCTGTTGTTTTGTATGTAGACCACTGTATGTGCAACTTTGTGTTGGTTGGGATGTTCACGGTGTGCATTGTTTTTGTGGGAAAAATCAAATATATTTTTTTCCATCTAATTGATGTTTTGAGTAAAAAAACCAATATTCTAAAATATTTTACAACACACTCATGTATGTACTGTCTGTAGTGAGCGTAACACTGAACAACAAAAGGCCTAAGTCATTCTGATGAATGGAGAAGAGGTGTTTTCCATTCATCATAGTATTTTACTTTGAGCACATCAGTGTTCAGCTGGTTCTTATGAATGTCTATTCAAATGATGGTTCGTGTGTGTCATTTGAAAACAAAATACAATTTTGAGAAGAAGTAACATTGTTTTGAATGTAAAGTTTCATTTTGCAGGAAATTGAGGGGTTTTGCCTGTTGTGTGTGTGCTTTTTTGACATGTGTGTAGAGTTCTAAGTGTATGAGGCATGCTTTCAGAAAATGTGTGTCAGCAATCTAGAAACACTGTAATTGTCAGAGATTTAAAATAACAAAACTTTTAAGTTAAAAAGTATTTTTTCTTATGCACAAGTCACAGAGGAATATTGAAGAGGGACTACACTGAATTAACAGGCCCAAAGTAGAAACTCAATGCAACAAAAACAAATACACCTGTGATCATTGATTCACATCGTAGAAAACCTGTCAACACTAAAACTAAACCGAGTACTGCTGCGATTTTCCAGTCAGCCAAACTGCATGAACACAGTCTAAAAAATGATCTGTAAACAGCAGAACTATGGACTGTGTCTGTCTGCATGTCTGCATCATGGCTCCATGTGGAAAAAGATCACAAAAAGAATTGAAAAATCTGGTTGTGAGACTTTACAAAGAAGGAAAAGGATACAGGAAGATGTGTGGCCGACTAAAGATCAGTGGAGACACAGTTGCAGTGGTCGTCCTCTTTACATAGCTACACAGACAGCGCACTACTTTCACAGTCTAGCTGGGAAAAGCAGGCAGGCAGCTGCTTCAGACTTGGTACAGGAGTCATCAATGTGATGACTCAGACAGTGTGAAAGACGGTGCATAACATCAACCTGTAAGGACGGCTTCCAAGAAGAATACCCCTGCATGCTCTTCAGTACAAAACTGCAAGATTAAACTTTTCTAAGGAACATTAAAAAAGCCTGATGAATACTGGAAGCACATTCTTTGTTCAGATGAGACCAGGATACAGTAATTCAGCTTAGATGGGGTCCAACATGTTTGGTATTCATGTGGTCAGGACCGCCACGGTGAATGCATAGTCCTGACAGTGAAGCATGGTGGCGAGTGTGATGATGTGGAGCAGCATAAGTGCAAAGGGAGTTGTGGAGATGGTAGGTGGGGTGGTTGGGGATGGGCGTTGGGTGGCGGGTGGGCCCCCATGCCCTGTGCCCTCCGGTCTTGTCCTTGGCGCACTGGGGGTGTCGGTTGCTTCCTTCTCTCGGTCTCTGGGTCCACGTGCTTGTCTACGGCCCTGGTGGTCTTCTGGGTGGTGCCTCCTGGTGCCCGGGGTGTGGGGGCACTTGGCCAGCCTGGCCCTGCTGACTCGTGGTAGTCACTCTGGGCTTCGGTGTCCATCACACATGCATGTTTGTTCAGGGCTTACCAACTCCTGTCGAGTCCCCCTTCTGAGAGCTGATGGGACCCGCCTGATTGTGTGGAGTCACTCTTTAGACTTTGCACTAAACTCACGCCCTTTATACATTTCTCTCTCACTCCTGTCTTCTGGCATCCTAACCCTGTATACTATCAGGACTTCTGGTCTCCAATTAATTTCTCTGTTGATTATTTGTTTTCGATTTTCAGATGTGGGATTGGTTGTTGGGAATAACACAGCATATTACAGCACTCTTATAGGATTCAAATAGCACTGCCTGTCTGTACCCTCCCTGTTCGTCTTGTCTTGCCCTATCCTTCATTTGTTTCCTACTCAATTCACTAAGGTGCTGCACTGCCCCCTCTGGCTCATGATAGGAAAATTTAATAAAGAATGACAGCTTAGCCTCCAGGGGGGGCCGGTGATGGTCATGCACACGCACTAAATATTAATATATTTTGCTGCAAGACCAAAATATGCATTGATCTCATTAAAGTTGGCCCCCTTCTGTGATGTTAAACGTTGAGTATAAATGCAGACAAAAAAAAAGAAAAAAAGAACAGTTGCCCCCCCTGAGAAATTTGTCAGGAGCCGCCACTGAGTCAGAAGACATGTTTAAAGATACATTCTTATGTCTTAGTGACACCTAAATGAGCAGAAAAGTAAGTTTTGAGCGCATGTTGCCAACAAGCAACTATCCTCACCTGATCAACTGCTACATCACCTGACTGTAAAACACACATCAGCACCATCATCAACAAGTCACGTCTATTTTTTCACTTCACTTTCCAACAGTAGACAAGTCAACACTCTGGACCTGCTTCCAGGTTTGAGCTCTTGTCAAAACACTGACTGAACACTCTGGATGACTGATCCTTGTCATCATGCTTATATTCAGAAATGTGCTCATTGACAAATTCAGAAGCAGAAGAACTTTACCTCCAGTTGTTTCTGCTCTGGAATCCTCCGTCTCTTTCAAACAGGGACTGTTTCCACCCAGACAAGTGGGACTCTCAGGTTCTCACTGCTGACATGCAGCACATGGTTTTGATTGGTCCATGTGACTGACTGTTTATGTCTCAATGCCCAAGTTCAACACCCTCTTCTTCTTTGGTTCCACGTCAACCTACTGATGGTGGTAACAGCACCCTCTGCTGTCCACTCCTCTTCCTCACACCTTCACCTGTTTTCCCTTGAAACTACTAGTACTACAGGGGGTCACTTGTCCATCTTGTCCCTTTAAGCAGGTAAATAAAAGCAGTCCTCAGTACATAAACTCTGCCTCTGTTCCTCCAGTAGCCACTTCTTCACATTTATCAGAGCTCCCAGGACAATTACATTTAAAACATCTCTTTTCAATGTGAAATCTTTTACTAGTCCATCCATTATCTATCCACAGCTTAATCCTCTGTGGGGTCGTAGGGGGTTGGAGACTATCCCAGCTGACTTAGGGAGAAGGCAGGGTTCAGGGCTACACATAGAGAGACAGACAACCAAGAACACTGTATGAATTTCATACCATTGGCCCAATGAGAGACTTGTCCTGTGATTTCAGAACTGAGAGACAGTATTTTTCTGCTTATAAGCTATTTTGCTTTGAGAAGGACGAAGCAAATAGAGAGAAAGTAAGGTCCCTCAGAAATCAAGCTTCTCGGATGACTTAAAATGCCTTCAACAATGTCCAGCTGCCTTCTTCTGAAGCTCCTAAGATTACTATGACTGGATGAAACCACACAAACATATCAGCTAACTACTCATGAGCTTTTGCATTAAACACTGCCATTTTAAAGTAGAACTTAAAACACACTTTAATAATCATTTTTTATCTAATCCACAATCAATTAAAGCATGGACCCTTTAATTAAGCTCTGCTTTTTTAAAAACTGTTGATAAAAATGAATGTAAATTCACGTATGAAACTTGGTTTGCACTGTTGCCTCACAGCTAGAAGGTCCCTGGTTCGCGTCCTAGCCTGGGCTCTTTCTGTCTAACATAGGGTGAAGGCAGTGTACACCCTGGACAGGTCGCCAGTCTATCGCAGGGCCACACAGAGAGACAGACAACCTCATTCACACCTGCAGACAGACTCACCAGTTAAGCTGGAGCACCCAGTGAGAACCCACGCAGGCACAGGGAGAACATGCAAACTCCACACAGACAGAGCCCAGGCCGGGACGCCAACCAGGGATCTTCTGACTGTGAGGCCACAGGGCCAACCACAAAAGTAGAACCTAAAACACAGTTCAATAATTATTTCTACCTAACCCACAATTAATTAAAACCTAGAACGGTTGTTTCAGTTATGCTTTCTCAATTGGTGATGAGTTGATAAGTACAGTTTAAAAGATGTAAGTTCATGTGAGAAACTGATGTCAAAGTGTCTCTGTTCTGCTCAGGACACCCACCTAGTTGACACATGACAGCATGTCCTAGTTCTGGGTCAGTTTTCATTGTTCAGCCATTTGTACGACTAGTTTCCAAAACTTTCCAAAGTAGGTTTCTTCTGCTCTCTTTAAAGAGTCTGTACAAGAGCTCCAACTAAATCATGCACACTTTAATGAATGAAAAATGTACAGATTCTGTCTTTACATATAAAGATCAGGTGTATTCTTACACTGTCTAAACATTATTCAGAACTTCTGAGGTGCTAAAAAAAAACTGTGTTCATATTTTCTGGTTGGTCAGAACTACTTGGTTGTATGTGATTGAGTGGGTGATGGTTAAGCTCAAAAATAAATCTGTATGGGAATAATGGGTGGAGAGAAATGGTTGTGCAGAAATGCTCCGCCACAGAAATGTTAGGTAATGGTTGGAATTCCAGCTGTTCAGTACATATGGATCTCTCTAACAGGCTTCAGTAGTGGCTGTGTGGATTTAATAAGAAACATTTCATTTGAGTATTAGGAGCAGCGACATAATGTACATTTTTTACTTCACCACCTTTATGTTGTGTCCACGTGGAGCCTGTTGCAAACTAAAGTGGCTTTTCATTCATGTACCTGGAGCTGAACGCTGCACAAGCTGGACAAGGTGCAGGCAGCTGAGGAGCAGCAGCAGCAGGAGGTGACCGAGGCCTCAGCGGCTCACTTTGGCTTCACGGCCACACACCAGTTGGTCCAGCAGCCGTGGCAGTGTTTCTGCTGTGTTGTGCAGTAGAACGGGGCAGCGCAGGTGGAAGGGGCTGGTATATGGGAAGTCCACACGTGATCAACAGCACAACTAGTGTAACTCCTTCAACGGAGGCCCCCAGTAATCGGAAGTTCTACCTGCATTAATCAGTGGATGCGGAGTTTTAGTGAGTCCAAATGACTACAAGATGGAAACGGACACCCTTCATCCCTTCATGTATTTGTGTGTTTGATCATCTGTTGGAAGTTTGATGCTTGAAGAAAACGGACTTACTGAAAAGTAGCACTGACAAAGATCTGGATATGTTCAACACGGCTTTATTTTCTCACACAGAATCTGAATGACATGCGTAAAAGGGCTGAACTTGGCCATGAATGTATCAGTTACCACTGATTTGGAGTATTTACCAAAGAGAAAAGACATGCAGCAGCAGCAGCACATGTACACAATGCCAACATCGTCATCCTCCTCACAGACGCTCTCATCGTGATCTTCTTCACGGTAACAGAGCGCAGGAGGAACACCCACCTCTTCAGAGACTCCAGGAAGAGGAACCGTGTCCACATGGTCGTCTTCATCATCAGAGGAAAAGAAGGAGATGTCCAGTCTGGAGAGTGCTCTCCTCACCACCGTGGATGATCCCCACCAGCTCGGGGACACCCTCAGCTGCAGGATGGTCTACCCACCGCCCGGAAGACAAAAGGTAACAGCGTGGGATCTTTAGTGCCTCTCCCCCTCAGACTTAGGGTTTTGACTAAATAAGCAATAACGCCTTTTTCTACACACCATCACATACAAATGAGCCCTAACTTCAACGTCACATCTCTCTATGAGTGTCAGCAAACAAGCACGAGGCCAGTCAGGATCTGGATTCTAATGCTGTTGTCAGGAGCAGCAGACGTGACCTTTTTCCAGCAGACATTTTTACACTCCAAAGGCTGAAAAAACGCCACAGAGCAAAGGCACATTTGTCTCAAACCAGACAGCCCAGCAGGAGTCCTCAGCAGGCCGGACGCTGTCTCCTGCTGGGCGTCACAGGAGCACAGCAGGTGGTGAACCTCAGCAGCTGATTCCTGCCAACAAACCGTCAGGTTATTTGGAATTTGCTGAATCTGACATTTTCACATTCAGGTGGATGTTGGGGACAGGTGGACTGTTCCCACCATTCAGACTAATCAGCTGGTTGATTTATGCACTGTGTTGAAAAGACTTCCTGGAGCACACTGCTCAATTCACAGACCAGAGTTTCAACTCTACCGTGTCATCTAGAGTCGATGCTTTCTTGCTACACACTCATGGTAACAGCTCCAGCATCTCCTCTACCGTCTGCTCAGATTCTCCAAGAACTCGGTTTCTTCATGAAAATCAGACCTCAGAGGAACAAAACCAGAACAATAAGAGACATTTTGTGACTATTCGATTTCAGCTGCAAAAATACAAACACACTCAGCAGACAGATCCTCTGGTGCCTCCTCAATCCAAAGAGCCATCACACATGAAGAAATGCTCCTGAGGCTGCATCAGGAAACCCTCACTGTGATCAGTCAGGCCTCTTTAAGCCAAACCAACCTCCTCTCAAGTCAAGTAACTTTGTCTCGTTGGCACCAGCTCAGCCTTTCCTCCAAGACCCTCCTCACCTTCCCCACCAGCAGCTTCTAATCAGCCTCTTAGCTCCAACGCTGCCACTATGCTACATTCAGCATACATACCTCTCATCCCTCTCCTCATGATCGCTGTCCTTCAAATGGATCTGATTAGAGGTGGGTCAGCAGCAGGTCTGACTGGCAGTTTGATCTCTTTATAGGTGAAACAAACAGATAATATATTTTATACAGAGCATGTACAAGTGTAAATAATGTCAAGGACACTATCCATTCAATATACATACCTCTCGGCAGCAGATGCCCGTCTGGCAGTTCTGAGACGTGACTGTGATGTTGCATGTTTGACTGATGGCACAGGGTCTATCGGGAAGAAACTAAACATAAAATCAGCAATACAATACCTTATTATTGTTTTTATAATACAACTTTATAGATACACAACAACTACAACATTTTCATCTGCTCTCATACGTGGTACACAACAGGAGGTAGAGTCTCATTCAAACCTTCAGGCTAAAAGCACCACGTTGGCTGAACTTTGTTTTTTTAAAAAAAAAAGTTTCATTAGTTTACCAGATTCAAGCTGACCGCTGACAGGCTCTACCTCCGGGCCTGTAGAGCAGGAAACACCGGTGGTCGTCTTGGGGGTCTGGACACTGGAGACGATGTGGAAACGGTGTGCGGACTCCTGATATGCAGTCGGCTGGACTTTGAAGGGGCTCCGTTGGGAAGGATGCTGCTGCTGCCGGTGGTATCTGGACGTTTATGCCGGCTGGGTGGGTTCAATGCTTCGACCCTCTACACCACGACGGACTGTTGGAGCGCTCTCAGGTTCATGAAATGGATCTGGGAATATCAACACACTGCCCATGTTAAATCTGTATGTAGGTTTAATGGTTTTATTTTTACAAGAGGAAACAGTGACAGAAATAGTCGATCAAAGTTTACAGTGTCGCATGTCGTGGGTTCAGCCTCATCTTCTGGGAATCTGTGAAGGAGACTTGCGACAGGCATCGTTATAAACATGGAAAGACAGACCTCAAGGATGACCTGGAGTTCATTCGTCATAGCCTGATGTCAAATCTAAAACAGGGATGAATGAAACACCTCCACCTTAGTTTGTGCCATATTTTTTGTAATGAGTGTGCTAGGGCGGCTGGAGAAAGGTGAGGTGAGTTAAGGTAAGTGAAGGGACGTTAACTGGAGAGAACTTAGGAAAAGAATAGTTTCAAATAAAGCAGACTAGACTAGTACTATATAGAGACACACGCAGGCAGGGATAGGATGCTATACAGGGAATACGATATAAGAATAGGACAGCATAGTGAAAGATAGGCCTTTAAAATGGGTCCTAACATGGTAAAGGACACTGAGAATGTCCTGTCTATCCAGTAGGCTCTACAGCCAGAGGCCTCTACATTATATATATATGTTGTGTATGTCTGACCTTACACAACCTTGACTTCATTGGTGGGTGATAAACCAACACTTGATACAGCCACTTACCACAAACACTTTGTGCACTGACAACTAAAAAGCAGCCAGCAACTAGATTTTCTAGCTGTTGTTTGATGTTTGGTCGGGAGGCCAGACATCCTACAGAGGTTCTGATCAGTATGAGGTGTGTAGGACGGTACTCTGTGTCCAGGAATGCTGTAAGTTATCCATCTGATGTGCCGACACTGTGCCATGTGTGTTTCTTGTTGCTACAGATAAATGAGGACCACATTGAACAGATTCCTGCTCAGGAATCATCGTCTGTTGGTGTCCAGGCCATACCTGGGAACCTTACTGCAAACAAAGTGAAGCGGAGGAGAGAGGAGAATGATTATGAAGATGATTTTAGAACAGGGGATTAAGTCATGCAGCACAACATCAGGCTGGAGCAGAGGAAGGGTGGGAAGATGGAGCTCCATGGTTGGATGTTTTAAAATAGAGGACAAGACTGTAGACCTGGTGTCACACAAAAGCAAGGTTGTTCATGGATCAACTATAAAAATACACTGAACCCAAACCACTACCTCCAGCCAACAGATTCCCCATCCACCCTTTCTCTGTCAGAGGAAGAGTCGTCTGTACCCGTCACCTGCTGACCTCTGCTGCTCCATGTCCTCCTCCTGATGTTCTCCCTCAGAGACACCAGAGGGCACTGACAGGGTACAACTTGACACTTAGGAAGCAGGTAATTCTGGACTTATTGTTGATTTCTGCAGTTCATTCGTCAGTACTTCTCTCCACAGTGGGACATACAATTTGGGCAGGACAAAGAGAGGTTTTGTGAAGCCAGGTTGGCCTGAATAAATAGTTTAACCACAACCTGCAGAAACAACTTGCTCCAGGGAAACTTGTGGAAAGTGAGGTCAGCTAATTTAGAAAAAAACTGAAAGTGGCTTTTTCTGTGAGAACTAACTTTTACCTTCATTACAGGTCAGAAATTCATATCTGATAACTGCTGTCAGGGACTTGAGCAGAACTGGAAAAAGGTTAATCATGACCGACTCATTCAAAAGGACAACATCCCTGTCATTGTACCGTACTGCACAGTGATCAGCGACTGCATCTGTGATGGAAGCCACTGGACACTGACTGTAAAGGGCCTTGGCTACTTTCAGAGCAGACAGAACTCATGACCCTAAACACTCCCTCTGTGTTGACCCATCTGGAGCTCGGACTGAGGCGCTGACAAAATGCAGGGATGTGACCAGGTCGGGGAGGCCCATGGTGTGGGGAGGGTCTATAGATTTTGACTGAAGGGTTATATTCAGTAAATCTGGAGCTCTCTACCAAACAGGGCCTTCATGAGGCATCGAGGAGTGAAGGGCTGTGAAACAACCAACCACCTGCACCAGCAAGATGGGACCTCATGTGGTGTTACAGTGTGTGAAGTAAGAGAACACGCTTCAGCTTTCATCAGCTCAGATAAACTCAGTAGTCGTAGTTTCCATGTTTCAAGTTGCTTCTTCTTAAAGTTGGCAGACGTGATTTTACAGGCCGAGGGGGAAGCCTCCTTTGATGAGCAGGAGATTCCAGACTTAAGAGTGCAAACAGCCAAAAGGCTCAAAGAGGGAAACAGGGTTGATCAATACTTTGCTTTCAGCAGTTTGTAACGGGCTTTTATTTCCTGAATAACATGACAACCTGTAACCAACAGATGACTTGTGTGAAGGCTGTAGAGTGTGTGCTCAATGAGACACATGTGACAAGGGTAAGAAAAGTTTGGAGTTGATTTGTTCTTCTTGTCAGATTGAGGCACCCTCTGTGAAGCCTGGTACCACTGGAGCTGTGTGGGCGAACCATATGTTGACGTGTCTAGGAGTCAGACACATGCCTAAATGCTGGAGGCTCTTTGAAGTCAGATTCTCAACCCACAATCCATCAGACATCCAACCTCTGTGGACTGACTTGTAAATTTCTGTTCAGTTGAACTGCACGAGTGCTTTTCTATTGAATTTTGCATTTTATGTTTGTTATAATCAGATGGTGAATTGTACTTGGAACCACAGCAGGAATGATCACTTAATGCTGCTGAGTCTGAGGACAGAGATGGAGACGAGAGAGCAGGAGGATGGAGGATCTGATCAGGCTGAATCACATCTGGGAAAACTCACCGGTGCAGCAGGTCCTCTGTGGTGGGTGTCCTCGGCAGGCGGACGCAGAGCTCTGGGATGGACGAGGCAGCGGGAGAGCTGACCTCAGAGCAGCCGTGGGTCAGACCGGATCCAAAGCAGCGAACCTGAACAGGCTCCAAGTGACATCCTCCGACTCTGTTGACCTTTTTGAACTAAACTCGGATTGGCAACAGACAAAAAGCAAAAAAACAAATATCAAGAAAGAATAAAGTTTTAAAGAAATTTTAAAGAATAAAAATAAACGAAGAGTCAGCTCACCTTCATCCTCTTTCTCCTCTCTCTTAACGTTTGTGGACTCCACAGCAATCAGAGTAACAGGTGGGTTAGAGGCAGGGAGGGGGAAGTAATCTGTCTGCAGGAGTCCAGCTGGGATCAATGAGTCATTGAGAGACTGAAAAGGGAATATTTACCTCTAGTGGAACAGCTGCAGCTCGTGGAGTTGGTGCTGGTTCCTGAAGAGCTGACAGAGGCAGTGATGTAATAGGAAGAGATGGAAAGGGCAGATTAATAACAGTAGAATCTGAATATAGGAGAGAAATGTACAGGATCATTAATGTGCACTGCCCCAATGTGGAGCGGGAAGAGAAGACATTAATAAGGGCTTTAGGAAAATGCTGCCTTAGTGGAACATGATGCCTCATAATAGGCGATTTTAACGTTTGTCTGACATCTGTATCAGTTCAGTTCATCTGGAAGAACCGTACATCATATACATTAACGCTAGCTCAATACTGAAGCCCACCTGCTCCAGGGTGCTTTATCATAGCTGACCCTGAGCTCTGATCCTACCTGGGATATGTGAAAGGAGAACTTCACAGTGCTGGAATGTATTTGCAACAAATAAATGCTGCTTTTTCTACTAAAGTCCTGTTCCAACCAAGGTTCTAGATTTTTGCGTGTCAAGTGTGTCATACTTTTTAATGAATTCAATACAATGAAAGGATTTGTTTAAATAAAGTATACTTCACATTTGTTCGAGTTGATATATATATTCCAGATTACTTGACTGGAAGTACTTCCTGTCAGTAATTTATCTCTTTGTTGTAGTTTGGCGCTTTGGGGCAAAGGACAGGAAACATCATGTTCTGTATAATATTTGACTTTAATGTGAAGTTATTCTGTTAAGGGGCTGGTTCAACAACCAAAAATAATCAGAGCAAGTTTGAAAAGCTAACTAGCGCTAATTACAGCTTGGTTCACACCTGCAGTCTTTGTCAGGGTCTAATTTCCTTACCTAAATAACTAAAGCTACAGAAACCACACTTTTTTTCACATGAAAGGGCATCCCGTGTTAATACGATCAGTCTATTGTCCTCCATAAACGTTGCATCCACTACCATCGAGTCAAGCATTGATTCCGCAATACTTTAGTTAAAAAGCACGATTTTATTATGAAGGAGCACGAACAGGAAATACGACTCGTCCTGCAGTATTGACGTATTGTGTCAGCGCGCGTTTGTCTGCCCTCTTGTGGCCAGACGCTGTAACTGCACAAAGATGTATCATGAGCACAGACAAGGTTGTAGCGCTGTGGCTTCCTAGTTATCTTCAGGTAACTAATGCTCTTTGAATGAAACTTATTTTACGGCTGGAAATCATCCTGTGCCAGTGGAGAACCTTGTCAGCACTACTGCTAGCTCAGCTAACCCTGCCAGTCATGTCATGGATGAGCTTGTAGCTTCGTATTTAGCCACGAAACAGATTCGTTTTCCGTTTAAATCTAAATAAGACAACAAAATAATCAGAGACGTTAACAGTCCCGTATTACATCTCAAACGCTAAATGCAGCTACAACTCTGTGTCTACCGGATGTATTTCAAAGCTACTTACGTTACCTTAAAACAATCCCTGTTAGTGCAGTCGGACTGCTCTGCTGCTATCCACCTGTTTACTCCGCTCACTAGCGAGCAGCAGCTTCAACCTCAGTCTCAGTCTGATGTAGTGATGTACAGAGCAGGGGGTGTTTCTGCCCTCTAGTGGCCACAGGCGGTAACTACATAAAATGTGAAGTTGGCGACATTATACATGAACTGCACTTTCTGTTAGCCCCTCCAAAATAAAAGCATCATAATTTCATTGTTTTAACAAAAGTATTACTACATGATTTTGAAAGATTCAGAGGACTCGCGGGTGTTTTTGTTCATTGTTTTATTTGTTTATTTATTAGGATCCCCATTAGCTTACTCTTCCCGGGGTCCACCAAGAGTTTTACATATACAATAAACATAAATCAAAATTGTATTCAATAGAATGTAAGAAAAACAAACAAAAAGTATAAAAAACATCATAAAACAGATCAAAATAAAACAAAGAAAAAACACAGTGTGATTGTGTAAACCGAGTTGTATTTAAAGTTTGCTAGCTTCTCCACTTCCATTATGTTTGTTGTAACCAACAACAATAAAATAAATATCGCCCCTCTGTTTATCTTCAGGGGCCTTAACTGTCTAATTAAGGCAAACTTTGTATTTGCTTTTATAAACTACCAGAAATGGCTCAGCTGTTGTGATTATTGTCAGATTTGATGCTTTCAAACTATCTGCCAGTTAGTTCATGAACTGATTCAGCTCATCTGGAGTCACAGTGTCCTGCATCCTGGATCTGAATCCACTGTACCACAACAAAACCAACAAATGATCAGCATCAGCTGGAGCTGATCCACCTCAACTTAATAAACTAACACACTCCCCAAATCCTTTTCAGAGCCTGTATGTGTGTTTTCACCATGCTTACAAAAAAAGTTTCCACATTATTCTCATGGAGTGTGTAGTTCCTCAGACGAGCATGACATTTATCAAGTTTTGATTCATTTTTCTTTCTTTTTTCTCAGGATGTTGTGCATCCAGGTTCATCAGTCCTCCCCTCTCTCATTCACTCTCTCTTGTTGGTTTTATTGATCTGGGGCAGGATGACACCCATAAAAATCCTTCTGCGCCTTATTTTGAAGTCAGTTTGTGATGCGTAAGTGTTGCCTAGTTTTGAAGTTTGTATTTGACCAGATTTAAATGAACCATTAACACTGAAACAGTTCGAGCACCAACCCATCTGCAGCTGCTCTGCTCTTTTTCACTTCACTCTAAAACCAGCAGAGGCTGCTGCTGCTTCAGCAGAGAACACAGTTTTGTTTTCAAATGATCAAGAGGAAAACATGCAGGGTTTCTAAGAGACAATCTTTAGTTCATGGTGGTTTTATCTCATCTGATCAGGGACAGAAACTGATCAGGGACCTGAGCTGAGGACAGGACTTTAACTTTCTTGCTCATACACATCGCAGACTAAATCTGAAAATTACTGAAATCCATTTCAGAAAATCTCCCTAAATTCTGGAAGTAGATACAATCCCTGTCATGTTCCATTTCCACTTCAGACCTCCCTGACCACATTTTATTAAACAAGCACTTGTTTGGCACTTTAATAAGTGTCTTATATCAGCTGGGTCTGTTTTTAATAACTATGCAGTAGAGGGATTCTAATTCTAGGACACTTCTTTCCTGTTCTGACCCACTGAGGGACGCCTTTGGTCTTAGACTTTTTTCTAATGTAAAGATATATTTTCTATCTAAATATTATCGATCTGTAAAGCTTTGAAGGCTACTGATGACCTGACAACTTGGACCCACGTCTCATAAAGCTTGCATGGGAACCTAATGCTTCATCTATGCTTAAATCTATCCTCTAAATCCTTAAAGCAGCTTCTATTATCACCTACTAAAGGATGGGGATCAGATTTGAGCAGTTATTGCTCTACTTTGTTTCATTGCCAGGATTTTAGAATCTCAAATGAATTCTGAATTGAAACAAAGTTATATCTTAGTTGAAACTTAAGATAGTAAAACTCTGTGAATCTGGACTCCATTGCTCTCCATGATGACCTCCATTTGTGTCTCAGTGAAATTAATTTGAACTATGAAAGCTGAATAAGGAACTGAATTCAATTTCAATCTAATGATTCCAATTTCAGATTCTTTAAGTTTCTATTTTGAACTCAATTATTCAAGGTGAGGAATTTATTGTGTTTCAGATTCATTCTCTCGTGGCTCATATCTTATGCTCATATATATATATCTGGACCAACAGACTGATGGATTGATCTTAAAGCAGAACGAGTCCATGAGAGAACAAAGCTTCAGTTGTCTCCAATGTTTCCTTTCCATCAACAAGAAGCAGGCTGAGGCTCACTGACTTCAACAGCTTTATTGTTTACAGCCATTCAAACAGAAACAAAGCTTCTGTACCTCTCTACTTCTCCATTCCCTCCTAAAGCAAACCTTTTCTTTAATTCCTATAAGTCATGACCTGAACCGACCACAGAGCAGCTGTCTGGTTCTGTTTGTGGTTCTATTCGTCTGGTTCATGGGTTCCGTATCCGAGTCGGTCTGCGGAGGGAAAGTGGGCCCAGAAGGTTCTGGCCAAATCATTGATCTGATCGTAGCCGGCGTGTTTCCTGAGCTCCTCCACCCAGCCGAAGAAGTCGGAGGACGTCATCGCCCAGTTTGGGACGTCACGTTTCTGCCGCCCCTCTGCAGAGAAAAGGAATGAAGTGAAATAAGTTGAACAGGAATGTTCTGTCCCAGACCTGAAAGTTCTAATGTGCTAAATATGCCTCTTACTTCAGTCATGTTTCACTGAGTCAGAGTCCTTCAGAAAGCCTTTCACTAGAGTTTGTACTGAGCCAGACTGACACTACAGGAGGATTAAACCCTGACAGAGTATGGAATCCAGTTGCACATGGAGGAGGAGAAAAAACATATTCTTCCCTCTAATCTCAGACATGAACCCAGTAAAGGACTGAAAAATAGTGAAGCGTCTCCTACTGCAGGATATTATTCAGATTAGGATTCCAGAAAGGACAACCAGGGAGCAGAGCACCACCTCTGATCTGATGGGTAGCAGATGGAAGTAAAAACACTGTGGTGCAGCAGTTTGCTGGAACACTAACGATACTTTGCAGTGAGATAGAAACAGTAGCAGAGGACTGATGAAGCCTGCATGAGAAAATGCTTGTGGAGATGAGGTCAGCACAGGTTGTTTAATCTGCACTGAGAATCAGTTTTAGCATTCGTAGCTAACGTTAGCCTCATGGGCTAGACTGTGTAGCACTGCTTGGCCACAGCGTCTGCTGCTCTGAGTGATGTAATCATAACCATCTTAATACCAGCTTGTAAATATCACACATGTTGGGTATTATTAGGTGACACCAGTGGGTCTGTGAGCAGTGCAGGACATTCAGACTGCATCTGTAAACATCCCACATTATCAATTAGTCTGGACCAGCATCAGTTCAGATGATGAATCCCATCCCAGACCAGATTTCTCCTCTGATTGTCAGGAAGGTTGAAACAATGATGAGGAAGTAGCTTCCATCATCAGTTAGGGGAACTTAGCAAACAGCACTGAGCACTGATTTTCTGTTTTGTTCTCATTTTAATGACATCAAACCATGTCAGACGTCTAAAAACCCACTTTCACCTCAAAAAGGGAGATTTCACTGCTTTTTTCACATTTGGACCTTTAGACCAAGTACAACCACTTCACATGGACCAATCAGATCTGGGCTAGATTGTCCTGCAGAGGCTAAAGAGGCTTTAAAACACAGTTTCTGATCCATGAAACCTTTGTTCTGGAACATTTCACTGCTTTTATTCAGCATGTAAACACATTAGAGCAGATTCAGATCTAAAAACTACCATATGTACTGTAGGCTGGGGAAATCTTGACCACATTGTCCTACTTTCATAAAACAGACTGTGTTTTAAAGCATCTTTCATTTCAGCATCATGGACCAAAATCCGGCCTGTCGTGTGTGTGTCTGGATTTCAGTTGTAGGATGTGATTCTTGGGATCAGATCATCTGGAAAACTGCTGATAGAACTTTGATCTGCTGACGGTTGAGTGTAACTAAACTGTGAATTGTCAGAAAAGGTTGCTGTGTTTGTGTTGATGTGCAGCCAAACACTCGGCTTCACCTGTGTCCAGTCCATCCTCCTCTGCACCTGCAACACAGCAGCACAAACCATTTCCTGTTAGAACTTAGTGAAAAAGACCACACACCCTGAATGAGCACTCAGAGCAGCTCAGTCTCCAGGAACGTCTCGTGTTTCCTTCCTTGTCTTTTATTTTTACCTTGTCTTGCCTTGCCTGTTGTTGTATTTTAATGTCTTCTCTTTCTGTACTGTATTCTCTGTTCTTATCTTTTCCTGTCTTGCCTCGTCTTTTGCTGTGGAAGATCAGAACTCTTGCTGCTCTTAGAATCTCTGTTTCGGAGGTTTTTGACGCTCTCTCGTCATGTTCAGCAGGAGCCATCAGAAACTAACGTCCAGGTGAGAAACCTGACAACAGACTCCAGTTTTCAATCTGCGAGTTTCACATCAATCACTCCAAAGCTGAAAGAAACTAAAGAAATCCACCTGATCCACCTTCATGTATCCTTTCCTTAGATCTCTTCCAGGTTAACTGATTTGGGATTCTATTTTTCTGATATAAAAGAAATGTAAAAAATAAACAGGGGTTAGGCTGACTCCAGTACGTTAGTCAAGATAACCGTGTGTTTCTGTTGACTAGACTATGAGATCCTGGTCTTATCAAACAGCTGTCTGTGACGCAGTTTGGTCATTTAAAGAGCTCAAAGTGTTTTTACTGTAGTTCAGCTGTTGGACTGTGGACAGACGTCTTTGTCGTCTCTCACCTGCAGGAATCAGCAGCAGCATGAGGACGTTCAGCAGGATGAAGACACTGTGAAGACGCTTTGTCATGACTAAGCTGAAAACACAGGGTTCAAATTTAGATCTGCTTATCTTTAGAAAACTCAGCAAACAGACTAAAATCTAGTAAAGACCACAAGTCACATGGCAGACATGTAATATGAAATGAATGAAAGACATGACACCGAAAAATGATCACATGTTCTAAACTCAGCCATGCTTTCCTTTCTGAACCTTCCTAATATCAGTGCATCAGAGCAGCACTGGAGGTGTTACAGGGCTGAACTGAAACAGTTTTAAACAGTGAGAAAGTCAAGACAGGAGAAAAATGGAAACAGCAGAGGCTCAGTCAGCACTTAAAGGGAGCCAAGACTCCTATAAATCCACTTCAATTTGAATAAACACCTCAAAATCTGAAGTTTTCCTACCTGGATGTGGATCTGCGTCAGGGTTTGGGTGAAGCTCTGATGGTGGGTGCGTCCAGCTCTGAGTCTGCTGCATTTGGAGGTCTCTGCTCTGTTTTCAGTCCACATACCTGAACTGACCTCTGACCAGCAGGCGTCAATCCAGCTTTTCACAGCAGGACGCCGCCCGACTTCATCGACATCTTCTGCTTCTCAAACAGCAACATCATTGTTTCAGTGACGACAGGCAGACGCAGCTTCAGTTCCCAGCCTGGACTTTATTTACAACATCTGTGTGGACTTTTACTGTTGATGCTTTAACTAGATGTCAAGTCAAATCAAGGTACTGCTATTTATGTCGGACAAATAAAACAACAGCCATTGAGCAAAGGTGTTTTCCAGCACAGCAATATGATTGGCATTAAGTTTAAATAATAAGGTTAAGATCCTTCATAATTGTACATGACAAAACCCTACAAATCCAAAGATTTCACAAGACAGTCAGATGTAGTGTAGTAGTATCCGGTGTAGATGTGGTCTCATACCAATGTAGTATTTTATGTCTGCAGTTGTCCATGTGCACATCCCACATTGGAGTATAGTCAGGCCTACACAGTGTTAGACCTCCAGCAGAACCTGGTTTAGGAAAGGCAGCCATCTGCTTCAACTGGTTTGGGTGAGGGTAAAGAAGAGGGGAAAAGGGAAAGCTGAGGTAAACAAACAGGAGAACGTAAACACTGGACATGTTTGTGGAACCAGTGACCATAGATCAGACTTGTATAGCTCCAGAGCCAGAAGTACCTGGAGAGGGATACAGGTAGAGAGGAGAGAGAGAACAAACCACAAACTATGGCAGAGAGAAGACACAAAGTTAGTAATGCAATGGAGCTTATGAATAAATGGAGGAAGTGACATGAATAGCAGAAAACATGAGAAGACAACGATATGAACAGGACAACCAAGGCAAAGTGGCTGGATCCAAAATGAGGCAGAATTATAAAAGCATAAGAATAAAAGAAAAAACTAAGTAAAATTAGATCAATACAAGAATGGAGTGAAAAAGAAATAGAGTGGACATTACTAGGGCAGTTTCAAGAAGAACTAAAAGCAGCAGAAATTTTTTGCGGACATGATTTATTGTTGAACAGGACACTGTTCCAGAGTCTGAGTGCAATGACTGAGAAAGCCCTGTCACCTTTGGTTAAAAGCATGAGATGAGCTGTGATGATCCCCTAAGTGACCCAGAGGCAGACAGCAGAGTTAACATTCTGGTATTGTATTGTGGAGTTAAACCATAAAGGGCCTACAAAACAAAGATTTTAAACTTAACTCTGATGACAGCAGAAATAAACCAGAACCGAGGTGGTGTGCTGTCTTTGGTTTGTACCAAGCACATTGTTAAGTTTACCACTTGTGTTGGGGGGACCAAATGTTCTTTTCCTTCAGCCATCCGGTATTTGATGTTTTTAAGACAGCTAAAAAGACTTGTTGCTGAACGGCGTGGTAAGATGTAACTGGTAGGTAAAACTGTGTGTCGTCAGCATAACAGTGATTTAAGATGTTGTGGTTTTCAAAAATGTAACCAAGAGGCAGCATGTATAGAG
This sequence comes from Dascyllus trimaculatus, assembly GCA_024666655.1. NCBI lineage: Eukaryota > Metazoa > Chordata > Actinopteri > Pomacentridae > Dascyllus > Dascyllus trimaculatus. Next base: position 19,138,791 of record CM045468.1, read on the forward strand.
ACAACAACAGGGATCCTAAGATAGAACCCCGGGGGATGGTAGGTTTAGAGGAGTGGGGACGATGAACAGTAGCCTCCTCTGACTGAGATGGTCATTTATGTAGGAGGTGAAGCATTTTCACACTGTACACTGTAGACCATTACATTACATTAGGGTCTGGCTGCACCACCCTATCATTCTGCTGTAGGGGGAAAATGCTCTGGCTTGTTTGTATTCTTTAAGCCAATCACAGTCATCATAGCCAGGGCTAAGCAAAGGATGTGGCTTACGTGTTCCCTCAAAATAGTGACAGATGGAGTCGTTATGGTGGAACATTTGCAGCAGGGAATCAAGCACTGTGATTAACATGGGCTCATTCACTGCAAAATATTAGCAGGGCAGTCTTCCTGCATGATCCAAAGCCTCAACACAATCTTTGCATGTTGTTGTTGTTTCCCATCATGATGAATCTGGTAAGATAGATAGCAGAAGGACAAAGATGACTAAAATGATCTGTGCTTATAGCCTCATCCTCCATCCAGTGAGTCAGACAACAGCACTGCTAAACTACTGATTGTAAAATCACAGTATAATTTCACAAGGTCACTGAACACATGCGTTAAAAATAAGGGCTGACATTTTCCATGTAGAATGATTGTTCAGAGACAGAAAGTCCTGATGTTACACCCTCATTCACATCTATGTCGGACGCGGTCAGCTGTTTCTCTCTATGCTGTCAATCACATATGCCAAGAGAGTTTTCTTCCTGAAGGGGGCGTGGACAGCAGCAGCTCAGGTGCATTTAAAGCTACAAACACTAAAAGCGTCCTTTTAAAACAGAGCTGAAACCAGGCATTAAGCAGTTGTGGTGAATAGAACCATCTTTGTGGTATTTTGAGCTTAAAATAGACTTTGATTTGTTTAAATATGCACAGTATGGAAACTTAAAGGTCTGAACATCTGATAATGAAAGGTTTTATTTAAAATAAATAGACTAAACAAGCCTAGAGTAAGATGTCACTTAAAACTGGATAATATTATCAAATTATAAGTGAGCCTTCCACTGACCTACAGGCACTGTCCCATATTGATAAAATAACTTAGTAAACTGCAGCTCTCTTGCTTTTTAGGAGACTGAGCTGACACCGTAGACAAGTAAAAGGCCTGACAAAAGCAGAGCTAAACCACGATATCAGTCAGAGATGAGTAAATGATTAACACAAATCAGTTTTATTACCGCGCCATTACTTCACATGTCAACATGCTTAACTCAACAGAAGATTTCGGAGTCGCCATTCTGAATCCCAAAACAAACAGCAGCTGCAGATAAGAGAGGACACATATTGACTCTTGATAAATTATTCAGAAGATAAATATTGACTCATTTAATGTCCAAAACCATCACTGCAGGGTGTGTGAGATGCAGCCAGTTCACTGATGTGGAGCCAAAAACATGATCAGTGGGAACAGTGATCAGGCTTATAGAGTACACACACACACACACGCACACACACACACACACTGGTCAGTTATCAGTGTATTAGGTCCACTTTGCTAAAACAGCCTCAAACATCAGTCCTGTGATAAACCCTCCTTTTATTACTGTTAGAACTTGTAGGCTCAGACATGGCTGTAGTTGACGTTGAGTAATGTACTGTAGTGTTTTTCTTATTTACCTCTACTGATATAAAATAGTGGCCAAAATGATAGAAGCCACTGTCACAGTACAACTGAGCAGCACCACAAAATGACCAGTTTTTTTTTATACCTGTCAACAAACGAGGATTTCATGTAGGACTTTTGTATTGGACTCAGGGTTTTTCCTGCATAGAGGAATGCTTTGTTTTTTTTAAGCAAGTACCAAAGAAAAAAGACCAGTACCAAAATAATAATAACTGAGAATTAAAAAAAATATATTTTTACCCACCTTTGTAAATTGGGGTTTCATATATCCAAGGATGATCGTTTCAAAGAGTCAGAACTAACTGTAAAGTGCATCAAGGCCTATTCTGAGCCAGGAAAAACCCTGTTTTAGCGAAGTGTACCTAATACACTGAGCAAAATATGCAAAAGAAACAGATAAATTCCTGCAAACTGTGAGCACTGAGTTCATTATGATACAGTTCAGTCAGGATCTTAATTCAGCATTGCCAAACCAGACTAAAGGCACCATGTTATTTTCATGAGCACTGATCTAACTGGATCCACTGACTGCTCTCAGTCCTGATTATCATTTTAATAGTGTTGGGAGAGGACTTATACACTGACTGCACTGGAGACAAAGGCCACCTGAACCTGGCTACTGTCAGAAAAACAGAAATAAACACTAACATGAGAACAACTAACAGGCTGTTATGTAATTGAGTTTAAGCTAGTCCAATCCATAGAGGTGATCTGTGACTTTTAGCTACACATGTGTTGTCATACAGCAGATGACAGTCTGCAATTGCAGCCCATCCAAACAGTAAAAATACTCCCACTTAATCTCACCAACCACTGTGGTCACACACCAACAATGAAGCAGCAGGAGAAGGCAGCATCAGCAACCAAACAAGACTACATCGCCATCAAGGTTAAATTTCACAATGCGAGGCAGAACACCTGTAAGTCACAAAGTGGCTCAGTTTTTGTGACGAGGAGGAAATCCAAGCATATGAATAAAGCTGAACTCTCTGCACTCCTTTCAAGTCACGTTATCCTTTAAAAAACATACTAAAATGACACATTTTGTCATCGCCAGAAATTGTAAAAACAGAAATGATCAGAAGAAATTTAACTGCCTGAAGGTCCTTGAACTACTCATCTGTGATGCATTGTTCCATCAGAAGACACAACTCTAAGTCTCCATTTTAAAATTGTGCAGAAATAAATGAACCACATTCTGTAAAAAACAAAAAGATTCTGCACTTCTCACACAGCCGTGAAGCCATTAATGACTCAAATTCATGAAATTTTTGGCTGAACTGCACACGGCTGTGTGCTGCTCAGAGCAGAGAGGAGTCAAGTTTGGATCAAGTTAAAAATATAAGTAGCAAAATGTAAGTGGTTAAATATCTATAGTATGCAGTATATAGTATGTCTATAGTTTTTTTTCAGTGATTGCAATTCCTGTTTGAACTTAACAGAGCGTTGTACATGTTGATTCCAGGATTTTTCAAATTTTTGTACAACAAACAATCTAAGAAATTCAACCTTCATTTTTATAATTTTAAATGATATATGGGATTATTACAGTGGAAGTGGCATAAAGTGTGGCATACACTATTGTTTGTGCTTTAGAGGTGTTGAATGGTGCAAAAACAGAGTCATGTCATTTCTCCACTTTGAGCCTCCTCTGTTCTCCTGTCAGTGACCTGAAATTCAATCTCAACGTGACATCTTGAAGGATGTCTCAATTCCTAAAATGAATTTCGGGGACAGAGGAGGCTGCTGGAACAGCTCTGAGAAAGGATGTATGGGTGTAACCTCACCATGTTGTTTGCAGAAATCTTTTTGGCAGCTGTGATGTATAAAAAAGGCATCTCACAGCTGGAATATAAAAATCATGTTGGAGAAGGACTGGCACATGTGTGTATACAATATACAGTATATAGTACATAATCATAATATAAGTCTCTCCTTATTTATACTGTGCCCTTCTGTGTGTCACACCTCCTTTGTAATTCAAGTGTAAAAAAATAAAAATGGGTGACATCTATACATTCTCGTCACATTAAGCCACAATAGGAAATGAAATTAAAGTAAATCTTCACTGCAAGTTGTCGTGAACACTGTTCTGCTGATCTGATAGAGAAATAAAACAATAGCCAGACAAAGCAGCTGCCACATGTCATATTTACCTGCTTTAAAACGAAACCTCCAAAGCAAAGGCTCATTTTGTTATAGCTTGTTGCCTTGACTCCTCTCTCCTTGTGTTTCTTCCTCACCTACTGTGCTCTTACTCTGATTGGATGAAGGAATCAAGGATGTGCAAACTAAGACATTTGAAGAGGGGCTATATCAGCATGTCTGCTTTCAAGAGTGTTTTATCAACTACTGATGTGCTAATTGCTCCAGGTGTTTGTGGTTTGGCTCCTCTTTTGATTGGTTGTTGTAACCTCTGACTCTAGTATAAATAAGCTGTTGTTGTTGCACATGGTGAACTTAATGCCAAACAAAGAGCTCAGTGCCAACAGTGCGCAAGAATTTAACTCTCATCACATGTACTGAAAAAGCTTTTCTTGACCTTTAAACAGTTTGGTCAGGTAAACATTCAAATATATTCACATACATGTTGCAGGAACATCTGCTGGTCAGTAGATGGTGCAAGTTTTCAATGTATAAATGATTCTCTGAGGTGGCTGACATAAAGTCACACAGTCCTGTCTGTTTTTCCTCTGTCAGTTTTGTAGTGAAGTAGAGCTGAACTCAGGTCATAGACTTTAGTGTGACTGACTACCAAAAGATTTTTACCCTCCAGGATTGTAAGCTCACATTATGTAGCTGAAACTGCCCACTCAAAGTTTCCACCACAGCAGTCTAGATAAATATTGTAAACGGCAAATGGCACATCTCTGTGCCTCTCAGTGTGTGTGCTTATATACCTGCTCCCACGCCAAATGGGCCTTATATTGATATATCCTGTCTCTAGTCATAAAAAAGGTAAAACACCATTAATACTCCACTGCTACATCAGCTACAACAATCAGACTGACCTGCTGCTCTGCAACATTTTAGAGCAGAGCTGAGCAAAGGCCTCTAGGAACCATGGGAAAAATAAACCGCAGTGTTGTGACAGGACGATGAGGTGTAACTGAGGTATTGTACATCATGTACAAAAATCTGCTGCTTTTATGGAGTTATGGCCTCTTGGGGTCCATTTGTCTCCGGGACACTGCAGTTCAAGCTCTGTCTACATCTGAGTCAACAACTCTTTAAAGTTAGTTTAACTCCCTCTCAGTTCTCCATCTCTCTCTTCTCTTGTTTAAATATGGAGGCATGGAAGAGCAGACTACCCCATTCACTGTTAAAAGACAGATGAAGATATTATATGTACACCAAACAGTAAAACACTTAAAAGGTGCCAGGAGTTTTATCCACTGTCATCATCTGCCTTGTATCCTCAGCTCAAACCTTTGAAGAAGGACTGTACAGACTCTGACGCCTCCACTGGCACCTCGAGGACTGAATGTGATTGTCTGTGGAGAGACTGTAGGGAGAGTCTCTACAGTCCCTGTCCTGTCAGTCACTCAGTCAGCCCCCTTCCTTCCCTCCCAAACCTCCTTCTTCTCCTCTGTGATCCATCACTCAAAGCGTTCGTAGTTCCTGGTTTGTCGGACCCGGGGGACCATGTCCAGCAGCAGCCTGAGGCAGATCAAGAATAAGCCTTTTTAGAACTTAAAGGAAAACCAAAAGTTTTTCATCCACTTGCAGTCCGACACTGCAGGCACACATAAATTAGTCTTAGGTTTTGGTTGTTGCTTAAGGCAAAAAAATCTCCCTGCATCAGCAGTGATGACTGCAAATTTTAGTCTAGAATTAAAGAGTTTCTTCAGAGAGAAAGCTTAATTCAAAACATTTTAACCATCTCCATTCCTACCCACTGTTCTGTTCTGTTCTGTTCTGAGGCTGTTAGAAATGTTCCAGCTTTTGATATTTGTTGAGTGCTACACTCAATTTCATGGTTTAGGAGTTTCCTCCTCAGAAAGGTTCTGGAAAAGCTAAACTGAAGTAGACTTTTTCTGTGACTCAGTCTTTTCTGTTTTTATTACTTCAGTGTACAAAATAGAGCTGCAGCCTGCAGTCCAATTATCTGATGAATGGTTCTCCACAAACTAAAAAATCCAGCTGCTTTAATCCTCTGAACTCCTGAACCCACCAGTGGGTTAAAAACCCATCAAAACACCAAAGTAACACAATTTATTAAAGCATTCATCTGTGACATGCCATTTTACCAGGAAACTGTCAACTTTGAGCTTCAAATAGTCATATTTCATCAAAAATCACTTTGTTCTACAGGTCTCATTTAAAAATCTATCAAAAGTAAACCCTTTGACTGTAAAACATAAAAGATTCTACACTCCTCAGTGCAACCATGAAGCCTTTTGTGACTCATCTGTGACCAACAGTCATGTGACAAAAATGCTGGAGTGTCAGCTGAAGTGCAGGCTGTGTTGACACAAAGCAGAGCAGAGACAAATATGAAGTAAGTAAATAAATAAAAAGTAAAACATCTATAGCATGTAGAGTCATGTTTTTACAGCATTGGTAACACCTGTGAGCACTTGGGAAAATGTTGTACATGTTGATTCCAGTTTGTTTTGTTTTTTGCAAAATAAACAATCATGGAAATTCAATTTTCATGTATTATTTTTTAATGATTTATGGTGTTATAGTTTTGTTATACTGCACCAAAGACATTCCTGAGTTCTGTCTACTTCTAGCCATGGCTGTGCTGTGTCTATAGAGGTGCAGGACTTTACACTGCAGTGAAAAATGAGCCCACAGTGAGGAAAAATATGACAGGAACCAAAAAACACCCAGAAACTGCTTGAGGTTTAGAGGGCTAACAGAGTTGGAGTTTTAAAATGGAATCTTCATCATCACCTAATTAGGCAGTTGGCTTTTAGTCCATATATATCTCAAAAGTCATTAATTCTATGAAATCTTTCAGTTCTATTAGCCTTGACTGGATGAATATAGAATACATCTATAAATAATGTGACTTCATCATTTTTTTGAGCTCCCTTCCTTTAGAGACAAATTTTTACATCTTATAAATATTATCCAAATATATCTTAAAATCATCTTGAAAACTAACTTGAATATTTGATGCACCTTGCAAGTATTGCTGGTATACCAAATGAAAGGTTAATATGATCTTCAACCAAGTTATCATCACTTACTTGACTCCATAGGCGAGGATGATCAGTCCTATGAGGACACCTATTGTTCCGTCCAGGTACCACACCTTGGGTTCATGCTTGAACACTTCAGCACTGACAAGGATGGAAAACCCCATGATCCCTCCAACCAGCGAGTTAAATCCTGCAAAGAGAAACATCAATGCAACCTTTTGAAACAGATCTAATATAAAGTCAGCTGTTTTTTTTCAAGGTTCAGAGTTCAGGCCTCAGAAAGCTGTTAAGAGTGCAGTGGACATGTGACACTGACTGCTGTGGTCTCTGAGAGGCTAGTGATGTGACACATGCTTGAAATGCCTCTGATGTCTGTCAGATACTGAAAGGTCATCTCATTACAGTACAAGGCAACTGACCAAGGTCCTGTTTAGGTGACGAATCCAATGATCTCAATGTGAAGATGAAAGGCTGATGCCAACACTGTTTGTCTTGTAACACAAATAAAGTAAGAAAGCTTCATGCAAAAAGGAAAAACTATGGAGTAACATCTCCTCCATGCCTGCTGTGTGTTTGAGCAGGTGTGCACACCTACCATCAGTAATAAGAGCTCGGCTTGTGAGCACTTTGCCGAGCATGAACTTGATCACAGCCAGGATGATACACACCAAGCCGCTGACGATAGACACACTGAACAAGAAGTCATCCTGAGAGAGAGACACAAGCACAGAGAGACACTAGGAATCATCGTTTGCTTCCATATTATGCACCATTTTCACCACCAGGTTTTCACCATCAGTGGCATCCCTCAGGGTTTAATCTTGGGTCCTTCCTCAGAGTGGTTCATGCATACAATGTTGAGACTCAGTTTGTTTCTGTAATTATTACTACACAAGAGAAGGCTTTAGAAGATGCTGCAAGAACTTAGTACATTTTCTTGCCCTGGATATTGGCTCTAAGGCTCTACACTGGCTGCAGTAATCTTGAGATTGGTGGAGGACATTAAGGCCACTCTATATTTTGATTCAGTGTATGTTCTTATAAAGCAATGCTACACTTAAACACCAATCTTAACAAAGATGAAAATACATTAGTATATTTCAATAATACTCAAGCTAATGTCAGTAAAACTAAATATGATTTTAAGTAGGGTTTAGTTGGACTACCATTGTTATGGAAAGCAGCAATCTCATCACCTCATGCTGGATAAACAGAGGTAGGGGTAGTCTAAAGTTTATGGTTTGTTTGTTTGCAACAAGTCAGAACACTACATTTTTATTCATAGAATTCCATTGACACTTCATTGTGGCCCCTTCTAAACCCAAATCTACAACCTTTCCTTTAGATTTTTATTTTGATATATCCCATCTATTCATCATCTACATTCTATTTTACTGTCCACAAACCCAAAGTAATTTCTTAAGACAGCTCCATCCACACAGCAGCAGACAGCTCAGTGCTGTAGGTCAGTTTAACTTTGTTCAGGTCATTCAGAAAAGGCCCGTTTCAGCACTACACCCCCACATAACCCTCTTTACCCAATAACGACAGTTTGTGCACCTTAATGATGAATCAAGCTGCTCAGCTAACAACCATTACACCCCCCACTGAATCACATCACTTTCCTTCTTCCCCATTTACTCAAATTATACACCAAAAATATTCTCCTTTGCTCCCCACAGCTCTTATTTAATTGCTTTTCCTGACAAATCTTTTTGATCAGTTAGGAGTTGCAAATTCTCTGGCCCTTCATGATGTGTAGTTTTGGCAAAAAAAGAATCTGAAGACAACTTTGTTGCTGCATCTACTCTGAGTTTCACTGCAAAGAGTGTCAGCTAAATGCCTAAAATGTAAATGCACAAAGGACGGATGGAGGAGGAGAGATGGATGAGAAGAGCAGAATAGAAAGGGAGCTGCAGAGCACTCAGTGCCTCTGCGGCAGCATTAATATTGCACTATGGCCTTGGAGCCATGAAAACCTACTTTGGCAAGCTCACAGACATCAAAGAGGAGATGGAGAGAAAACCTCAGCACACTGCATAGACCTGAGTCAGTGCTGTGACTCAACAGTGAAAATAAAATGTAAATTGCACATTGTCTTTAAAGTATTGGACACCCTCAGTAACAAAGACAGATGTTCTGCTTCAGCAAAAGCAGATATATATATATTTTTTAATGGGTTGTATTTACTGGATTTTTAAGGTTCAGTCTGTAGATATTTAAAGTTAAGAGATGAACAGAGCAGTCACATGTGGTGTTCCACAGGGATTTACCCTAGGACCACACAAACTTTTTTTATCCAAAAAATTTACAATACATATAATTAGAAAAATGATGGTTAATGGATGGGATCATTGTTCAACCCCTATTTTACATTATCTCAAATAACGGGATTTACTTGAAAAAGCGTTTCTTAATATGAGATGATATATAACATCTCTCATTCAAAAGGATTTTTTAAAGTTAATCTCTTGAAAAAACACAAAAAGCTTTTCGAGCAAAAAAAAAAAGATTTTTAGCAGTGGATTATGTGTATGTAGGTGCATATAGCCAGAAAGTGATCGAGTACCAGGCGTTCAAGAGACGAATATAGAAATAACATTTGTTGATCAAAATTCATATGTATAGTTCTTTTGTATAGATAATTCAAGTGTGTATGAGCCAGAATGTCAAAGCTTATCATATCATGTGATTATAGTCAGAAACTATTTGATCTTTTAGAAACTGGCATAAAAATATGTTATTGAAGGAAATGAAATTAGAAGAGAAGGATGAATGTACTGAGTATTTTAGTGAAAATTGGATGGTTTTATAAAGATGTGCATCTACAACAGTTAAATCTCTTGTCCAGACTTTCACTTGCATGTGAAAAACTGCAGAGGTAGAGCAGTCACAGGACAGCACAGCACAGATCACGGTTATTTAGTTATTTCGGAATGTTGTGCTTCCAGTCAGCTGAAATGAAGGATGGCAGACTGTGACTCTCTGTTATCACGGGAAATCCCCCAGCGACCTTCTAATCAAGATTCAAAGTATGTGGGCTGCCATTTTGACCCATGGCAGAGGAAAACACACACACAGAATGAGAGATAGAGCTCATGACAAACACACCCTGCCCAGAATATGAATATAGCATTTGACATTTCCTTTTGACAGCTCGAGATCCCTCAGCGAAATCAGCCAACCGGCACCTCTAAGACCAGCATGTAACTCCTTATAGAACCATGTGCTTTTTTACATTTTGATTTTGGCACAGATTAAACAAACAAGAGAGAATCTGTTAATTAATTCAGAAAAGTTTAAACCTAACATGAGGAAATAAGCTGACTTTCACTGGGTGACATCATCCCATTGCACAGACTGTTCTCACTTGTTTGGGGAAAATAACATCTTACCCAAACTGACAACTGATTCAGGGACTCAAATCTGCTGATGATCATGAATTAAATGGATTTCATTAGCACAGAGAGGATGTGAGAATTTTCTAATTCTCAAAGGTCAGTGCAGCCCTTGAGATGAATTTCAAATATGAAAAACCCTTTTTGGAATGAAAAGGTTTTCACAAAATGCCTGTGTGGAGAGAAGAGTTTTGCTGTGGATGCTAACTGACATTAATTGGCCACAGAGGACTAGCAGAGCAGGAACAGTCAGGTGTCAAACCAAACATCCTCCTCCACATGTTTCCTCCCTAACTCCCCCTCCCATTTCTGTTGAACCACTGCATACCTAAGCAGCTGCTTACCTTATTAACATTTTATAAAGACGATAAGGAGGGGGAGGCGGTGAAAATAAAACCTTATTTCCAGCACTGGAAATAACGAAGGCTATGAGGCATGCATAAACTATATATAACTCTAAATGTGATCCACCAGAAGCCAGTCTGGTAGAACCCGAGTGTGTGACAGAAGAAGAGCAGGTCGACTCAGAAAAACACAATCTGTCTGCCTGCCGCTCCCACATTCTGCCTTTGTTTATGCTTTGGTGCTCGCTGTGTATCAGGACCGTCTCACTACCCGGCTGCAGCCACAGATGAATAGAAGGAAAACACAGTTGGTCCAATAAATCGATAAAGGATTTTAAAAAACTAATTGAATTTTGAGCTTGAGTGAGTTACAAAGATTATCGTTGACTCAGAAATGTGCATTTATTATTATTCTGTAACTGATCCAAGAATATGAAAAAGCTATGATTAAAATATGTTCAGCTATGTTGATGAGTTTAGGTTTTCATGCTCTACATGCCGGTCCTCAAAACAACACGTACAGAAAGTAACTTAACACAGTGAACAATAAAATTAGAACAAAGCATGTTGCAGTCATAGCAGGGTATTATTAAATATATAATTTGTAAAAGAGACCCAGTCAGAGCTCACAAAACTAAAATGACCTACACAAACATCAGATTCATGGTTCAGTCTGTCAGTGTGTCTCTAACCCATCACTGACACCAGCGTATTATCATACCTGCTCCAATATCCCACTGCCTTGTCTATTTAATAGCTCAGTGACAGTTCACCTACATTCACCTTGACACGAGCACATGCATATACAGTGTACTACACAGAAACACACAGCATTACACTGAATTTTATACAGTTATGCGTTAACTAAATCCAGTTGCAGCATCAAAAGTTAAGAAAAGGGCTATAAATTAAACTAACCTTGGTGAATGTTGATGGGAATTAATTTATAATTGAAGAAAATTAAGAAAGAAGAAAAAAAGAAAGAAAAATGTTATAACTTGTTTTCGTTCGGTTTAGATACGTTGATAACTTTCAGCTGTTTCAAACAGCATTAGCGTGGCCATCTGTAATCTGAGGTTATATTTGTGACATGTAATTTCAAATCTTTTGTATTGTTACAGATCAGGTCAGATGTGTTGATCACTATCTCTTGCTTTATCAACACAGATTTTATGTTAGCATGCTAACTTTAGTGTCACTACCTGATTTGAGTTGTTGCACGATAAGAGTCACACATGCGTAAAAGTAAATGGTAAGTTTCACCATCTGTACTGCATTATATAAAAGCACGAAACACTTTTTCAGTCTGGGGGCATACACAAATTTGTCATTCAAGTCGTGTCCTCTGTTGACAGCCTCAGTGTAACGGCCCTTTCAGATAGGATACGACAACGGCATCGCTGCTCTCTGAAACCTTTCATTTTCAATGGCTTCCACAGCAACACTTTGGCGTTGCGTTGAGCAAAGCCAAAAATGTGGCCTGGTGAAATCGCACAGCCACCAAAGTTCAGATTAGATAAACTTGTACTGCTTTGCATTGTGACAAATATCCCCACTACAAATGAGGCATTCAGTCAGGCATGGAAGACAAAACAGGAAAATATGTGTCTAAATTCCCTTAATTATGGACACAAGCTTGCGTTTATAATGATATTTTGGCTAAAGTAAAATAACTTGATTGAGGTTTTCTTTACAGGGAAAAAGCATATCTTCAAATGTACATGTGCTTCCGTTTCCTTTTTCTTAAGAGTGTAGTTTTACCTATGGCATGCTGGTTGTAATATAATTTGGAAATTCAGCAGATATAAGTATTGAAACAGTTGTCTGCAATTCCAACACTTAATAAACCTTTTTACAAAAACAGCTTGGTGCTTGCAGATACACATTCATCTTTAAAGCATGTAATCACACATCTGAGGCTAAAACAAACAACAGTGATGCTCCAAACTGCACCGACGTGAATTAGATGATAGAGCTACTGTAGACAGAGGCAATGAGAGGCCTGAGCCCCAGCACTCTCTCAATAGTAATTAAGCTTAGGAAAGTATATTGTTCCCGTATTTACTCATGATCATGATCATCATCATCATCATCGTCATCATCATCATCATGCTCAGATCCTCAACCCTCTACAGTGATGACTATTGCCTGGCAACCGGGTGGTAAAGCTATTTGAGGAAGTGTGAAAGCTCCTGAGTCTTCACACCTGAAATTTGTGACATTCTTCATCCAGCAGCAGCGACAACAACACAGTTACACCTCCTTCATGTACATTCTCACACAGACACACACACACCGACTGTTAACGGAAAAAAGAATCCTAATCAGATGCTGAGTCTGAAAAACATGTAAGTTTGCATGTTTTTAGTCCTGTTTGTCTTGAGGTTAACAACGGAAAGTAACTAAAGTAACTCCCACTATATAGACATTATGTGTGTTTAAGGTAAAAACAAAAAAAAAAATCAACTGCATCTGCATTTACTGTCGCCATACTGTCACATCCAGAAATTCTCACACACAGCATCTGACTTATTAGCACATTTAATTTGATTTGACTTTTCACAAATGTAGATGCACTTTTAAGCCTTTATGCCTCTACAAGAGTAGATCAAAACAACATGACAGCCGCTGACTCCACGAGAGCGGAGTTGCAACTTTACATCACATGATGTCCTTTTAATGCTGAACCTGCATGACCTGCATGACCCCATAGCATCCAACAGAAAAACATATATTCAGTAGATTCAATAGAGGGTTATTGTGAATATAACATATGGAGAAATACACTCGATTAATTAATTTCTGGGTTTCTTTGCTTGCTTGAAGACAAAATCCAAGTACCAGAATCTTTATCTGTTCAGAAACATCAGGAATAGAATCGTCTCTCCTGAACAGCCTCAGTGACCAGAACCTTAAAGACCAAAGCTGAAAATATCAGTCCTACCAGATCCACTGCCTGTTCAAAATGGTAAGATCAGCCATGGTACATACATAACTTTATTCAGATCACATATATAACTGTAATAGCTGCCTGCATGTTGTTTGTCTTGGATGCTAATAAGTACAGTCTGGTTTTGACAGATATTATTAAATACAGGCACAAAGTCAACAAGGTTTTTTTTTAGATTATGAATGATTATTCGTCTTTGCAGACTGTTAGTGTCACAGTGGGGAGAGTAGTCCAGAACTGGTCAGACAGAGTGGTTCTTACTATCTGGCAAAGCTTTAAAAATAACCACAAATTCCAATCAATAATCATAATATACACGAACATATAAAATTATGTGCCCTGAGATTAGCGAGATGAACAAAACTGTTAGGTGTCCCAGTTGGACTGTGGAGCTGCCATGATGAACAGTAGGGTTTTCTGACGGAATGTTAACTCGATAGATAACATTACGTGTGCCATGTGCTTGAAGTTTAACCCACAGCTCTGTTCCACCTCCTGTTTAATGTTTAAATCAAATTCTGACCCCTACACACTGTCATATTCTATATGATGTTTGTATGAAGATAAATATGTGGTCGTAAACTTTAATCAGATACTTTGTTGTGTAGTAAGTACATATCGACTCAGTGGGTGGTAGTGATTGCATCTTAAGGATTTTCTGGTTTACTATCCAACCTGCACATAAAACTTTCTGGAGTCCAAGAATGTTGTGTTTCGTGTGTGCTAATTTCTCACCACTTCAGGTAGCAGCTTGGTGGCTAAGTCGTGGATGGCCTTACCCAGAATGCACAGGGAGGACAGGATGAAAATCACACCCAGGATAACACAAGCTCTGTAGAGGAAAGGAAGGAAGACAACTGGTGATGAACAACAACACAAACACAAATTACTTACAATGAGAGCAACCTGCATCTTCATTACAACACTGAACAGATCCTGATGCAACAGTCAACCCCAACACTGAAAGTCCACATTAATAATGAAAGAGGTGTAAGTTGGTACCCACAGGGCATGAACCAGGATCTCAGAGATACTGAGGTGGTTCATCTGAATTCTCCAACACAATTCACTCAAATGAGAACATTCTGACCAGCCAAACTCTCAGAGTATGTTTATAAAAATCTCAAAATATTGCTTTGTGTTTTTTCAGTTAAGTGTTCAATTAATTTTGTATTAAAAGGTCTTTCACTAAATTAACATCTCAGTCTCATTCAAAGAAAGGATCAGTCTTTAAAGTGACTTTATGCAGTACACACATGTAAACATGACTCATCAAGTGTACTTCAAGTTTAAAGAAAAATCTTCTGAAAGGAGTCTGTTCAAAGACACCAGTGAGTTGCATTAAGGGAAATGTTAGCTTCAGTGTTACCGGAGCTTGACCTGTACTACAGACTAAAACTTTTTTCTATAGCAGATATCTTGTTTTTCTGATTCAAACGTTTTTTTTTGTGAGTCCCCCAGTGAAACAGAAGTGCAACACTATAAACTGCTGGAGAAATGTTGTAAAAGAAGGAACAGCATGATAGAAATGACTCCTAATGTGATTAAAATCCCCTTCAATTTGTAGATGTTTTCGTTAACAAGGCAGTGCATGCTTGCATTTAGTTCAGAGTACCACTGCACAGTCTCACAGAGCTGCTAGCATGACTGGAGACATAAGCACACAACCATGGACACCTAGCTGTTAATATAATTTGTTTGTAGTCCACTCGGAGGAACTGTACCTACATTTTTTACACATACACACTACTGCTACTTATAGTATGGACTTTGCACACTGACACAAATTTTAGGCTGCATGCGGAGGGTCTACATGGGCTCTTGCGGTCTTGCAGGTCACATCAACCCTGGCGGACCTTTGCATACTCACGGACACTGAAAGTATGACACTAGTCACTGCTGTTTTCGTACTACTTTTTAGTCCATGTGATGTAAATTTTGTCAACTCTCCAAGTCAGCAAGAGTCCATGCAGACCCATCCACATGCAGCCCACAATCTCTGTTCTGGTGGGATCAAAAAAATGTACATCACATGGACTGTAGCGGATCCTCACATACGCACACACAGAGAGTATAACACTGGCTTTAAAGCCTTGATCATACTCCCTTGTGAGTATGTTGATTGATGTGCAGCTGCGAACACATAGATGCATTGCAGTTGTTACTATGCTACTTTGTAATCTGCTTAAAATCAGCTGGTAAGACTCAGTTGTATACATGGAGATCAGCAGCTAAATATTCCACATATGCACAGTCCTGATGAGCACATGCACTACTGCCTTTGTAGTCACCGTTTGGAAACAAATTTAATTTTGAACTGCACATCTACATCCGTAAGGGGTCCACACAAACTCTCATGGACTTAAGCAGATAATAAAATTTATGTTAACAGAGTCTAATGGATCCTTGCATGCTTGTAGATGCAGAATGTATAACAACAACTATGAGCCTGTGGTGACCATAACCCTCCATGTGTACATCCACAAGTGAGCTTAATCAACATATGAGACAACATATGATCCTAAATGACAGATACATTCATCTCATGTTTTATGGAGCGAACATGCTCTGTGTGGATTTATATGAAGGCAACAGATGTCCTTTAAACACCTTTACCCAATTAACAAAGTCTAGCGGGATACAAAAACCAATTGGAGCATATGCCCTGGTCATGCATGGTTACCAGTGTTTATGTGCTCAAGTCTGAGGGCGGCTCTCGAGCATCACTTGGTGTCCTGGGTTTTGACCAGATGAAGTAACCAAGGCAACACCCCACATCTCTCTGGGAAGTCCACAGCAGGACACATGTTCACACACACATGCATGCACGCACGCACGCACTCACTCACACACACACACACCACGCACGCACGCACGCACGCACGCACGCACGCACGCACACACACACACACACACACAGACACACACAGAAGCCCCCTGTTTCCTGCACAATGTGGATGTAAAAATGACACCATATCTGTGCTGCAGTTTTCTCCACAACAAAAAAGCAAAAAAGTCACTGAAGCCTTTCAGCAAAATGCAGATTCTGTTTTAAAACATCCATATCCAAAGTGGATGACATCACTTTTTTACATCAACATCAGCATTATGATTGCATCTCGCTCTAACCTTGGTGAAGTGAATGGGAGGGCTCTTGTTTCAAAAAAAAGCTCAGTGTTTCATTTAGAAACAGAACTCCCTAATTCGTCTTGTTTTGACACCTCTGGCTTGTTACCTTGGCAACCAGTCAGGACTTGGGCATCACTATTCAACCGCATCTCCTCTATCAAACACAGACAGATCAAAAAATTAAGAAGAATAGCATGAATCGTCTTGTTGTGCATCAGTGTTTTCTCACTTAGTCCACTGAGAGCGACTGGCTGTCTACAAACAAGCAAACATAACAGCATTACTGCAAGAGAAAAACAGAGACACAGAGCTACAGTTAAGGTGTCTGTGTGTTAGTTGATATGCTGGTTGTGTTCACATGGGAATACATATAGCACATGTCTATTAAAGTACTGCTATACTTGTGCATCCATGTGTGGGTGGTGATTCCCACCTTTCTGTGTGTTTCAGAGCTTCTCTCCATTAATATACCAGTGTGTTCATGGTTGTGAGTGGCTGTTTGTGTCTATGTGATCCAGGAGGAAGTCTGGTCTCGTGGTGAAGCCAATTACTGGCTGAACAGCTTCCTGAACTTGGTCCAAATTCTCCAATTAGCTGCTGGAATGACATAATGAAAACTGCTGTCAAGTGGGTTTCTGTGGATGTTTTAATGAGAGGATTTAACTCTGTGTCAAACATCTTATCAGAAGGATAGCTCATTTCAATCAGATTGGTGCTTAACCCCAAACATTTGTTATGTTCAGTTTGTCCAGTTGATCACACAGTATCTGTTACTGAATTTCTTTCTCTGGTTAATAAAACAACTCTTTCTGTTACACTAACTAAGGCTTAAACATATACCTTCACAGGTGATTTGTGTTATCCTTGAAGTGGAAAAATACAGCATGAGCAGTCTATTACTTTAACCTGCACTGTCTACTTTGAATCTTGAAATAATGGACAACTTTTGAAAAATAAAAAATTAAAGCATATTTTGTCTGGTTACATAAGATCGTACTTTTTACTAAATTCAAAGTTTGTGCTGTTGATTCATAACTGAAATGACAAAACTTAAAAATGAGCTCTGATTTTTAGAAATTTTGGAGGCATTTCTCAAGCCCCTTTGGCCGTATGCCCACAGGTCAGACCTCTGCAGAAATTGTAAAGCTGAAGGACATTCAGAGATGGTGGAAACTCACTGATTTGAAGCCAATAAACGGACTGAGCGGGTTACTGTGTTTTCTTGTTGCATGCTGTGCTTCAGGTCAAACTAAACTTCATCACTGTTTATATCGGTTTACTTCTTTCCTGCTCTCTGTGCTCATATCTTCTGTATTTTAACACAGTTACATATCCAATAAATCTGTTCTCATTTACATTTTTTCTGTTTCTGCTGTGCAATTAATTGTTTTGTTCCACGCTGATAATCACATAAAGAATCTTCTTCCTGAAGGTGGCGGGGACAGCAGCAGATGTATTTAAAGCTACAGAAACTGAAACAGCTTGTTTAGGAAAGAATTAAAACCAGGACATGATGAAATAAACTGTCTTTGTGGTATTTTGAGCTAAAAAAAATTAAAAAACTTTAAAACTTTAAAACATTAATTCGTTGAAAAGGGCCACAATATGTGTCCTTTAATATTAATGTCAACTAATAGAGTATTTTAAGTTAAGAATATTACTGCTTCAGGCCACAGCTCAGGCTTGATCCGTGGTTTAATGTGTTCAGCTGGAAATTTCTGTATTGCAGCGGACGATCATTCTTCTCTGGTTGGTCGACAGTTAAACGATGTTTTACCATCACCGTGTAATTTGAGGCACAGTGCCTTTTATTTAGCAAACTTGCTTAGTTTTATAAGTGTAGTGAAATTAGGAATACAATTACTCTGCTTTTTATTTACCCGAGAGTTAGATCTATGTAACTATAGTAAGGAGAAGGTTAAATAAGCTTCCAGCATAGAGATTGGAAATGGAAAAAACAACCCTGCTCTTTACAAAGTTCAACAATACATCTACCGACCATTACTGTCTAATTAGCAGACTGTATCTTGTTTGACTAATCTGCACACAAACAAAAATGTGAAAACAACTGCTTTTTATGCTAAGCCAGGCTTTAGCTCTGTATTGAACAAACTTATGAAAGCAGTATAAATCTTCTCATCTCAATTTGGCAAAAAAACAAAAACAAAAAAGCAATCCATCTATGAATTTATTAGACTTACTGAGCAGTGAGTGAAACACTCAAAACAGGTGTAATCATTCAAGAGTTGCATGTTGGTCACTGATGTGGTTCTAAAAGATCTGAATGCATTTACTCTGTTCAGATGAAGGAAATTCTGCCAACTAACTGGTATTTTGTTTGCTTCATGTCAGATGCTTGCCAGTTGAATTATTATCCTTTTCCATGTGTGTTACTGTCTTGTCTCTGGAGGACATGATCTCATCTGTCATCTCTACTGCAATTAGTAGTCGTTCCTTGGAGAACACGACTGCCGAGTGTGTGTTGGGACCGACAGATTCACTGTATGAATCCAGCAGATGCTCCAACAGAAAGGACGGAGACGGTGAGATCTGATTCATTCAGTAACAGATGCTTTTGTTTTGGTTGAATTTTAGTGTTTGATGTGTTGATCAACTGATTATAATTTCATTTTAAGGGTTTCTTGTCTAAATAGAAGAGAAACAGAAACTAACTGACGACAAGCATGCCACACTCTGTTTTCTTCTCTTCCCTCTCTCAGCTGGCTGTCTGAACATTCACTGGGCTCTGAAAAACCAACCTCCTCACACACATACACGCTATTTTCAGCCAGGTGGAGATAAGATGTGAGGCTCTCGGCTGTGATCGGTCCCTGTGGGCCAAGGCCAGCAGAGCTGAAGAGACCTGCTGTCTGACACACTGCTCTCAGGACAAAGCCGACCACACACTCACACTCTGCCACATTAGACACTGTGGACACTGAAATGGATTTCATCACATCTGGGTTCATGGATAGAGTTAAGCATTGTGGGAAAGATGAAACAAAGCCTCAAACAACTGCAGCAGTCTTCTAATGTGAACTAAAAACAGAAAATACAGACACAGCTCTCAAGACAACACTATTTGAGTCTGAACACTGATAGAAAAAAATAACAATATAGATGGGTGGTATTAATAGAACACAATTACATTTTAGGATAACATGCAAGATTATTTTTAGACTTACTACATTTTGACGGCACTATCAGTTTTTGGTGATAGTTTCTGTGGTCCTTTGTCTTTAGTACACTTGTCGGTGGCTGATTTTTATTTTGCTACACTTAAATGCAAGTGATTTTTCGAGGAAAAGATCTGCCTAACACTGTAGCTGTTCAGAATACAAAATGAGAGTGTTTAGCTTTATTTGTGCAAGCCATCATGTTATTACCTATTTAGCAGATCATTTCAGCAATTTTATTGCCTCAAAACCCATAATTAAAAATGCCCCCAGGCATTTCAAACACATGCAGACTCCCAACTGAAGTAATTTACATGTTGGTTTTTAAGCAGGTTTGAATACATGTGGGTGAAGGTGGTTGTACTCACATATATTCGCGGTGTGCTGAGTGGACAGCGGCAGCGTTGCTGTACCGCCACAATACAATGACAGAGGACAGCACATCCAACGTGGCATCAAACTGCAGATTGAAAACAAACACATTTTATACTCTCTTTACACCAGCATATGCCGTTAGTTCTTCAGCCATAATGGAGTGGAAGGATTATTCACTGGACTTACAGCAAATCCAAAAGCTGAAGCACTGTGGCGCATAATGGAAACAGCTGGAAAGAAAACACAGAGAGACTTTATATTACCGACATAACAACTTAATTCATAGCCACATTAGAAAAACAGAACTGTTTGCTAAACCAGATCGAATTAAATGCTAGCAGTTGTAAGCAGACAATCAGTTACATCTGTCCTTCACTTCACCCACTGAACCTCAAAAGCCAATAGCATGTTTGTAAGGTATGTTATCTTTTCAAAATTGCCGTTCATCAGTGTCAGACACTGTCCTTAAACTACTCATCCATGACTGTGCAGCCCGAAATCTTAACCAAATCTTAGTAACAGTAACACCTGTGGGCACTTGGAAAAACATTTTACATGTTGGATCCAGGTTTTTTCTATTTATTTATGACTTGTGGTGAAACTTCCACAGAGATAACACATCGTTCCTGTCTGACTGCAGTTCAGGACACGTCTCCTGTTCAACTGCAGCGACCATTATTTAAGATGATCATTTTTATCAGCTCCTGCAGCAAACCTGCCAGATGAAACAAGAAGCTTTGTGTTGATTGGGCTGATTTATTTTGTTCTCTACATATCATTTGCATGCACTTGGCCCAATGATAGTAAGATGTAGATCTGTTAAAAACAAACATGTAGACATCTTCAATGGGTGGGAATGAGGAGAGAAGGAAGAAGAGGCAAAGATGCAGAAGGGGAGGAATCCCTCCTCCCAAGTTTATTTTTAGCAGGACTCACAGGGGGCCAGCAACTCGCCTCAGCCCTGCATACAGAAACACAGTACTGTGTGGTATCTCTTTCTCCACTTTAGCTGCTCCTATTGTTTCTGCTTCAAGAATAGTCAAATCAGTTCTTTCTCTGATCCTCTATCCCTTCCTGTACATTCTTCTTCCTTCCCCTCCAGCCTGTCTTTTCCTCCTTTATTGCTTCATCTACATTCAGTTCCTCTCTCTAGGCTGAAGGCACAATCACCCACTCCCCTGTCATGGCCCAGACCTAAATGAAAACAGAAACAGATGCTGCTTTCACGTTCTCTCAAAAACAATTGAACATCCATGAATAACCGTTGAATACAAATAAAAGGGTGTTTTTTTTTATTTTTTTACCTGAAATCTGCTGGGATGCAGCATGGATGTGGTGTCATCAGCCAATTGTAAAAATGATTCTGATGCATTATGGGTCTTATGATGGCTAAAACCCTTAAAAATACAAGTTAAAAGATTATTTTTCAATGTTGAAGCTAAATCCTGACCGTTGCTGTTTAACATCATGTTCACAAACAGAATATTAAAAACAACATTTTAAGGGGAGAAACAAAAGGTAAATGGAGTAAATTTCTTAACTAATAGATATCACCATAAAACTTCTATAGAAGATTACTTACGAGGCATTAAAATGTATGTTTATGTATCTAAATTATGTACCATCTATATAAAAAACACTAAAAAATGTGCAGTTGCCAAAGCCAGCTTCAAAAGTTTTATTCATTTTGTCGACGTTAGAATGGAAGGTTTGTACAGAGGTGATTTTTCATATCCCTTTTCATGATTTAATAAATCAGAAAATCCTGTACACAGCCACAAAAACATGAACGTTCACAAAGTTTTAAGCAGTAAAATAAATCACACTATAAAACAAACCCCCCTTTAAAAACCTTCAGAACATAGAGATGAATAAAACTGGGAGGTTTAATGTATGTAAGAGCAGTGATTTCTGGCTCAGAGCAAGAGAACAAAGACACAAATAGGCAAAGAATAGTAATACAAACACCTGAATGTCTGTTTGGATGTTCTCTTTTCATTAGTCTGAAAGAAGGCATGTTATGGAAGGGATATTGTGTCATCCCACCTTTATTTAAACTACAAGTATGAAGACCTCAGTTACAATGTAAGAATGAGGTAGGAGAATAAAAGACATCGGCACACAAAATGAATAAAATAACAATAACATATGAAAATATATCTTTATCAAAGGCTGCAGATAACGTGCCCTGTAATATATTTCCTAATTTCTATTCTATGTAAAGCTGGTTTGTAACAATGTGTTATCCTCTCAGTGTCACTTAGAGTTAATCTATCAGCACACAGTCAGTATATACTGTACATCATATAGTGTGTACTCTATGTAGCAAATGACATTCCTTAAACATTGAGGGTGGAGATGTTCTTCTTGTCAAAAAACTGAAAGCCTGTGTGGATCATCTGTCAGCGTGGCAGTGACATCTGATCCAGCAAATAGAACCTGACAGCTGTTGAAATGAGAGTAAATAAAGAGCGAGGGACTGGGAAAACGCAAAGGTGTCATATGTGTGCCAGAGGTGACATAATGAGGAAAAAGTAGCAGGGAAGCAAGGCTTTCCCAACAAGTGAAGGACTTTGGCACAGCAACTGAGGTGAGAATGTGTGTGAAGTATAAAAAAACAAAAGGCATCATCAGGGGAGCAGATTTGTATTTAAGAGTACAACACTGAATCTACAGGATGTATTCTGCAAAAGGAGATTCTTTAGCTATCTGAAAAACTTCACATTTCACTGTGAATTTTGCTTTCACGCTATCTCATACAGTTTTTCAGTTTTTAGAGATCTCATGTGGGATAGAGACCCCACAGATCTGACTGACTGAGAAGTGTGCATCTCCTGCTTCTTTTTCCTTCCTCCCCTCTTTCCTCCATTCCTCTCCTCCTCACTCCTTCATTAGGAGCAGAAAGAAGAAACTGTGTATAAATGAATCTGCTGCAGCTCTGCGGTCGTCAAAGCTGCAGCCCAGTGATGGCTAATTGGTTCCCAAGAAAGCAGGGTGGGTGTCAGCAGGGATGGAGCTCCAGCATCGCATCAGGCTAACGCACACATACACAATCACACACACACAAACGTGCACAGTTGAAGTGTCTCGTCTCCCTCCTCTTTCTTCCTTGTCACATGTGACAAGAGAAGCAGGAGAACAGAAGATAAAACACCAACCAAGCTCTGCCGCTTCATTGGCTGTTTGTGCTGCTGCAGTATGCATATTGAGTGAAACACTTTGCTGTCAAGGTTGCTTTTACAGTTTGTCTCACAGTTTGTTGTGGAAATGTGTACGCCTTGTTATGAGAACAGCCGCGAGGAGCTCAATTACATTTCCATTCATTTATTCATTCATCCATTCAACTCAGCTCCACTGGACAACAGATGGAGATGAAATTCTGTTACCTTCAGCTCAGACTAAAACTGACAGCTCTTCCTGTTGTCCAGTCAGAAAGCCAGACAGAACTGATTATCACTCTCTTAAGATCTAACACACTCTCTGTTTCAGGGACATTCTGCACTAAATCAAATGATAAAACAGAGTTTTGTGACATGATATAAAATATTGACTTTGCAGTAGTGTTTTGATACTCTTTTTATTCCAAAAATAACACTCATGACTCAATTTTTTGTGTGTTTCTTGGCCTGAGCAGTTCTTCTTCTTGTCTTCTTCAGTAGTGGTTTCTGTGCAGCAGTTCCACCATGAAGGCCTGATTCACACAGCTTACTATCAACACTTGATGTTGAGAAGTGTCGGCTACTTGAACTCTGAAGCACTGATGTGGGTTCTAATCAGAGCCGCTGTTAACTGGCCATTTCTGAGGCGGGGAGCTTCAAGGAGCTGATCCTCTGCAGCAGACAGAATTTTTGGTCTTCCTTTTCTCATGAGAACCACTTTCATCATAGGCCTGACATTTTCTGTGACTGAACTTGAAGAAACTTCATGTCTTAAAGCAATGATGGACTATTGTTTCTCTTCACTTAGCTGAGCGGTTGCTCTCATGACGTGCACTACTACTACTATACTTATTCACTGTATACCAAGACTACCTTGAAATAACTGACAGCCTTAAATGCATTAAGAAGACAACAACTCAACACCATTCCAGGTAACAACATTGTAAAGTTGGTTAACATATTGCCAATTGTGTGCAAAGTAGTCATCAAGGCAAACAGTACCTACTCTGATGGATCTGATATATAAAACATTTTTGGATAGTTTAACACTCTTTGTTCACTGCATAATAGTTTTGGTGTTTTCACTGGTGTACAGTGTCATAGGTGCCTGGTTAAATGAAGAAATTAAATATAAAATGAAGA
This sequence comes from Dascyllus trimaculatus, assembly GCA_024666655.1. Classification (NCBI taxonomy): domain Eukaryota; kingdom Metazoa; phylum Chordata; class Actinopteri; family Pomacentridae; genus Dascyllus; species Dascyllus trimaculatus. Next base: position 19,163,279 of record CM045468.1, read on the forward strand.
ATTAGATATGACTTGTTTTCTCTTGTTTTATTGTCTTTTTATACCAGTGTGTCTTATTCGTAGTGTTACAGCTAACATTTGTATGTGTATACAGTGTATTAATTAGTGTAAGAGAATGTGTTAATGGAATTACATTACTCTAGCGTTTAGTATGACCTGACCTGCTGGCCATTGGCTTCATGTGTGTGAATAATCAAGCCCCAGATTGTTGAGTAGGTGAAGCTGTCGGTGAACCACCCACATAGGGTGACCCCTCAGAGCTTCACTCATTCTGCCCTGAGGAAGCCAGAAATATTTCAGTATTGCATGCTATTCTCCTGTTTTTCAGTGTTAGTCCTCTTCGGCTGCACTGTAGAAAGTATTACAAAAAACATATAAAAAAACCATTGAAACTCGACCAAACAGCAATTTAGCTTAGCTCCATAAAGACTGGAGGGGTAACAGCTACCCTGGTTCTGCCCAGCAAGTTATAAAAATCTCCCCTGAGTACAGGGAAAAAGTTAATTGCTCGCTGGCATTAAAGGTCTTATATTGCGTCCCCTTCAGCAAATTAATGAAAGTCTCACAATTCCTCAGAATGTGTCTCTCAACTTTTCAGCTCAAAATACTGCAATTTCTTCCATTTTGTCATAACTGTATGTCCTATGGTTTTAGCCGTGTTCTAAATGTGCTGTTTTAGTGTCTGTAGCTTTAAATCCAGCTAACAAACTGTTGTCCCTGCCAACTTCAGGAAGAAAACTCTTTCTGCGTCTGTAATTGATGATGCTGAGCAAAACAGTTGAACACGAAACAGCAGATATAGATGTGAATAACTGTGTGAGACTGAGATTTTCTATTGCTTCCAACTCTCTTTAAGCAGTCATTTCACACTGATAGATGCAGACACATAAATAGATAGATAGATAGATAGATAGATAGATAGATAGATAGATAGATAGATAGATAGATAGATAGATAGATAGATAGATAGATAGATAGATGAATGGATGGATGGATGGATGGATGGATGGATGGATGGATGGATGGATGGATGGATGGATGATAGATAGATAGATAGATAGATAGATAGATAGATAGATAGATAGATAGATAGATAGATAGATAGATAGATAGATAGATAGATAGATAGATAGATAGATGGATAGATAGATAGATGGATGGATAGATGGACGCAAGATTTTAGGACAGGCAAACCACACTGAGTATAGATTTTCACTACAACTACATATTAAGCATTCAGACAGTGTTGCCAATCTTCACATCTAATGCTCAGCAACAAAGCCCACAGTGTTGAAGTTTTCCTTCTAGCTTAGTTTGACTGGTCTGAAAATGCCCAGTTATGTGTCAAACTGACATATAATGGTGCAGTTAACCTTTCCTTCACCTGGTGCAGCAGCACTTCCCAAGTGTGAATTGTGCCATGAGCATGCTATTTTCTCCACTGTGATGTCTGCATGATAAACTTAAAGCTGCATCTGGCTGTGCATATTAAAATTCACACACTTTTCCACATATGTTACAGTTTGCCTAAGGGAGAGCTGGTCTTTGCCATGTTTGAATAATGCTAATGTTTTACATGGTATGTTACCCAGTGGCTATCACTCAGCCATCATGTAGAGCTAACAGGGAACAGCAGCAGGTGGTGGTGACTCGACTGACACCCTGCAGAGCTCCTACAGTGCACTAAAACACTGCCAGGACACAGACTTTGATTTCTAATGTAGTCCTTTATACTGTATATACATTACAATATTTCAGTTAATTTCATATGGACATTCTCTGCTGTCTTGTATTTTTCTTTCATCTTTCATTTGTGATCAGTGTAGCTTCAAACAAAGAGTTTGAATACTAGTTGTTTCGTATGGTAGACGATTTCACCCAGAGTTACTATTCATGAAAAAGAAAGATGAAAATGGCACAAATACATACTACGTTTTCTCAAGCTTCTAGTCTTTTTTAAACTATGCCAAGCTAAACGTCTCCCACAGCTTTATATTTAGAATACAGAGTACAGTATCAATCTCTTTATTTAACTCTTGAGCAAAAGTATATTTCCCCAAATATTGACCTCTTTCTGTAATAGGAAAAATATATTATGATAATATATCTAAACATCATTGTTCTATGCTTTGTCTGTTTGTGTTCTCTGCATGTTCAGTCCATTAGTCTCTTCCTTTGAACAATGTTTTGTTTGGTGTGGCTGAGTTTATGATGCTACCTCAAGCAGGAGGTTCCTTTATGTAAACAGACATGTCCAGGTACAGAGAGAACAAACAAACGTAGAAGATGATGGAGTCTAATGCTATCATCAGCTGCATATAAGCAGCATTCTTACATGGTCTGTGCACACTAAACTGTTCTTATTTACAGTGGGACTCACAACTGAGGACATAATTTATATTCAGTACACTGGCTTGTTTCCAAGGAGCTAGTGACAGCTCTAGAGAACGCTTAACAAGTGGTTAATAAGTGATCACGCAACTGTTGCGGTGGATTTTGTGCTAATAAATGTTATTTTTCTCTACAGTACCAAAGAAAGAAAAAAAAAGAAAACACAGGAGCTGTCTCTGCACTGCAATAATAAGACCACAGTAAATCTAATTTATGATGCTGTAAAATGAGATTACCATCTGTAGGAATATAAAATCTTAAGCACTGATTGAATATTTTCATAACTTCACAAATCACAGAAGAAAGAGTATACACTGATATCAGCTAATAGTACATGTACAGCACATTTATCAACACAGAAATAAATGAGGTTGTGGTTTTTATACTACATTCTTCAAATATGATCACAAATGTAAGGTTGCGCAGTAAAGACAGAACTGTCTGTGTGAACAATTATTTGCAGTTAATAATTCTGTTAGTTAAAAAATATATGAATCAATAAAGCAAATGGCAAAGGACATGCAGTTTAACAATCAGAGAGTGTGTTGGAGATTAGTTGTAGTACCTGGTTGTTCCATTAGATGGAGTCTCTTACCATTTAATGGGATGGAGTTACAGGTGTGTTTGCTGACTAGCCTTAATAGTTCTTGCTGTCTAACTGCTAGCTGTGACAGTCATGTTGATAAACTCTGATAAAGATGTAAAATTGTGAAAAAGTTGTCTAACAGCTGTCGGGTTTAGCTAGCTACCTGAGACTTATTTTAATGCTAAGCTAGGATTAACAAATGCTAAAACAGGTTGGGAGCTGAGTGTCTGTCAGCTGAGATGCTGCTGAGGTTCAAAAGCGGCAGGGTTTTAATTACATGCTTCCAACTACAATCAAACTAAGGTGATGAAGTGACACTCTGCTCTGAGTATAAATATATTTTAGAGGGGGCAGTAATTACTGACAGATTTCCTGGATAGATTAAGTTGCTGTGACAGTATCTATGGGCATCTGTTCAAGCTGAGCAGCTGTTTCCTGCAGCTGGACTACCATTAAGTACAGTAAACAAGTCAATCCATCATGAATATCAGGTAGGAGGATTGTTTTTATATCAGATTGCTGTATGTTGCAGGTTATTTACTGTTGAAGACTGCCGCTTGTTGCTGTGTATAATACTTTAAAGAAGTTTTGTGATTTAATATATAACTCAGTAACCTTGTGTTTATCTGTTTTCTCCAATTTCTAATGTAAATAAGCTGATTTTGCCCCAAGTGTTAAGCGTTACTACTTAAAAACGGCTCCATCAGCATATGGAAATACTTCATTTCAACAATTAATCACTTGCTAAAGTGGCCACCTATATGTTATCAATTATTTAAAATTTGCATCCCTAATTTAAAATTAATTCATTATCATTATTAACTATTTCATTTTTTAATTTAACGTTTAAAGAGAAAACCAAACCAACTAGTAATATAATTGGCAGTTTAAGATGCTAAATTAAAACAACTCAACATCAGTTTTATTTTTACACTTTTTTTTCACCACAATGCAAAGTGCCTGCTTTACTGGAAATTAAATTAGATTCTAACCTCTGCAATGAATGCACCTCTTTTAGGGAGGAATGTATTTAACACCTAGCTCAAGCAGGACACACACAATAAAGAGGAAAGTTGGCCTGTCCTGCTGCTCTACCAGTAGTTCCTCATTAAAACAGGTAGTGGAAAGATGTCTGAAACAGCATAGAATGAAAGGAGAAAGAGGCTGAATTCCAAAATGCCTTCATCCTTCATTGCAACAGCCTGCTGGGTCACTTTACTGATTCTGACAACAAATCAAATTCCAATTTTTAATTTCATACTGAAAGATGCCTCCAATGAATTACTTAACTGCAGCATTTTCTTCAATTTGCTTTGTTTTCCTCCACAGGGTGTCATCATCAAAGTAAAAACAATTATGTGCCTATAATGATGCTGGTCCGGTGTGACTGCACGTCAGATCTCTGTTTACTGGAATCGCTGCTGCTACGTCTGCCTCATTTATCTCCTCCCCTGCTCATTTCTGCAGCTGATTTGCAAGCAGTGTCATGTTATATTTATGAGTGAGAGCAGGTCTCACTGCAAGACTACAGCAATGTAACAACAGTGTCTAATGAGAAATGAAAAATGTTTAGTGAAGAGAAATGGCCTGTTTGCTGATGTGGAAAGTTTTCTTAAGCATGCTAAATGAACACAAACATTCACAAACAAGGTGAGGAAGAGTAGTGCGCCATTATCTTGCTGTCAACAACTAGTCTTTAGTATTACAGGAAACTCTCATATCTCTGCACATCTGCAAACCAATCTCGAGGTGATCAGCTACACTGCAGCAAAGCGTGTGCTCTGTAGTTATGTCAAGAACTAATCTGCATTTACTGCAGAGGAGGAGGAAAAGGCATAAGTTGAACATTAGCATGTGTGGTGACTGCTCTGTGAGATAAAACTACCAAGCGGTATTTTAATCATCTTTCAATCTCAACAAAAATCATCTTCTCAAGCAAACTTGTCAAATTTTCCTCAGGTTTCTAAAGTTACCTGACACATAGCTATCTCTAATTTTCCCCATGTTAGAAAAATCTGTAGAATTTTCCACAATGGGGATTGAAACACCATTTTACAGATTGGAAAACATAATGAAACTTGGATTAGATCTACAAAGTGACTCCCTTCTGATTCAAAGCAATCTCAAAGGGACATTTAACGAGCAGAGAAATTAAAAGAAGTGATGTTAAAAGTCTAAGACACAGTCAGTAATCCTCCTTGTCTTCTCTCAAGCACAAAACCAAGAATGAGTCATTGTATCCAGCAAAGGATCCTTGACACATGGAGGTTAAATGAAAGGAAAAAACAGAATGCTTACAACAAAGATCACATCAGTTCGGTCTCTAAAAGAAAAGAAACTTCAGTAATGGCAGTGAGAGTGAAGGTCGACTACATACGCTCACCAGCAAAAACGGGCCATGTGGTTTGAGAGAAACGCGTGCAGTAGGACGCTAAAGTTTTAGGAGAGAATGAAAAAAGATCTTGACGTGACATGTGGACTGTCAGGGTTGGTGTGTTGAAGTGTATGTCCTTCATGCTGTCTTTGAATTTCAGAACTAATGTTTAATCAAGCTGTTGGGTGTCACATTAATCCACAGGGTGTCAAACTAATTAACAAACCTGTCCTTCAGCTGAAGGACCAAACAGCAAGCACCCGTGACTTTAGAGGTGTTTTTGTGTAGATGTCTTTATATCTTTAGCAGACACATGCAGCACTTCTGTGAGATCCATCAAAAGTAAAATCCTAAGGTGTTACTCACTGAAGGCGGCGATGGCCAGGACGATGGTGACCACAATGGACACCCAGGACACCCACAGAGCTTTCTTGCGGTAACTCTGTGCTTCATGAGGTTTCAGGCGCATGCTACTCTCCAGAAGACCTGCAGACAACATGACAGGACTCAGTGACCCACAGTGTACAGATATAACTCAGAGAGGTCAGAGTACAGAAATAAAAGGGGCAGTTTGACTCAGTTTTTACTGTTTTTAAGCTCAGTTTCCACAGTATGAACACTGTCATACTAAGAGTTATTCAGCTGACTTAAATATAGAATGAGGATAATATATGAATTTCTGCAAAATTGTGTGATTAATGTGTTTCATATCACTTTATATTTAGTAGGTAGATTTTCATGGTTATCAAAATATTTCTGTCTTCTGATTTACTGCAACATTACAAATGGAGAAAGAAAGACTTATTTGTGACTACACTACAGTGATGTTGGTTCAAAAACAAATATTAACTAGTAACAGGGTTGCAACAGTATTTTCATTGTTGACATTTTCTCTATTAAGCGGTTAGTTGTTTGGTCTATAAAATGTTAGAAAACTGTGAAAAAAGTCCATCAATGTTTCCCAAAGCCTATGATAACATCCTTGAATGTCTTGTGGTGTCGGCAGCCCGAAGGACATTCAGTTTACTGCCAAGGAGGAGGAGATAAACCAGAAAATATTCATTCTAAGAAGCTAAAATCACAGAATTTAGACTTTTAAAAAATCACTTAAACCAACTGATTGATGATCAAAATAGTTGTCAATTAATTTGATAGTTGACAACTAACTGTTTTACTGGTAATAATGAATACATCACATTCCAGGTGCCTTTAAAGACACAGATGACTACATGTAAATAAATGACAGTGACGATGCTTGGTGGCTTAAAACCTGCACAAAGAACTATTTTGACCACTTGGGGGAAACAAGCTGTAAACACTGACATATGTTCATCTTATAAATGTGTTAGCAAACACATTTAGCAGATATGGAGCTGGACAGCATTCAGTCATAGAGTTGTGTTTTTGGTGACTTCATCCTCCCATTAGCTCTGTTTATGGTCTCCACCAAATCCTGAAGGGGACATTTGACCCTCCAGTTGCTGAATGCTTCATGTTGCTCACCAGCTAGTTGCTAAATGAGAGTCAGTCTGCTGTTGGATGCTGATCAAGTAGCATACAGTACATACATACTTACTTCTCTTAATACAAGAGAGAAAAGACTTCAGTTGACAAAGTGCAAATCTAAACACTTAAAGGTATTGTCTGTTCAAGCCTCCATCAAGCTGTTGAACAAGTACAATAGAGCAATATGCTATATATACACAAGCCCTCAGCAACCTGTGAAGTTTCGTTCCTTCAGAGTAAATGTTTCCTCAGGTCTTTATGATGTTTCTTTAATGCCTATATGTAAAGCAGCAGACTGTAGCACTGTGCCCAACACAGGTTTCCCCTCAGGGACAATAAAGTTCAGTGATTTTGCAAAACAAAGTTCTAAGCTGGTGACCAGTAGTGTTTGAGAAAAATGCAAGCAGAAATAAATGTATTTCTTTCTATGGTTTCTTTTTGTCTGCTGCACTGTTGCTGTTCACTCACTCTCATGTGTAACAGGTACAATAAACTCACATAAATGACTAGCGTTACTAATGTTTGTAGTCAGACTTGTTTGCAAATTTACTATAAAATATTAATGATGTTATGTAACTGCTATCCATCTTTAAAACATTCTGCATTGCTCTAAAATTCAATTGTGTTTCTACACAATTGTCAATTAAAATATTTATGAAAAATAAAATATACATAATATTCATTAAAAGGAGCAGCTTATCAGCTTTTGTTTCGGTCAGTTTGATTTGTAGGGATGTTGGACATGTGGATTCTGACACATTCAGGAACAATGTCTGTTTTAGCATCTTCATAACAAGTAGAGTTGGGCAGGGTCTTTAACAACATATCCATTTCACTTCACCAGAACTACAATGAGCAATATGTTTCAGGATGCTTCCCAAATTAAGGTATTGTACTCATATTTGAGGTAAAAGTCTGGTTGCTTAGAGGAATTAAATGCACAGGAAGAAATATAAACACATCTTTTTCTGTGTCATAGTTAAAAGAAGAAGAAAGAGCACATGTCAATGTTTAAATGGCTGCCTCACGCTTCCCCAAAGGCAATTCATTCATTTATTTACAGAATATGGAGTGCAGGTTTGCAATATGTCTCATGTGAGCGCAGTTTGGAGCCAAAACACAGGAAGCAGAAAGCAACATGTTTAAGTATAGTTGGATGAAGTGTAAACAGATTTCCAGCGCGTTCAGTCAAAAATTAGTCTGCCCTCCATGGCATTACGCACAGTGTGCGTCCTGGCCGCGGGGCATCCTAAACTTTAAACATATTTCTCGCTGCCTACCTCGGTCCTCTATGCTGTCTGTTATCTTCATCTCCTGGTCCATCTTGAAGCCCTCGGGCTGACTTTCTGCGCTGGGCTCCTGCTGCTCCTGCTGGGGGTCCGCCTGCTCGCACTGGCCGTTCACCACCGTGGGGTCCACAACTACAGCCGGGTCCGGGACGGCGGTGGAGTCTGTCGGTGTGAAGTCCGTCATGTTGTCGGCGGCTGGATGCGGTTCCAGTGAGGCACTCCAAAAATGTCACACCTGGGTGAGGAGCACAGCTTTCCAACAGACAGAGAGCCGGAGACGGAGGGAGGAGGAGAGAGGGAGACTCCTTGCAGGGCTGCGAGTCCAGTTGCGCCAAAACGCAAACTGTGAGGCGAAATAACACCGGAAAGTAGGAGAGGAGGGCTTCAAAACAAACGCCCATCTGTCACCTGAAAAATAATGCAGAAACGTTTTGATGCTGGAGTAGACAATATGCCTGTGGCTCTTGTTAGATTATAATTTTCGAGACAGAGTGACAGCTACCTCACGTTTTCCTGAATGCTCAAAAACAAAAATCAACATTTACATTGAAGTAAATGCACTGTAAAAAAAAAAAGATACAAGCTATTTACTTAACAAAATTAAGGCAACAGATTATCATTAACTTTTTGGTATGACAGACGTTAGTGACCTTGATTCCAATAAACTAGCCTATATGACATTTTTAACCCACACTGGCTTTGAATTAGTTATTGAAGTTTATATCAAAGGCACAATCAGATGCCACTCCAGCTAGCTGAGACTTAGCAAAGATGCATTGGTACTGCTTACAAATTAAACTTTTTTTAGTCATAGCAAAAGCTCTCTTTAAGAAGTTAAATAATTTATCTTTAAATATAATTTTGAATGCTGCAATGTTTACTTCTAACACTTTTATAATGTTGTTTGGAACTTTTAGGCTATCTGTTAGCAAAAGCAGCTAAATGCTTCATGCTAAAAGCGGTTAGCTGTTAGCTGCTTTCACTAATTAGTTACATATCTAGGGTCTAAAGGCAATATGGCAGCTGTTTATTTTGAAGGCTCTGAGTGGAACTCGTGGTCTACATGCTGACTAACCTGACAGAGAAGCTACTCGCAGTCTGGACGGACAAAACAAGACAAATGATTCACGACAGGCTCCGATTAGCGGCTCCGTTAAAACCTCCACAGCTGGACTCTAATTACTGAGGTCACGACACCTGCGCTCGCGCTGCTGGACCGAAGCTGCCGCGTGAGGAGAACATCTGTCCCTGGAGAGCAGCGGCCACCGGACCGGTACACACCTGTAACCGGCACCGCTTAGAGAGAAAAACAATCACAATAAGTGTTTTTCCTCTGAGACGCCATCAGTTTGACAGTTTCTTGCTTAACTTTCCCTCCGCTACACCCACAGACCAGCAGTACTTTGTCCTCTGCAGTTAAAAATCTCAACAACAATTCAAATGTGAAGTGTCATGACTGTGATGAATTCAGCCTTCGGTGGAATAATCTTCACGGTTCACTGGAGAAAGTAACGAGGTTTCTGTAACGGGTTGCTAAGATACAGAGCCACTTGACAGGCAGGTCTGCATTGAGATTCAGTTTTATTCATATATTCCCAATTCACCAAGTCATCTCAGGACGCTTTACACATGAAGCCTAGATGTCACAGTGTTACATGATGGAGAGAAACACAGCACATCAGAATAATGCCCTGCAGACTCATCCACTTAGAGCGAGAAATACTTTTCACATGTAGGGAAACAGTAGCAGGAGTGACAGTTTTAAGATGCTACATCAAATTCACTTCAAAAAAGTTCCTAATTAGCAGCTGTGCACAGAAAAGCTTCTACACATTCAGCTTCTAGTGTCCCATCCCTTTATTTGCCCAAATCTGCTCAAGATCAAAACTGGGATTTTATAGATGATCTAATTTTAACATCATGATGAGCAGTGCAGGTGATTTATTTAGTGCATGTCTGGAGCCAAAATAAAGTACATTACATACAGGTGCAAGAACAATATACTTGAGAAAATCGAGTAGCAGCTGAAGCAGGACCTGGACTCTCCAACACACTGCTGAGCTTCTCTTCTGTTCTTGGTCTCTGCCTCCCTTCAGTGGAGGACACAGAGAAATGCAGGTGGTGTTCAAACTGTTGGATGCTTGCACTGCCTGAAATAGTATTTCACATTTTATGTTTTAAAAATAAAGATCACACTTTTTAAATTTATTTAATGGGATGCTATATCTAAAGTAATGGGCAATTTAAATTCAGGTCAAGTCGTCTTGCCATATTGATTTTATATTGGCTTGAAGCCTGGTTGAAAATAATATGGCAATGTTTGACAAATGTTTGGGTTAAGTAAACAGGCATACATCAATTCTGAGATGAACTTTTTATGCATTTGTGGAACATCTTGGATGGCTGAAGGGCCCTCTTAACTGGTGTTATGTGGTAGTGTTAATGTTTGCAGGTATTAAAATTAGCTACAAATCATTATTAAAATATCAGAATCATGCCTCCGGCTAAGTAAAGCAAGCAACTAAGCAAATAAGCAAGCAAGCATATAAATAGATAGATAGATAGATAGATAGATAGATAGATAGATAGATAGATAGATAGATAGATAGATAGATAGATAGATAGATAGATAGCAAAGTAAAAAATATACAAAAAAGGAGAAAAAGAAAGAAAGGACACAGCAGCATTACATGTTTACATACCTGCAATGGCCCAGCTTGCATAGACCATCTTCTGAGATCATATACTGGGTTTGATTTTATTTGCCATCATTATGACCTTCATAAAGTCGTACCAGTCAAAAAATGTTCATCTCTCATGGCAGTAATATTTATTTTCTCAAAAATATATTAGATTTTTAATATTCATGTAATTTTAATTACATTATACCTCTTTATTATTTTTATCTTTATAGTAATAATAATGCAAAGGACCAGAGTACATGTGTGACACCTAGTGGCTAATCTGGGTATTTCAACCTCGTTTGATTTACAGTTAAGCCTGAATTAGTGTAAAACTCTCATGAACAAATGATAAAAGATGATAAGACATTGTGTTAGAGATGTTACTAATGAATTTCAACTATTTTATGTTTGTTTGCTTTTTACATTTTTGCTAAAACTTATCAAATGATGATGATGATGAGCAAAACAATTGTTGACCTGTGCACAAGTCTAGTAGAGAGCAACAAGACTCCAAAAGTCACCACCACGACCATCCCGGTCCTGGTAGCAACATCTCAGATCAGACTCTCCAGCAGACACTAAACACAGCTGGTCTCTACAGATGCTGACTAAATAGGACTTTACTTCTGCCAGACAGATGCACAAAAGCTCACCTGGACAAAGACGGAAGGTGTTGGTCATCAGTTCTGTGGTCAGATGAGATGAAAATTGGGCTACTTGGTTGCAGGCATAACAAAATTCAACCCCAATAACCCCATCCTCAAAGTCAAACATGGGGGTGGGAATGTAATGCTCTGGTGGTGTTTTCAGCTGATGAATCTGGCAGCCTTGTCACAGTAAACAGCATCATGAGAAAAGAGGATGACATGATTCTGGAGGAAAACATCAGACCATCTGCAGAAAAACGTGTCCATTGACTGCATTGGATGTTCCAACAAGACGATTATCTAGAACATACTTCAAAGTGGCTGATAAATAGTTCACAGAAAACAAAATCAACATGTTGGAGCATATCAGTCCAGACCTGAATCTCACCGAGTATCTGTGGAGGAACAGAGTGATGGCAAGGAAGTCTTCCATAGCTGTAGAACAAAGTCCCAGGAGACATGTAGAAAGATTGTTAGCAAATATAAGAACGGTGTGATTGATGTGGTGGAAAATAAAGACTTTGACACTGAGTACTGAGAAAGAGTATGAATCAGTTTGGGCATGGCATTTCAGTAAAAATGTAACAGGATAACAATTCACTTAATGTCAGTGAATAATTGTGGCCTTTACTGTATATGTCACATAAATTATTTGGGAAAAACACACGGACTTAGTTCCGACTGAGCGAAATACATCTACCTGCCAGATTTGCATGAAAAATTGATGGTTGTAATTCCCAGCAGCGGCCGCCGGAGACGCTGTTTACAAATTGGTTGACCGGTTTCAGCTCAGCTCCTTGTGTCGTTCTTCCGGTGCCCCCGCCGCCCCGCTCCCTCCCGGTGCTAACACCGTCGGGCTTGGCTGTGGGAGCGTAATGGCGGTGCACCGGGGACCCTCTACGAAATGGCTCTTCACCCGGGAGCAGCTGGAAAACACCCCGTCCCGGCGCTGCGGAATCGAGGGTGACCGGGAGCTCTCGTACCGGCAGCAGGCCGCCAACTTAATCCAAGATATAGGCCAGAGACTCAACGTGTATCCTTCTGAAACGACAAGACAAGCCGGCCGACAGACAGGCTAGCTCGAGTTAGCATTAGCATACAGGGAGCCGGATCGGCGAGGCTTGGTTTATTTTGAATTTTAGGTCTAAAAACACTCTTAAAATCCTTCTTTGTAATACACAGAGTCTTCCCTGACTGAAACCGGCTGTTTATCTCAGCTAAAACGGCGTTTATGCACCGTCGGAGGTGTCGCGGCCTACCTGCTAGCTTAGCTATTGTTTTGTCTCTTTAGACTGCAGATTCTTTTGTTAGCTTTATGTTTAATGACAGCAGGAGTAAATGAGCACTGAAACAGGGTGTAAGTGTATTTTAAACCTAGCACCATGTTACAAATGGACTCTTGCATTGTTTGATAAATTAAAGCTAATGTCTTGATGCTGCGACCGGTTTTTAACGTGGTTTTGACTAACGGGCTCACGTTTTGCTAGCAGTGCTAGCTTCGTGTTATCCGCCAAGGTTTCTGATCTCATGCAGTTTCTGTGTTTCTTATTTTGCTCTCTATCATCCACGTATTGTCCTTAACTGCCCACCTAGGTCTCAACTCATAATCAACACTGCTATAGTATATATGCACAGGTTTTATATGATTCACTCTTTCACCAAATTCCATAGAAATGTAAGTATCACTGCAATTTTGGTTGATACCATAATTACTGCTGGTACAGACTATGAAAACTAACCGAGTTTCTTTTTCCTGTGTAGATCATTTCTCAGACCACGTTGTTCCTGGCAGCTAAAGTTGAGGAGCAGCCCAGGAAGCTGGAGCATGTCATTAAAATAGCCCATGCTTGCATTAACCCACAAGAGCCTGCCCTAGACACTAAAAGCAACGTAAGTAAACTGTGACTAAGGGATTGATTTTGATTTGCATGAATCACTGTTACATGGATAGTGTGTTTTGTTATGTTCCATCTTGTGGCTTCACCGTTTGGCAGAGATTTTGCTTTATAGACCTTACATTGTTTGTACCGATACAGAGATCGTTTTCGTTGAGACTGGGATAATTGTGGCGTTGAATTTCAAGTCTTTTTGGCTCATTTTTCTGTGAGGTGTGTCCTACTTGCTACTCAGTTGTTTCTAACTCCTTATACTGACTAACATATTCTGTGAGGCCTTGGAGAAAGAAGAGATCAACTGCACTAGAACTATAGTGATGGAATGAGTTTGATGATCAGTCAATTGATGTTCTTTCAAGCAGAAATGCCAGCTTCTCTGCTGTAAGAATTTTACTGCTTTTCTTTGACCTATATCTTTTTAAATGTACAATCTGTTAGTTCTGTACTGGTTGTTTGGCTTTGCAAAACTCTGTTGGATGTTCTTCCACAAATGCGAAACATGAGAAGTGTCTAAACACTCTGATCGAACCGTTCCGTCCACATCATCTTCATGTGATATCTGTTCTTAAAACCAGCTGCTCTCTTGGGAGGCAGCTGTCTTCACCAAGCATGCAGTCTGGTGGAATAGTTGTCATGTAGGCACAGCACAAAGAAATCCGCTGTGTTTTTATCCATGGATTTACTGGTCTTATTGATTTTCAAGTATGCTACAGAGGGAGGAGGAGAGTGAAACCTGAAAACTAACATTCATGCTATGAGCTTGATTTTACAGATGCCATTTAAAAATGAACAACACATAAATCGCACAATAGTGCTGTTTAAAAAGTTGTCTGTGCCAATTATGTATTCCTAAGTGTACTAGAGGAAAACAACAGGCTCAAAGTGCAAAGAAAAGTAGATGCGTCTGATGTGATGAGGATGACAGCATGTTCTGGATGCTCTCTCTGTTCAGTTATTCAGGTGAATGGTGGACATTGAAAAACACTTCTGAAAACACCTATGTCGATTGACCTTTAGATAACAGCATTGTTGAGACATTTTGTTTCGGTAACCTCTGCTGCAGTTTGCATATAATTAGCTGATAATATCACAAATGAGATCTGCATATAAAGACTATTGTCAAACACTGAGTGGTCAGGATAGTCAAAGATAACTTGGTTAACCTTTACTTTTTTAGGGGCTTTTCAAAATAGCTTATGTCCTTCCTGCCGCTGCAAAATATCCTATTTTACTGATATTGTGATTTGAGATTCCAACAAAAGGATGCAGTAGTAAAGTTAAGAGGTTTCACACTATTAGTAGCTCCTTCTTTTATTTTCGTATCTGTCATGAGATGTAATATAATGGACATTACATGTTTTTGCAAGTTTTTAAACCAGTCCAGTGGGTTACTACAAAAAGGTTTGTTTTGACAGAGATTTTGCATTTAGGCTTAATTCAAACATGGTGGATGCTAGATAGCAGTTCTTGGCATAATAAATCAACGCCTAAAGTGTTTAAACCAAAGCAATGTAAAAAATGAACCTCATTGCTTTCCTTTGGTTGTGTCATGACATCATTTGTTTTTGACTATAGTCATTTGTCAGCTGGAGTCAGTGCAACGGTTTTACAAAATTCATCTGGTCAGTGTTAAAAGTTTCCACAAACTAGAGACTTATCACTTTAAAAAAGGTAGTTAGTACACTCTGTAGAGTTTTGGTAGCATACCAAAGCACAATGAACTACCACAAACACCTGAAGACAAAAACACATCTTCTGTTCTGCTGTCTGTGCTCACATCTCCTGTGCTTTAATACAGCTGAGAAAACACTTACAAAATAAGGACAAAAGTAGCTGCTGTTGCTGCTCTGTGTTTGTAAAATATCCGTCGTATATATGTTGCACGTTGTTTAAAATAACAAAAAAATTTCACTTTGTTTAGAGGTTGGTTAGAAACTGGGATTTCTTCTGGAGTTGTACATCTGGTTTAAATAACAGGCCTTCCTTTTTATTTTTAATTATGTCTTATTTTGTGTTTATGATGTTTTAATTCTTCATTGTTGGATCTTTTTCAGGCATTCCAGCAGCAGGCACAAGAGCTCGTAGCACTGGAAACAATAGTGCTGCAAACGCTGGGTGAGTTCTTCTCTCAATCTCTCAGCACAACGTATGGAGTCTTTGCATTTTACTGGTTTCTTCAGTAAGCCATTTTAGCAACATTTTCCCATAGAAGGAATCTATGCAAACAACAAAATTGCACAAGTACCACATGGGAATGTTGATGCTGGTTGTATGAGGTTGAACTGATCTTTTTTAGTTTGTTTTTCTAAAACAAATGTAGACTGCATTATCTGACTGATGTTCTGTTTCTGTTCACACTGTTCTGGCACCGCTGGCTAATCCTCTTCATTCAACATCTCGATTGCAGGTTTTGAAATAACAGTTGATCATCCACACACAGATGTTGTGAGATGTTCCCAGCTAGTGCGAGGTATTCTCTTCTTTCTCAGCTTTTCTCCCTTGAAATTCTTTTTTTCCCAGTTCTATGTAATGAATTTATGCTGCCTTCCCCTTTTTAAGAGCTCAATTTTGTCACATAATTTGGTTAAAGTGATACTTTTTCTTAGTGCAGGTCTCATTTTGGAAGCAAGCTTTCTGCCCTCAGCTACATGGGTTGTGCTAATCTGATGCCTGTCTATTGCTATTTTTTGAAATGCTGTTGCCACTTATCAACTGAACCCTAAAACAAGTTTTCTCCTTCTTTTACAGCAAGCAAGGATTTGGCACAGACTTCCTATTTCATGGCTACCAACAGGTTATTATCCTGTTCCCATTATTGCACTGTAATGGCACACTATAGCTTCCTGTCCTGCAGGGTCCCCCTTCCTGTGTCCAACGCCCTGTTTGCGCTTGGATCCTGGGAACCCCCAACACGGGGAAGTACCGGCCAGGCTGCTGTGTGCGGTGTATTGTACAAGGGCTCTGTGTTGGCACATAGGGGTTGAATGCACAATGTGGAGTGTAGTGGTGCTGTTTACCTCTCAAGGTTGTTTGGTACGGAGTGCACATGTCTAAAAAACTCAAACGGTAGCCTGAATATAGATTGCCACTAAAGATTCTTAAACTTTTAGAGTTTCTTGGTAAGTATAGTTCAGTTCTTTTTTATTTTAAAATTTTTTGCACATTTTTCACCCCAAAGGAGCTAACAGTGAAACACCAAACTATACTGCAAACTGATGCTTTCCGTGGAGGAGTTTGAAACATGAGAGAAATAGAGGTAGCTGAAAAATGCATGTGTATCTTAGACAGGATATATTGTGGTTTGAAAAAGACTTTCTAGTAGTGATGTTGTTTAGAAGTGTTCATTTTACTTGTTTTATAGACAGTTCTAGTTTGATTTTTATAAGTCTCTAATAATGACATTCCCAGCAGATGGTAGATGGTATCTTTTCAGTCATTTTTCTGCACAAACAACCAAGTTTGGATTCAAGTACATATCTGTTTCACTTTAGAATCACACCCTGTTATTCTATTATTATGTAAGTGAAATTGATATATGTAAGTCAAATTCCATTTTCTTTGGCCTTAAAATATAATTCTGGGCTATATCAATCAATCACAGTACTAGCACTGCTACTCTTAATGATACTACTTACCAATATGGTGTTTTAATGGTACTCTAATTGGGTCTTTTTGTAATGTTTTAAGGGAAAAATTCAAAACAACAGAGTGAGAGAGAGAACTCGGAAAATTCACTATAGACGAGTTACAAACAGTGTCGGTGAGATAAAGTATGCGAGATAATGCTTGTGTAGCAAAAAGAAAATGATTTTCTTAAGTTCTGCATTACTGATAGCTGAACCAATAAGGTTCACGGTTACAGATCCTATGGTCTTAATTTAACCCAGGGCCCATTTAATACCAGGTTTCCTTGTCCTGCATCTGCTGATGTTTAGGAGAGCTCCAAGAGTGTCGGTTAGGGCCAATTCATGCTTACCATGTAGCTGTGCACAGACCGATGTGGATTTTGGAAGCAGGCTGCAGACATGCACATGGCTGGACTCATATAACAATGGGTTCATGATGGTCTGTGGAGAAAAATACATGGCACACAATCAACACAGGGCAATTTTTAAATGGTATAGCAGCCACTTGCAGACTGGACTGTAGCACCGTGTCAGTGAATATTTCTGAGGTGTGTCGAGTGCAGTGGGTGGACGTAGCACAGGGTTTCTGGAGAATTTAAAGTTTCCCACTGTGTTTGGGCTCTACGGTGGAAAGCAGTCTTTAATGATGAATGATTAAGATGCAGATTACAGAGGCAGGCGGATGCTGAAAGCATGAATTGGGTTTTAGGAACAAGCAGGACATGGAGGTTAAACAGATGTGCACACATTCTATGGCAGGAGAAACATCTACTGATTTTAATCACGATATCAATGAAACTGAAGTTGTTGAAACACACCATTATGGCAAAAATTAATAATTTTTGTGACAGACTTTGTGTGGGATGCAAAAGAGAGCACACACTCACCACAGAAGCAGTTCCTTCCAAACTTGCAGCTTCAGAGTAAATGCAGCTCTGCAGCCACAACCAGAGTCATCAGTGATAATTAGAAGAGTTGATGGCACGACTACGATGTCTGACAGAGATTCGTTCTTTACAGCTGTAAGAGCAAAATATGTGACACGTGACACTAACACCAGTATTATAAAATGAGTTGTTTCTTAGTCACACAGTCGTTACAAGCTCTCTATTCGATTTGGCATTGATCTGTGTTCTAGATAACAAGATAAGATTATATTACATACACACAGTCTACATATAAAAAGCAGTGCTGTTTTCTGCATTTCAGGTTATTTCTAATCTGAGATTGTGGAAGTAGTTCCATACATTTGATGAATATGGGCCCTGGATATTTTGTTTTATTTTGAATACTTGAGAGCCAGTTTGCAGTGTAGTTTGGGATTCAGGGTGCAGGGGAAATTAACCTTCTAAAACCTAAGGCCTAATCATTGGTCTTGGCTACCAACAACAGTGTTTCTCAGTCTCTGAGCTGCCAGTTGCTGTTAATGTACTTAACATGTGCTGTCGGTACAGTCGTAATTTTATACTAGTACATGTGGTGTGAATATGGTATTTAATTGAACAGTTAGTTTGAAATTTTTGATTCTGTCCTTAGTAAGAGACTGAGAAACACTGTTTTTATGTTTTATAATTTTCCCCTTTTTACTATAAAATCAAAACAATAATATGGCCTCACAAGTTTAGTTTACATTTCTATATTACCATATGAAACTGTATGTATGTCTCATTCAGACACTTAGGAACATGCCTAACAAACATAGGTTTTCTTAGATGTTCCAGTTCTGTAAGGTAAGGCTGTGTGTATGTGATGTGGAAATAATATTTGAATTGATTTGTCAGTGTTGCTTAAAATTTCTGCTATAACTTTAACTGTGTGTTAATGCTGCTTTGTTAAACGGTGCAAATTGTGTATTTAATAAGTATGTATGTATGTATGCGTGTAAAAGCCCTTCAGCTAACGGCTGGATCTTTTTCTTGTGCTTCTTGTCCTATCCTGCAGTTTGCACCTCACCACCTTCTGCCTGCAGTACAGGCCCACTGTTGTTGCATGTGTCTGCATCCATTTGGCCTGTAAGTGGTCCAACTGGGAGATTCCCGTGTCCACAGATGGCAAACACTGGTGGGAGTATGTGGACCGCACCGTAACATTACAGCTGCTCGATGGTAAGTGTTTACATCCTCCGCTTTATTCTAATCTTGGATTTTAGACATAATTGTCATTGTAAGTTGCTATTTTGCACATTGTATTATCATTATTAAGTAAAATTAATGTGCCTGCGTACATTTTAAGGAATGGGTGATAAAATATAACACCATGACAGGAACCAAATAGCTATTTAAATACTTTCACTGTTGCTAATAAGAACAGTGTTGCTACTGGTTTGACCTGTTAGAGCCTGGTTTCACTTGTTTTAATTTTTACACAGTAGAACAAATGTGGTTTAATTATGCAAACAGAAAAACAAAGCAGCTGTTCCGACTGAAATTACCATGCAGAAGGTGTGATCAAAAAGTTCAGAGACTGTTCAAAAACCGTACCGGATTTAAATTTGGCCACCTGTCGTTATGGCAGGATCCATCGCTCCCAGTGCTCCTGTAACGCTCCCTCCTGTTATGTTAACATGTCGAGTACCATCTGTGATGAATCTTCTGAACTGTGACAAAATGGTGACCCTTCCACTTGAATGTCATTTTGGGGAAGCAGAACAAGTCACAGGGAGCCAAATCCGGCAAGTAGGGCGAGTGGGAAACGCGGATTGTGTTGTTTTGGCCAAAATACCGTGTGTAATCACCATTCGGTGACCGGAGCACATACACGCCATGAGGGTACAGCTATGGTTATTTTGCTGAATGTTCTCTCTCAGACACCTCAAGACATTACAGCAGAACTCTGCCTTGACAATCAGGGATTATTGTATGGTGCAGAACCACATGAAAGAATACAACAAGCATGCTGCTGGTGCACTCCTGACCACAAAGAAATCACAAGTGTGCACTTAACAATAGTCACAAATATGTGTGTTACACAGGTCCTGCTGATGATAGCACGGAGTCACACTTTGTTCTCCGTGATACATAAAAGTTACTGCTTACAATTAAACGTAATGCACTGAGAAGCCTGTACAGTCCCACAACTTTTTGACCGCACCACATTCTGTATGTAGTACAGAGTGTATTTCAGTCTCAGTCATGATCAGTGAGTAGCAGAACAGTGGCCACTGACAAGATTTTCTTTCTTGCTTTCAGAGCTCACGCACGAGTTCCTTCAGATCCTAGAGAAGACGCCCAGCAAGCTGAAGAGGATACGAAACTGGAGGGTATGTCATAAATACTTGTCAGGCAGCCGTATGAGGGCAACATAAGATATATAGCAAGACTGGTGTTCAGTGTCAGTATCTCATGTTGAATTGTGCTATTTTGTTGTTTTCTAGGCCATTCAAGCAGCTAAGAAGCCAAAGACAGAGGGCCCCACCGTGGACAGTGCCTTCCAGGGAACGTCCTTAGAAAGCCTTCCTGGGGTTAATAACTCCTTCTTCCCCTCCACCTCAGCATCAGACTCTGCAGACATGCCCACGCTGAACAGCATCGCAGCCCCTTACGCCTCCTACCAGCCGCTGAATGATCAGTCAAAGACCTGTGGCTACGACCAGTTCTCCCAGCCTCCCCACTCAGACTTCACACTGGTCAAACACAAACACAAAGCTGCTGGCGGGTCTAGTAGTGAACACCAGCAGCTCGGTGTGAACGCCACAGCTTTTTCACGGCCACAGAAAGTCTTGACTCTGGAAAAGTACCGAGAGAAACACGCGGCAGAGCTGGCCTTGCAAAACGGCTTAAAGGAGGAGCCCAGCACAGACATGTACGCTCCTCCAGTCCTCTCCTCTCACCACCACAAGAAACGCTCTCAGCCACATCAGGCTGGCCAGCCAGGTGACAGCAGGAGAGATAAGGCCAGCTCTAAAAGGCCTCGGCTTCCAGCCTCCTACACCGAGAATGGCTCTGCCACTAGCGAGGAGCTCAAGATGCGAATCAAAGTTTCATCTGAGCGTCACGGAGGCTCAGAGCAGGGTGGGACTCTGTCTGGAAAAGACAAGCACAAAGAGCACAGTGGTCACCGCCACTCAAAACACACCCACTCGCACTCATATTCCCTCAGTGGAAACAGCAGAGGGACCATGGACAATGCCTCCTTATCTGTACGAGCCCCCAGCAGCCACTGCAGTGACGGCAGCTCCTCCAGCTCGTCTCGTAAGAGACCTCACTCTGACGCCGGTAACCACAACCACCACCACCACTCGTCCAAGAGCAGCAGGACCTCCAAGGGAGGCTTGAACTCGTCTCACTACTCAGACAGCAGCCAGAGGATGATGGACCACCACGGCCACGACGGAACTAACGGCATGCTGACGTCCAACGGACAACACACTGACTACAAAGACACTTTCGACATGCTGGACTCTTTACTAAGTGCCCAAGGAATGAACTTGTAACCCTCAGAGTCCCCAGTGTTGTCTAGAGTAAGGTATTACCATGTTTAATAGAATTAAAGAAATGAATTTATTTGTCTTAAGTTATCTGAATTCTACATCACCCTCAGTCGTGTCTACACACTGATTATTGATGATTCTTGTCAAACTGTCAAATGTAAAATTATCTGCATAGAGCTGTGTGCTACTAGCTTGCAACACAAAAAACAATCTATGAGAAGTTTGAAGAATGCGGCTGGAAAAATGGGATTTAAACGTTCTTTTAATGCGAGCTGACATTGATTTTAATGTGCATGTTTTCAGTCACAAAAGGGAAGACATAGCTAGTGTTCGCAGCCATTGTGACAGTTTACAGACAGTTAATGTTTTTTTTTTGTATGTTAAAGCATTTTGTTCCACTAAAAATCTCAGGTCTTGAACTTTTTTGATATAAGAACGAATCTTCCTCTGTTTGGGTTTATTACCTGTACCTGTGGAGATGTTTCACCTTGTCCATTTGCTGACAAAGATGGCAGAACGTTGGTGTCTGTCTTAGGTAACATGGTCTGCTTAATTTTCAAAGAGTGCATCAATAGTTCCAAACTAATACAAATGTGAGGCCGACTCCATTTGCTGTCTATTGGGACTTCCAGAGCCGCGCCTGAACTTATTGTGCAGACTCATAATAGAGCTACAAAAGAAGTTTACGTTACATCTGCTGTGAAAGTGCATTTAAGATATAGCGGCTAAAATTGCAACAAAAAAAAGGCCTTGTGATTGTACCTTGTCAATCGCTATTCAGTATGATAAATGTTATTAACTATCAGAATACAGATCTCTAAAATAAATTGTGTATATAGGACTGTAGTTCACAATTAAAACTGTTGGTTTATTGCATCAGTCCAAACCTTCCTCCATTCAGTGTATCATGAGATCTAAAGCAGACTCTGTATTGATGAGCATATCCTCGATCTGTGTATTGGGAGCCCAAATAAAAGGTGTAAAAGTCATTTTTACACATTACAGTCATTTTCTGTTCTGCGTTTGCTCAAATGTGTTTAACTGCTCGGTTGCTCTTTGTTTCGTGGTGTTTTTGTTGAGCAGATGAAGACCTTGGAATGATTCTGAAAGCTCAAATGGAAAAAAAATAGCTTTTAAGTGGGCCTTTGTGCTGCCCCTCCCACTGTCTGGAGGGCAGTTGGCTGACACAGGAGGTCCATCAGCTGATTTAACTCACTATTCCAGGCTATAAAAGCTGAGGCATGTACTCGCTGTGTCTTCCGTTCCCCTGCTATCCTTTGTTTGCACCTTCAGAAGCTCCATAACACACATTACACCAAAAGACGAATCAATTAATAGATTTCATTGATTTGAAACAATGAAATTAGCAAATCACAAAGGCTGCAATTTAGGAGAAATGTTATGTAGCATTTCCAACCCACTCATGCTACTCATATTACTCGTGCTCAACAATCAAAAGTGGCCCAATGTATCGACATGCATAAATCCTCTAACAACAAACCCGTGATGCTGAAGGACAACATTACACTTGTGATGCGGTTAAATGGCCACCACAGAGCCAGAGGTAACACTGGATGATTTTGTCCTGAAGAAAAGCAGTATTTCGGGTTTTAGATGCGCAACAAAGGAGGGTATTGTCTGTCATAGAACAGGCAACACCACTAAATATCAGCACTTGAATAAGCATCCCAGGCAGTTACATGGCCAAAACAGTCCAGTGAAGGTATTGATGCTTTTAGTCTAGTAAACAAATGTATTTTAGTAGTTATTGCAACTGTTGTATGAAAAAGGCTCACAAAGGTTCCACAAGGTAAAAAAAACCCCACCATAATGCACCACCTTGCTGAAGAGATAGTGTCTATGACCGTGACCAAAGATGAGATTCCGAAACTACACGGAATTACCTCCTGGACATACTTGACTCAAGTTGCCATCTGAGATTTGTACACAAAATGGAGAAAAAAGCTGAGATGGAGTTAAAAAATGTCAAATATCAGCAATGAGTATTTTGGTATCTCGTGGTAATACTCTATCAAATCATATTGCAGTGTTAGTCAGAAAAATAGAAGTTCGGCGTTGTCCCCAACGCTACTGTGAGGTGTTCCTGGTATCCTTTGGTTAGTACCAAAGCAAAAGTGTTCCAAGGAAGGACACACGGTAAACTGCTGACAGGATCAGAAGCCACCAGGTTCCAGTGATGCATGTGGGGAGTGAAGGCTGGCCCGTGTTGAGGAGCTACTGTAGCATAGACTGCTAAAAAAACTGTCTTTGCTAGAAAGGTGTCAGAAAACACCAACAAAGGACATGCAAGTGTCAGAACTGGACATTAGAGCAGTGGAAGAAGGTGGCCTGGTCTACTGAATCATGTCTTCTTGCATTGTGTGGACAGCCGGGTGTTTTTGCAGTTTTATCTGAGAGAGAAATGTGAAAAAAGGCAAGCCAGCAGACGCTCTGGGCAACGTTCTGCTGGGAAACATTGGGCCCTGCATTCATGTGGGTGTTACTTTAACACCTGCCTAAACATGGTTGCAGACCACGTACACCCCTTCATGGCAGCACTATTCCCTGGTGGCAGCCGCTTCTTTCTGCTGGATAATGTGCAAAAATAGTTGAGGAAAGGTTTGAGGAAAATGACAGAGTTCAAGGTGTCGACTTGGCCTCTAAATTCCCCAGATCTCTGATCGAGCATCTGAGGGATGTGCCGGAAAAACAAGTCTGATCCACGGAGGCCCCAGATTGCACGTTCCAGGACTTAAAGGATCTGTTGCTAACATCTTGGTACCACAGGAAAGCTTCAGAGGTCTGGGGAGTGGAAGGCTCAAGACCTGAACAACATGAGGCAGGTGGTTTTAAAGTTATGGCAGACTGCAGCGTGAACAGATTTGATAAATACTCAAGAAAACAGTCCGACACTGGGCATTTTTGCTTATTTCCGTTGCTGTCGAAGTGTCCCTGAAAGCACTGATGCTCCACTTTCACTCTGCCATCTATGGAATGCCCTCTGCCCTGTCGAATCTACAGTTCTAAAACCTCGTCTGACGTTATAAAAATCAACACGAAGCTCTCGGGATGGCCTTGATTCCACTCGTCGAGTTTCAAAAACGCAGCAGCAAAAAAAAAAAAAAAGAAAAAAGTTTAAGCCCCTAATTTTGGCTTCCAAAGCACACATAGCATGCAAAAATGAAAAGAACTGCCAAATCATGCAGATGGTTTAATCCCAGCCTCATAACATTGGATTTATTCACCAATGAATTTAAGCCCTCGCTGCATTTGAAGATAAAACAGTCATTTGTCAAACGCCGCCAAAGAAAATTCTCATCAAAACCGAGCGCATAATGGCTGCTTCTTGCTCTCTGTCTGCTTATATGTAGTAGATTGATTAATTGATTGTTAAAGGCTACCAAACAACAACACTGATTTCATTTAGTGACCGCATTTTCAGCTTCCAGTGCAGCCTCTAATGGAGCGCTGAAGTGATTAGTAGTTGGGTTGCTGTGCTGCTGAATTAGTGATGTTAATGGGAGTAATGAGACATGATTTGAAACACACATTGAGCTGCTGCATGTAGTTTTCTTAACAGTCTTAATAATCGCCATCTACTTTGCATTCCTTCTTTTGTTCATGCAGAAGGATCAAGCTGCCGTTTGACAAGAAAACCTGCTATTTTGTCGCTTCAACAAACCAGAAGGGCTTTATTTTCTTTCGGAGGTTCAGCTTTGGACTCTGCTGCCCTCTCACACAGCACAGCTTCAGCGGTTCATTTGTGGGTGGAACATAAATCCAGTTCTTGATAATTAACTAGCACCCTCGGAGCAGACGCAGCGTTTTCACCAAGTATTACCTTCTAATTTTAGCGTGGAAGACAATGGGGAAATTCAGCGGGAGGACGTCAGTGAAAATTCAACCATCTGGACATTCTCGCATACTGGTGGGAGGGTGATGATTTATTTTCAGCAACCTTTCGAGCTGAATAAGAGACGCCTACTGCTTGAAAATCCACAGAGAGGAAGAGATATGAGAGCGGCTTTTGTGAGCAACAAATCCCAGAATTAAGAGCCATCTGAAAGGAAAACACCATCCAAGCTCCTAATTACAAGTCAAAGAAGAGGAGCATACTGTTTAGAGCTGCAAAGGTCGCACACAGAAATACCATTATTATCATTAGGACTGCCTCAGCAGCAGATCAGAAGTTCATAGGTGGCCAGGTTCCACTTAAAAAGATGATTTTAAGACCATTTCTAAATTTAGTTCTGCTCTTTTTTTGATGTAATCAAGCTGCCGGACGAATACCATCAGCCATGGCAACCATTTTTTATACATATAATAGAAGTTAAGGAATAAAATCCCTCTTAATGCTATGATGTATGTCTGGTTCATAGCTGTTGTGTTGCCTCGTGTACACTAGATGGCAGTATTACCTTTGGCCTCCGGTGCCAGCAGGGGCAGCTTAACAGCACAAACATCCAGTATCATTTTCTCTGTTTTTACAGGAATTTTAAAAAAGCAAACAAGACGCAGTGTTGAATAACCTTGGAAAAAGGACGCAGGTTTTCATGGCAGGAATCCGAGGCACCGCTCCGCACACTTTGTGATCCTCAGTCAAAACAATCACACAAACACACACACGTGTCAGCTGCCACAAACTCTGGACTTGATCCATCTCATTAACAGATTCAGATAACTGTCGGACGGCGGGGGGGGGCTCAGAGACATTCCAGGAAAAAGTCACGGCACTTGGTAATTTCAGTGGTGGAGCTGATCAAAAGGCCTCTGCAGAGTAGCATGTGCTGCACTTACACCCATATGAGTCTTAATGCAAATGATGCCCAGGAAATTGTGCAGGAAAGTGGCATAATTATAAGCCATTGAAAGTCCATTGTCATTTCTGTCTGAGAGGTCTCTCTTGAAAAATCAGGAGCTGATGGAAACCCCTCTAAGTACCTGAGATAGAGCCGGAGGGGGAAAATGACTGGGCACGGCTGCCATTATACCATGGTAGCGCAATTATATCCAATGATTGGCAGGAGAATAAATTAGCTTCTGTCTTCACGGTGTGGTTTACTTTTTGTTTCCAACCAGTGCTAAGGTATTTTTCACATGCTAACAAAAAAAAAGCTGGAGTTCTCTCTTTAGCCAGCTGTTCTCAGTGAAAAACAAGACATTATTTCACAGTTTTACTCTGTAATTATTCCCTTTACTACCCCAGTTTATCTCTCCGCCCGATGCAAATGCATCCTCTCGCGGCCTGAACACCAGAGATTCATGTTTGTGGTGGGAACCGCACAGCACCAGCTGTCCTTTAAAAAGAGACAGCTAAAAAAAAAACACAGTTGATGTGAAATGTCTTCCTCCCTACTCGTCCCCAATCATCAATAATTCACCGGCTTCGACATTTGAACTAATTATGGTGCACCAATGGCCTATTTGAGCTGGGTCCTGTCAGATGAAAGCTGCTAGGTCCTTCCTGTCAGCAGTGGAGGCAGCAGAATGAAGCGACAGTGGTGGAGGCTGAAGCCATTAAAATGAATGGAAGGCTCCTCTAACAATCATACACCTCTGACACACATACACAAACAGAAACTGCTGCCTCAAATACACACACACACACACACACACACACACACACACACTCGTCCTTTCCTGCCTCACACACACTCACAGACGTACCACACGAATAAAAAAGACAAGAAAAAAAACACATGAATTGCTGCCTCACACACACCCACGCTCATATAGACACACACAGACATGCATAAACATGATGCGCTACAGCAGCTCGCACACACAGACACACACAGACACACAGTGACGTGCCCGCCACCTGTGTGGGTTGTTTGGCCTCCTCATCCAGACCTCTCTGGTTTTAATTAGCCTGCTGCTGAAGTGTTTTCCTTTTTATATTCTCTGAAGGGCGATGATAACGGCTACAGCCGAGATGGAGGCTCTCCGCTGGTTTGTTTCATTAGGGAGAGCATAATGACCCTGCAATCACAAAATACCTACCCTAATAATTATTTTCCTCCTAATGGTTCAGTTTATACTCTGCTATGGGGTTTGTCATCAGGGCCTCAACAACAGGAAGTATTAATAACAATGTTAATCATGTTAATAATAAAAATCGTGCATTTCCTTGTATTAATGCTCAAATTAATTAAATTGCAAACACCTTTTGATTGCTGAGCCTGATGTCTGTTAAAGGCATAGTTTTAGAAATATAAATACATTTATTTGCCTTTTTGCAGATGGGATTGATACCACGGTTTGCTAAAAACTGGAGACAGAGGGAAACAGCTAGCCTGGCTGTCTGAAGTTCAAGAAAATCCACATATTAGTATCCCCAAAGAGCAATATTTAACACTCTGTAAATTGCAAACCTCATGTGGAACAACTACTGCTAGCTGTTTGCGCCTCCAATGTACCATCCACTTTTGTGACAATGTTTGAAGCAGAAATAGAAAGAACCAAAGAAACTGAGCGGGCGGGCATGCTAACACATTCATCACAAGGCCTCAGAAAAACTTGATGAGATTTAAAAACTGTGGTCAAACCTCTTACTGAGACACTTCCATTTAATTTGTCATCTTTTTGAATGTAAATAAGTATTTATCTGCAGTGGAGAGACTGATATTTTTCCAGAGAATTCCAAGCTTATTTTGAAAGCTAACGTAACATGAGCTAGCCAGCTACCAAAGTTAAAGTTGCACATATCAGTGTTTTTAGAATGACAATAATTGATCAAATAAGTAGGCCCAGTGCGATAGGGATCATGAAACGTAATCACCTGGCTCTTTAAATGGCATTTTAGCATCTTTCAGCTAAACGCTTCTATAGCTTTTAGCTTTACTGTTTAGGTGCAGCGGCAGGAAGCTGCTATGCTAGCTGCTCCTTAGCGAAGCCAAATTAGCAACTAGCTAGTGAACAGCGGCTAAAGAGCAACATATCAGCGTGGTAGTGAATAGTGAACTCATTAGCTGTATAGAAAAGCAGGCATTGCTAACGTCATGCCATCCATTTGTCTCCAAGTGGCCACACTAGTAAATATGCATAATTTAAAGCGTTAATACAATTTAAACAGGCAGGTTTTTACAAAAATTCAGTTTTTGTACGGGGATGTAAATGTGTTTTTTGGGGATTGACCCTTTTTTTGAGCCTGCCTCAAGTGGACATTCAAGGTATTGCAGTTTTTTTAGCATTTCTGTGTTGACTTTGTTTTTAAATAAATGTTGCTGTGCTATTTGCCATAACAAGTTTATCCAGTTAATGAAAACAAAATCCAGCTTTAAAGACGAACTAAATATATGTCTAAAGAGCTCTGTTTCCATGGCAACAACTGATGACTAATCACACACAAGAAGGAAACTCAGCTCACAGTCTTGTATTTGCAAAGTTATAAAGAGAGCAATAAAACAAAAGAGTCGTTGGAGGCTGCAGTAACTTCCTGGAAATATACAATTGATTAATATCGTCTGCTTGTTCTCGAAGAAGCTCCTCAGCGGAGTGAATGGTTGTGATTTATCCAGAATATATAACACATACCGCAGCACTAGACAGCCTTGTGCAAACTAAATGAGCTTTGATGTTTACAAGAAGATTGCTAATACTCTATTGTTGCGCAACCAGCCTCAGGATGCACTGAGGTTCAGAGCAGAAATACACGGAGGTTGGAGCTCCAGTAAACTGTAGAAAATGCATTCCAAAGGGGCGAGCGAGGACTGAAACAGTGGCACCGGTTGTCTTACAGTGATGTTTTTGTGGAGGGTTGGTCAGTTCAAAGAACATTGAGCTGGTAGAAGTCCTTGGACGTCCTGTACTCAGAAGAGCTATTTGGATCATCAGGTTTCTGTGGGAGATGCAGCTGGGTGTCATCGGCGTAGCAGCGAAACAAAACGTTATGGATTATGAGGCCGAGTGGGAGGATGAGGAGGAGGATGAGTTGGTTATTGAGAAAGCTGAATTGGAAAGGTAGGAGTTGAGGCTTTCCAAAGCTGGATTTGGGTCGACAGAGCATAGAAATCTGGTTTTGTGTGTTCGCAGCAGCAGGGTGAAGCAGTGGGGGTGCTGCCAAGGCTTTATTGATATTTTGAGGTGAAACAGCACAGATGAAAATAGTGACTCTGGTTTCGGTTTGGAGATGCGATAACGGTATCTTGATTCTATAACTACATCATAAACACAGTGTTACACAATAATACAAAGCTACATATCTGTACACCTGCTGCGCCAGAGAAGCACAGCAGGTGTAACGTTTTTTTTCTTTGTTCGCCCGTGTTGCCGTAATGCTGTGTCAAATATTACAGTACTGACACTGAGATAATGACGACAAAATATTGCTTTGCTGCTGAAACATCTGTAATTTTCTATCACCGTGTCCCGAACAGCAGAGGTGTGTGTGTGTGTGTGTGTGTGGCAGTGATTCATGCTTCTGTGTGTGCATTCGTGGGTGTAACAAAGCTAATCCGCCGTGTGTGTCTCAGAGAAATATCCAAAAGATGCACCTGCTGCAGGATAATTCCTCCTGTGTGTGCTCATGTCCCCTTATTATCTTCATTTTCGGTCTTTGAATCGGCTTCTCATTAATTTAACAAAGACTCAGTCACTCATTCCAACACATATGCTTCTGTACATCTGATACTATAAATAACTTATGAAGCATATTTGCCCATCTGGACGTACTCATGCACCACATCTTAATGCAGCACACCTCCAAAGCTCTACCTTTATTTATTTGCTCCCTTTCTTTGAATGTGTTTGATTGTTGTGTTTACTGCTTGTATCACCTTCATTACTCTCCATCTGCCTTCTTTTTTTCTATACCTAAAGCCAGCCACAAACATTATTAAAATTTCATCTTGAACTTAGTTAATCTATTAAAAAGCAATAGCCCTGATGCTGCAAGGTGTGAGGAGAAATGTATACATGGATTAAATAATAGATACTGCTGATTGCCAGTGTGGTGAGAGAAAAATGGGCAGCTCTACCACGGAAGATTAACATAAAAGGGACATGTAAGGACCTTTGAGAAACCAGAAGACCCTTGGGTGTTAACGTGCCTCAAACGAAGTGCTCGCTGAAAGATGTTGTCAGAAAGATGTTGGGGGAGATGTTTCCAATTGCAACACCTCCCCCAACATCTCTTTGAAGATCAGTCAGGATGCGCCCAACAGTTCATTTATATTTCCCAAAACCCTACAGTCTAACAATCGTGCCCACTTCCTGCCGAGGCTGGCTTGTATGTGGAAAAAGAAGGAGGCAAGAATTAAAGTTCTCTCTCCAGCTGCTTCCATGAGTTACTGTGTGCAAATCTCATCGACTGTATATAAAGATGGATGGACACTGTGTGACATCACCTGTAGGCTTGCAGTTCTGAAGCTCAGTGTGGCAGCTCCGGACATCACTATCTTGGCACTGCCTGGCTCCTCCTAACTTCCAACTAATCCGAAAATGAGCAAAGAGGTAGAGGGTGAGTGGAGCTGAGGTGGCCTGTTCTGTGATGGCACCAACCTGTCACTCAATGGGCCCATGCCCTCAATTACCCATAACTTTAATTTAATACAATTTAAACAAGTAAATGATATATAAATTCAGCCACTGTATAGTTGTCATGAATGGGAAAATCACCTACTGAGACCTAAACTGCAGTAAACATGTTTATTTCTGCTGTGAAGGTTGCACTTTAACATGAAGGTCTATGGGAATTGACTTGCTTTTGGGGGCAGCCTCAAGTGGCCATTTGAGGAACTGCAGTTTTTGGAGCTTAATTTCTTGCCTGGTAAATCACCCTAAATGCCTGCAGGGAGAGACCGTTTGAAAACTGACCTTGATAGAAAAACATCATCAGGTCAAGGAAAGATGTGAAAGAAAATTCATGAGGGTAAAGAAAAAGGCAGCTGCAGTGCTGAGAGAACTGGCCTGCATTTACATGTAATCATGCGACAGTGAATTGCTGACAATGTTGCTGTCATAAGGAATTGTTAGATGCCAGTATTTCTTTTTCTTTCAAATTTGGAGAATTCAACCAGGTCCTGTTATGCACTTAGATATTTAGTGCTGATACAGTAGTGACTTGGCAATCACAAGGTAGCCACGCCATCAAACATACCCTTCTTTATCATCTGTTTCACTATAAATGGGACTATAATTTACACAGTGAATATCATTTTGTATTGAAGGAGACTTAAAACTAGCAATTGAGACCATAAACTCAGTAGGAAAATGTTTACTGAGGTAGCAAATCAAGTGAGAAGTCGGGTTATGTTCTCATAGACTTCTATATAATAAGACAACCAGAGGAGTCGCCCCCTGCTGGCTGTTACAAATAAAGGCAGGTTTAAGGTACTACAGCACAGGTGTCACTTTTCAGACTGGAGGTAATGTGAGCTGGGAGCAGTGACCTATCTGAAGCTACACTAGTTGCCTGGCAACCTCTCGATAGCAACAAGATTTTTATATTTCCTGCATTGGCACTGAACATTGTCATAAATATCATATATATTACTGCTGCCTTCATACTCATTAGGATGACACTGCTTGTTGATGTCTTCAGCAGCACCACAGGTACTTTTTCACAAGTAACTGTAGCCCCTAAAACGTTCTTGCTTCTACCTGCTTAAAAAAAGTTTTTTCTTCTTCACAGACATAAACTTGATCACACTAAACTCCAAATCACACTCATATATCAGGTGGCAAAATGGATCCTAACATCCACCGTCCAGCTGCTGCCAGACAGCTGAACACCAGATTTCCTATTTGCCGCGAGCTGCGCCTGTTCACTAATAACACCAGATATGAATCTAGGACATCATGTGTTCAAAACTACTTTTAAAAAAAAAGTAGAATTATCTCATGGTGTGGACTTATATAAACACTGGCACGGTGTTGACTCGATTCTTGCACTCTCAGGATTACTGACGCTCCTGCCGCGTGTTACACCGTCCAAGTCGCTGAGAAGCATCTCCAGGTATGTCGGAACACCTCGCTCCTTTCATCACGGCTGGCAAACCGGCCCTGCTATCACATAATTAAATAAGATTTATATCATCACATAGAATAATTCTGTGTGGGCTGATGGCGAATGTTGCTATAGCCAACTTTCCCCCCTTTTTGCACCGGCCCACTCACGCAGTAATTGAGAAACTGGCATAACTGAATATTCAAAAAAAAAAAAGTGGTGTGGGTGTGAAGATGTCCACGGTTGAGTGGCCAAATGCAACCCACTCAAACAGTCAATTGTGAGAGTACTTATCAATAAATTTCAATGGACATTTGTGACACAGGTATAATTGGTTTTGCATGAAGTCAGATTTACATAAATGATGAAAGATTGATGACAGACTGGTTGCACACTTTTAATCAGGTGTATTTTTAGCCCTTGTGTAGCAACAGCTTGTGAGTAATTCCCCAGCGAATGTGAGGATCATTTCTGTGCATTGTCTCTCCTTGATGTCGCATGAAACCGAAGCAAACGGCAAATGCTTTGTGTTACAGGACTCACACTCACCGGGCACGGATTGAAGCGAAGGCGTCACAGTAACTTACAGCAAAATACCAATGTAAGTTTGCAGAATAACGGCTGCTAAGAAAAGATGTCCCCC
This sequence comes from Dascyllus trimaculatus, assembly GCA_024666655.1. Classification (NCBI taxonomy): domain Eukaryota; kingdom Metazoa; phylum Chordata; class Actinopteri; family Pomacentridae; genus Dascyllus; species Dascyllus trimaculatus. Next base: position 19,196,297 of record CM045468.1, read on the forward strand.
TCCTTCCTGATTAAATTGGACTAATTTTCTAACTATAAAGCGCCTACGCCAACGCTGAACATGTCTCCAACTTACACCCAGAGAAAAAGCTCCTCACACTTCAGACTCAAACTCACCACTTGGCCTCTTCAAACTTATCCCAAACTTTTGGAATCAAGTGTGTGTGTGTGTGTGTGTGTGTGGCTTTTTTTGTGCTAGTTTTATAATTATGTCTACAAGGTGATAATCATCTAGTGGCAGAAATCCCAGATCTGGATCCCCACCAAAGGCGATTCAATTGTTGCCGAGTCCAAAGCCAATCTGTCCACCAATATCCACTGAATGGCGTTCTGAGAATACACAGCCTCCCAAGGTGGACATGAGAGCTCATTTTCCCGCTGAGATATACTATTAAAGCTGAAAACCTGTAGACATGCTTTAGATTTGAAGCTACGGTGCAACATGTGCAGGAAGGGGAGGTGAATCAGGTTGTAGCATTCATAAAACCTTATACCCACACTTACTCCCAGTATGAATTTCAAAGAGGCTGAGAACACAACTAAAGTAGTTCTTTTAAGAGTCTGACACGCCAAGAATCCACAAAATGTTTGCTTTAGTAGATTTAATCCAAACATGTTTTGCCAGCTGGAAACAAGCGGCCACATAGAGGACAGGCTGCTGATATCTTGCCTCCATTTATTTCTTACAGCCTGCTCACACACGCTGCCACACCATTTTATTGACTGTGTAGAGGTGCAGATAAATACCAAGTCGACCTAAAGCAGCGAGGTTTCTCGGCTCCGAACTGGCGACGAGGACACTCCTTAGCCGCTGCATTGATGTGTGACAAGATATCCGCCGCTGTTCGGCTGCTCACGCTGTGTGTTCAAGGTATTATGGGATGTTGTACCGACGGAGCAGAGGGCTGATGGAAGACAGTCGCAATCGCCCTCTCCTCATTAGACGCAGGGCTGACTGTGCTCATTAGGCCGGCGGCAGCGCAATGGGGATCTATTCTCCTGAGGTGACCAAAGGTGCTTACACAGACCTTCCAAGTCTCAGTAATGATGCCCCAGACCTGTCACTCTTGTCACAAGACTGACATGACCTTTTTCTGGCGCATGCACTGAAGAAAAAAAAAATCCTAATTTCACAGGATGAGGCAAGCGAGGTCCCGTTTCCCCCCTCAAATCTGACAAATCTGCCCAACTTCCGAAGCTGTTGATTCACTTTTCACAAGCGTCAACAAAGGCTATTTCCTGTGAATTTTATTGGCGATTTAAGTGATTGCGATTTGGGTTTTAATCTCAGCACAATAGCCAGACCTTGCCATTAAGACCTATGAAATAGAGGCATGCTGAGCAGCGCCGGAGCGGCTGAATAGATGTCTGGAAGCAATCTGTGAAAGATGGCTGATCAATGGCGGCCAAATGAAATGGGAGATGAAAAGATGTCTTTTAAGGCTCATGAAAAGGGAACTTGTTGGAGGGCGTTTTGTTCGGCTTTCCATTTTTAACCTCAATCATCTGAACACAGCATACATGAAAGGAGAAAACGCTAATACAGTAGCCTACTGTGGCTTTCTTCCTGTGATGTCAAGTGTCGCCAGGACTCCTTATGTGACTGCATGTAACATTTTCATATAGGACCAGTATGTTGAGTTAATACTACATGTATGTTTTACCTTTAATGCATTCTGAAAACCTATTTCATTAAGCTTTTTTTCTCATACACAGATGAATATGCTGACGCAGTGTGCTGTAAAGCGCAATGGAAGTACATCTTTATTATCATAAAATATGGATGAGATTACATCAGTCCTAAACTGCATTAAGTACAGATGCCATGTAAAACAATGTGGTCAGATCCAGTCCTCACAGGGGCCTTTTCAAACAAAGCCTGATTGTAATGGACCACATGAAGCGCCAATTTAGCCTCACACAAGCTCCAACATACAAATGAGAGCGAACCACAGCCAAGACATACATTAATCCTGGCCAGATTGGGGACTGTATGAATTATGCTAAGAACGTTATCTGTTATTTCCCCTGATCTCCTGCTGGGTGAATTGATTGCGTTTTTGGTCTTAATCCGCAGCATGCCATGCATCTTGGGAGACAACCAGGGAGCCATCTTGAATAAATAGAATTTGGACTTGACAAAAGCCATCTCCAGCTGAGCAATGAGAAAGCATCCTTTTACCAGTGCACATCCCCTACTACGCCGAATGACATTTGAAAATAGCCTGCCGAGGTTTACATGGAATTGTTGTATCGATTTTCTGTTACTCGCTTCAGCTGCAATATCATCTGTGTATATGACACTCATCAGGATGGATAAGCCCATTTTGGAAAACGCCTTCTGTTGCTGGTTGTTGGTCCTCAAGAATCATCACTGTGCAACCAGAGAGGGTGTTTTAATGAGATTAATTAGATCGCTTATGAGTGATGGTCCTCCACCAATTACCTGGGCTATAATACCGTTTTCCTCCACCCAGGGTGTCGCGCTCCGCCGAGCGGTGCCAGCGTTCTGCAAGCAAGGGGCTGCAGCAGGAAATGATTAATCATCTCATCACCATCCCAAGAGATAAAATGACAATAAAGACAAAAGCCTCTCATCGGCTGTGGCTGTTTAAAGCCAAGAATTGCTTCCTAAACGTCGACTCCAGAGTTCAATTAGACGATATGGGTGTAGCCTTTTAGAATACAAGCTTTGTCGATGTTGTAACACAGCACTGCAGAGGTCTGACTGGAGGTTCATTCCGTTGTTATAATGAGGTTCTGCGGTTCACATTCCACCAAATGACGGAATATCAGAGGTGCTTTGGCATGACAGAGACAGTGCCGTGGCTGTTTTTCATTCCTGAAGGAGAGCAGCGGGGTTCGGCCTCCCTCGCGTCTATTTCCTTTTCCTCGCTGAAGGGCAGGGAGGGTCACAGACACAGAGGGATCACAGCGGAGAGTATGGCAGCCAGGAATCAAACCACAGCAGGATTCAGCCACGGATTGGAGAGCCGGCGGCTGCACGCAGCGCGCTGTGCAGGCTTTTATTGGCCCTTCTCCATCACACCTGTCACACAAGATTGGGTTTGTAGAAGCGCTTCCTTCAGCTGAAAAGGCCAAAGTAGATTATGGGGGCAGGCGAGGTTGAAATGGAATAACCAATGGAATGGGGCCAAAATATAACGCCTTGCTGTCTGAATGCAAATCATGATTGAATTATGAATGATTTGTACAGTTTACTGTAAAGTCTCGCCTGGTTAGAACAGCAGCTTTCAAACAATTGAATGTCACAGACCCCTGAAAAGACACATTCTGTCACCTCAACCTGTGGGGAGATGATACTGAGAATAAACCCGAAAATTACAATAATCCTTCTTACACCTAATGTAATATCTGTAATTGAGGTAGTTCCAGTGGAATTGAGTTACAGTGATATTAATCTATTTCTCAATTTGCTGTGGACCCCCAGGAGCCCCACCCAGGCCCCTGGAGGTCCTCTGACCCACATTGAGAAACACTTGCAACTCTGGTGTTACCATGCGGAGGAAATGTGTTGCTTTCCTAAGCTTTCTTTCTTCTCTTTGGTGATGTGATGATCGATGCCAACAGTGTGTTAGTCCACATCTCAGTCATTGTCTTTAACAGCTGGGCACTGCAGGTTTTAGCCAACATGGCACAAACAGGAGCTAATACTGTAGTTCTTTGGGAACTGAACTGAAACTAATGCATACGTAAATTAATTTTTTTGACCTTCCTCTTCCTGTAAACCATCTCATCCTGAAACGGTAAATGGTCTGCACTTATATGGTGCCTTTCTACCTTAGTGGTACTCAAGGTGCTTTACAGTGTTTCTTATTCACCCATCCACACACACATTCACACACCAAAGGCGACAGAGCTTCCATGAAAGGTGCCTGCCTGGCATGAGGAGGGTCCAGGAACCGAACCGCCAACCTTGGAATCAGTGGACAACCTGCTCTACAGCCATAGTGGTGGCTAGCAGAGTGATATCTCATGTTTGCATGTTCATCAGCAAAATGTTCATTATCATGTCTAAAAAGTGTAAAAAAAAAAAAAAAAAAGGTTATTTGTTTTTCCCAAATTCTCCTCTTCCTGACAACTGATGATGACAATAAGCTACCTGTGAGCATCTCTGTTAGCGCAACTTTGCTCAGAAAATTCACAAAACTCCTTCACACATTATTTTCAATCAAATTCTTTGGTTCTTTAGTGTTTAACTTCATTTTAGTTTAGACAAATTGTGACTTAATCAGTGCATCATTCAACTGAAATCACTGCAGTTTCCCTTGCATTTTATATGTGCAGGTCTGTATAATCTATTTATTCTGAAATGCATCTATTCAACACATTTTTTTAAATCATAGTCACAGAACAAAATTATAGGTTTGTTTGATTGTAACAGCTCAGACCGTCAGTAGTGTTTTAAATCTTGTGCTTACATAAGAGTAACAATACCTCTGTGGAGAACTGCTCCTGTGTTTTAGTTTATAGTTAGCAAAATAGCATGTTAGTGGATTACAATTACTGAAGCATTAATGTGTTTATCGCTTTTGTAATTTAACTACTTTATATAGGTTATCAGCTCAAAGGTAGCTTGTGAATTTCTTATCAGAATCAATAGCACTTTATTTTAAACTGTAATAATAAAAATAACATAATTTATTTGCTATTTATATTTGCACAAATTCGGTAAAGTGACTCAGAATTGTACAAATGTGTGATCAACCAGTCAGTCAGCAGTGACAACCTGCTAGCTGATTAGCTAGCAGTGTTTGCCATCAGTCTCTTGCAGCTATTTTCACTTGGAAACCTTCCAACATTATATTGCAGAAGCTAAAGGCGCCCCAGACGTGTTTTTAATGAATAGTTTTTGGACACCAGTATTTGGAGCTCAGTGGCACAGAGGAGTGATATTACAGGGTTTGGAAACAACCTGAAGGAAGGATCCATTCATTGTTGATTTTTTGGAAAAATGCAGACCATCACCAAAATTCATCGTACTGCTTTTTTGTTCAGGTTCGCTGCCGTGGTGTTTCTTCAGATGGTGCTGTTTTTCTAGTCTCTTCCGACTGTCTTTTCTTTGTCACTATACTGTAACTCCCTAATTATATGTGATTATTTCCACCAGTTATCTGCCCAGCTAATTTTGGCCATGCAACACTCCCTGTGTGCTGTGTTGCTATGTAACCTGTAGGAACATCTCTGCCGCAGCGGCACCGAGGCAAAGATGTTGATTTCACTTGATGGAAAAAAAAGTGAGTTGAGTTTGGCTCTAATGCTGACTTTAAAAAAAGGAAGTGGGGGGTATGTTAGGTGGAGAGCAAACATGCAAACCTCGGCGGCTGTCCGTCGGTGTTTGAGTCCATCTTTATTACTGTCATCACCTGCGGAGGTAATGTTTTTCCTCTGGGCTGATAGGTTGTCCAACGCAAACAGTGTCACGCGGCTGCAGTGCTGCTCTTTACCCAGCAGCCCCTGTGGGAAGAACGCGAGACGTCTTCATCTGGGCGCTGCCTCATTATGGCTTCGTCTGACAAACACACTTCCTCTCTCTTCCAATAGACACTTTTCCCACTGCCAAACACACACATTTGATCGGCGCGACACACACTCAGCGACACTTTCCCACTACTTTTCTTCCTCGCTCACTTTCTCTCTGCTGCACACACACTTGCACACACACCTTTTGGGTGTAATAAAACAGCAGATCAGAGTCATTGGCTGCTGACAGGGACTGACACTGAAACCTGCTGTTGTTGGAAGGCTGCCTGGGAGATGTTCATTACTCACAAAGCTTGTCGGTTTGGACAGGAGAGGAACAACGGCCTTATTAAGTGGAGACCTGGAGCAGCCGTAGGGGAAATACACACACACCCACGCGTTCACCCACATGGGCTCCGAGAAAGTTTGAAGCTGTGGCTTCTGCCGACGGCTCTGATAGGCTGCGAGAAGTTGGGGCTGCCAGAAAAATTTTAAACTTTCCGGGGATGACGGAATTTGCTGAGTTAGGAGTTTGACACGGCTGACAGACAGACAAATCGTGACATGACGACTCGTGCGACGTCGACGATGGAGCCTCAGAGCCGAGAGGCGAAGTGAAACCCTGCTGTGGAGGAATGTGACGGCCTCATTTTCACAGGAGCCTGCTGATATTGATTGGAGTTTCTAATGTCTGTCTGGCTCATTGTATAACTCTCACAAGACAAGATTCAATATTCCCGACATGGCTGAACCTGGAGCCTTGTTTCCATAGTAACTCTGCTCTCCGTCTCTCTAAACATAGCCCTCCTGACTGACTTTAGCTCTGCTCAGATCATCAAGCACAGCTGAAGAGGAGGTAGATGCGTGAACATGGACAATAATGTTCCTGACTTGAGGCGATGAAACGATTTGCTGGCTTGTCAGAACAAGCAACGTCTTGGTGTGCTTACAGTCCAAACTGTGGTTAAAGCAGCAGAGGAACAGGAGAAGACAACAAGAAACAAGATGGAAATGGTATTTATTTCACTGGGAAACGTTCATCCATCCCTCCAAAGAGAGGCGACACTTGTTGAGAGCACCAATGAGGACACCTGGTTGTGTTTTCTGCTGTGGAGTTTTAATCACAAAGCCCCCAATTCATCTCTCACCTGCTACTTTTCACCAAGTTCGCAAAATCTTAAAATAGCAGCATCTCTCTAAACAACCTGCTCCATTTCAGCCTCGAGCAAAAAGGGGGCCGTCATAAATCAAAACTAGCGCACTTGTGACGGTTCGGGGACGAGAGGGGAGTTGGCTGAATTTGCATTTGATGCAGTCTTCAGTGTTTTTCAGGTAAATCTGCACCATTTCACCTTCCTGTGTAATCTGGTCCAGCAGGACGCCGATGATATCATGAGAAAGTGAGGCAGAATATGTAAAGCAGTGAAAGGAAAAATCTGTCAGGGCATTTCTAATACTTAACTGTGAGTTTCCTCATTGAAAAAAAACGACGCATCTTTGTCCAAAGTGAATCAACAGCTCCTTACTAAACCTTTCTGTCTTTTCATTTCCTGATGAAGAACCTGCTGATGTCTGACGCAACCTTGGAAGCTGCAGCACTCTTCCTCATCTGGCTCCGCTCTTTGGCTTGCTGAGCCGTCCTCTGTGGAGAAAAATGGAACATGATGTAAGAGGTTAAATCTGCAGTCGGCGCTGAAGAGAAAAGTGAGATCAATATATTGAGCATCTCTAGATTAAAGTGTCTGTGCGGTGGCATAAACAGCGAGAGGATCCCCTTATCAGAACGTGCAGGTCTCCACATCAGTTTATATACGTCAACGTATGAAGCGTTTCCTTCCAAACTGACACCCACTCTGACTAAAACGCTTTCTGGCGTGAAAGCAAAGCACATTTTAGGTTACAATGAGAGCTGTGTTTCATGTTCAAACCTCTGCACTGGAATCAGCTCTGTTTTTAAGAAGCGAATTGTCTGTAATTATGAAATATTGACTGAAGAAGCTCAAGAAGGAAAATGTTCCCAAGACAGATATATAGCCTTTTCCAACAAATGCTATATATCAATGTGTCATACAGCCACATCATGTGATGTTATTAAAGGCAATATATAGCTATGTGTGGGATGGGCTGACTTTTGATCAATGTGTTTGACCATGTATCACATTACTGCCACCATATATGATCCTCAGCATGAGTGATGAGACTTTCTTTTATACGAGGATAAAGGAGAGATCCAGCCACTGTGCACCTTAAATGTTAGACAAATTGCTTTTGCCCCTTAAGCCCTTTGGCTTTAAAAGCTGGTGTTGCGGTTGTTATGGGTGCAGCCAAGCAGAGTGTTCACATACGGCTTTGTGGCAGACTGTGCAGAGCGTCTGCAGGTTGTCCAGAGAGCACTGTCCTCCTCCGCTGTACACCGGCCGGATGTGGTCGACCTGCCAGAAATCCCCTTCGACCGGAGCTCGGATCATCTCATTCAGCTAGAAACACACACAGAATGCAATAGTGAGCGTCTCAGTACAGCGACTAGCCTCGGATGTTCTCTCACACTGCTCTACATTGCCAAAAACAAGCTGTGATTGCACTGCCCTCCCAAACCATCCATCTATGCTAAAGTTAATTTTTTCAACTGAAGTGATGTCTTCAGTAAAGCTCAGCCTGCTCCGAGTACTACAGCGGCAGGAATTTACCAGAACAAATCATTCATATAAAACAAATCTGTGCACTGCGGGGACACTTCTGCAATGTGCCTCACAATAAGAGAAGCTAGAAACACTCTCACATCACAGTAAAGCACATAAATGGCAGCAAATAATGAAAGCAAACTGCAGAAAAGTGCCTCTAATGAAGGTTTAAAATGCTGAGATTAATGTAAGCCTGTGTGACTGTGAGGATTAGACCACTTGATGAAAACAATATTTCCAGCAAATCAGTGACAGTGAACTCTGACCCTCCATTATCCGTCTCCATTTGATGCCTCAGGTACCGCCACATAAATCACCCACATGCTTTTGGCCTACATAATGGGCAGCTGTAAGGGAAACTTAATCAGTGAGCACTTGCAAGTCTGCCTGACGAGGAACACAGAAATTGGGTTAAAAATACCACAGGGAATAGCTCACTACAGGAGGATGCATACTTCTACATTCCTCAACTTTTTGGAACTTTTTTTGGGCTTATTACATATTTCAGACACAGTTCAGTAGTGTATTTAGAGAGTTTAGAGTTTTCTCCCTGTTAAATGAAAACTTAGGTAAAGAGCAACTTGCAGGTTGGATTTTCATTAAATCTAACCTTAACATTTATTGAAAATGATTGAAAAGTTAATGCCTGATTTTATAGGTTTTACGAGACATAAAGTCATAAATTCAGATGAAAAAGTCAGCATTTTGAGCAGGGAGCTTTTTTTTCACAACACATTGGCACTCCGTGCAGTAAAAGCTGGTCGTGAGTGGCTGTAATTCATAAAGTTCATCTTTTTTGTGCTAATTACTTTCACAGTTTCTCCTCAAGTTGCACAAACTCCAGCCTATACAAATCTCACTGAGGTTGCTAACATGCAACTCTCCTTCAGTTTATGAGTACAACTGAACACTTTATATTAAAGCACACATATTTCCCATTACCATACATACTCGTAATAATAATAATAATAATAATGCATTGGTCTTATATAGCGCTTTTCTAGACACTCAAAGATGCTTTACATTGCATTATTCATTCACTCCATACTCCATGGTGGTAAGCTACATATGTAACCACAGCTGCCCTGGGGCAGACTGACGGAGGCCAGGCTGCCAGTCTGCTCCATCGGCCCCTCCGACCACCACCAACCACTCACTCTCACACTGCATTCACCCAGGCTTCCTGGTGTTCCCTCACGGTCTCCCATCCAGGTACTGACCAGGCCCAACTTCACTTAGCTTCCAAGATCTGACAGGATCGGGCATCCACAAGGTGGTATGGCCAATACCAAATAGTGTACTGACCCTTTATTTGTCATGATAAAGCACAAATTAATGCCTTATTCTGCATGATCAGAACAGACAACTAGCCCACTGACATGGGAGCAAGCTGTCAATCACAAGGTAGCCCCACCCTAAAACATACCCTCCTTTATCTTCTATTTTCCTCTAAATGGGACCATCACTTTGAAAATGAACACCATGTTGTACTGAAGGAGTCCTGAAACTAGTAATTGAGACCATCAACTTATTAGGGAAATATTTACTGAGGTAACAGATCATGTGAGAAAGAGGCGCATTTTCTCACAGACCTCTATACAATCTGACAGAGAGGTCGCCCTACTGTCTGTTATTAAGAAGCTTTAAGGTACTTTCATATTTACTTCAGTTCTCATCGTTTATATACAGTCTGTGCTGTCAGTAAGCATTAATTAGCAGGTTAATGGCCTAGTAGCTGTAGAATCTGGTCATGCAGAATCGGGCATTAATAAGTGCTTTATCATGATTAATAAAAGGCCAAAATGCTACTAATATGCATGCTAATCTAGTTGATGGGCAACATGCAATTTGTATGATTTGTACACTGGGGGCATCTCTGTAGCATCACAATACTTCATTCATAATGGTATGATCTGACACATTTGACCTTTATCACAAAATTGTAGCTCCTTCAATGTGGATATTGCACTTTCCCATACTGTGATTTTGACAGCATTTTAAATAACTGTTCACTCCTAGGATGCACCAGATAATTATTTTCATGACTGATGAATGTCTGTTTTTTATGTATTCATATGGCTCAACCAATTAGACCTCAATTCCAGGGTCCTAAGTAAAGAATACAAATAGCCTGTTTGTTGAACCATCAGTCTGAAACCCAAATACATTCAATTTACAGTGATATAAAACAAAGGAAATGGTAAATATTCATATTTGAGGGGACAAAACAGATGAAACGAATCTGCACCAGATACAGAGGGAGACGGAGCTGAAGGGAAGCTGAGGAGTTGGATTTTAAAGATGCCACAGAAATGACTGATGGAGCTAATGAGCAACTACATGAACCTTTCCTTGGACCTGGATTGTTCCTCTGCATCCCTACAGCAGCAGATTTACTGAGGTCCACTGGAGCAGAGAGCTGAGCTGAAACTGAACCATTAAGGAGCTGTTTGCTGGCACTGGCAGCGTGCATCTCAGCTTTCTTTTATTTTAAGACTATGAAAAGAGAAAGGAAAGAGGGGGAGACAAAAAGACAGAGGGAGAAGAAAGAAAGGAGCACAGACAAAACGAGAGAACAGAGCGCAAGCAAGCAGAAGAGCCAAAGATGATTGAGAGAATTAGGAATAGAGAAAGAGAAGCCTGGTGGGAAGAGTTCAGGGCCAAAAATCTATTTCTCTGCTTTGAGAGCTACTCTGCCGACATTAAGGCAGCGAGCTGGAATTGATCCCAACAGATTTAAAGAACAGGCCTCCTCACAGGGGCAGAGTTCAAATCTCACACACACTCGCTCTCACACATTTCAGTCAATTGAACCTGCTTTTGTGCCAAAACCATGTACCTTCCTGCACCAGACCCCAGTACAGCACACACACACCAGCACAGTGCTCACAGGCACCTAAAGGCCTTAACACAGACTGCAAATCCACACACACCAAAATACCTTAACACACACGGCAAAATTCTGTTATACACAACAAAAGAGACCTGAAGGTACACACAAAGGCCCCTATACACACACACCTGGGAACACACACACACCAGAACCCCCAGTACGAACCAAAGAATGAGCCTATAATCTTGAGGCTTCTCCACCACTGCGGCGTCTTATCATGTGGCTGAGTTTGTTTCCTCTAAAGCTCGGTGCATCGATCGGCGCTGATGCTGCTGCCGGCGGCACTGGGAAGGTGGGGGGGTGAGTGTGAGTGTTTGTGTGTGTAGAGGAGGGGGGGTTGGCTTTACAGGATAACAGCCAACCAAATCAAACAGGCTTACTGGTCGAGGCCTGGCACTGGGAAAAAAAAATCAATGGGCCCAGCAATCCATTTACTGGGAGCTGGCCCCTTGGAGTGCAGATCAACCTGTGTGTGTTTGTGTATGTGTGTGTGGGTGGGTGTGTGTGCATATATGCGTAGGAGGGTGGGATGGAGAGCACAGGGCATTTTATTTTTGCACTTACACAAACACAAAGACAAAAATGGACTTCCTTGCTGGTTATTTAGCTCACAACCGGAGACTGATGGCAGCTAATGTTCATTTTGTTCATTTTCATGACTGTTAGTCTAATAAAGTTGCTACAAACTCAGAACGCAGTGGAGATAACAACAACCTGGTTTCACCTGAATTCTCATGGGCTATACATGGGCAGTCGCCCGGCATCTGTACATTGAGCAAGTGCACCCACCTACCCTGACAGCGTAGCAGAGACAGAGAGGTGCCACTAAAAGAATAGAAATCTATGGGAGAACTCCATAACGTAACCTAAAATGTTTTGAAACCTTATTTTGGGGAAAAGTCACCAAACTTTTTAAACGGTTGTTATCAGATTTGACTGGTGGCTCTTTTACGTGTGTTTTTGCATCCCAGTGAACACTGAAATTGCAGTTATAGCTTTCTTTCCCATCATTTAGATAGGAGCTTGGTCTTGTTTGCCCAAAATGAATGGCCCGGGAGCTTTACCTAGATGTCTGCTGAGTGGCCAGACTTGCCTGTAAGACCTTAACACGAAATTTGAACTGCATGTGGACGTCTGCAGACTAGTGGAGAATATGAAAGTTGTGTCATGTGGACCATAGTGGACCCTTGATAACTTGGTTTTCGTAACACTGGTCTTATACTATTTTAGTATAATCTGTGAGGAGGACTTGTTCCATCCATGCCCAGTGGAGCAGCAGCTATGTATTTCAGCGAATGCTCAGTTAGTGCTCTTGTAGTGTAGTGGCTGTGCAGAAACAAAAAAAATGGAGTGTAAGCAGACACTTTCACAGAGCCTAACATACATCCTCTGATGACAAAACTTCCGTTACTTGGACCCTAGTGTGCCCTCCTGCAAATGCAGATGTGGAAAGTATGACGCTACCCTAATGGTATTAGTCCACAGGGGTGACTTTAGTGTGTGACTCGGCAGTGCCACGACAGATGATTGACGTGGCTTATCAAGAAACTTCTCCTTGTGTTACTGCAACAGTTCAGCCAAATTTGTTTCTGAAAACATCTGAGACACCAAATAAGCAGTATAGCTGGTGAATCTGTCCTCATATTGGATCAACAATGGCAAGCTTAAGTTTTTCTCTCTTCCGGAGGCACTGAATCGTGCTCGATGTCCCTGATTTGCATAAAGAGGCCTAGACCTCAATTTTATGCAAATGAGTGGCAGCCAACATGATGACCCGTCCCTCAAAAGGCACTGTGGTGTTCCTGTAGTACACTGCAAGGCTGCCGACATAGACAGAGAATGGAAAGCATGAAAATGACAGATCCTGTAGAAAAGCACCATAATATAGTAAATCCACTAAACGTTTGCACATTGTTGTGTTCAAACTCACTCCCTTGTTCGCCCACCCACTACTCCCTATAATACAGACACTTTTAGAAAATGTATCATAAGGTTTAGTTGAGCCATGCCAGCATGCTAACCTAAGGGTGTAAATATTGCATGCTAAATGTTAGCAAGTGAACACTGTTGTTGGGAGAAAGATGGTTGGTGTTAACCTCAAGGCTCCACTATGCTGCTGCTCACATGGCTGTAGAATTACTCCCTACTCACTATACGCTATTGGGCATGTTACTGACTGTTTTTTGTTTTATTTGAGTGTCAGAGCCCTTTAAGTGTGCCAGTTATAGACTATTAAGCCTTATAGGGATGTTTTGATCTAGGCAATTCTTAACTGATCATCCAGTTAAGTCATCAGTTTGTATAACTTTCTTAATGAATGCAGCAGGAGCAACTATTACTGACTTGAAGTATATATTTAGCATATTCCGCGCATGTCCCATATTGATGTCACTGTTTCAAGGCACAGATACATGATATACCTCCAAATTCAGCTGTTATACACTACTTAATTTAACATGTAGGCTGGCCAGATGCTATTAAACGTACCGGAAGACTTTGTCATGGTGCCCCTTTACTATCTAAATCCCATACTGCTCTTGGCTTGCAAACATGGAACTGCCCATCACCTCTGTTTGCTACAGTATTAAACAGTACGTTTAATAGGTTCCACCTGGTTAATCTACAATACTTAAAGTGTGTATTGTCTCAGAAAATGGTATTGGGTATTAGAACTAACAGTGTTGTGGACATGGTATTTCTTTCATTTTCTTTATCCTCTCATCCTTTACATTTCACATGAACACAATTCACCTGTTTTTACAGCTTGGCCACCAACTTTAATGTTTGTCCTGCAACTGCTGTTAAGGATGATTTGGTCACTGTGATTGCTTATTATTAGCAGCCTGGTAGATTAACACTGACAAAGTTTACTTCCTGCTTTGTTGAACTTCCTCAGAGAAAGAGAGCACATGAGCCAGCTCAGCTGAAGGTGCAGCCTGTTAAACCCTATCCAAACAGCTACAGTTGTTTTCCCCAGACTTTTTCACTCCAGAAATAAAAGATGTTTTTAAATCTGTCTAGTAAAACAAAGCTCTGCTCTAGTGTCTGACCTCTTTGAGTGACAGCTGGGCGAGCCAAGTGTTCTCCAGCATCTCCTTGCGCTGGGAGGGCGGGGCGTCGCGGACCTTCAGGAACAGGTCATGGGCTTGGAGGCCACAGTGCTGACAGATGCCCTGCTCCGCCTCCAGCACTCGGGAGCGCATGTACGTCTGGCTGGAGCGCAACTGAAACTCTTCCTGGCACCTAAGGGTGGGATGACACGGAAACATCTGGACTGGAATTGTTTTTACTTTAATACACAGAGGAGAGTCATCCTTTCTTTTAACTGCAGTTATGATTCTGCCTACAGGAGCAAAGGCGTCATATGTAGACAACAACATGTTAAAATTTGATAACATCCAGACAGATTGATTTAAAGGGGTGAATGTAGCTCTTAAAAACCACTTGAGGAAATTGAATTTCTGCCTTGAATAAGTAGCATGATGAGAGGGAAGCAACTCAAAATGTCGCTGACAGTCCTGTGAGTGTTAAGGAAAGGTGCACCAAGGACACAAAGACGTGGCAGATCTTTTTATTTTTGCATTGAATGAAAAATATTCTTGACATTGGTGCCAAAGTGCAGATATTTTGAATTAAGGGTCAAATTTATAATAACTTAAACAACTGTAACAGGATAGATTTGGAAATGGACCATTAGAACTAATTTGGGAGCACCGTCTTCAGCAAACCAGACCCTGTCTACAAGGAAAGTACAGAAACAAGGTGAACTCAAGACAGTCTTTGGAGTTTGCTCTACAAACTCTGAATGTAATTGAATGAATTTTTATGTGCCAAGTGGGTGATTTTTGGCATGGAGTAGTGGGAAGTTTAAAAAACCACAAACTACTTGAATGTTAATTTTAAACTCATGTCTTAGATTAACATCTGAGGAAAGACAGCGCTGATCCAGTAAACCACACCTATCTGGTGCACCAAGGTTTTAAATGCATCCACACATCTGCTCTTTAACTTTCTGTGCAACTCTCAGCTTGCTCCAAAGCTGACATGTCCAATTTATCCCTCAGAGTTCTCTTAGCTGCAGGTGCTGCTGTACCTGTGGCTGCAGAATCGAGTATCCCACGCCCCGCCCGTGGTAGGGCAGGCCTGCTGGCAGGACAGACACAGAGGGACACCCTGACTGTCCACAGCCTGCAGGAAGCCCGACTCTGATGACGGCTGCTCATCCACTGTCTTACAGGACTGCTTGTCCTGCCTGCAGAGAGAGACAGAGGAAGAAATCGATAGCATTAACTGAAGAGTGAAGAGGTGGCTGATCACAGTAAGTTCAGACCAAAGAGACAACATTGTTTAAAAGACAGCAAACCAATGTTTGGTGAGTCTGTCACCCTGCTTGCTAAAATCTCACATGGCAAGTGGAAGCTAAACCATCTGGGATAGTTCTTGGGTAAACTCTCAACAGTAAGCCAATCTATCTGCATGTATGGTGTTGTATGTTGTCGCACATGAAGTGTAATTTATGCTCATTTCTATAAAACCATAGGATACATTGATGAGGCAGTGCAGCGTATTTACACATGAGGTTGAGCTTACTGGTAAGATACAGTGCAGTCTGTGAAAACAGTTCAAGCTCTTGTGTGGCGCTAGAAGACCTTTTTTAGATCTATGATGCTGTAAGTTGTTTTTCCTATAACCGTGAAGTGAACTAGGAGCAAACTTTTGACAGGTCGCAAAAACTAAAATGTGAATTAGCTTCTTTCCATTAACTGCTTTAGGGTGAATAAACTCAGAAGGAAAGGTGTTTCCATCCCCTATGAAGAGCATTCATTTAAAAAAAATAGTAAAAAAAACACCTGAAACAAATGTAAAAGGTGTTTTTGTCAAATTGAGGGTGTTTTTTTTTTTAAATTTTGCTTCCATTCATCAAATAAGCATAATAACATGCTATATAAACAGGGCTGCAGGGATCATCACTGTTATCTTGAACTGGGCTTAGACTTAGGCTTAGTTTCTGGATGGGAAAAGTAGGATCCAGTGTTTTTGGAGGATGTTGTTAAATGTTGAACCTTAAAGTTACAATTCACAGCAGTGTCAAATAAGGATTAAATTATAATGGTACTCATTGAATAGTTGTCAGCTAGTAAATTATTTGACTGTTCTGATAGCCGATTAATCAGTGTGAGTACATTTTTAAAGGAAAACGGTCCACATTCTCTGATTCCACCATCTGCAGTCTGGTTTCTCTCCTCCTTTATTACAGTAAACTAACTATCTTTGAGGACAACCTTGGGCTTTGGGAAACACTGATCAATATTTTTCACCATTTTACAGCCCCAACAACTAATTGATTCATCCAGAAAATAATCAACAGCCCCCCCCTACTTTATGGGAGCTCCACAATAAATTGCTGCATTCCCCTTTCAAACAGACAAACCGAGTAGCAGGGCGGTACCAGTGGTGAGACGCATTGATGGAATTATAGTGCAGCTGATACTTACATCCCTCCCTAACTGATCAAGACAAGTAAACATGAAGGAGGTGTTTAGTTTGCAGTGACAGCAAACAGCAGAAAATAGTTTAAAAGGAATCAATAGATGACATCTACATTTTACACGGCACTTCTTCAGCAAAAAGACTGTTTGTAATGCTAACATGGCTCTAAATATGATGGATGTGAACTTAATAAAGAAAAGTCATGTTAAATAGATTGACAGAATGAAATAATGCAGCGATCAGAATGATTCTACAAGCTAAATGAAATGCTTTTAATGCCACTGGAAGTTTAGCCATGTAGGCAATCTAGTTTTTATGTGCTTTCATTCATGCTACACAGCTGCTGCGGCTTTTCAGTCCTTTGTGCGCGAAACTCAAAGAGGAGCTACCTTGACCCGCGTGAATAACATCAATCTCTGAGCTCTATTTAAATAAAACGAAGTAACGCTCAGTTCTTCCAGCATCAGCGGAACAGCAAACACAATTCAATATAAATATTCGTCCAGTAAAAATAAATGTGTGTGTGCTTCTGCAGATGCACAGTTAAGAGACATATGGCTGCTGAGTGTGAAATGCAGCGCTTACATACATAATGGTGATGTATCTGCGGAACACTTCAGCTATGTGTATGTGCATGCTTGTCCTTTTTGGCAGCGGAGGGTGGGTCTGGGCATTTGCCATGTTGTCCCAGCAGGGTGCTAGAGCCACGGTGGAGGGGACAGATGGACTAAATTCTCTTTCCCCACGGTTTACAATTCAGAGAGACAGCGAGAGGAACAAAGAGCCAGGGAGACAGAGCACTACAGAGGGAAATTTAATCATTGAAATGGAGAAGAAAACCTTCTCAAAAAGGAACCTTGCTGCTTCAAAGTTGAGAAGATACCAAAAATTGCAAGTACCCAGAGACAAATGCTGTGCCAGCAAAGTCTTGTGCATGAAAGCGAGACAGAAATAGACGTTTTACTGGTGCCCAAACTGAGAATGGTGAGAAAATGGTGCTTCGGAAACTTAACCCAGAATTACACTGAGTTCCAGTGACTGTAAGTGTTAAATGCATTCACCAGAAAAACGCAGTCAAATCAAAATCACATTTAAAAATCCACTTTAGTGAATAATGTGATTTAAAATTACAGCCATTAATATATATACACTTTACATTTAGCTTCAAAGTCATTTAAATTCATGCATGTGCAGAGCAAATGAGCATGTTGGCAGCTCGACATCGCAGCATGAGGTAACTCTCTGAAAAATCAGACTTCAAACCCCAGAAATCACGCAACATGCCTTCAGCAAACGGCACACAGCCTGCTAATGTTTACCACCTCGGCTCATCTCTGATGCTTTATACCAAAAGAAACCAAACGCATGAGAGAGGAAGGAGATCTGACGCTGGTGAGTCCAGCTGTCAATCGACGGAGTGCTTGCTCACTGTTGATCCAAACGCAGATTCTGTCTTTTCAATTTTAATTTGTTGCTTCCTTTACCGGGGAGGTGGATCTGAGTTTTTTAATATTAGCAACATTATAGCAAACACCAGTGATTTATGCCCCATGGCAGCCTGCTGTTTCACCCCATCACCAGAGGAAGGTAATACATCTCAGTACTTTTGCTACTGACTGAAATCTGTACAGCCAAGCGTTAGTTTCCTGATTTTTATCACACTTGTGCCTGTTTTAAAGAAAGATCTTAGACAGCTGCTTGTGTTCAGACGACACTTGACAACTTTCTTTATCGCTTTTGCAGCAGCTTTAAGAAAAAGACTAAACTACATCGCTGAAAACAAGATATTGTACTCTGGGAACCCTGACCCCAGTATCAGCACAAGCAAGGATCCTATTTTCATCCATCCACTACCTGCATGTCACAAAAACTGCACATTTTGGAAGGTTTTTAGGAAATATTTTTCTTTATATGTAAAAAAATATAGCTTTCGAGGTGTGTTCAGGCAGGTAGCGGTATCCCCGATCCAGTCATCATGCTAAGCTCAGCTAAGACTTCCTCAGCATCGCTTTATAGTCAACACATGAGAGTCACATCTCACAGAGAGAACTGTTGGTTGGATAAGCTCAGAAATAAGCCTCAGCAGTTTGTTTAATTAGGTCACTGAGGTGTTTCCTGGTTTGGGTGTTACAAAGCAGATGATTGGCTATTTGGGGGAAGGAGCAACAATTGGCCTTATAGAATTTTCCCACAGTTTCTATTCAGGATTCTTTAAGTGGTGACTCTCTCCTTTACAACGACCACAATGATGAAATTATCTTTACATGTTGTTTCTGTAATAGCTAACATGCTAGCTACACAGCATTAGGTACATTCCACTGCAGGAAGTTAAGGTAGGCACAAGATGGCACTAACATAAATAGGCACAGCCCCCTTATCGCCCCTTTCAGCTGTCCTGTTTCCTTCTTTTTGTTTCTGTAACCACGACAACGTAATAATTTTGCAACAGACAGTAGGTACTATTCAACATTTAACTTAATGTAAAAATTTATAACATTCATTAAACTTTTTATAAAAAATACGATGGCCTTTTTAAATAAGCTTTTCTAATTCCTCAAGCAGCACAAGTCTGTACTGTGCAAAAGCACCTTCAATGAGCGTCAAGCAGACATTTTGCATGGAACACAAGCTCCTGCGTATATATATGTGTGTGTGTGTGTGTGTGTGTGTGTGAGTGTGTATTGGCTGCAGGTTTCCATAGTGATGCCTCCTGGGGTGAGCTGGCCGTCGCATCTCACCCAGTAGATTGTATTATGGTCTATATTTACTGTACTAACACACTCAGCGGGCCTTTGTGCCTCTCCCACAAGGCACATACAGATCTCCATGGAGACAGCTGAGGGAAAGAAAATACTCTGAAAACCCAAAGAGGAAATCACAGGATGAGACGAGCCATGTACAAAGTATGAAACCTCGTTTATAAAAACCACAAACAAGACTGGATCTGTGGACCGTGAAGGCACAGTAGCAAATGTATAGCTAACAGATAGAACGGAATTTCAACTGTAAGATTTTATATGCATTAGTTGTGTAAAGCTTTGAGTCTATAAGATTCTATTTAGGGCTGTAAAGACCTGAGGACAGCTCGACCTCTCCTGCCCTGAACACCCACCCACACATTTGTCCCTCTAACCAACCTCTCTGCAGCAGGTGGTGCTATAGAAGAGGCAGACCTCCTCTTTGTGAAGAAGTTTTCCTTTGTGACCAGTCGGACGCTGCCTCCCTCCTGCTGGGCCTTGCTCAGGGAAGCCTGGGCCACCTCCTCTCGACTGAGGTACCTGCGAAAACGGGATAAACGGAGCTGTGAGAGCCATGGAGGATTTGCAGACGTTACATAACCGCAGATGATAAGAGCTGATTCACTTGTCAAGCATGGGAGGGCAGTTGCAAGGAGATGGATTCAGAAACTCTCTGGACAGCACCAGCAGTAGATCGGACATCTGAAGCTGCTCATGCAGTTCAGTAATCTTAGTCATCTTTTCTGGCCTGCAGTAATCCTGGGAGTCAACCACATAAATGTAACACACACCATCACCCACAGATCTGGCAAATTCTGCAATTGCTCTCAGTGCAATGCAGGATACGCTGTAATTTTTTTCTTGGCAACAAACTGTTCTTAAATGCTCATATTCGTCCTTCCACTGCTTATTTCCTATTCTGTTTGTGTGCTTATATCCTGTTTGTCTTCTTCCCCTGCTGAATCCTATTACTATTGCTGCAGCAGCAATCTAATTTCCCCACAGGGATCGTCAATCATCTAATCTAATCCATCTGCCCCGCTACTGGTTTTTATGGCCCTTGTAATACAGATGCTAGGTGTGCAAGTTGAAAATTGTACAAAACTCAACATGCCGATGTGGGCAGGATTAAAGTGACCCCAGGATGTCAGAGTTGACAGCAAATACAGGAGAGGAGCAGGAGAAAAAAATAAATCACTGACATGTTTGTTCTGAGAAATTCGAGTGGTCTCGAGAGGAAAGTGGCCAAATGTCCCCAGGTAACATTAAGAGTTTCCACAAAGGGATGGTGCAACACTCTAATGGTCTCCACAGAGCAATTATCCTTTCTCTTTTCTCTTCAGGAAAGTCAGAGGTCAGACTTCGCTACTAAACATCAGCCCTGTTGCTGGCAGAGACTCAGTCTTGCTCAGCGACACTTGGGCAGAGAGGATGTTTGCTGACCAGCTGTCAGCCAAAATGAGTTTTTATTGCCTTTGTGTTAAATACAGATTCTCAAGGAACAATTAATGTTCACTGATCCAGTAACAGCTAACACCTGAGAATATACATCAAGTGGCACAACTGGTAGCTGAAGCAAGTGTTAAAATACCTGAAGGTGCAATGCTGTTGATTGTCACGAGATGCTCCAAAAACAATGGTAAATGGTCTGCATTTATATAACTGCTACTTATATAGCGCTTTTCTCTACCTTAGTGGTATCCAAAGAGCTTGACAATGTGTTTCGCATTCACACATTCACACACACATTCACACTCCAGTGGCGACAGAGCTGCCATGCAAGGCTCTAATCTACCATTGGGAGCAACTTGGGGTTCAGTTTCTTGCCCAAGGACACTTCGGCAAGGATCGAACCACCAACCTTGCGATCAGTGGACAACCCGCTCTACCACCTGAGCCACAGCCGCCCCAGTAACAGCCCCAGTAACAATGACAGGCTGCAAATGACCGGCATTCACAAATAACTTCTCTGTAGAAATACTGAGTAAATATAAGCGTTCATCAAAACCTTCCAAGACGATTTCTGGTCCACATGCACAGCTTGTCATGCAGGTGCAACATGTGCAAGCAGCAACTTTCACGAGTCAGGAAATCCCGTTTCATGTTCATCATGTTTTTGTGACCACTAGTAGGTGCACATTTGTGACTTCTCCATGTACTGCAAAGTAATGTACAGAGCAGACACCACATTCTGTACTAGTCAGACAAGCTAACCTTCATGTTGAGGATCACTTCTGGGGATGAGAGCTGGTGTCTACAGCTACCACCAGGAGAAGAAACCGCAGTTTTCACAGTAAAAGGAAAAAAATCAGACAAGGCATGTCGGTCAGGAGCACCAGCAGCATGCTCAGTGTTGTTTCAACACTGACAGGGTCGGACAGTTGAAGCAGAGTTCTACAGAATTCTACACCTGTCCTGAGGTGTCTTCAGCACAAACACCCTAAAACAACTTTAATTAGCTGTACGCCCGGTGATCACTCCCCACACTCGCTAGATTTGACTCTCCTGTGACTTGGTCATTTCCCCCTCAGTGAAGATCCAGATGAAGGTTTGCTGTTTTGACCCAGTTTAACAGACTGCAGGTAGTTCTTGACATGTTCATCTTAACAGGACTTCCAGGGAACGTTACCGACATTGCGGAAGCGTCAGGAGCGCTGTAGTGCTACTTCAATGAGGACAGTGGAAATTTCATTATGGTACTGTTTTTAATTTTTACATGCACAGTCTCTTAACTTTTCCATCACCCCCCCTACAATTTAAGGTCTTAATCACTACACCCAGGCCTCATAAGAAGTATGCTGATGGTACCTTTGAAAATTATTGCTCTGTTAATAACACTTAAGGTCTCATTGAACGATTTGATGTCCTCCTAAAGACTTTTGGTGTTTTTCTTCAAAGAATAATAGATTTTTCTCCAGACTTTGGACTTTTGGTTGGGGTGTCCAGTAAGCTAGTACTGCCTTGGTCCCATGTCTCTTGGGTGTAAAAGACAAAACCCCGACTCTTTATGGAAAACATGTCTGCGACCATCAGCCCAGATTCTGGGCTTCCTGTGCAAACCACTGGGTGATGACACATCTCTCCACATCCATCTTCATCTTCAGTCGATGATATAAATATACAACGTGGGGAGTTTTTAGGGCTATGTTAACAGTTGTTTATTAAGGCTTTTGTTGTTTAAATAGTCATGCAGGCTCAAAATTGCAATCACTTTGTTTTGCAATCACTGTGTCCGCAACATTTTGTTGTATACATATGTTTTACCACTTTTGTGTTTGCAGCACAGCATGTGTTTTGCTCTCACTGGGCAACCAACAGAGATTCATTCTTTTCACGGGGCATGTAAAGGCTGTTTTTAGCTATTCTGAAAAAAAATCAATGACGAGGCGCCCCGTGACAACATCCTAAATAAAGCAGATTCCTCTTGTAAGTCGTCCAGTGTTTCCAAGTCCAAAGCATCTTTTTCCCTTCACACAGAAGAGCTTTCTACTGTATCAAGTGAGACATGGATTACTCTTAGTGAGCTGCTACGAATACAGATAACAGACGATTTCAAAGAAGTGAAAAATTCAGATTTAAAAAGAAGAAAAAATGGACGGAGAGACAGTGGGCAGCTCCTACGTCATGCAGCTGCTTCACAGACGATCAATTCTGGTGATGAAGCTGTTCACTAATTGTTGAGTCGATCAATAATTAATGTTGTATCTTCCAAACATTTGCTCTGACAGCTCTGTCAATTCTTGGACTTAGTTTGATGAAACTTTACTGCTGCCAGACGAACAGTAGCCTTGCCACCTTTGAAATAAAAATCAATAACTGGAACGGCTCCTAGAACTATAAGGCATGTAGAGAAATAAATTGAACGCTGCTTAACGAAGAAGAAACATTTACTGCACAGCAACAGACAGATAAAACATGCATGTCCTGTCTTCTAAAATATATAACATCATTTATTTATTCGACTTGAATTAGTTACATGATGCATTTCCATCCTGATTGCTCCGTTTTCCTTATTACTAATGCAACAGCAGCTTCCATGAAACACTCTGCTATTTAAACAGAAGGTGTTGCCACCGTTAAACTCTGCTTTTAGTGTTTCCACTTGGCCCTGCAGGCTACGCAGTGACACTTTTATGCATTTACACCACCTCCATCTGGACAGAATACTTTTTTCTGCCTCTTTGGGAGGGAGATGGAAAGAAGGTAGAAGGGGGGAAAAAAATGAAGGAAAGATGGATGACAGGAGGCAGAAAGTGGAGGAGAGAGACACATCAAAGAGGAGAAGTTTCTCTGGAAGCTGAGGGGAGATGAGGAAGAAGGTAAGTCTCCATCAAACACAAGAGCTTCCTTTGCTTCAAACAGTCCCAGCACAGAGGCTGGATGAAACGAGATACCTGGAGTCCAACTGCGCTTCTGGGAGACTGTGGATATGTGAGTGTTTTTGCATGTTTTTATGCAGCAAGGCGCCTGGACAGTAATTCTGTACACTGAGGTGACTGCTGTTCCCTCCTTCTGAATTACATTTTCTGTCATGTTCCACACCTCTTCATCCATTATCGGGGGTGGGGTGGGGGTGGGGGTGGCACGTTCTATTTAACTGCTACTATTTTTTCAAAATGGCATCTATCTAGGAAAATATTATATGATTTCAGACATAAGCAACAACAATAACTTTTAATGTCCTCTATTATAAGGACTACTACTATTAGGAGTAGAGGTCAATGGAGCTCTCTCTATATTCGTGGGTCCACACCAATATTCTTTCCTGCAGGTTTTATCCTCTTCTATCCACTGCCAGTTGGTTGAAAAAGAGACACATTTCAATTTTCAGTCATTTAAATTCAAGGGTACAAGAACAATCACTGTTTACATAATTGTGCTTGTTTACAGGCTTTGGGGAAATGCATTAAGTTGTAAATGTTTGCGTGCTGAGTGGGGAAGCATGGAAATAGAATTATTTTTCTTATTCACTGCCTTTCACGCAGTCTTATTATACTGAGAAGACAATGAAAATATTTTTTATTGGTCAGCACTAGCTCTACAGGTTATATATACTGAGCTATTTTGCAGTCAGGATCAGTAACATCTGGACTCTGTGATTGTTGCTTAGTAGAAGAATAAGAAGCCTTTATTTGTCAGATTTACATTACCGCACTGTGAAATTCTTTTGTTTATGTGAGGAAGCTGGTCCAAACGCAGGGTCAGCCATGATAAGGTGTCCCTGCAGAAGATAGGGCCCCTTGGATCAGTAACCCTCAACCATCGAGACACCGCTACCCCCAGTGGACTGTAGGCTGCTGTAGTAGCTTCATATTTACTGTTTAACAACTATGACAATGGTATAAATCTTTTCACCCAACTATTAGCAAGCAATCAACTGAGTGAATTTCCCAAAATGTCAATCCTTTTAATAATACTTCCTGTAGTGTTGACAGCTATGGTAAACACAAACTGTCAACGTTGCAGCAGACTGACAAACCCCATCAGTCACCATGATTTGAACTGGATTATCTAGACATGGTTTTCTGCTGGTAGCCATTTGATGCCCAGCTGCAGGGATGCTGCTGCAGGCTCAGGGTGGCAGCAGGTTGCTGACAGCGAACCTGCGGAGCTGCAAGACAGCAGCGCTGCCCGCCACCCGGGCCGAACCTCCGCCCAGCACCGGGGCCAGACCCTGCTCAGCTGTGTGAAATCAAACTAACAAGCTGCTGCCCCGCTCTGGAACAGCTGAAGCTGCTCTGATTGATTGCTGCTCTCCTCCACCAGCCTCAGAGTGACGGCGCTGGTATAGCACCAGCCTTTTTAGTGGCAGATGTAAGATATTAAAAGCTAGTTTACTGGAAGAAGAAGAAAGCTGCTAATTCATATTTCAAACGTCTATGTTTACCCATTAGGTTGTTATAACCACTTTAGCCTAACAAGATGATGTACATAAAAATCTGTGTTTAAGTGTTAAAGCAACGGATTTAAAGCTTCAGTGTTGTTATTTAAATTCTATGGCCGACTTCATTAAAACAGAGAGGCACTTACATATGCAAATACACAAAATGGCTATTGTTGAAAAACAGCCATTTAATAGCCATGAACAGCAACAGAGATGGGGTCCAATATGATGAAAGTCTAAAAGATTATTACTTCATCTTCATACTTCCAGGTTTGCTTTTTCAAATGAAGTTCAGTTTGCTCATTATAAGTAGTCCTCAGCTTGTGAAAATGTCTTCTGCAGCGTCTGAGGAGGTGTGCCAAGTTTGAGAAAGCAGCTCCATCTTCCCTCAGTTTCAGCTTGAGACTTCAAATTTACAGCCTGTGTTACAAACTGGGGGTGTGGAGTTTGAGAGATGTGGGCATTAATCAGGAGGGAAGATGCGATCAAATTGCATAATGGGAAGTGTAGGATACAGTGGGGTTTGTTTTTTTGCGGTGACTCATTCTAGAAGCAAAGAAAAGAAATGAGGATATCTTGGCATCTGCTGTTTTAAATTCGATCACTCTTTTGAATTCGCTCTCTGTGGAAGCGCAATACCGATTTACTGGAGTACAGCTTTGATGTAAGCTGCAAAAATGATAGGATGACACAACGCCATCAACCTTTACTGAGCTGAATGTTCTTATTTTTAGAATTAGAACTGAAAAAATGCTATGCAAAGTAATTTTGTCCACACAATACACCATTCAAGGAGATTATTTACTCTTCCT
This sequence comes from Dascyllus trimaculatus, assembly GCA_024666655.1. Classification (NCBI taxonomy): domain Eukaryota; kingdom Metazoa; phylum Chordata; class Actinopteri; family Pomacentridae; genus Dascyllus; species Dascyllus trimaculatus. The sequence continues at coordinate 19,222,278 of CM045468.1, forward strand.
AGCAATAATTAATCTGCTACAGTTAATCAGGAAAAACTACATTCCCTCATAAGTTGTGCAGACTGTTGACTTGATATGAAGCCCGTCTCGTTAACTCAGGCCTATAAGGCGAAACTCACAACTCTCCGTATTCTGTTTTTGCTCTAATTTATTTCTGAAAGTTCCTTTAAAAGTGGAGATTCGTATCTTTGCCACTTTGACGCCTCTTTCAGGATGTTGGTCCATTCGCTATTGTTCTTAGTCCGCCATTCTGTATTCTGCTCACAAAATACAATGAATATCATCCTCTTTGAGTAACAAATAATCACCCTCTCACGTGGAAAGGGATCACCTGAGCTGTCCCTTAGTTATGGTGCTATAGGTTTACACTGCTGGGGGATTCCCATGATGCACTGGGCTCCTCTCCCCTCCTCTCCACACTGTTCTATATCACCATTACATATCACTAGCTCTGTGTTTCCCCGAGGTCCTGTGCTTGTTCTCTCCACGGATGTTTCTGGATCTGGAGCTACACATCTCTGATCTGCAGCCGCTGGCCTCACCACCTGCTATCCTGCCATCCCCTCCCCCCTCATCCCCACTCCCAACCCAACCAGTCGAGGCAGATGGCCACCTTCACTGAGCCTGGTTCTGTCGGAGGTTTTTTCCCGCCACATGATTGGCACAATTTCCCTGAAACGCGACTCATACACAAAATTTAGATCATCTATAGGTTGCCAGATCGCCCACTTTTTTTAATAATAGGATAAAGGTTGTACCTCAGAATGATGCTGCATGAATTTGCAGTGTACAAACTATGCCCACAACACAGCAGAGTCCTTCATTGTAGTGGTTAAGCATTAAAGAATCTGCCGTTCTCTCAGTGAAACCACACATGCACTTATCCTCCTTTTGAGAATATGGTGAGGAATGATTCATCTGACCTTAACATATTTCTTTCCACATCTCTGTAGACCAGTGCTTGTGGTTTCTGCACCACAGAACTCTCAAATGTGCAATCATCTTTGTAATCAGGGGTTTATGCACTGCAACCAGACCATAATATCCCTCTGTATGTAATTACTGATGCATTGTTCTTGCTGACAGTCTGATCAGCTGAAGAAGAGTTGCTCTTCTGTTTTTCTTTACGTATCACACTCAGTGATCACAGCTATCAAATGCGCGCTGTCAACCAGTTTCCCACAGATCTGAATGCAGGTGCCACGTTAGTCAGTGTTCCCACTGAAACACTAGCCAGCTGAGCAGTCTTTGTGACTGAAGCTCCTGCCATCTGTTCCCCAATAATGAACTCTCGTTTAAAGTCACTGAGATCTCTTCCTGCTGGCATCTTGATACAAAATCGGAATCAACTGGCCCTCCTCAGCATCCGTAACACAAAGCATGATGGGATCTTAACTGCTTAATTGTAGCATGCAGAACACCTGTGTGGAAGCATCTGTGTTTGTTGTGTTTCTCCATCACTGAATGTATATAAAACCTCTCTGATGCCACTCAGGTTTCCCGCAGAGCAGTTTTAAAGCTCAGTGTGGGGGCTGCAGCTGCCGCCATTGTGGCAGTACCTGACTCTGCAAAGCTCTAAGATAATCGAAAAACAGGCTAAGAGGTGGGGGGGTGAGTACAGCTGAGGCGACTGATGGACTGGACCTGCCGAGTCTTTAATTATGCAGAACTTTAAGCCTCAATACAATTCAAACAAGTGAGTTATATAAAAATTCTTTCTTCATCCACTTGTCACGGATGAAGAAATTCACTATAGAGACCAAACTATTGTTAGTATAGGGCTGCAAACATGTTTATTTCTGCTGTGAAGTTGCACATTTTATGATGGCAGTCAGTGTAGATTGACCTGCTTTTGGAGCAGCCTCAAGTGGACATTCAGGGAACTGCAGCTTTCACAACTTCAGCATTGGCTTCATTTTTCTGCCCTAGAGGTTGGTTGCCACTTCTTGTCCACTCATTTATACAGGTCTTTCCTTCAAACTGACATCCATGTTTGTAAAAATATATGTAGATTATGCACATGATTATTGTGTTGCTTTAAATATTTCTAAAATTCTAATAAAATACACCCAGACCGTACATTTTCATAGTTATTTATCAGTTCTTACTTTAAATATTTTAACACTGCAGTGTTCTTCTCGTGAGTTGAGGGATGTATGATGACAAAAATTTGTCTGCATACCAGTCAATAAGGAAAGTATGTGGAAAGTTTGTTCACACATGTATGTGTAACACACAGTGCATATTTTTTCATTAAGGTGATTACAATGGCATATTACAGAAAGCAATAAACCATTTATGGCCAATGTTGTGGTAATCCTAACAATGAAGCCTGCTTAGGCAGGATGCAAACTGGATTAAAATCCTCTTAGTTCCTCTAAAATCGCTGTAAATCACCATGAGTGGCTTATGACTGAAATATCCACAGTGTTGGAAACCCAGGCAAAGTACATTAAGTTTGAAGTTGTTGAAAGCTGAGCGTCTCAGTGCAGAGAAGGTGAGCCGTGATCGCCCCGCTGAGCCAAAGCTGGAGCTTGATTGGTTCTGATTAGTGAATAAATCAAACAGGTATCAAATCAAGCCGGGCCAATTGCCTCCTACTCACACCTTGATTAGGTTCATGCACCCAAACGCGTTCCCTGGTTGAGAAACACTCTCCCTCACTTACACACACACGCACGCACACACACACACGAATCTACCCTGTAATTGGCAAACTCTCCCTGCCTCTATCCACGCCAGCTGTAATTAGTGTGCCAGCAACAATGCTTGTTTGTCAAAAAACACACATGTACACATACACAGCGCTCATCCCATCCTCTCTTATGCCTCAGCTGACACCCTTTGATACACCCACACACACATGCACACACACAAATACTATTCAGCCTTCCATGATGCCTGGGGCAGTTAGTATTTACAAATGTGCTTGTTTCTCTGTGAAATCTCACACGTTGCTTCTTGGTTTCTGACATAATGCTGGGAACTAATTCATCTCACTACTTCCACCAGTTCAGAATATACACTAACTGGCCCAAAGGAGGTGCCAAGATAAATGATATCTTACTGATGGGCTCATGGGGGAAGACATATTTCTGTTCCCTTGTTACTGTTTGCAGACTCACTGAAGCGCTACAGGGAATATGTGCTACAACTGACCCTTAGTTAGTGCACACATGCAGTTTACAGTGATAATGAGGGAGGATTTACCACTCCAAATATCCAGTAAATTTAGACAAAAATGGTCAAAAGCAGGCTTCTCTTGGTTTTGCTGTCTAAAATGAGAACTGCTGCTGGTAGATGGAGCTAGTTTGCTAAACAGGACGAAGATATGTCCATGAACTGGCTGCAAACAAGGCTCTGGTAGATTTTTTTATAGACTTTAAATAAAAAATTGGTGTCTACATATATGAAACTGTGCTGAACAATCCACAAATATATATTTTTAACCAGTTTTGTTAACATACGCTACAGTAGATGATAACTGTAGAAGGCTTGGGAATAATGTAGCAGCATTATCCTTGCTAGTCAGCCCTGCTGTTGTAAGTACGATAAGAAAAAAATGAGCAGATTGTTATTTTCAGTCTAAAATAAGGTCACTGGCCTTCGAGCTCACATTGTTTTCATATTTTCAAACTATGTTTTTCAGTGTTCACATCTCAAAAGAAGGGTTTCTCCAGGGTTCCTGGAGTGCAAAGTTCTCACAATGTAATAAAGATCATGACAGAGCGGCTGTGGGTCATTAAAATATTAACATTAAAACTCAGTTGAGAGAGAGCATTAAATCAAACTGTCTCTCTAAGTGAGGAGAAAGTAGTCTAGGCAAGGCTGCAATTAAGTTATGGACTTATCTAATGAATATGTTTTTTATTAATCAATTAATGTAACAAGTTATTCATCTGTTATTCTAGAGATATTTTTTTATTCCTTGATTAACCGTCCAAGCAGTAGCTTTGCAAGGCATGTTATCTTTTAAAAGGAATTACCAAAATAACAAAAATAATGTGCAGAAACTGTAAATAGAGAAACAATAACCAGAATTTAAACTCCAACGGTTTTTGAACGCATCATGTAGCAAATCTAAGCTTAAAATCATATGTCATCAAAATAAATTCTGCGCGTCTTATTTAAAAATTAGCATTTGCAAATCGAAAAACTACAAATGCTGGCCAGAGTACTGGTTAAAATGCTGAGTTTGTAAAGGTTGTAAAAATGTAAATAGTCATTTATGTTTTCCACGATTTCTTTACAGTACTGATAACACCAGTGGGCACAAAAATGCCCAGACTGCATAGAAGGATTATGGAGTTCTCTCCCCTTTATGGTTGTTCTGTTCCTACCAAGGTGTAGGACTTCATATATTGCAGTGGAGAACGAGCCCACGGTAAGTAAAAATGTTTCAGGTGAAAAAAAGCCCACAAACTGTTTGGTTCAGAGGGTTAAATGTAACCAAACTAATGTAATTAGTTAACGATGTGCTTCGAGTGAAGTAAACTGCCCTCTCATCTTGTCTCTAGTGTTTTTCTGTTAGTAAAGGATAAAACACTCCAACGTCTGTAAATGCCAAGTATCTCTCTAACTCCAGCCCACAAACATCCTTCAACATGAGGAGTAATCCGTGGTTTGACAGAGCTGCTATGACTGGCATCTAGGCTACGACGGGAAAATCACTGCTTTAAGTAGGGGTTCAGTGAAAGTCAAAGCATGTTTCCTTCAAGAGCACATTTCCAGCTAGAGTCTGACCTCTTGGTGCTGGAGTGAGGGCGTTGGGTGCCGGCCAGCTGCTGTAGGCCCAGGGTGGGGCTGTGGAAGAGGAGGCCGCTGCGTCGGAGCAGTTTCTGCTTCATGGCTGCCAGGCTGCTCCACTCCTGGACAAACCTGAGCACCTGTGGGGGGAGGGACACGATACCTCACTTTAAATTCAATTTCAAGCAGAAACCGAAGCCGTTCCAGCCTTCATCTTGGACACAAATTGATAGTTCGGACATTGGAGCCTCTTTAAAAGCAAAACATTTTTTAGCTTTTCAATTTTGAAAATACACTCGAGCTGAAAACAAACTATTCAAAGGAGACAGTTTTCCAGATAGCTGAACAAAACCCATCAAACCAATAGAGAGCTGCATACGCTTTCAGCCAAGTCAAGGATTCAAAGAAAATCCACTGGCAAAACAACAAATAGCACACCAGGCACCAAGGCCTAATGGGCAATTTACCTACATATATTACACTTGATGATAGCCACTGTCACAAAAAGATGAGTTGTCTGAAGATAAAGCTCAATACGCATAATACACACAGTTTTTCCAGCCATCACAACACTCAGGTTTTCTTTGTTGATGCTTCAGCAGCTGAATCAGGCGAATAAGAACAGACATATTACTATTCATTAAAAACTATTGTTAAATACTCAAAGTTGAAATAAAATTCCATTAAGTTTACAACACTGGAATATTTTACTTACTTACTACGTTAAAATCATCATTTTTTAGTGGTCTGAATTCTCCTTTTTACATTTTCTAAACAATCTTTTCAAGTGCTTGCCTTTTCACTTACAAAGCACGCAGGGTCTCCAGTCACATCTGAACTCGTGCTTTTGGCTCTAATGACCGTTTTTGTTGATTTAATTTCACATTTGAACATCTGAATTTTACCAATCTAATTTGAGAACATGACAATGAAGATTCACCTTTGCAGTAGTTCACAAGCAGGTATATGGTTTCTAATTTTTTTAAAAAAGGTCTTTGCTTCCATTAATACTGAAGACATGCAAAAACACAATTTCCTTCAAAGGTCCATTATGGTTAAAAACTTGGAGGTGTAAAATTAAAGCTGCTAACTCTACGAGGGGTGATTGATAAGTTTTGAGCTTGCCCTAGAAAAAAGTCAGAGTAAATTTCAACAGTGCTTTATTTCTCAACATATTCCCGTTGCAAGTCCACACATATCTTCCAGCGTCTCTGTAGAGCCTTGATACCAGCCTCATAGAAGGTCTTATCCTGCTCCTTCAGGAAGTCGTTCACCGCAGATATGACGCCAGCATTAGTGGCATAATGGGTCCCAGCAAGGTGTCGTTTCATGTTTGGGAATAGATGAAAGTCGGACGGAGCCAAATCTGGGGAATAGGGTGGATGCTGCACGAGTTCGAACCCACATTCATGAATTGCAGCCATGGCGACAGCTGACTTGTGAACTGGAGCGTTGTCCTGGTGGAACAGGACACCACTTCTGAGCTTGACCTCCCCTACCCTACTTGACTCAGGTATTGTACATGCATCAATGCACACCATGAGTCCAAATTGAACTCAGACTGTTGTGACATATTGCTCTCCCAGAGTACTAAATAATTTGATTAACAAGTCTTGCTTTCTTGGACAGGCTCAAAACTTATCAATCACCCCTCGTAAAATGTCTCACCACAAGCAAATCTCACTAAATGTTCTGGTGTTGGCTGCAAGAGTGAACACAAGAGTCTTGCGCTGTGGACCCACGTCTAACCTCGTCTCTTCCCCAGTTCCTAGTTTATTGTAGTTCTCTCTATTTCCCGTCCCTGCTGGTGAGTTTTCCTCTTCCCCAACAGTTGTTCTTACATCAGTGTTGATCCTTTGTCAAATGAACTCTTCCATATTTGATTCTGGTCTACTTTGTTCTTTGTCTACACCTGGGTCTCTGGGACACAGGTGTCATGCAGTCAACTATTTTGCTCCGCATTCTCAATTGCAGATACAGAGAGAGTCTTCTTCCTGAAGGGGGTACCAACATCGTTTAAAAAGGGACTAGAACCAGGGGTTTTGCAGTCATGGTTAAATAGTATCTGAAAAGTAATTTGACCTGAAAGCCTTTAAGGCACATTCTCATTAGTTTGCTGAAAGGGGCCACAATATGGGACCTTTAAAGTTACTTAAAGAGAAGAGTTACTGTCATTGTCGGGCCTGCAGAGAATGACAATATGATAAGCTATAGTCTTTGTGAAAATATGCCACTAGACGTTAGTAGATGATAAACCTCAATGATTGCCCATCACTTGCTTGAGATTGAAGGCATTTAGTAACAGGTTGCCATTCTCATAGAAGAGCTGGAAACAGAGCTGAGAGTTGGTCTTGAATTCAGATCAGGAGTCAAAGAACAGCAGTCAGCCTAGTTGTCATGTGCTGATAGATCACAGAACCCCTGTTCTACATATACAGGATTTTCTGGAGACTCCTGACAGGAGTACAGTACAGCTGAACAACCTGGACAAGCTTTAGTGACAACATGAAGCGGTAACTGTTTTGAAAAGCCGTCAAAGGTCAGTTGGGAGTCAAGGAGTTAAAGCAGGTGTCAGAAGTGATGAAGAAAGAGGAGAGTGGGATGGTCTTTATGACTTGCAGCTTCCCCAAAGGTCAGATGGGTTAATAGGTGAGACTTTGTGTGGGTGGAAAGTGCAGCGCTTGTTTTATCAATGTGTGGCTGCTTTTATTCTTAAAGGTTCGTGTTCATTGCAGCAGCAGCTTATCACATCAAACACCACTGAATTGATCTCACTAATCAGTATTACAGTTAAGCCCAAAATATTCTCTGACTTTAGATTCATGCTGAATTTTTACGTGACCAACAGGTTTCTTCTGGCTAGAAATTAAACAAGTGACAGTCTAGAAGTTAATGATAAATTTGACCCAGGTCTTGTTTTTGACATTTTTACTAAAACTGCCATGTCTAAAATTAATAATATCCTTTCTCTATAATCAGTGGCAAAACCTTTATTTGCCACAACAGTAGTCAAACTGTTCTCATCATTGCCAACAACCTTTCTTTACGTCTCCACTGGGATTTTGTTTCACTTCTCTTTCTGATGATCTGCAGCTCTTTGAGGTTGAATACTTCCTTCCATCACTCTGGTTTTTAGTTCCTCCACAGACTCTCAGTAGGATTCAGGTCTGGACTCTCCCACATGTCCACATTGTTCTCTGTGAACAGTTTCTGGACCACTTTGGCCTCATGTCTCACATCATTGTCTGGTTGGAAGACCTAGTGCTGACCAAGGACAGCTTTTTCTGCAGACTCCCTTATGTTTTCTGCCTGAGCCTTCATGTCATCCTCTCTTCTCATGATGCTGTTTACTTTGACAAGGCTGTCTGCTCCATCGGCTGAAAAACACCACCCAGGAATTACATTCCCACCACCGTGTTTGACTTTGAATACTTGTTGTGTCTTTCGTCCCTGTGTCCAAACAACTCCATCTTCATCTCATCCGGCAACAGAACTGACGACCAACAGCTGTCTTCTTTGTCCAGGCGGCCTTTCCTGAGTCTGTCTTGCAGAAGCTGAGTCCTCCTTGCTCTGCGTCCGTAGAGACCAGCCATGTTCACTGTAGAGTCTGAATTTAGATTGTTGCTACCAGAGCTGCTAAACATTCATGAGGTTGACCGGGTGGTGATTCTTGGATTCTTCTTGGACTCTCTAATGTCCAGTCTTACTAGTGCAGTGGCCACTTTTGTTTTCCGATGATCCCTTTAACATTTTTCACAGTGGAGAACTTGTACTTTCTGATGTTGCTTTGCACTGTGTCACTTAAAAACACTTACATATGGCTTTATAGCTTTTCACCGTGAGCACCCACAATGTGCAGCCCTCTCTTAGTGTTGAACCCTATTAGCAACTCACAAAGCTTTTTGCTTTTAGCAGTGACTTGCAATCGGCTAGTAACTGACCAGAGAAGTCCTGCATCAGCAGTTGAATTTATAGGGTGTTAGAATCATCTCAAGTGTGGTAGTAATCATCACGACTATTACTAATGGTATAGAGGCAGTATTTTCTCAAAGATTTGTCACAGCTTTGGACATTTTAGACACACTCAGGACAATGTCATAGCATTTTCTGTTGCTTGTTTCTGTCATTTCCACCCAGAAGAAACCTATACTTGCATCTGTAATAGTTAACTCAGTCTCACATACACTGCATGTTGCTGTCAATTCATACAAGAGCATCACATGCATATTAATTTGCAGAAAATATCCTCAATAGCTGCACTATTTCCTCCTGCTTGTGTAGGATTTGCTAAAAACTACAGTGCTCACTCTTTTTTTCAGGAATTTACTTTGCCCTGTTTAAAAATTAAACTATATACATGAGCACTTTTTTAAAAGATTAACATCTTCAGCAAGAACTAAGAGGTAAAGATGAGGTGGGGAAATCAGAGGCGTTTTAAAACACTGTTGGAGTTTCATGGAATTGGTTGACAGAAAGAAAAATATAGAACCATTATAGCCTCATCTTTTAGGAGACATAAATACAGATAGAAAAAAACACACAATTAAGTTATCCTCCCAGACACATGGCCATCTTCTCATGAAATGTAGATTATTCTAATACAGTTTTTATAATGATCGGCCATTTCTTTTAAAGATATTTCTGTTGTTTGTTTCTATTGTTGTGCTGGGTGTAGCAGAGTTTACACACCCCGTCCAAGACGTGTTGCAGGCCACATTAAACTGCTTGCTCGGTATTGATTTTGATGGACAATTGGAGAGTAACAGGGCATAAATGATGGGTCAGAGGATGGATGCAACTCACGCCTTGGTTTTACAAACCAACATAAACAACATGACAGGTGGGGCGTCTGTCAGGAGCTGTTACTGCCGCGGCAGATTGCAGGATTTAATATTAGCTGGTTGGCGTGCGGGGTCGTTTGAGGCGATGATCCGTCTCCTTTAACGACCGTCATAAAACGGCACTTTCTCTTTTGCTGGTCTCCTCGGCCGCTCAAACCCCCGAACCGCGCCCCCTCTCTCCATCATACCCAACCCCTCCTCCATCACTCAGGCCCTGCAGTGGTGGAAAGTGGGCGTCCACATTCCACCTATCTGTCAGGCTCCCAATGCCGAGCTGCTGCTCTTCCTGCTCGTGATCAGTGGTGTCATTAGTTTCACATGGCAGTGACACTCACACACATATATCTGTTAGGTTTAATAACCCCCGTACTGCCTGGTGCCTCATCTTCACTAGATCAGTGGAATTGAGGAGATAGCTCCACTGACTGTGATATGAAACTAAATTATCTTAGTCTAAAATTAAGGTCAGCCTATGGGCACACCAGCTGAAAAACTTTTAGCTACACTCTGGAGCATGTGAAGAATTTTCCATCACCCTCCAAATTTTCTAGAACGTCTTGGTTGCATATTTCTTATCTTTCCAATCAATCAAAAGAAGAAAAAGTATCGGCACATCTTATAACCTAAAAGTCAACCCCAGTTTAATTCCCCTTTACAGCGTTTTAACAGTAATGACAAATTAAACACGTACACCTCCCTCGTGTAAACACTCCACATGCACACCCACACACAGCTATGCATATCAAAGCACATGCAAGAGACACACACACACACTCAGCCTGGCGGGAAGGGCAGACCTGTATTCGATTTTCCCGGCGCCGGCTGAAGGCCTCGGGCAGGTCGTCCCAGTTGGTTAGTTTGATGTCCAGAGGGATGAAGCTCAAGTTCAGCGGAGCTCCGTCCTAAAAGATGGGGAGGAGACAGAGTCGAAGAAGACGCCTGAAGCAAAGTTACCACCATCATCTTCATCTGAGTGGAACTGTTGCTAATATAATGATAAACATCTCTAGACTGGCTAATATGGGAGTTATGGTTTAACTCCATATTTGATTTAGATTTTATCTCTGCAGTATTTTGGGGTGTTGACCAAGTATTATCACAACGACATTTATTTTTTACACATTTATAAGCAAACAATGAAGGACAATACACTATAACATGGACACAATCATAAACAGCAAGTATTAAATATGAATATATTTAAAGAATTATCTTTAATATGCATGTATTAAAGATGTATTTATGCATACTTATTTCTTCAAACCCAGTTTCTACATGAATTCCATATAATGCAACTAAAAACATGGTAGGAAATCTACTTAGTTGAGTTAAAGAGCCCATACTCTGCACAATTACAGCATAACGGATGTTAATATTTTGGATGTCTACTAGAATATTTATATGGTTTAATGATCAAAAAACACATTATTTTTCTCACACAGCACATACAGTCAACATTGAAGTGCCTTAAACCTGGATTCTTTCTAACATCCAGCAGGGGGGTGACTCCTCTGGTTGCAAAAAGAAGTTAGATTGTATCGAATTCAAACTTCTTCTTTGATTTGCTGACGATTTCTTGATGAGTTCACGGTCTCACCTGCTAGTTTCAAGTTTCCTTCAGTACACCAGGATGCTCACTTTGTAAATTATAATTACATTTTGACAAAAATAGACGATAAAGCAGGGTATGATTTAGGGCGGGGCTACCTTGTGATTGCCGAATGTCAAACCTGAGTCTTCAAAACGGCAGTTGGTGATGTTATGGTGGCTTCGTTTGTCTTTTAAATACAGCTATGATGTAACACTTGATCTCTGAGTAGAGGGATGCAGCCCCAGCAGAAGTGGTGCTCGTGTAGAAATAAACGTGGATTACGTTATGCAGATGTGTACATTGTGACATAGATAAGTAACAGAAGAAGAGCTCAGACTTCAAATAAGGTGTTTCAGGCAGAACTTTTACATGTTCAAAAAGCCAATTCCGTGAGTATTGATAAACTATTTGTAAATACAAAACAGGTTAAAACTAACATGATCGCTCTCAGGCTACAAAAACATTCTCTAACTCATCATATCAATAGTGACAGCAGCAGGACTTCTCTGCCTGATGACATTTAGACAATATACCCATTACTCTAGACGATCCACAGAGCGTGCTGTCAACAGTTCTTACAGGGACTATTTCTTTGATAGAAAGTAGTCTCAAAGCAAAACAAAAAAAAAACAGTTTGCCAATATCTTAAAGCCTTTATCTTTTTCTTCTTTTCATAGATTAATTAGCCAGGAATTCTAAAAGGGTATATAATGACTATATTTGAGGTGGCTGTATATGAATATAGATTTTGCAGCCATGATCTGATGTTTTCTTCTCTTCTTCATCTCTCTTTGTATCAAATCAAGAATGAAACCATCGACAGATGCATTTAAACTGTTAATAGTTCACATTTTCCTATGTGAAGCACTTCAAAGCTGTCTTGAAAGGTGCTTTATGTCGAATCCATTTAATTACTTGCCAACAAAGTTAGATCAACAACATTATTTTATAATTTGTGCATGAATTAGGAACTATGAGTGGAATCAGATAATCAAAGTGTTTCTTAGTAGAGATGAAATGACTACTTGATTGACAGACAATTAATCTACAAAGATTATGAAGAAGCGTTTAAGTCGTTTTTAAAGCAGAACTGCCAAGAAGTTTCAGAAATACTGCAAGTAGATTTCATGTGGTCAAGGAAAATGGTCAACAGCTTTGGCTAAAACACCATCACTTGCACTCACAAGGCAGAGAGACACTCATATAAAGGAGTCTTTGAAGCAGTAAATGGAGCTCTACACTGCACGCAGTCCCTTCGTGATTCTTCCGAGGTTCCTGACTGGCTCCTCGTGTTTTCCTGCCCAAACAGTTGGTGAGACGTGGGATTCTGCTGCTGAGTCACTGGTGTAACCAAAGCAAACAGAAATACAACCACGCGAGTTTACTCGTCCGTTGTCCTTCTGAGTGAATGACGATGCAGCCAAGTTATTGTTTGAGTCGAGAAGAAATGTCAGGGTAATACTGTAGTTATATAACTTCGATACAACCCTAGGAGGAGGGATGGATTGCAAACAAAGCTTCCTGATGCTATCAAACAAATGTTAACTCTATGTGTCACAGGAGGTGGGCGTCAGCGAGTGAACTTTCTGTGTTCTCATTAGCTACATCTGAAGAATGGCTTTTATTGTTAGCATTATTTTCTCAGTTGTTGTTGATGAAAGTGTAAACTAGCAGGGCAAAGTCAAGTACGGCCTCAACACTGGGCCTGTGTCCTTTCTAGCTGCAACAATTAGGTTACTGACTTTAAATCAGATTGACTGATGTTCGCGTTTAGCTCAGAGCACTACAGTGCCTCAGTACAGCCACAAAGAATATCTAGCATGGCTGCAGATTGTTTTCTGATGCAGACCTGCACACGACAAGGACGTTGTGTAATCAGGTTGTGAATGACAACACACTACCTTTATCAAATAGAAACTAAGCACAAAACTAATATAACGGTGGTCTCTATTAGTCAATTAAGCTCAAATAAATCAGTGTGTTGGAGGACATCTATTTGGAGAACATAAATAGCAACCGCAGAACCCAGTCTGTCACTCAGCAATTAGAAATAAATACCTAGTTTTGCACAGTTCACATGCAATTAGTTTCATTGTGTACTGTAGCTCTGTTTCTACTCAAACTTTAGGTATCTTGAGCCAAGCAATCAGATTTTTAATTACCAACTTGCAGAACTTGAATCCAATTAGATTCAAGTTCTGTAATCTGGCTGCACTTTATTCTTTATTGGTTGCCATGGTAATTCCTGAGGTAACCAAGGAGCTCGTTAGTGATCTCTCTTGTTTTGTCCCCTTAATTTCTAATATATGTTTGAAGATACTGCTTGTCTTGTGACAGTATGCAGGAATTAGTAACAAAAATAATGAGGAATATGAAGAGCTTTAAAAAAAAAGCGCCTTCACCTATAAGACTGTACCTCACTGTAATTATATGTAATCATACTGCAGCGGCTTGGAGGTAACTGCATAATCATTGCAAAAAAATAACCACAATAAAGAACATTCTCACAGTTATTACAGCTTCATTAGCACTAACTACTGCCAATTTGAAGCCTGAGAAGCCACTTGGCCTCAGCGTTAACTTCAATCAAACAACAGTGACTGTGCCAAACATTTTAGACGAAAGGGGCTGACCAGAGAATTTAGGTAAAAGCTACAATCTCTCAGCTGCTGGAGCCACGTCAGGCATGATGATGGTGGACAGAGAAGACGGGCAGGAGTGAGGAGAAAGGATAAAGTCTAAAGGTTAATACCTACCGGCCGCCGACACGTGGATTTGGAGATACAAATCAACATTAGGAAGTTTTTCCTGCGCTGTAGCCTGAGTGCACAGAGGCCCACGTGTTTATTTGGATTATGGTAAAATAAATATCATGGAGAGTCAGGGGAAATGGTGGAGCGGGTTGTGCTGTAACAGCATGGAGCAGGATTAGAGCCCTGCTAGATGTGATTGAAAAGAGGCACACTATCCTCCACACTAACATGCTCATGAGTAACAAACAAATCAATTCAAAACAGGGCTTCTTTTCAAAATCCAATAATTTAAAGAGAAGTTTCATTTATTTAATTTTTTAGGAAACAGATCTTTAAGATATGTATAAGAATTCCATTTAATATTTTACAATAAGTGTGCAGTATATATATTAGGACGACACGATAATAGCATTAAACTAAAAACTGACATTGTGATATTGAGGTTTATCTGCTTTATCTATTGCAATATAAAAAATACAGGGTTTTTAACCAAATGACTTGAATAACTTTATGAGGAAAAAATGAATCTTTCTAGAGTAATTTGGGGAGTGCATCGGCATAAAAGATAAAAACCTGTGAAGACTGTTTTGATTATGATCCCTTTGGAACCTTTCTCGCTTGGTGCGGCTTTGGCAAATGCATCTGTAATCGTGAGAAATTAGTTCTGCTGCTTTCTGTAGCCAGAATATTTCCACACAACAGACTAGGGGTGCACGATTATGGCCAAAATGATAACCGGGATTATCTTAATCAGTAGTTAGATCACAATTTAACACTACAATTTAAGTTTCCTCACATGCAGGCTACGGTAGATGCTAGCTAGTTGGTTGCGCACAGAGAAGCCTCTAGTCTCCACTCAGTTTCTGCATCACAGCAGCTCAGACAGCTGTTATTGTTCACAACTTCTATGCTGACTTCGTTTTTAGCACTAGAGGTTGCTGCTTACGCGTTCCAAAGCAGCAACTACCACAAATAATGCTAATCCAGAAAGTTAGCTCTTGCAGGTTGCAACATTGAACAGTGTCTCAGACCATGTAGAGACAGATCAGGTTCAAAGAACAAAAAAGGCCCCTTCACAGTGGTTATATGAGCATATAAAAATAATACTAGCACGTCTGAAATTCCTGATTTTACCTGCTCCACAATTTAAGAGCACATAAGTAACTCCATTTTGCATCTTAGTAGTGTTAGCACTACTATCAAAATATTTCTCAGATGCCTTGTGCGAGAAATGCTAAGATGTCTGCAGGTTATACAGGCTAAATTTTAGGCTTACAAAACTGTCAAAATAAAACTGACAATGATTGATCTCCCAAGGTCATGAAAAGACATCTACGCACACCCATTTGTATGTTTTCCTGTTCTGAAGTATGACGTCTCTATATAAGCAATGCTAGCTACATGATGCAGTCTTCTATCAAAAGCTTTCAGTCGGCACCTCTTTGCTGTCAGAAACCCCCACACTGAAACTCACGTCACAAAGCATTGATCAGAGCCTGACAAATGCTGATCAAACAGCCATAAACACACGGCAACATTGTGAGCTGTCTTCCCTCAAAACAGGCATGTCTTCCTCACCAGCTTTTGCACCAAACCATCCGCCGCCTTATTAAAACCCACAGCTCTGACAAGATACCGACATCACATCCTTCCTTCTTGGGATATTGAAGATTTTCCATTCATTACTTTTGCAATTTGTGCAGTAAACAACTCATGTTTATCTCTATAGATAAAGCCTACAGATGTCTTTTAGACACTTGAGAATAAAACGGTTATCAACGTGCATCGGCCCTGACAGGTATGGATTGTTATAATATTGTGTTATTCAGTGAGTATTTCAGGGGTTTGTCACATGTGACAACAGACGAGTTTCTGGAGTCTCAGCATGGGGAATGACTCTTAGCACAATAAAATATGAGTCTGAATTACTCCTGATGTTGTCAGCCACACCCCTCTGCTGCTTCTGGTGTCAAATCACCAAACCGCTTGGGAGAAAGGACAACGAATCCTTGAGTAAAACAACAGTTTGATGTGTAGAAAATGGACATAAAATTCCTAATACTCTCAATATTTCTCATTCAAGCCCCAGTGGCAAATCTTCTTCTGATTGTGCTCTGAGCGGCCCCCCGTGTGAATTCTACGCCTGGTCCAGGATTATCCCGATGTGACAGCTTTCCAGCCAGAATTCCTCCAGTTTATCATTTAAACGACAGCGGGGGACATTTATCTCCGCGGCTTACCGTCTCAGCCACGCGTACATGACACTTGTCTATTGCCGTCAGGGTAATATTCCATTGGTGATTCAGTTCAGCGCTTTGGTCTTCTCTATGTAAAACCCTCTTGTCTCTTATCTGCGTTAGTGGGGAAGGAATTTGATCCCTCATGAATGAAACAAAAGGGCGTTAAGTATCACAATGCGATCAATACAGAGGTCTGTTGGCAAGTGGCACTCAGGAGGAGTGCCAAGAATGCACAGGAGTGTAATCAGAGTCAGACTGGGGTTAAACTATAGCTTGTATTAGTCTGCTGGGTGCAAGAAGCACCACAAGATGCAATGATGAAATCAGCTAAAGGAACATTTTACTTGATTACTGAATGAAATACCTGAAGCCTTCACACTAAATCCCCCTGTGGATGGTAGGGCATGACTGGATGTTGGAGGTAAACTGTCTCCGTTTCCCTCTCTGGCTGACTGCCTTTACTGAAATGTCTTGGTCAGCCTTTTTAAACAACTACAGCTTGTTAGAAGATATCTAAACACTTATGACTGATCTAATACTTAGTCCCTCAGCTGCCTCAAATACTGCCAGGGCAGCCATTGTTGTTGTTCATCATGATTTGAACAGAACTGCAAGGTGGTCACTTATCATATCTTGGGCAATCTTAGCAACCATACATTAGTCACTGCCAGCCAAGAACACAGAAAATAGTATTACTACTCCGGTGATTTAATACTGAGCAATCACAAAGTTGGGAGACAAGTGACAGTTTGTCCTCATGCTGTTAGTTTTTTTTCATTTAGTAGCTGTTAGTGCTAAAATTACACACCTAACCCAACAACAGAAGTCAAAAGTCTTGGTTCTGATCACATCATAGGGGAAAGTAATGCAGAAAACGATGCTTGGAGCATTTAGAAATCATGTCAACACCAAATCTATCCAGCAGAGCGGCTCCATAGTTTACAATATTCTCAGCACTGTGTGCAGCACATGTAGCAGAGTACCTATCACAGCTGAACAGATGCTGGTGCGGAGTCTTCACAATAAGACTTCATTGTTCACATACATTGCTACAAAAGATAAATAATAACCCCATTATTTCCTCTTTTTAATATCACTACTACACTGTGTACATTTACATATGACGGTTAATTATCAATATATTAGGCCACTTTTTTAGTGTTCCCTTAAATGTACCTACCCTTGAGGTAGCGTACGTCATTTTTTCTCCACCAAAAACAGGCTGAGAAAGGCTCTCCAGGGGTGGTTCATGTGGTCAGAACAAGGTTTGGACTGTTCTTTGACAACCCTAAAAGGTCTATCAATATTTACATTCTTCCTAAAAAAAAAAATGGTATCAGCCCCAATCAGTCAGTCTCTCATGTAAAGGCTAGGGTACCTCCAATGTTATATTCACCACGCTTACGCTGCAGCACTAGTGTAATGCTCCTATCATCACTTCATGGTACCTCTGAAATTACATGTTAAATCTGGGGAAGTGTAGAAAGGAGCTGTGCAACTTGTGTTTAACAGTCTAGAATGACAATTACAAGAGAGTAGTAAATGTTAAAATGTAGAGTACAGTAGGACACACAGCCTTGAAGACATCAGACTGACTCAGTAATAGCAGTAATATTTAGGGTATAACCATTAGCCTCCATATGCTATTGATCATACCAAGTAAGACTGTAGCAGCAGGGAGCATTTATTCCTTCCTATCAACATGCAAGTCCAAGCCACATACGTCAGCCTACATATTGTGGTGTTTCCCTGTTGCTCTAAAGACACTTGATCCTACATTTTTCATAATACTCATCTCTCACTGGACCCTGTCCTCCGCTCACACTTCGAAATGCAGACTTTCTCTTGGCTTAGACTTGACAAAGCTCCTCGAGAGCCACAGAAGACGGATGTTTTCAGGCTGAGTAGCACATGTCAAGTAAACTGAGAATGATATTTAAAATTGCTGGGCTGCCCCTGCCAGTTTAGATTAATTTTAAAAAGACATATGTGCGCAAAACATATTAAATAAAAATCCTCAGTCGACTGCCTTCCTAGTAAATACAGGAGGATTGTAGATAAAATTGAAAAAGTCAGAAGGAGGCTTGGAGATGGGTGGCTCCCTGTTAAATCGCATTGGTAATCCCTCGGTAATTCCTAAACCTTTAATTTGTATTGAACGGAAGAATATGAATGGATTTGAAGAGCTTTTCTTTCACCTTTTCAATCTCAGAGAAAAGAAAAAAAAACATCAAATGACTGGAACAGGCTCTTGCTCCTGTGTTAATAAGACAGAATCAAAGTTAGTATCAAGCATCAAGGTTATTCAAGTTTTTATTCACTGCTAAACCTGTAAAGACACATTATAGCATGTTTTTCCAGTCTAAGCCCATCATAGCTGGTTTCCATGTAGAATGTAAATGAAATAACTGCACCTCTTTCAATCACCATTAGTTAAGAACATTATTACTGCCTAAACTTTGACTTTCTTAATGTTGCCTGAAGCTCCTTACTCACATCCTTCCTGTTTGCTAATTGGCAATGTGTGAAAGAACAGCACGTCTCTTATTTTTATACCTGCGTTGTTATTTGCAGCTCAAACTTGAGAAAGAGTTGTTGATATCAATGAGGCTTCACGCTCAAAAATTAAAAAAAAGAGGACCTAATTATGTTTTGTTCACTACAGCTGGTAAGGAACAAAGTACGGAGCAGGCATCAAACCTCTTCATGCCCTTTTGTTATTTACTTATTCTTATTGCCTTGAGACCTGAAAAAAAGGATGACATCAGACGCTTTGACTTAGAAGGTAAAATGAGCTCCTGTTTCTTCAAACTTAACGCTGCAAAAGAAAGGTTAGCATCTTCTAATAGTTGCAGAAAAATAATTTGAAATTTACCAGCCAGTGCTTAAACATGTGACTTAACATCAGCCCACGTCCACCTGCAGTTTGCAAAAGGTCCAGGGAGTGACCAAAACAAAGAGTGTTGACCCTGTATGCCTTGTGATGTGGGTTATTGATGGGAAATTAGAATAAGTAGCTACCAAATGTGGTGTGTAAAAACACACAATGTGGTGCTTTTCCTTGCAAACCTCAGTCGCTTATACATTATACATTGCCTCTATTTGTTTTCTGTGTTGCATTGCAATGATGTAGCTTATGGCGAATAAGAGCTACTCCAGTGCTGATAATTAAGCCAACACTGAAGTGCAGTTCCTTCCACAGTGAGTCAGTCCCCATACATCCCCATGCTAAAATATCCGACTTTACATCAGATATAAACGGTACAAAAACGCTTTTAGTCTTAACAGCACATTTCCCAGTTCATGCCAACTGTACATACGTGGATATTTATACAATTATCCTGTTTAAATTGTATTAAGACTTAAATTTGAGTATAATTAAACAAAGGTTGCTCTGAGTGACAGGTGGGTGTCATCATAGGACAGTTCATGGCCCTGAGACATTTGCATGACCTGCCTCAGCTCCACTAATTAACTGGGAGTTAGAAGGAGTCAGACACTGCCAAGATGGCAACTGCCAGAGCCACTGGTCAGAAAACCTGTGGGGGGCATCACAGAGTTTTCAGCCCTTCAGTGCATCAGTATCAAAACACACATTTAAACCAGGCAGGGTCAGCCTCCCGAAGGCACACAACTGCTTTGAAAGATGGTCTTGTCCAACAACACGGCCAACCACTTTGGCATGGTCAGCTGGTCACACGTGTGGCACACTCGGGTTACTTCGAGCAATGCGCATTGATTTGATTAGCAGATTAGATGCAATGCAAATTTAAACAAGAGAACCAATCAAAAACAACCCCCAAGATCTGAGCTCATGCTGCTGAGTAAATGAAGCCTGTCATTAACTGTCCATAAGGACGAACAAACCCTCAGTGGGTTTATAGCTCAGTGTGGTGGCTCCAGCCATCACCATCTTGCAGCACCTGAGTCTGCATAACTCCAGGCTCATCCAATAAGCAAAGACGTGGAGCAAGTGGAGCGGAGTCGAGCCATGCAAACGCCTCTAGGTGATGAACAGTTGTATGACAGCAGCCACCTGTTACTCAAGGTGACCACACCCTAATTTAACAGGCGAGGTATATAAAAAACCCTCCTACCGTTGTCAAGAACAAGGATATTAGCTGTAGAGACCAAAATAGTTTTTGTCCGAGGTTGTAAACATGTTTGTTTCTGCTGTAAAGTTAGACCTTTTAACATAGGGGTCAAAGCGGATTGACTCGCTTTTGAAGTCAGTCTCAAGTGGACGTTCAAGGAAATGCAGTTTAGATTTCTTACATAGCTGGTCTAGACGCAGAGATACATCCTTTGCTGACATCAGCTGTCTGAAAACATGGTAAATATATGCATTGCAAAAAGATGCAAAGCAATAGAATGAAGGTTAAATTCAAGCTACACATAAAATCTTTTACTGAAAAGATATGTAACCCTTTGTAATCAGCAACATTTCTCTTTTTAACTGTACATGAATTACATTTTTAAAAATTGCTACAGTTACATTTATACTGTAATTTAGTTGCATAACATTGCAACACTGCCTATATGTATATTACAAGAAGTTAAAGAAATGTTGTCTTGCGAAGCAACAGATGGACAATAGAGGTAATTGCAAGATTTCCTGCAATCGCACCACCTATTCACAACCTTGAAAAAAAAAAAGATAATCAGTGAAAATCATTAGCAAAACATCTCCAGTCCCCTTAAGGGCTGAGTCAATAATCAAGTATGCACAATCAAACGCTCACACAGGCAGCAGTACCTTGGAGTAAAGATATATTCGGTCTGTGTGCTGGCTGGCGCAGAACTGCAGGCCAGGGTAGACGGGATGGGCGGTGCTGGCGTCTTCTCCGCCATTGCCCTCATCATCGTCATTAGCATCAGCAGCAGAAGACAAACACGGCACAGCTCCTCGGTCTGCAGGGAGAGAGGAAGAGGCTGACTAATATCTCACTGAGCATTTATTATTGGCTCATTATTGGCTTTCACGGCTTTATTGGTACTGTGTTTGCTCCTCTGGTGATGCAACGACTAGCAGAGACATTAAACTCCAGCAGCTTTTAGGATTTATTATACAGAGAACAATATTAAGAAGATATGACATTTGTAGCAGATCATTCAATGTGGATGCATATACGGATGATGTTTGGAAAACTACCTTATATTGATTATTATTGCTTCCAAACACTTGATTATAGAATCTGAAATGAAAATGTTGAAGTAATTACCTGTGACATTTTCATATAAATAGGAATCAAAGTCAACTTCTTGCTATCAGCAGTTGATATAACAACCATCCAACTCGAGGAGGTCTAAACACTCTGCTTTCCTGTTTTCTGTTTCTAGAAGCAGCAGCAGTTGACTGTTTAGAGGGAAAAGAAGAATAGTTTTCCAGCACTAAAGAATATTACTGTCTAGGATCAGTATTTCAAAATAACACTTTGACTGTATCAGCAATCATTTTAAATATGTGCCACACATTCAACAGACATGTAGCCAGTGAGGATGAAATAAAAGATGGAAAGTCTATAAAAATGGAACCTTTGCTAGTGTTATACTTTGCATAATACGGAAAACATGCTAAAGGCCAATGACGAGCCTGTAAACAAAGGTTCCTGTTGTATTGAAACAACATCCCCAATTTCAGCTTGTGCAGTAAATGGAAGACACTATGAATGCAGCGATTCACCTCAAATTACAACTACATCTTGCTGTTTCAATTGCAGGCTTGTGCAAGTTTGTTTGACTCATAAATAAACAAAATTAGTACGTCAAAGACAAAGTGTGCTCAAAAAGAAAGGATTCATACTCAATGAAGGACCTAGGATCCCTAATCTGTCTCTACCAGTAAGCAGTGATTCCTAACACGTCTTTGGGGTTCACCAGGTGGAAACCTCCCCTCAAGGCTGTTTCTCCTACTTAGTCCCACAACACTTCCAGGGGGCTAGGCAGTGAACTCTGGCATCCCAGAGTTCCACCCCCCCAGTGCCAGTCTGCACTGTTCCCACACAATTTCAACAGCACTGCCATGTTCAACTGACCCAGGAGATGCTCCCGGTAGTGACCAGTGCCAATGCTACCATTTAGCTAATTGCTAAATACTAACTGCTAATTCAAACAACACTGATACGTTCAATTGACCCAGGCCTGTTTAGGAGATGCTCCAGGTAGTGACCAGTGCTGATGCTACCATTTAGCTAATTGCTAAATGCTAATACTAACTGCTAATTCAAACAGCAATGCCACGTTCAACTGACATAGGCCCGTTTAGGAGATGCTCCAGGCAGTGACTAGTGCCGATGCTACCATTTAGCTAGTGCAAATGCTACATGCTAATGCTAACCATTAACTGCTAAAATACTTAAATACTACTAACAAACTCACCACCCACAAGGAGATTATACAGCTGGATTCACCTATAAAGCTCACCCATAATGCTGCCACCGCTAACTACTAAGACACTACCATACTACTACTGCTTTAGCTATTGTTAAATCAACATTATACTTTGTAATAAACTTGTCCCTGTTTTGTCATTTTTACATTCATGTGTTTTAAGTTGAAGAAATTGGACATGCAGCAGTCTTTCTGCTCAGCAAGCCTAATCTCATTTTAAATCCAGCCTCATTTCTAACACACGGACATGAGGTGGATATCAGCCGTCTCATCTCACTCTCTAAAGCAAAACTATCCCTTCAGTGTTGTATAATACTGTGCGGCTACAAAGAGAGCCAATTTCTTTGACAGAAACGGCCCAATTTATTTTTCACAAGTTCACTCAAGAATTTGCTGAACAACAGGACGGAAGCACAGCTAGAGAGCGAAAAAAGAGAGTGATAAAATGACAGTCACAAACGCAGAGAAACAGAGAAAGAGAAGAGAGGGAGCAGGTCATTAATGTCAGCTATGTGGCTCGCTCATTCTGCCAGCATCTAGCAAGAAAAGGTCAGGCGGTGGAAATGAGACCGCCGCTGTTCGACCACGCTTCATTTAGACAATGACCTATAACACTCTGATAATACTTGCCTTAAATCACTTCGCGTGGCCAGTTGTCTGCCTTGTCGGTGCATGTGCTTGTGAGAATGTGTGTGTGTCCATCTGGCTCGCTAATGGGGGAAAATACTGACACAGGCTGATGTCTGCGACAAGAGAGCTGCCATTGAACAAGTGCTGCCTTGTACCTGCACTGAGTCTCTAGTGGTTATGGGACGGAATCAGCTTTTTCTTTGAAACACTACAGGGGTTAAGTGACGACGACATGCTTCCAGTGTTTAGGTTGATAACCCAAAGCGAGCTCAAAATGTATGATCATGACATGAAAGAAAGTTATATTACAAATGTTTTGAACTGATATCAGCAATATTACAGGCCCTGCAAACACATTTTCTCTCTCAGCATCTCACTTTAAGTGATAAGGCCTTTTCTAAGCACATCATCTTTTTTGCCAAAATCTGGGCAACTTCAAATGAGAGATCTCTGTTTCCTCTGGTTTGAAGTGGGAAGGGTTCAGTTGGGAAAAGGTGATGTTAAATCCTTTTCTGCACCAATCAGGATTCACCAACACCTGAATCAAAACGTGAAGCCTGTTGTGGGCTGCTTGCTTATGTTGCCAGGCCACAGTCAATTACCACTTTAAAGCATTAAACTCATAATAAGTACATTTTGTCTATTTGGCCATGCATATTTTAAGAAAAATTTTGATTTGAAACAGCCTTTTTAAAGGGTTTAATGTATTTGGTGTAGCAGCTTTGGATAATTACAAACGTCCTTTAGGCTTCTGAAATATATTGAAATTCAGCTGCTCACAATTAAGACTGTTGGCAATTTCCATTTCAAAGACAAGATTTGCAGCATTTGGGGTGCACCAAGTGGGGAAAAACGTCCTAGTTGATGACCTTAACCTTATTTTTAGGCTTAAAATCTTTCTCTTTTGTTCTCTGATTGATGTCAAAGACATATTCTGACTCTTTATTTAAAAAGTCTGCTATTCAAAATTTTACCTGAGTAAAAATACTCTCAATATAATGGTACCATGTAGTACTCATTAGCCTGCCAAACCTGTGTAATATTATTATGAGCTAAAATAACCGCTGGGGATCTTTATATGGCCCGAAACACTAAATCATATAACAAAACTTATGCTTATATTTAGGGTGTCTAATAAAAATGCATCGCAAGTATTCTTGAGGTCTAATAAACACGTTGGAAGCATTTTCTTCCGCACAGAGAAACATTAAGTTCTTTCTTGAGGTTTAAGTTTCAGTCATGTGGATGGACAGGAGCAGAACCACAGGTGGAAACAGAGACACAAAGACCGGAGCACAACAGATAAAAACAGAGAAGCAGCAGTACATGAAAGTCTCTCACACTAAACCGAAATTAAAGAGTAATACATTTGTTAAATCACAGAAATAAAATATTTAGTTTCTATATTGTTTGGTTTTTGGGGAACCTGCTGAATGCTAGACGGCCAAGAGTTTCAAAGGGAGGGACTCGCATGAACTAACACAGATTCACAGACAGACCAGCTGCCAAAACACAGAACAGAGAACCTGGGACTACAACAGTGCTCTGCTAACGACGCCATTACAACACTATATCTGTACAAAGCAAGTAGTTGTTTGCGGCTTTATTAATGCTATATGTGTCTTACATATAAAAAGCTGAAGCATGTTTGCTGGCCTGCAGGCTTCTTCTTTAATGCCTTAAGAGGGCAAACTTATCTAGTTATTTGCACGTTACTGCCGCCAACTGTTAATCAGTGGAACAGCAAGCATGTTGTCATGCACGTGTCGTAAATGTTTATCATTTTCTTTATAAATTCAGCATTTTTAATTGATAAATGATTCATTCATCATACAAATGATCTACTGGACATTTTTCATGCAGTGATGTTGCTGTTTTAAGCCACATACACATGATACGGACTGCAGGGGTGGCTGTGACATATGTCACCAGGGCAGAAACGGTCCCCATTTGTTTTACCACTGTAGCTTCAGCCAGAGGTCACCAAGTGAAAAAAGTAAGAGGCTTCAACTAGTGGTGGAACCAGGTACTACAGCTAATCTATATTACTCAGAAAATGGCATCGGGTATCTGCACATATTAAATATTAAATGACTCAGATCAGATTGGATTAAAAAAAACTTGATTGGGACATCTCAGGTAGTACGTAAAATAGAACGAACAATTAATATGGAAGTAAAGCACAATTACTTTAAGATTGTGTATTTGAGTATTTGAGTCTATGTACTGTGCATGAATTCTCACATCCTCACATTTACATAAACTGTAAAGGGAAACAGGTCTTCATCTGAATGAAGCAGAGAGATGCTTTTATTTCCATTTTCGATGCTTTTTACCTTTTATCTCTGTAATCTCTGCATAGAGTACGTCTCGACAGCAGTAACTCCATCAGTGCAGTATCAGACATGTCATACACACCATGTTGTGTTTTTCTCACACAGTTTTTATTCACTAATTATTCCAATCACTCCTGTTTTGCTGGGTTTTTTCTTCACTGTTTAGTGACTGTTGGTGACACTTCCGGCACAGACTGCTATTATTTATTGGCTTCTATTTGTGAATTCACGGTACTTACATTCCATCACGGCTTTGTCTAATATATATGACGTAATCTGATGCTAAAACTGTTTTGCTTCAAGGTGAGATCATCCTGATAAGTCATTTCCTCTCCTTGACCTATCCTGTACAAAGTCCATATCTTTCATTTTTATGCTTGTCGTCCTCATAGGTGCAATTTTCCCAAGGCAGGTACACATTGTTCTGATCTCACCCCGGCTTCAGCTGAAATGGGCCACTTTGTGTCTGAAAATACCAAGATAACCAGACGAGGCATTTTGCAGAGCTACAAACCTGGAACCAAAACATTTTTAGGACACTAGCGTTTCATGAAATCCCATCTATCCTTCTGTCCTGCTGCATCTGTAATGAAACCTAGCAGCTCTGCAATGTGCACCCTATATTTGTTGTAAGCAGTTTTTTTCCCCCCTTCCCCTGTTTGCAGTGGCGGAACGCGCCAGCTGCATTAAGTGGGCCATTTATACGATGGGGGCAATTCATCTTACAAAGCCGTCTTATTAGACTGTCACTTACACAGTATGAACAGTGCCTTCAAAACACCCCAAGGGATTTATCTGTTATTTTACTGCAAGAGAGAGAAAACAACGCCTAATTGGACTGAGTCATCTCATCTTCTGCAGGATCGAATCGGAAGATATAAAAAACTAAATTCCAACTTCGCGTATGAAGACGTTTGGTGCGGCTGATGCTGCTGCAGCGTTTGAACTAACGTCCAAAACAAACGGGCATCCGTGTTGAAATGTTCAGGCCATGCAGATAGACCGACAGAGCGACAGACAGTAAGGAGAGCGGCAGACAGAGCGGTGGAGGAGGAGTGATTGCCTGTCTGTGCTGTGAGGAAAGTAATCTCAGAGCAATCAAGAGGTGGGGGCGGCCGACAGCTCTGCGGTTTGCCTCCTAAAACCACAGGCAGGTAGAGGAAAATCATTAGGCACAGCTCCTGACCCCATAGGTCACTTTTATTGGACAACCACTGTGTTTCGTATTAGACCCACGCTGCCGGAGACAGACAGGCAACGGCATGTAACTAACAAACTGACTAAACAACAACAGGATAGATGCCATGAATAGCTTTTTTTAAAATCAAGTCACGTCATACATGCTAGCTGCAGTTGCAAAGTTTTTTAAGGTACTCGGCAGGCAGGTTCTACATTTATGCTGTCTCACTACCCTGTCTGTTCATGTAATCCCTGACTGACTCCCTGATGTTGACATCTGTGCTCTGAGGGGGCCAAACCATCTGTTGCAGGACTCCTTGTCCTTTTTGTCACCTGAGATAGTTCTTTATGACTGTGGCTGTATGTTTAGACTTGATGTCATGTTTAAAGTACTAAAACTTTTGCACAGTGCTGCAGATAGAGGTTAGTTGTCTGCAGGGAAAAGTGCATGTCTAAAGGGAGCGTAGGGGGCCAAGTTGGTATCCAGCAGTGTCTCTTTAGTGCTGCCATTTCTGATCGACAGTGAGGCTTTTATCTCTCCCCTAGAGTCAGTCTAAATAGAGGTGTTTTTTTATAAAAAAAAAAAAAAAGAAAGAAAGAAAGAAAGAAAGCAAGCAGGCCTTTCGCTCACCTTTAGTGTTTTTTTGCCTGAGAGTAGGAGGCGGGAACAGAGTGCACAAGGCTCTGCAGGGGAAGCTACAGTAGGATTCAATCCTAGACCGTTGGGGGGCATGGGTAGCTACAGGGATGGGAAATTAACCACTCGACAACCTGGGCACTAATAGATGTCACAAGTGTGTGACTGTGTGTGTGTGTTTCCCAAGAACAGGAATCTGCAGGCTGTTGCACACTGATCTCAGGATGTTAAAGGCTAATAGGGGTTGATAGCTTGCCTGTTAAAACCTAAATGACTTGTGCAACAGTCCCTCCTATGTTAGGTGTTCTACAAAGAAGCTTTAAAAGCAGCCCTCGGCTCAATTTCATCCGTCAACACTCAACCCCAAAATGTCTGCACCCTTTCTGAGGCAACACCCAGGTCGCAGGCTTTTCTTAGACTCTGCTAGTCTGGCATTTTTTTTAAAGGTCTTCATATTGCACACAGTGTAATTAGTTCTTTGTAATTAGCGCAATTTATTGCTTTGCGTATCCCTCTGAGACACAAGTACTTGAACAGAGGTCTTAATTTGCAATATTACACACTGTGTAATTGGGAATTTGTTCTTCACATCCCTCGGAGATTCAGAGACATGTACACATATAACCAGAGTGGACGGGGAAAGCAGGTTGTGTTTCAAGGATGAGCTGGTGCAATGAGGGAACTTGTGCCT
Source organism: Dascyllus trimaculatus (assembly GCA_024666655.1). Lineage (NCBI taxonomy): Eukaryota > Metazoa > Chordata > Actinopteri > Pomacentridae > Dascyllus > Dascyllus trimaculatus. The sequence continues at coordinate 19,250,312 of CM045468.1, forward strand.
TTTATGTAATTAGACCTCAGTCCACTTTATTAAAAAATAGCTAATCAGAAGCTCATCAGTTGCCTGCTGGACAGTGATATACCCTCAAACCTTGTGTGTATTGTATTTTGTTGCTTCACACAGGTCAGTGGAGACTAGCGAGGTTTTACTCAATATCTCCTGTAGCTTCCAAGTGCAGAGTGCAGAAATAGGCAATACCTCCAACTAGATACTAATAAGAAGTAAGAATAATAATGCCCAGCCCCATATGGAATGAGATATAGTCCCTTATTGGTTTGAAGTGATGATATTAAACAGCATTATATGGGCAGGTGACAATGCGGCACCAGCCAATTTCCCTAGATATGAAAAGGAGAAGATTGCAGGTGGGATTACCCTGTGTGTGGTCAGGGGGGAGGCAGCCGCCACCGCCAGCGACGTTGTCGCCTCTCTCCCCCGCTGATTGTTTGCCTTTGAGCCTCCGCTTGTCCTCTTCCTCTGCTTCTCCTAGTTTCTGTTTGTCTTTCGGAGGCTCAACCTCCTCCTCCTCCTCGCTCTGTTTGTCTTTGTGTGATTTCGGAGGCCGGGCTTTTCCCCGGCTGAGCTCTGGCTTGCTGTCGGAGCTGGAGAGGACGGTGCACGCCTGGTCCCTCTCGGTTACGGGGGGTTGCTGAGGCCTGGGTGGCTCTGAGCCAGCAGAGAGAGAGGGAGAGAGAGAAAGATGAAGATTACTCTATTGGCCGAGTTGCACAGTGTAATCAGACTTTGAAGAGTTTCATTCCCGAGCGAGATATCCATCATCTGAAGAGTGTGACAGTGTGACAAAATGACTGCTGACATGAAAGTAAAACTCAATATGGCTCATTAGTGATGTTATTAGCTATCATAAGTCCTTTACTGACAAGTTTAGAGGATGTGATTGTGTGAAATGAACAGACATAAGCAGGGATGTAGGAGAATATGTAAATCTGCCATTGTCTAAATTTGTCTTTTTTATGGAGAAGGTAAATTTTTACGAGGATGCATTAGAAGAGCACATAAATTATATTTTAAAATCTATGATTTTATCTAGGTAGTTGGCTAATTGCTGCACACTGACCACTAGCTGGAGGTCTGGTAGTCTTTAGTCTCTTGCTCAGCAGCACATCAGCTGTGATGCAGAAAGCTGCAGACAGAACACCTGCCACCCGCCTTTCACCAGCTTTTGGATCAAACAGCCAATATCATTTGCTGAGATGGTGAATTATGCTCGTGTCACATTGTTTTGTTAATTGCTCGCCTGCATCATGTGCAATCAAACCTAAACAAAATAATTGTCAGCAATTGCTGCATCTGTGCCGCACTCCAGCCGGGTGCAGCGAGCACTGTTCAAACAGCTGATAATGGCTGAATGCCAACGGCAGATCTGACTTTAAAGAATCGGCTTATGGCACCTTGAAGACTGGCTATCAAACTTGTTTTGCAGTTCCAGTGTTAAACCACTCATGATTTCCATTCATGCAGAATGTTGTAATTCTGTGAAGGTCAAGCAGAAATCTAAGCCACAAAAATGTTAATGAATGCAGGGATTATGCCATCATCATTCACAGACTTCACATTGTTTAAAACTGTACTTTTTGTGCTGATGTTTATTATCAAGGTGGAATTAACAGACAGATTAGCTACTTAAAGAAAAGAGTGCAATTATTTATAGCCAGATGTAAATGTCACAGTGGGAGCAGGACTGCTTCAAAAAACACAGGCTATATAATTTCCTTTTCCTTCTTTCCTAGTTAAATTTAAATCACATCCTTTCACAATATTTGTTGAACTTGAGGTGTGAAATCTAACAAGACAGTAAGTTGTGATTCTTGGGGACGCAGAGGGCTAATTAGTGATCCTGCCTCTCTGTGGCTTGTTTCTTCAAAAGGCCAGCCTCTAGTCGGTTTCCTCAAATGTCATCTGAGTCTCCGGGCTCCTGGCCCCGCCGCTGCCCCCCTTCACTAACAAGCCGAGTGAGGCCGCAGAGAGACGGCTCAATTTGTGTTAAGCTGTCCCCACCGAGGAAGATGTTAACGGGGAAATCCTACCGGGCCGTGTCTCGACTTTACCAGTCAACCCTCTTGTTCTTCCGCCCATCAGGGCCCCATTATGTCTGTAGTGGCTTGATATGGTTTCAAAATTCAGTCTTCAATCTACATACTCCACACAAGCACTTTCAAAAAGCATGTGATCCTACATGTGAGCCAACAGCATAAGCTAATGAGGATTCACATAAAAAATACCACACTCCAGTAGTTCAATAAAACAGGAAAGGCTTGTCTTTGCAGTCTGCAGGGAGTGAAACAGCTGCTGCCTGTGACAAAGAAGAATCAAAGAAAGCAAAGTAGCTGGTCCTCAGATACACCGTAATATCAAACTGTTAAAGACTGGACCTTGTTTTGCTAAAACTCAGTATGAAAAAATCAGGACAAGGACGGAGTGCTCGCTGAGAGGTGTAGAGAGTCAGGAGATAACCAAATTGCCCTCTTCCTGTATATGTCTCTCTCAGTAGGTGCTGAGAGACAAATTGATGGTCTACCAGTGAAAGAGCTGAAGGACTAAACCATGCCCACGCTCTTGGCCTAAAAAAGCTGCAAACGCAGGAACCCAACTGATTTAACTCAAATGGTTCAACAGACGCTGTCTGGTTGTTTACAGGCACTAAATCAACTACAGGAAACAGTTTAGATGAACCCTCCTGAGATGCCAAACCCTGTCACAGGAAGGAGGCAATAATGCATGACAGTTTGATTAAAACCAGTCTTGGATTATTGACGATATAGCACTATAGTGATTCAATTTGTGTCCAATTATTATAATCTGCTATTGTTTAACACCTGAAATTAGGTGAGTTTCCCTCCCTGACACTTAGGAGATCATTTTCTGTAGAAAATATGAGAAATGATATCTGCCACGGCTGAAATGCCAGCTTCAAGATTGGATGGCGGATTGTATATACTATAAAAAAACACAGCTTCACATAAAGCTTTCACCAAAATGTGAAAAGTCTGTTAGGCTAATCTAATTGCTAAGCTACTGCTTTCTAGCATATTATTATGGCTCAGCAAGTATAGCTAAACACTGCAGGCTGAAACAACGTTGTGTCTACGAAGGACTTGAAGGATGCTGTACCTTTTATAACATGAACTACAAAGAAGGGATTTCACAGTGTTTAACAATGCCCTGATGCGTACTGCAAAACATTAGCATGCCAAGCTAATAACCTCCATGTCTTTACTCCACCTAAGATTGAGTGATCAGTCAGTTCTCAGACTCAAATCCTTCTCTCATGCTAAAATGCAACATGCCCTTTGAAAAGACTAAATCACATTTACATGCATCAATTTTTGTTGTAATTCCAAGGCTACCAAACTGTTCACTACAATACCACAACAAGGCTGCAGCCATTCTGACTGGGACATGTGCACACACCCTTAAAGGGGCCATGCTATGCACAAGCCAGTTTTTCATTGCTTTTGAATATAATGATGTGCCTCCTGTGCGACTACAGTTCCACAAATATGAGAAACAATCATCCAACGGTTTCTTTCCCCTCTCCACTGATCAGAAAGCATGTCTGTGGATGGGAGCTTTACATTAACTTGTTAAAAACAGGTAAGACATGGGACCTTTAATATTTTAACATTACATCATGCATGGGTGTAAATGTAGTTTCAACACTGTGAGGAGGACATATTTAGCAGGAGTCCGGGTGTTCTTCCCAGGGACATTTTGAGCATCAAACACTATTTTCTAGATTCTGGTAAACCTGCACCAATCTTTCCTTTTTGCACAGTGGAAGTGGATATTTATGTGAAATAAAACACAAAATTCAAGCACAATACCTGAATGTTACAGTGATTTTCAGCATAAAAGCTCTGCTTCTTTAATGTTGTTAAGCAGGAGGACAAATACACCTGTTTTAAAATCTAGGGGAGACATATATCCTGCATCCTCTAAAATCCATGCACATGATATCCTTTTTGTAGCCTCAAGTTTAAATTTGAGACCATTTTACAGGTTTTTCATTTCATAATTAATCAGCTAGAGGTATCGACAGTCAAATGAAGAGGTAGTTTCCAGCAAACTTGTGAAATTAGTATTCATTAGCCAACATTAGCTAGCTATAACTTTGAATGAATTATTTATTTGTGTTTGCTTTTGTGTGAAATTAAAGACCCATTGTTCTAAAAGAAAACATAGTTTTGAGTTGTAAATCTACCACTGTAATGTGCTACAATTCAAAACATATCAGACGTAGCAACAGTAGCTACAGCAAGTCTAGCAACGCTTTGAATTTCAGGTGTTTCCCACATCGAGCATCAATACTTGCTACTGAATAATAGAAAGCCCTCTTGTCCTTCTCATTTCATGCATCTCATTCTGTTACATTTTATTCTGGTACAAATGCCTCGCAGTAAAACAGACCAAAATCCTTCTGCATGCTGACTATTCTTCCCCTACAGCTGCTGGCTTGCTGTATTTTCGCCATGCTGTGAAAATCCAGACAGCGGATGCCAAATGCCTAGAATACTTGTTTTCCTTTACTTTAAACATGAAGCCCTGATGTCCTTGAATCATGTGTCAGTATTCTATGATTCACAGACAATGTCCCAGCCGTCTTTATAGTCATTGTGAAAAATTGTCACTCTTGAAGAGATAACATTTCTCATGTCATACTATAGGCTCCGACCTGATTATTTTCTTACATTTCCACAAGCTGAGGATTGCAGTGCCAAGTTGAGAGATATCTCCATAAATACAGTTGTTATTTTTCAGCAGTCTGTCATTTACAAATTTAGCAGGTTGTTAAATTCCCTGTCTAGCAAGCTGACACAGCCTGCTGCTGTGAATGCAGAGTGCCGCTTGTGACAAAGAAGAGAGTGTGATTGCTGAATAGTTATCAAGCATCTGCTGCAGCTGAGCATGAAATGGGGGGTGAGTTTTGTTGAAAAAAATGTGTGTGTAGGTGAGTGTGTGGGTGTGCTGCTCAAAAGTTGAGGTACTGCTTGTTTGTACTGTGTGTGACAACAGACCTTCAGCACAGCCAATATTTACTCTATACTAACTCTCAATATAGATCCTGTATTAGAATACAGACTTCAGTCATTACTGCAGTGGTGACACTGTTTCGTAAACAGACAGGTGATAAATTGAATGTGTTATAAAGAATATTTTAATCTTAAAATTTTACAAAATGTTACATGTGCAGCACATGTTGTTTATATGTATTATTGGATAAAATAATCACCTGATTGAAAGATTTTTATGCTGTCATTCTAATGAGCTTGTGATTACGACCTGAAAAGTCGTGATCACCAAATACTTGGTGTTGAGGTGGTAACGTCAGACATGAGTCGTGAGAACACTGCTGCAAGGCAATGACACCCTGGGTGCTGTTATCACACCACCAAGGCTAACAATTTAGCAAGCTAATAAGTGGGTAACATGATCTTGGAAGTGCAAAGGCAGAATGAAAAGATGAGGCCGCTAGAAATAAAAACAATTTCCTCAGACATTACAAAACTATGACAAACAATCCTATATGACTAAAACAGCAGCATAGGCTATTAATTTATCAAGACCATTTCTTAAAACGTAGGGCTCACAGTTGGTAAACTCTTAGCTTTCAGAAGATTATGATTAATACATGAGGGGGGAGTTCCAATGGACTCTTCTTGTAAACATGGTAAGCACAATACCATTTGAAGGCAGTATTCTAACAACATCTACGGCTTCCTAGCTAGCTTTCTTAGGTAGCTAACTAGTTAAGTAAACTTGTGTTTAATTAAGAAATATTAAATCCTGTTATCAAGCAACTCATTTGTAGTGTAGTCCTAAAGCTTCCTGAGTTGACAGCTTAAAGGTCAGAGGTCATTCTTCTCTTGAGTCATCTTTGTACCACCTCGTTATTCAGCAGGCTACTTGCTAACTATTTTCCGTGACCCCTGGCCCACTTTTGTTACAAAATATTACGAGATGCTTCATAAATAACCACACATCGTCTTGAATTTTAGCATTGTTGAATTAAGCTAGCTATTTTTCCCTGCCCTTATATCAGTCATTATGCTAAGCTAAGCTAACTGCCCCCTGGCTTAGGCTGCATAGTTAGAACACAGATATAACAGTGTGCTCATTCTTCTCATTTAAAGGCCAGCCCATGTATTAAACAATTTACTCGTTGCCCATTTCTTTCTCTTGCATTCTCTCCCTCTTGTTTTCTCCTCCCCTTCCAATATCTAAGTGTTAAAATTCTCATAATCTCCTCATACAGAAAACAACAACAGCAACCCATTGGAAAATTTTGCAGAATGTTTGAAAAATAGGAGGCAGGCTTGTATTTTGTTGGCGAAATAGCTATTTTAATCACAGTTCTCGCCTTCCTGCATGCAAATGTTTCACCACTATTTTGAAAAGACACCATTGCCGCATCCTGCTCTTAGCACCACCCATAACGACTGCGATTGGTTTAAAGAAATAGCAACAAGCCTTAGCTGTTTCCACCTATGGAAGAATGAAATTGCGGTGTAGCCAGACCATTCAGCATTGTGACTATTTTGTAGTGACAGTTGATCATTTCAGCCTCTGGTTGCCAAGGTAACCATAGTGTCTATTTCCTATCCCAAATATTTGACAGTGAAGCTGGCTAGCCTACACTTCAACGGTGACAAACTCATCAACATTATTTTTTTTTTTTGGGTGAACACATAATACTGTTTATACATATGGCATCATCTGGTAATTAATGGTATCCTATAAAGTTTACATTAGTTTAACTTGGTGCCGCTGATGTCATGATGCCAACAGTTTCTTCATCTGTCATCACCACTTGTGTGTGAATTTCACTGGCGTTCTATCGTCTCTGATCGCCACTGGCTGCAGGTCTTTTCCTTTGTGTACATCCCTTAACTCTCTGCAAAAAAAAACAAACGCTTTTTTCCAAAATTCTTAATTCTGCTCTGAACTATTCTTTTAGGCAAGGTGTGTAAAACTCAATTAGCCTGTCACTGGGTTTCTAATTGTAGTTCAAACAAAATGGCTTTTCATGGTAAATGCATTCTTTCTAATTACTTTTCTCCAACAAGTAATTTTGATTTCAGCATGGAATATAAAAGGCTGTATTTGTCAGACACTAAAACACCTTTTTCCTCTTCCTCAGCGGGTTGGCAGCCTGAGGGCCAGAGGCTATGCTCACCTAGGAATTACTTCTTTATGAGCCATCTTGACACACAGCTATTCTGAAACTGTGAATTCATTTAAATTTGGTGTTAATTAGCCAGTATTTTGCTATATTTGAATACAATTAACTTTTAGAAGTTTAACAACTGGATGTAAAACATGATGTCATTAAGATTATAAGGTATGTGATTGTATTATTTTCACATGTAGAATGAGATATGTTTTAATGAAAGCAGTAAACTAATGCCGTCTAAACATTACCGCTGGTGAACCCCATCTGAGTTTTGTTTTTTTTAAAGTCATTTCTCAACCGATCTGATGCGTCTCAGACATTTAAAGAGTGTGGACCTGCAGTTTGCCAGGTCATAACGACTTCCCTCCCCTCTCTTTTGCAAGATACAATCATAGGCTGTCAGAGATATCAGCTAGAGCCAGCTCAACTTTTCCCAACTTTGTGTGAGACGTTTGCAGCAATAGTAGGCGCCTGCTCTCTCTCTCTCTCAGCTTGACAGGTGAGAATTATACTGTGTCCTTGTCATCTGCAGAGAGAGAGAGAGAGAGAGAGAGCGAGACAGACAATATTCTCCGAGCAGTGCTATTTCAGACTCTGGCGAGCCTGCCTCCATCTTTCTCTATCACGCATCTCCATCTGGTGAAATCTGTAATGCTGTTCAAAAGTATTATGTCAACAGACTGCTACGATTGATATTGACAGGAAGGAAAATAAAGCAATGAATGGATTTTAGCTTTAGGTGCTTCATTTCAAGCAAGAGATGATGGAATTATAGTCGTTTTCTTAATAAAATCCAGTGTGACTTGCAATCAGTGAAATGAAGTTGGTAGACAGAAGCAGGAGGGGGGGGGATCAGACGATTAGCTATTACTTGTTGCTTCATCTTACCTGACCCGGCAGCAGAGGAAGAGCGCGGGAATTCACACATCTCACAGTAAGGCAACAGGCTGCTGTTGGAGTAGGTACAGGCCCCACAGCTCCATGTTAAACCAGGATCAGGCTCTGACAGCTTTCGTGGGGCCATGAAGGAGCTCAGAGCACCAGGGCTGCCGGAGTCGACGCTCCCCGCCGCAGACCTCAGCTTCCCCCTGAATCGAGACCTGGGGCTTGAGCTGGTCTGCGGTGTCCGCAGCCTCTTCAGCTGCGGGGAGAAGTCCTGGTCAGGTGTGGTGGAAGTTTGGGAATATGACTGCTCACTCCTCTCCTGTTCAGAGTCAGCTCTACTGCCAGCTGGCGTGGCAGTCGTCTCCGAGGACATGGAGGGAGATGTTTCCTCATCTTCTCTCCGCTTCCTCTTCATGTCTTTGCTGGCGTTTGGGGAGAAGAAGGAACGGATGTCGTGCTGCTTGTCTTTCTCAAACTAAGGAAAAAAGATGCAAGCTCAAGTTAGTTTTTGTCTCCATAGCGTACAGTTTTCAATGCGCCTGTAAAGTGGCATAAAATCCATGACACAAATCTCACTGTTGTTATCACTGTCACAAAGCAGCCATTTCAGCCTTTTCAAGAATACAAAGCAACACTTTCTGATGAAGTTGTGTCCTTGTGAGAAAGAAAATAATAATGAAAACTACATGATGACAAATAATAAATTGGAACGGAAAAGCCTTTCACTTGTGTAAAGCTCTAACAGCTTTCAAAAAATACAAGCTCTTCCAACCTGGATCACAATTTTTGCACAATGGGACAATATTCCCATCACTGAATCTGTACATGTATTTTTTATTTCAGTAGCTGTTACTGAATTCAAACACCTACTGACAAAAATACAGTTTGGCTCAGTCATCAGCATTACACGTTTACACTTTCTGTAAATGTTCCTCATTTCTGTGCACAGTGTCTTTTGCACATTCATTAATCACGATAAACTCTCAAATCTGAACACACCTGAGCATATTCCTCTATACCTTCACAAATCACACAACACGTTCATACTCACGGATCTGATTCCACAGTTTTGAAACTCTTTGCACACTTTTGCAATTAATACTCTTACAATAACCCCCCACATGATGGACTTTATTAACCTAAGTTCTTTTGTTAGAAGCATTTTCGATAACCAACTAAATATTTTAATGTTCTCCCCTCTTATATCAGAACTTCTTTAGATACTGAACATATATATAATCAGTGGTGGCATATGCAGACTAGTTTAAAACAAACATAAATAATTAGAATTATTATTTCATATGAGAAGATTCTATGGTTTTATATGCACTGGCTTGCAATTGTACTCTACTATATGCTGTAATTTGTCTGGGGACAGGGGCTCTAGCTACTCATTTCTGTTCATTTTTATTATTTAAATCATCCCAGAATGAATCTAAAGGAAACTGAAGTAAAACAATGCTTTACTACTGGTGTTTCTGGTGAACCGACTCACATGAGAGAAGAACACATCATCTTTGGCGTCTCCTGAGTTTCCCTCCAGATGCAGCACCATCTCGCCTGGCGTCCACGTGTTGGCAAAGTTGAGAAACTCCCACTTGTCCTTGTCGCCCTCGTCGGCCTTCAGGTATTCCTTCCTACCATTCAGAGTGCTGCCCGTCACAGTTTCCTGAAGGACACAGGATATTCAGTTTCTCCCGTACAGTCTTCTCTTTTTTTCATGTTTTTGTTTCATCAGCAAACTGTATGATGATGTATCGTGGACAGAGGAAAAACGTTTTAGTGGAATTGTTTTAATTAGAAATCTTGACAGCTGGGATTATTAATGTAAATCCCCAAAGTCTGCTCTCACATGCAAATCAACTTCACTGACAGACAGTATATAACTAAATATTTTTCAAAGTAGACAGGGGTATTTAAAGTCCCCCTCCTCTCCGAATTGTTTGATGATTGGAAGCTGTTTTCCCAAAGCTGGTGCTCATAATAAATCTCAGGTTCTATGAGAAAACTTTTGTGACACCGCCCTAGTCTGGGGCAGAATGGTAGCAGTGAGTAGACCTGTAGCCTCACAGCTAAAATGTGGTGGATTTGAACCAGCTTGTTCCATGAGGCCTTTCTGTGTGGTGTTCTGTGTTCTCTCTGCGTCTGAGTTGGTTTTCTCCGGTTTCCTCTCACAGTCTAAAGACATGTACGGCAGGTTAATTGGTGATTCTGTAGGTGTTAGCGTGCATGCTTGTCTGTCTGTTTGTGTTAGCGCTGCGATGGACTGGCGACTTGTCCAGGGTGTACCTTGCCTCTCGCCTCTTGTCAACTGGAATAGGCTCTAGTCCCCTGTGACCCTCTACAGGAAAACACAAGTATAGCTAATAGATTGACAGATGAACAACTAGTTTAGTCGTCAGTCATGGTCCAACGCGGAACCTACACAGTCGGACACTTGAAACTTCAGCACAGCCTCAAGTCAAACTCCCAACATCCAAGCTTCTCTGCTGTAGCCAATCTGGTCACGCCTGCCAGTCAGAGCATATGATTCCCTCCCTTTGAAACTGCTAACCCACCCAACATGTATACAGACCGACAGCGATCTCCCACACCACAGTCCAGCATTCAGTCTGGACCCGGCCAAAGAACTTAAAAATGAAGTATTTTATTTATGTTATTTATCTTGTTTATGTGCACTTCTTTCGTTTCAGTTCAATGTGAGCGTCTATTGTGAAAGTAAAATCAATCATGAGCTCTTAGGTTATCATTTGTGATCTGTATGATCATTTCAAGTACATGTATCTTTGTTGCTGTATAACTATTTCAATTGGTAGAGCAACTGTCAGGTAGCTCAGCATAATTGTTGAAGAACTGGGTAGGGTCAAAAGGTAAAGGTTTGAGGATAACCAGAGAAGATATGGTTACACCCCTAAAAAGTTTTTGACTTAGGAAAGAAGGACTCAGCGGTTCTTAAATGGTAAAAAGACTGAAAACAGGTTTACATTTACATCTATGTTTACTGACCAGTGGAAGGGAATTTCTGATTGTCTGTTCACTATGAAAGATGTTACATTTGAATTTCTCCTTTGAGAATCTGGACGAACTCTGTTATTCTCCATATTGTATACAACATTAAATCTGCCAACGACCAAGCAAAGTGCTTTGTGTTTTATGAGTTCAATGATTATAGCAAATTTCCACAGCGCTGTCCTGCTGTTTTGAGGCTCTTCGCTGCTTCTCCTTTTGTTTTTGTGTGTCTGTTTCCAAACATGGCTCGCTCCAGTCCCATGAATCATGGAAACAGACACACACAGACTGGAATAGAAACGAGCAGAAAGAAGAGACAGCTAAAGTGAAGATAACGTAACTCGAGTTGACAACAACTCACAACGGCTATCCTGTTTCAGGCAGAGATGCTGCTTTAGAAACTTCCAGTGGTTCTAAAAGGTTGTACACAGAACCTTTAAGTAAGCTATGTTAAGCTAATGCTATCAGATCCTCCATTGAAAAGGAAAGACTGAAAAAGCTAATCACTCTAAGAGCCATAAAAGAGACTGATCATTCAAATTAAATATGACATCAACAAATGCTTAAGCAGCTTTGCATAAATTTCTCCCAGCTTGCTAGCATGATGTCACCCACACTACCTTCCTGTTGAGCATAGACCACATGACGGTGTCAAAGGTGCCCTTGGCGATGAGGTAGTGCACGTTGACAGAGGAAGTCTGCCCGATGCGGTGGGCTCGATCTTCAGCCTGCTTGATGTGGCCGGGGTTCCAGTAGAGCTCGGCAAACACCACGTGGCTGGCAGCTGTGAAGGTCAAACCCTGGAGAGGACACATACACACACATACTAATAACTGCCAAATCAGGGCAGAAATACCTCAAATGGAACACTCCAGCCCACATTCAGTCAAATTTAATTTGGTGAAATCCTTTTTAATAACTGAATATTATCAGCTAATTACGGTGTAAGTGTTTCAAGCACCCACTTCTTTTGATTGGAATGCATAACATTCCTGCACCTCTTCGGTCACTCAGAATATTTGATGTCAACAAGATTAAGTTCATTATTAAGAGCACAACACATTTTTAATATTTATTTGGACTTGCACAAACCTTGATTGTGATTCACTGCAGGAACAGTCATCATTATTCCTAATAAGTACTAAATGACTCTATTTAGCCTATTTATTGTTGTATTACAGCAGCACAACACTTCTTATTCCCCTTATTATGGCCATGCAAACGTCAACTATACAAGCACGGCAAGATATATGAGAGTTTACTTAAAGAGCAGATTTTGTTTTCAGTGGTTACAGCCAGGAAAATATATCATGTTTGTGTTCCAGTATTCTCTCCAAGTGAGTTTGCTTTAAAATTCAAATGAAATACAAAATTTGGTTCAGTACAGGGTGCCTGTGTGCTTCTGTGTACCTGACCAGCTGCTTGGATGCTGAGGATGGCCACTCTGGTTTCCGGGTCGTTCTGGAACTTGTGGACCAACTGGATTCGTTCTGATGATGGCACGCTGCCGTCAATTCGGATGTAACCAGCCTGCCAGACGCCACAGTGTTTAATTTTCAGAGGGTAATTCAGTTAACAAAAGATGGCAGTTGAGCAGTGCTAAACCAAACAGTAATACCCAATGTCACCTCGATTTCATTCAAGGCAATTAAAGCTGCACTAACAGTCCTTTTTCATATCAACAATGGCATTGTACAATGTGAATCACTAATAATAATAATAATGCATATTTCAGGAATTATCATCCATCTCTTAAGTTGCTCTCAAAATAAACTGTCTCTTTTTTTCTTTTTGATTTGGTTGTCAGGCAAGTAGACTGTGCTACGATCAGATCTGTTTTTAGCTTAAGAGGCAGCAATTTTTATCAAGGAAGTTCCAGTAGACCTGTTGTGTGTTTTCTGCCTTGCACTACATGCTACAAAAAGTTATCAAACTGCTAATGAAGAGATAGTAGATATTTCTGCCACCTCTTGGTAGAGACTAAAACAGAACAAAAAGAGGATTTAGTATTTGGTGTATTATTATGAGGTGACACGGACACAACTCTGAATGAATGTTGACGCTGTTCTGTGTGTTCACAGGCTGTTCATATGTCAGCCATATCTGCTTTATAAGGTGTGTGAGCGACAGTGTGTTAGTTCACTGAAATCTTTAAAGTCACAAAGCCAGTAAGTCAATATAACAGCAATATTTGGCAAGAGATAGTAAACATTAGCTAACATTAATGTTAGCCTTCAGAAGCTATTAGAGGAGGCCATAGACTCTATATAATAGATGAGTGTAACCACCATGACATCACCTAGGGTTTTATCTGTCGCCATCTTGTTGTCATGAAACCAGAATAAACAAGTGAGTGGTAAATCTGATTGGGAACACGAGGACACTGCTCACACAGATACAATACAGACCATTCAGTCCCAATGTAGCCCCGCCCTAAAACATATCCAGGTTTATCATCGATTTTCTTCTAAACGGGACCATAACTTACTAAATCAACGTCATGTTTTATTGAAGAAACTTGTGAGAAAAATGTTTACTGAGGTAACAAATCAAGCGAGTATTATCTTCATTTTCTCAAAGACTTCTCAACAATTTGACTTTTTTGCTATTAGATCAGTCATCCTGCTGGCTGTTAGAAAGAATGCAGGTTTAAGGTATTGGCTTCACATTTCAGACCCTGGAGGCTACGTCCACCTTTTATGTCCAGTCTGTATATCTATTCAGGTTGTAGGCAAACTGCTGAGTGAAATTAACTGAGCAAAGATGCATTTACTTGGTTGTGAATGAAGTTTTCATGTGTAAGAGGATGAATGTGTTATTTTCCAGCAGTGGTACTCCATACAGTGTCCTTTATGTGCACACAGGTGAAGAATGATCAGGAAAACAGCTGGGCGAGATATGGTAAGTGTGGCTGTCTGCACTTTCAACTGAACTGACTCGAGGTTCACCCTATTTAAAAAGAGACAGCATTGTCTGCCTCTATAAAGCTGGTGCAGATTGTGCTGGGACATGAAGGGAGTGCAGCATTTTGTTCACCTGCATGCTACACTGTAGATATTTCAATGACAGATGTGTGAATGGAGACAGCAGAGAAAACATGGGAGCTGCCATGAATTAGTTACAGGAAATAAAATGAGAACTCTACTAACAACACCATATTTTGTAACATTTAAAAACACCAAACAAAGAGAGCAGCGCCTGCGTGTTCATTAAACCTGAACTTGAACTTGACATTCACTGAGCTGCTAATGCGCTGTGGTGACTGCACTCTTTTGATTTGGGTCCATCGGTCCTGCAGAGCTGCACAGTGGCCCACAGTGTTCGTACTGTGCTGCTCCCACATGTGAATGGAACTGTGGCTGCATGAATATGAAGGAGAACCTTGCTGAGAAAGAACAGAGGTCTGCTTGACTTTTACCTACAAAATAAAGGTCAAACAAATATGCTTGTGGAGAACTAAGAGTGTTAAACAACATCTCAAGGCCATAAAACATCACAGAAATCAACCTGCTGTTGCTTATCTCTTGATTTAGAGCACTATATTTATTAGCTAGCAGCTAACATTCACAGTTTGATTAAATAAACTCTGCAACCAGTTCAACACCAGGTGAAGTATGAGAACGTGTGGAGCATAAAAACAGTGATAACACTGTGATCGGAGCACAGTCACTTGTCTCTGCCAAGCTTCTCATCACCATTCGTTGCCTGTCGTTCCTTTTTTAGCTCATCTCTGTTAATTGGTGAGTGTGAACGCACCAGAGACCGAGCGTCTCAAGGAGGAATGTGCTATCACACGTCGTACCGCTACATTACATTCAACTGACACCTCCTCGACCCCTGCGACACACACAAACACACACGCAAACGCACACATGAGCTCTTTCACAGGTTGCCTGCGATGAGCTAAGAGAAATCATTTGCTTGTGATTACTTGAGAAAAACTTAGCTGAGGAAGTAAAGTTTACTTTCTGAGAGAGAGAAAAAGAGTTTCTTTCAAGAATCCGGTCATCGTTATTAGATAAATTTCAAAACATAATTTGTTAATTATCTAAATATTGCACCTGTATTAAACTGTAGACATGAATTAAGCTCAAAGGTGTAAGATTGAAATAATTCATGACTACTAACATCTGCTGTAAGTAAAAGCCCAAGTTGTGCGCTTCGAGCTCAGTAGTCTGTCGAAGTTAATCTCAGCTGTGACAGAGATTTGACTTATAAACACAGCGGGACTATGGATAAAGGAATAAAACTTAAGCATGGGGGCCAATTACCTCTGGTAAGCCAGGAAAGAGGAGTGAAATATGAATACACTATGCACATTTAGTACTTCCAGGTTACCGTTAATAGGCAATTGGGGTCTCTGCAGCTGGAAAAAACTATAAAATCTTGAATGGAAATGACAGGAGTAAACATTTGTGCCAAAGTGAAATATCAACCATATAAAAACAGCGCTCCCTCCTGTTGCAAAGTGATTGATAGTGCAAGAATAACACAAATTGTAGTTCATTTGAAACCACCTCTCTGAGGTTTTAAGAAACCAGATTGGAGCTTTTTAACAATGTTAGAAAGGCTCAGTGCACAGGAAGCTGACTGATCAGAGCTGACAAAAACTGAAATTATAAACAGAACATTCATGGTTTGCGCTATGTCAGTTTAACTATGCGTCACATAGTTAAACTGACTGGTGTATTTCATTCACTTCCATTTTCCTGGTTGAAATCTAACAATGCACAAAGAAACCTGCTAGTGCATGAATTACCAGGACCTTTTAGTGAAGAGATGGCTAGGCTGACTCATGGAAACCCGCTGACTTCTATTTTTTGCCACCATGAGGTTCACCTTTGTGGACTGAAGTGAAATATCTTGACACGAGGATGGACAAACATGCTGCCCTCAGAATAAACTGTGATAATTTTTTGAGATCCCTTAACATTTCCTTTTTTGTCATCATGACATCAGTATTTTGGTTAATAATACTCCCATCAGTCTGAGCTGTAGGTCATGCTTAGTACCCATTAACAACATGCTAAACTTGGATGTGTTAGCATTTAAGCTAAAGCCCAGTTGTGTCTGAGGATAGCCTCGTGATGGTTTTAGTTAAGAACTGGTTATCCTGGTCGATACAGATGCTTTAATAAAGTGGGAGCTACTGCTGTTGTGGGTTTTTATTGTCATCATGCTGTGATGTGACATCAATTTTACTTGGCCAATCAAAAATGTAAAAGTTAGTCAGCATTTACACATATGCTGCACACATATAGAAACAAATAGAGCTTCATTGTCACAAAATATTTTTACCTAGTGTTAGATAAAACCTACCAATGTGCCTGTAACAAGAATAAAAACAATACATTACCACCTCGATGAGCCTAAAAAAGACAGCTTGGTGACCTGCTACTAGAACTTGTACTCAGCACCAGTGTTAAATTTAGCCAGAACTCATGAGAATGGATGTATGTTCTATTACATTTTGTTAAGCTTCTAAGGTTAAGCCTCAGGAACACAGATCCATAAAGTGCATACATTTACTCCCACAGTATCATCTATGTACATTCATGCATATATACATACGTCCATAAATAGATAAGTGTGTCCCTGTAATCAGTGGGTATTGTGTTCAAAGCAGTTATGGCAAAAGAGGCAGGACTTATAAAGATGTGTCCCAGAATCCTGTATCTGCGTTCAGATTGCAGTAGAGTGAAAAATCAGTCAAGTGCATGCTCTGTTATGGATGTCCAAAAGGTTGGGGGTGAAGAGGCCAATGAGTTTGACTGCAGTATGTGTAATACAGAACAGTCTGTTCTGTCAGCAGAGTATTATGGATTGAGTGATTCTTTTGTGAACTCTTGCTTTCGAAACTTATGTGTGAGCCAGTGTTCTGTTTGGAATTTTAAATCATTCCCAGACTCTTCGTGCCAGTGTTGCTGTATCTCCTACAGGCACTACCACGGCCGCTGCTTACTACACCTTTAACACATTTTAGAAGATCCAGTTGCCTGCGGACCGCCTGAGGTTACCTTGGCCTCGATGACGGCCTCGGTGCAGGCCTGCAGCATGGTGAGGTGGTGGGCGAACACCAGGAACTTCAGCTGCTCTGCCTCCAGCATCATCTTAATGTAGTCCTTCACAGCTCCCGCCTGGCCACACACACACAGAAATAGACACAGATGAAAGAGAGCTACTGAATCCATCACTTCACCGGTCGACCACGCACAGAGGAACCGGCTAGATCAGTGAAGAAGTCAATTAATCACCGCAGCATCCTTTCTGTGTGATCGATTCTCTATTGAATGCCAGAGATCCAGACTTTAAAAGGAGAGAGCACACAGAGCGACTGGGGCGCATTTGTCAGCTCGAAGATAGTGAGAGCAAATCAATAACTCACAACTTGGCGATATGATTGGTGTGTGTGCCCTTTCTTTTTTCGAATTGGTGACACCAGAAACAATAAAAATCACCTTTTTACACATGAACAGACGGATAAACCTCTAAATTAACCAGCAGCTAGACACAGACTAGCTTTATTGTTGGATTGTAACACTTTTCTAAGGGAGAAATAAAAATATAGGTATAATGTCACTATCAGGGTAAGAATCTATTTGACTGGGCTGATATTTTAGGAGATTCTACTGTCTATGTGACGGCTTTCGGAGCATTTTACATTTTCTAGGTCTTGCAAACACTGCTAAAAAGATATATTAGGCTGGTTACCTGTCAAAGTGACAGCTGCAGCCCAAAATTAATGCAGTAAGTAAAAGTTCAGTTCCTCAACTATTTCATTCTGGACTTTTCTTCCCCTTACATAACCATGTTTTTATTCATGCCTGGCATTTTTTTAACTGTTAGTATTGTTTTATTTATGAAGTCAAAAGGCAACAAAGCCTTAAAAACATCACAGACCAAATTTTACAGACTTTTCCTTGTTCCTGCTGAAGCCTCCGACCTTGATTGACAGCGTGAAGCTAACAATCTAAAAAAGAAAACAGCACAAGAGTGAGCGAGTTAACTGTACCCTGCAGGTATCCGTATCTATCATTTCACCATGCGCTGCTGCCCAGCGATCACACTGTGATGGCTGTGGCCGTTCCCGCTACCTTCTGCAAAGCTGGAGTGGATGTGCTGTATGAGCGTGTCATTGAGCATCCGGACTCGGCTCATTTCAGAGCCCCAGGCCATAAAGCAGCCAAGAATAGCACCAACTAGTGAGAAATACTGAGGTTTGATTTGAGTCAAACAGAGCCCTTACTAGACGGTTTTGGAGACAGGCCTTTCTCTGTGGTGTGAATCCCACCCCTATAATCTCCACACCCCCTGCAACCTGACAACCTTTGCAGCCATCACACCTGCTCTGGTGGGAGAACCTCTGCTTTGCCTTGCTGATAATTAGCCGATGTGCCTGATAATGAATCTCTCCGCCAGGCCTGCCGACCCTGTTCTGATCTGGGGGGTCCTCATTACTGACGGCTTGGCTTCGCCGGCTTCCTTCCGCTGAGTTTAATTAGTGCACAAACTTCTCGGCTGTCTGAAGCGGCCCGTTAGCTTGCTTTAAAGTCCAGCATCAGAGCTGTCCTCTCTGGGTAATTGGGAGCAGATGCTTGGCGGGTAAAGCAACAAAAATACCCCAAAGGCGTTTGGCAGCTCCGTCGCCAGGCGAACTGGCAGGCAGGCAGGGGCCGTGATGCTCGTCAGAGTGACATAGATGTGTGAATCTATCTCACCATTCCACCCCTCCCGGTGATCCAAAAAAAGAAGAAAGGATGGCTTTTTTTTCTAAAGTAGAGAAAGTGTGTCTGACTCTAAGAACCAATAGGAGAGGAAATGAGACTCGGCCGGCAGTATCGGCTTTGAGGTGGGTGAGTGGGCGGGGGGCTTTGTAATGAAAGGAGGTCCAGTGTTAGGCTAAACTGAGCAGAAATCCAATCAGCAAACAACACCAAGCGCAAAAAAGATCCAAGCTTGGAGGCAGGCTGAGCGAGTAGCGTGTCGATGATTGCATTCTGTGGTTATCTCCGGTCTTCGTTAACCTTGGGGCCATGCTCCTCATGGCTGAGGGCGTTGGGCTAATTGAGAGGAATGCCGGCTCTCGAACATGGCAGATGATTGGAGAGGGATACTATATTTGGAGGAACTGTTTACTTAACTACGAATAGAAGAGGCTGAGGAACTGCCTGTTCTCTTAGCATCAACATTAGTACGCCTGGAAGCAGATCAGAGGTTGAAAAGCTACGTTACTGGAAAAATGTTTCCACTAAGGAACAGGAAATGTAAATACATGTTAGATTCTCGTCACTAGCTGCTCTGACCCCAGCCTTCCTCAAACTGTATCCAGCCACCTTCTCACATTGCTTATTTCTCTCTCATTAAAGAAAAAAACATCACTTCAAACTCAGAGCCGACTGAGTTTCCATAGCAACAACATCACAGAGATGCTATTTTAGCGCGGTGTGTAACTTTGATATAAGGTGTAATCATGCCAGGCTGGACGCAACTAAATAATACCTCTGTTATAACTCCCTACTTTGTCTAAGTGCTTTCACTGGTGACCATTAGGCTCTGTTACCATGGCAATGCTTTCCCATGAGATCTCACTGAGTGGTCGGCCAAGCGCTCTGAGAATGATGCCGTACCATCAATTCACCATTTCCTGAAGCACGAAAATGAATAAAAATGACATTATTTAGCCAATTCTGAAGCTATTTAAACTCTCCTGGATCATATATGTTGCTTAGATTTTTAAACTCTCATACTTCCAGAGGTTAAAAAAACCCTTTAGAGGACACATTTCCATCCCTAAAGGAAATGATATTTGGATTTGTAGAAAGCACCGTGTGATATGGTGCTATTCATGCAACGGTGCCTGCTATATAACAGTTTGTACAGTTATGTAAAGCTATAAGGGATAACATCACCTCAAATATCTTTCAGACAAAAAGTGTTCAGAGAGCTTGCTGAATTTCGAGCTGCATGTGTTGCTGGGTGTCATAACAGCGGGCAGATGCAGCTTACCCAATGAGACGACGTAAGGAGATATTTTCAGAGCAGCTTTAGCAAATAGTTACTCAAAACTTTTTTCTGTCACATCCTCACCTCTCCGCTGATTTAATTGCATTTTATTAATATTCAAGAAGTAAGTAACAAAATGAGTCAAGCTGAATGGTATTTAATTAACATTATTAATGACATGAGGTGAATATTCTCATGATTACTGTTTAAAGAGGGCATGACACAGCTTAATTTTGATGAATTTTCAAAAAAAAAAGGAGGCACAGCATGAAAGTGAACAAGCTGTCCTTGGTTTCTGACTAATAAATTCACTGCTGCATCCAGGGGCAGTACAAAAGTGACCTCCCTTGTATCACTTTCCCTTGTTTTCTGTTGAATCTCAGTCGTTGTCTTTGCTGTCAGTTGTCAGCTAATGTCGACAAATCTTTCGACCAACCCAGAGCCTTAACATTCAATGCTAGGACAAGATTTTGCTGCTCTTGTTTGAAAAATGTGACATTTTAATCCAGTTTCACTGATAGAGTTAGACCTGTGAGGATTTTTAGAGTCCACCTTGGATGTCCACCTTGTAAATAATGGTAGCTACATTTCGTGTTTAAGGTAAAGTTTCATCGAGACAAGGAGTAACGAAGGAGTTTATACAACTCTCATGCCTGTATGTAAATATATAATTTATCATTTAAATATAAAGCAAAAACCAGTCACGTGTGCCCTAACTTAACAGTAAGAGTGAAACAGAAGGCTCCAAAACGCCTATTCACCATCATATCTAAAGCTCACTATTTAAACCTGGGGCAGGCAATGGCTGGACAAACACTGTAATTCAGTTGGTCTGAGAGAACACTAGACTTCTGTATCTCCTGTTTGCTCTGTTTTCAGGTTTTAGCTCCTGTCATTGGCTAGATTCTAGCCAATGACAGGAGCTCACAGGGCTTTTCACCCAGAGCAGGTGAGACAGTATTAATAGCAACAAAGTCTGCAATGAGAGTATGACTGTATAGATGGAGGACTTTCACTTAGGAGAGCAGAACCACAAAAGGATGTTGACTTTTAACTTCACTGTTACATTTTGTTTGTTTAATACGATCAAAAAAGAGGGAAAATTCTGGTTTCAAGGGTGGTCTTGTATGAGACTATTTCTTTGGGAAAGCTGCGGTTGCCAGGCCACCAGCTTTACAGTTGACTGGGTTAACCATAACCCTGTTTACCCCTGTTTCCAGTCTTTCAGCTAAGCTATGCTAAGCTAATTGCTTTCAGGCTATGGACAGACATGAGAGCAATATCAGTGTTCCCATGTGGTTCCCCAAATGTCTAACTATTACTTCCCATTTTGCCAAAATTATCAGAGCTTTGAGAGACATAAGCCCCAAAGCTCAACAGTAACTGCAGGAATAAGATAGACTGAACCACCTTTAATGATTTAGATTTTGACACACTTGATAGGAATCAAGCTAAACCTACTGAAGTGCAGATTTTTAAAACCTCCGGGTTCTGTGAATCAGTGCTATACCACCGTTGTTTGTGTAGATTCTCAGCCATCCAGGTCATGGTAATCCTAGGAGCTTCAGGAAAAAGCAGCTGGACTTCTATTAAAGGTTCTTGAAGACATTTCAAGCCTATTGATGCTTTGTGTAATGACCATGTGCTTGAAATAACAACAGCAGTGGCAGATTTCCTTATATTTATTTGCCGCTAGCAGTTACAAGTTAAGAACTTAACTTGGTGTTGCTGCATCACTTCACCAGCACTCTGAAGCCCCTGTGTTCACAATAATATTTGGTCCACAGCAGACACAGTTTAAAGTCTGTAGATATGATGAAATGATAATCATCTGTGGTATTTGATGTACTGTTAATATAGACGGGCCCAGCATGCTTGTTAGAGCATTGCTAGTCGTTTTTGCATTCTTGTGTGTATAAAGTTATTTGAGATTGGTTGTGCGGGCAAACTTTTTTAAAGCAGAGCGAGTGAATATCTGCAATAGTGTGTACAAGGCCTCAGTCTGCTCCCCCCGCACACTGAAAACCAAACCACTGTGTTAAATGAATGCATGCTGGTCAAACTGAAACCAAGGCTGCTTTTACTGGGGCGCTAACAAGTTAACATTTTTACTGGCTGTGAAATAAAAATAACAGCAGGGCTAGCGGTGAAAGCAGCAAATGTTGGATGCCGACTGCAGCTCACCACCAAGAGACTTTTTTGAGAACGTTACGTACAAATGCTCCAGGATGAAACACTCTTAGTATGTAGATATTAAACTGTGATGATTTAGAGGATGAGGCTGGGGTCCATGACAGTCCATGAAACGACTAAATCCAGCTCAGTATTTTGATTTCCCTACTCTGTTTGTGATACTCAAATCACTTCCTGCAGAAGGGCTATTAAACATGGATTACCAACATCTAGTTTTATTTATTAAAAATGGAAAACGATTTAATAAATCAGCTGCAGATTTTAGCAGTGAAACAAAAAATAGTGCATTTGATTTTTCAGCTGTGGATTAATACCCATTTGGTGCATTACTGAGTATGAGGCAGGAGGATGGTGTATGTGGCCTTGAGTCAAGTTAAAATACAGTATATGTGTTCATGATAATGAAGTAACATGTTACCCAGTGCAGCAGAGTGACTCATTGATCATTTGGACAACAATGGAACCCTATAAGGCTTTGGATACCCACACAATAGCTACTAGTAGGATTCAGAAAAATGCACAGTATCCCAGTTATCCTTCGAAGGTACACTGTGTTGTATATAACATAGATATAAAAACATAGATAAAACAAGATACAACTCCGCCGGCTCTCCTTTTACCTTTGCAATAGCTGTTTGCTTGTACATCTGTGTGACCAGGCTCATGACCTCAGTGAAGGGGTTGTCTGTGGCGACGACCCCCGACCCCAGTCCCTTCATCAGCCTCTCCCACTGTGCGAAGCTGGCCGAGGCCTCCTGCAAGCAAGGAGAGCGCAAAGACGGTGAGGCTGTGTCCTTTATTTCTTCAGCCACCCTCCTCTCTCTCTTGTTCTCTACTGTTTTTGAGATATAAAGGGCAAAACAATTAATGGTGCTGCTGGGTGTCCTACTTTCCCTGGAAGAGAAAGAAAGAAAGAGGGAGAAAAGAAAAAAAAACACTAGAGAGAGAGAGAGAGATGGAGAATTCCCAAGGATGCCACCCCCTCCGACTGGGCTGCTGTGTTAGGTGGGTCATGAGCGTCTCCCAATTATAGCCGCCTTGTGACAAGCTGGGGTCGAAGATGGAGAAGCAGCCCGGCCGGTACAATAAATCAAAGACGCCTCGCGTGCTCTCAAGGTGATTGGCGAGAAGTATTTAAGGCGGGAGTGGAGAGCGGAGAGGATCGCAGTGGGAAAGGCTGCCGGTGAAGAGCAGCATATGCTACCTCCTGCTCATAAACAAGACACGCAGAGAGGCTGTGCATTTGTTGTCGACATGTAGGTTTGCCCTGTTTATCATAAAAACAGGACTCACAGGCTTCAGTACAAGGAAACGTATTATAAAGAAACCTTGCAAGAAGAGCAGCCTGTGGTAAATGTGATTCAGTTTTAATGTATTACATTTACAGTAGCTACAATGTAAAGTACTTCAGTAAAGCGCTGAACCCTACTGGCTTTTTGAAAAATACTACAGTAAGTTTAAACCATTTTGTTAGAAGACAGTATTTAGCGCCTGTTTTTTAACAACTCTTAGCATAATCCATCTAAATTCAAGCTGCAACAAAAAACACAACAGCAAAATGTGTGAAAATTCCACTGGATTGCACACAAAAAACACTGCATATCAAATGATGCAAAACTGGGAATCATATGGCAAGGTGGCAGCAGGCGACGTCTGATTAAGCACATACATACACATAATGGTGAGGTGGGTCAGGGGGGGAGGAAAAAAAAGAGGGGTGAGATATAAAGTGGAGCCGAATTAATGCAAGTAGACACACACATATATAATGGAGGCTTCTTCAGCGAGCAACTTTCACAACTGCATTCTCGCACTATGTTTTCTGGACTGCTACAATGAAAAGATTTTGGTGAAACATGAAAGCTTTGCACCATTTAGTGAAATAATTAGCATTTCAGTGGCTTCAAACCTCGTCAAAGTCAAGGACGGTTGAATGAATAAACAGTATCATATTGCAGGAGCACAAAGCTGCGCTTCCTTCATGTTTTCCCTCAGATGTTTCACTCAGCAGCACCTGCATAAACACAGTTACGGCTGTCTCTCAATGTTTTTTTCTAATTAAAAATTGTACATTCGAGCATTTCTTTATAATCTGCTTGGGAGAAAAAAAAAAACAGAGTGGCTAAGCACTCCAACCTCGATGATATTCACCAGACTAACACTGACAAAAGGCCAGGGCTGAAAACGTAAAGGGCAGGAGGGGCATAAAAAGTGTCTGGCTGTGGAAGATAAAAGCCATTATTAGGGAGTAAAATGAGATAGGAGGACTGAACTGGAGAGTGGTCCTGGTGTACAGGATACATCGTCAGTTAGCAAAACTACGCTTCAAAGGAGAGTTTGTTTAGAGGAAAATAATGTCCACCCGGTCTTTTATGGTTTATATTGTTCATATTTTCCTGGGTAATGGCATAATAGCTGTGGATTTGGTTGACTGGCCTCTTCACACCTCTTTTTCTCATCTCCTAAAACCAGTCCATTTAGCTGGGAGGACAAAATGCCCGTCCATTCTTCTCAGTGGACAAATGCCTGTTTAAAGAGAAACTTAAAAAAAATCATCTCATGGCTAAGCAGCTACAGCCGGTCATTCTTTTTGTTTTGGCCACAGACAAATGATCTCCGAGCTCATCCATCAGAGGATATTAGGCACTGAAGCTGCTGTTTCAGCCAACTTCAGATAAGAGAGCAGCGAGAGAGCAACCGCAAGACATGACATGAACTTTTCCAACATGTACGCTCGGTGGCCTAATTGGTGCGACTGTGTAGAATCACTGACCATATTTAGCCCCCAATTAAAGTGTCCCTTAACATTTAGGGAGAGTGGGGTAAAATCCTGCATCATCACTTTACTGAGCAACTTCCTTATTGTTGTGTCATTCCTGGGACGCTGGCTCGAAGCATAATTAGCACCGAAAGAGCTCCTCCAGTGTTTTTCCACTCCTGCTGATATGATATAAACTATAACAAAAGCTTCTTATTGGATGTGTCTGAGTGCGCATTGTTGTTGGTGCTGGTTGCTCCCAGTGGGAAACTAACCCCTTGTAACCTTGACATCAGCGACCCAACACAGAGGGAGCAGAGGAGACGCACTGACAGGCGCACAGGCCAGGTCAGAGCCGCATTAGCATTCACGTGTACATTCACACGCATGCAATACGGCGTGGGAGGCAGAAACTGCAACCATAACTTTGGGGAGACTAAAAGAGAAACAAACACCTACACACCAAACATGACATTTACTCTACAAATACCCTGGTATCCTCTTTACGATGGCGGAGAAGCAGCAAACACACACACACACACACATACACCTCCGTGCATCCTAGCCTGGGCGAAAAGAGATTCATTTCATCTTAAAGCAGCAACAGCCAGTTTTCAGTTGGTCTCAAATAAAAGCAACACCCATTATGTATGAATGGATGTGCTTGCAAAGGTGATTAATAGAGAAACTGCATTAAGAATTCTTTTCATTATTTGTTAATCTGTTGATCATTTAGATCTAAAAAAATATCAAACATGCACAGTATCCCACAGCACAAGGTGACCTCTGCAAATTGCTTGTTTTGTGCAACCTACAACCACAAAATCTAAAAATATTCAGTTTAAAATGTATCTTAAAAATACATCAAACTGAATATTTTTTTTAAAAACCCCAAAAGAGCCTAATATTAATTCAGTAATATAATAAACACTTTTTATTCTTATCATCATAGATAATAAAAAGAACAAAACATTTCTGGTTTTATTAAATTTTAAAAATTAGAAACAATTAATTTAAAGATGAAATATAATCAGTTTACAACAATAAAATACTAATAAATTCATTCTATTGTTTTTAAAAAAAAACAAAAAAAATCACTTTACTGTGTTTAAATAAAATATTCAGTTTACTATAGTAAAAGAGTCGAAAAAAATTCTGTTTATTATAATACATTTGCTCCATTCTTATCATCATCCAGAATAAAAAGAACTAAAAATGTTGTGTTTTCTAAACCAAAACAAAATCTATAAACTATTCAGTTCACTAAATTTTAAGAAATTTTAAAACCCTCCATTTACTATAGTAAAAAAGTTAAAAAACTAAAAAAATATTCACTTTAACAATACATTTTATTCCCATCATCACCTCTGTTTTTTCTCAGATGTTTGCTCATATGAGTGCTACAAGTCAAACTCTCTCCTCTCTCTGTGGGTGAGTTTCATTCAAAAGGAGCAACAAGAAGAATCTGAGACTGCAGCCCTTTGAAAAGATAAAACGATTCCGCTGTGTCAGTAGTAAAAAATAATTAGATAATAATAATGGAGCTGCCAGCAACATGTTGCTGCATGGTGACAGAAATAGAGGATGACATAAATTTAGATGCTCAAAAATGTCTTTCAAAAGCAAAGTAGTCTCGGATGGGAGAGGTCAAGCAGGGGTGACAGTCATGGAAATGAATGATGCAGTAGGTGAAATATTATTGCACACTGTTACAACAAATCTGTTATGTTCCCCCAGACAGAGTCTTGCTTCAGTCAGAGGCAGCTACTGAATTTTGTAAGTTACATGCAAACTACTATACCCTCATATATTTATTTGATAATTGTAGTTACTTGTTATAATTTATTATTATGAGTTGAGATAACACTGAACTACCGTCATACTGTTCATACGACTCATTGAACTGATAGACGGAATAAACAACAGTCTGATCATGTCACCTGGGGAAATTACAATGCAAATTTTATAAAACATTATTATTGTCACTGATTTTCTTTAGACAAAGCAATTATTGAATTACTGATTTGACTATAATGAAAATAATTGTAGAAACATATTTAACATGTGTAAATATCTCATATAATGTGCCACCTATATGCAAACCAGTACCTTTGCAGCCTCCTTAGGCAGGTCGAAAGGGATACGCTGGCGGATTTTGGGGGGCAGCTGAGTGAGCACTTCAGCCTTCAGGCGACGGATCATAATCTGGCTCAGCCGCTGGTGCAGCTCCTTCAGGTTGGACGCTCCACGACAGTCCCAGAGCCTGCGAGGCCCGAAATACCTGTGAGAGAATGAATGAGAGGTGAAGCTGTGCCTGCTGATGCATTTGTTTTATATATACACACTTCTAACCGAGAGAAAGTTCCTAAGAAAACACACTTATTTACAGCAATGCCCTGAAGGAATAGTTAAACATGTTTAAGCATTCCCACTTGGGAGCTGCCCAGCACTGCAACAGCTTTCCATCGTTTACCGCCGAGCAGCTCTGCTGGAGCAGTTGGGGGATCAGTTTTTTGCTTAAGGGCACTTTGCAGAGCAGGAAACTATTTTGTCTAATGGCCACAGCAGCAGCAGGTTCATCCCAAAACTCGCCGGCAACTTTCACAATTTAACAGCCAAATGGATTTTTAGAATAGAACTGGCCCTCCACACAAAGGCTGGTTATCTGCCATATTGGCTGGAAATGTAGACAAACTTAACAAGGCACTGCCAAAATGTGCTGTTTCACACTTCAGTGTTGAAAGTTGTAATTACTGAAGGATGGTAAACTGACTCACTACTTCTAAAATAACGTTGCAGTCTGGTGTGCAGATTTGAACCAGCAACTCTCCTGCTGCAGTGCTGCTTTCTGTCTCTTTGGCTGCTGCCATTTCCCACAACAACTTCACTATTACAAAAGGAACAAGATGGGAAGACTGTGCTAAGATGGCACCGCCTTGTGCCCTTCTGTGTGTAAGATATCTTTTGTGTGTGTGTGTGTGTCGCTCAGAACGGCAATCCCCAGCCACACTTAGTACTATTATATACAAAGTGCTGTCATTAATGGCGCCAAGCCCATCCCCGACCGAGTTGCCGACTTTGATGGACATCCAAAACAATGCATTTGATGTGTTTGTTCACACATGTAACTGATCGTCACTGGCAACTGGCAGCCAGTTGGCATTTAACGCTTGGCTTCAGTTGCGGTCTGGCTCTGACAACAAACCCTCAACTCAGCAGCACCGCCACTCCAGACTCAGGTACAGCCCACCTTATCCCAGCAGACACAATTAAATGGTAGGTGAGATCTACTGAAACTGTGCTCATTTCAATACGCTACATATATTAAAATTAAGAGGAGAAGGCCAAACTGGGCTATTGCACTGAAAGGAAGGAATTGTTAGATATTTGATTTGTAGTTAACGTTAGATGACAAAATCAAAACCACTCCCAAGACTGCCAGTAAAATATGGAGTCGGAGCAAGAAGATGGTTAGCCTAACTTAGCATAATTTACCTACTTTGTTGTAGAGAATTTGCTGGTAAGATAACAATAGCTAGTAAGACCATGGAGACTGTTAGCTTAGCCTAGCATTAAGAGAGGAAACAGTGGTTATCAACAAGCCTGGCTGTGTCCAAAAGTAACAAATGTGCCTACCAGCAACTCTTACTAACATACATGACAATTTCTTATCCTCTATCACATCTTACCTTGTCATTTTCACAATTCATTTTTAGGGAGTTTTAGTGGTGCTTGGTATTATTTCATCTTTGGACAGTTTCAGGCTAGCTGTTAGCCACTGCTTCCCGTTTTCATATTAGGCTAAGCTAACAGTCTCCTAGCTCTCGCTACACAATTACCTACTAAGCTAAGTAGCTGCAACAATGTGAATGAAGCAAACTTAAATGACAAAATATGAATTACGTGACATACAAACTACACAAATTGAAAATTTATTAACATTTGTAAAATTTCACCTGTAATGTGCGTTGCAGTATTTCTTAGCATAGTCAGTCCAGGTTCCAAAACTCTTGTGATAGAGGGCATCAACCTGCATGAAAAGCTGTGAAATACACAAACAGATAATACACTTTAACAATAACTTTACAACAAACCACACAATACAGAATTTATGTGTATATGTGTGTGAGTCTGTGAGACGAAGACTTGGAACAAGAGAGAATATGTACGATAATATCTCAGTGACTTATTTCTGAATCAATCTTCTTATGAGTGTAATACATTCTCAATCGCTCACTTATTTTATCCTCTTATTCACAGCTTCTTTCCAATAGTATTTATCTCCCTAACTGAAGTATTAAAGAAGAAAAGTTGAAATAATGAGGAAATAAAAAATATTGCTTTGGTGTGATCTCTTGCTAATGGGGGCTAATGTTTGATAACCAGTGTTAGCAATTGAGCTAGTAAGCAAGAATGGCTGTAAGTAATAGAAGTAAAAAGATACATAGTCTCTCTTTTGCAAAAGAAAAGCTGAATCAATGCAAAATTAAACACACTTTTGCTCAATTCAGTACTTTAATAGATTTTACTGCTAGAGCCAACTGATACAACTAGTCACTAATGGTGGCTAATGTTAGCCAGTGTTAGCAAACTTTTAGCTCGTTAGCAAGAATGGCTTGAAGCGAGATAAGAAATGACAATATTCTCCTTTCTACAAAAGAGAAATTGAATTTATTAACCCTAAAACACGCTTTTGAACAGTTCATTGACTTCACTCGGTTTACTGCTACAGCTTTTTTGATATGACTAGCAGCTCATGGTGGCTATTTAGCTAACGTCATATAAATATTGTAGTGTCTCTGAAATTAGTTTACTGAAATTAAGACTCTGCATGTACTAATTTTACCCTGTGTTGTAGCCTTTAATGATATCCTGTAATTTAGGGGTTTTGCTGCCACTGCTTTATTATATTTGGTATGGCCTGTAGCATGTCGTAGCTAATGTCGCTAGCGCTAGCAAACTCTGGTTAGGCATTGCTGTGTAGGGTTAGCTGACAACTGCTAGCTCTTGGTTCATATTTAGCATATAGACATAAGAGCAGCATCAATCTTCTCATCTAACTCTTGACAGCAAGACAAATATTATTTTGAAACATTATTTTCGTACTATATTTTGTGTAAATTTAATCTAATCAACAGTGGATCATTAGGCAGCTTTCTACTGCAGGACTTTAAGGCAGGCGTAAAATGGTACAAACATCTCCAGGAAAGGACCCATAATCAGCCTTTCTGTTTCCATTGCAATGTAGGTTCCAACAACTTCGACAGCAATGTTAACTTAGAGCATGCTAAAACAATGATAAGTGGTAGTAACTGGATGTAACTCGACTTAATTAGCACATGGGTAGCAGAACAAAATGGTGCATGTTGTCCTCTCCAAATTTAACAAGTCAGTGTTGTTTTCTCTGAGTTTAACTAATCGACATCGAGCCCCCCCACAGCAGTTTTTAGGGTCCCTAAGAAATACCTACCCCATTCATGTCCATTTTTCTCCCGAGTCCTGAAAGAATTTCTACAGTGATGGTTTTTGGACGCATTAAAGGTTTGGTCACCCCGAAAACAGCCCACAAGTTCCTGCAGTGGAAAGCTGCCTATTTAAGACTGCATGCTGCTTTAGTTCCCATAACTTCACACCTCTTTGCTTTTGAAAGCTGCACTTAATAACTCAAAGCAGTATGAGCTTTTTTTGGCCTTAAACAGAGACCTTACTGGTGCTCACGATTAGTCTGCTGTCATGAAGTACATCTTGTGTGCAGTTTATTCAAGGTCCTGTTGTCCTTCGCCTAGTTTACTAGTCCTGTGTTGTGCAACTGTGTGGTAATTTGTGTCAGCACCAATTAACCAGGTCAAACCGCTGTGCAGTCCAACTAGGTGGTGAAATTTAATGACATACTCACAATCGACTCACTCCCACTAAATAACTCCTGGCATGAAAATTATGCATCATCAAAAGATCTTTGCATCAGTTGATTTTGCGGGATAAAAGACAGGCTACCGCTGCTTTCTGTCTCCAGTGGACGTATGTCATTTTAGTAGGTAATGAGCGTGTTTGCATCACAGGTTGCAACAAAGCTTTGTGTGCAAATGTCAGCGTTCCTGTGCGAACACCCCACATCCCTGTCAATTTTCAGTATTTGCGGAAATTTCTGAAGTAATGGCAGGTAATGATCAGCACGGCGATCTGAATAAGCAGCCACAGTGAGGAGTGCTATTCTAAATTCAGCGCTTGTTCAACAGGAGCTTTGCATTTTCCCCCTTCACACTGTTGATATAATAGGTGGGAGGAATGAGGGCACATCATGAACGGTGCAGCATGCCCTGAGCTGTGTGCTAACTCGATGTCAGAGCTACAGTGAGTAATGATGGCAGCGAGGAGACTGGCACAGAAGCAGGGACAGGGCTTATCAGGTTTATGCTGCGGATGATAAAATGTTATATTCAGTTTCAGATTCTAGTGGCAGAGAGAGGGAGAGAGAGATGATATCTAAAAACTAACCTCAGCACTGCAGGCAGGCAACGGCAAAGACAGGGTGGCATGTATCACACACACACATATGCCAAGCATGTAACACACACACTTTCTTGATGATACACCTCGAGATTTCTTACAAGTACTAACTTCACTTCGCTTTGGAATTAATTAGGTGCCTGAATTTCATCAGTTAATTATCATGATCGGGTCTAGGCAATAATTAAGTTTTCCTCACAGCAATGTGGCAGTTCGATGACAGCACAGTCTGAGTTCTGTCCACATAAATAGTTTAACATAATCAAGAGTAAAACTACAATGTTAAACCTGAAAAACTATTAAATATCACTATATTAACTAAGCCGCCATACAGTAGCTACCCCTGATTTAAATAAAGAGAGGCTTCCTGTACAGATCATTTTCAGTCTCTTGTTTTAAATGATAAACCTTGCAATATAGATTTTTTTCTATTATCAGATATTTGTATTTAACACAAATCATTGTACAAAATTGCTGTTCCTCTTTTAAACATGAAAAATATATTTTAAAGATTTACAGACCACAGAGAAAGACATTTTTGGTTTACGACATTCCATGTGATCTACTGACAAAAAGCAAATTTTATTTAAATGCCATTCTTATCTTGTGAAGGCTCTGAAAATATACTTTTTTAATCAGCTCTTTACTATGCAGACAAACAACATTCTGTTAAAGCTACAACAGCTTTGCTTATTTCTGAGAGATGTGTTTTTATGTGGGCGTGGCTTAGCTGGGGAAAGGTGATGTCACATACCTCTGTGCACCAATCAGGAAAGAGCAACATCTGCCACACTCACACAATCCTGATGAAGCTGATCAGCTGATTTTCTCACTGGTAAATCTATAGATAATTCTTACACTACAAATTTTTACATCAGTTCTTGCTTATTCATTTATAAACATTAAATTTCATAGACAAATAGACGTTAAACTATTTCAAAAAAGGGGGCTTCTCTTTCATACAGGGTTATTTTCTGCATCTTTTATAAAGCACTTTGTAATCCTGCAAAGAAACAGACTGTGTTTTTTACATTGTATTCTTCTCAATATGCAGCACAGACATCCAGAAAAAGATTTTTAAAGAGATACACTGCAAGTTATGAATAATTATGGGGCCGTGTGTGTGTGTGTGTGTGTGTGTACTGGTTCTGTTTAGCACACTGTAATAAACTGGAGAAATACTCTGCATGGCACTTGCAGGAACAGAGGAAAATAAGGCCATATTTTTGAGAATTATCTGCCAAATCAACTGCATAATTTTGTAATAAAATAAATATGCATTACCTAATTATTACAAAGCTATCCCAGTATTAATTTATCAATGCAAAAACTGCAAAAGCCAAAAGCAGCACTGCTTCAGGGACTGGGAGAAATGTGAAAACTTTAAGCACAAAGCTGTATCAGTGCCCCATCATTAGGGTACAGTGGGCACACAGTGCTGGGTATTGATACAGTATTGTGTCCTCACGTTGAGACTGTGAAAAGATTTTCTATTCACAAAGTCATCTTCATCTTCCACGGCTGCAGTGATAGAATACGGCTGTAATCTACAGCTTCAATATAACATATATAAAAACGATATAATAAATCATTATGGAAAAGGGAATGGCTCAGCCGCTCTCCAAACACCGTTGTCCTGTGAACAGCCCTTCTTATTGTCTCTAAATTCAATAGTCCCCCCCGCCCACCCCACCCCGTGTGCTTCTTTTTATTACTTGTCTCATTTATTGCAGTGCAGTGTCTGTTCATATCGGGCTTTGTAAATGAAGTTTTTGCAACAAAGGTTATTGAAATAAGACCACGGGATCCTGGAGGATAAGTGACGCCGGAGAGAGTTAATTGGCTTTTTGAATGTTAGATCGGAGTATAACCTGCTCTGGAGCAAGTTACCATGGCGATCTACCTGCGCTGCAGAGTGGAACACCTTTGTGAGCAGCCTGAGCTGGCCCTCTAATCTCTCTTCATGAGTGTGAGCTTAGAACCATTTTTATAGTCTTCTGTTTGTCCACAGTGCTCCCTCCTCCTCAGCTCCACGTTAAATATTTAATTAAAAATTCAAAGTAAAGTTTGAAGCAATTTTGAATCTGCAAGGTCCATGTCATTTGGTGAGAAAACAAAACAGCTTACTTCCACTTAAATTTGTATTCTTTACCTCTGAGGCATCATTAAATTTTCATTTAATCAAATTTAATTACCTCTTCAGGTCGACCCAGGGCAGGGGTACCGGTGAGCAGGATGGCTCGCCTGGCGCTCTGAATGAGAGGAACAAGAATCTTAGTCCGCGCTGCGTTTCTGGATTTGAGGTAATGCGACTCGTCTACGACGACCACTGCAAACCGCTGCCTGCTCAGAGCCTCCACCAGGGGGCGCGCATCTGTGGTGAGAAGGCCATAACCCAACACTGTCACCTTACTGCTGCTGATACCCCTGGAAGGACACAAGGCAAGAACACAACACATGCATGAACGTTCACAATGAGCTGGTCAACACAGCAAGAGGAACAGGTATCACAGGCTAACTGGAAATATGTAACGGCCCATATTTACTCTGTTATTACCATTTATTAAGGCTGAAAATAACAGGTATCTTCATTAACTCTGCTGATAATTTCCTCTGAGTGACTAATTCTTCATTTTTTTCTAAAAAAAAATATGAAAAGGTCGCCATCATAATTTCCCAGTGGCCTGGATGGCATCTTGTAATTACTTGTTTCCCTAAACCAATAGTCCAAAATGCAAATACCTTCAGCGTACAAGAACTGAAGACGAAGAAAATCAGAAAATATTCCTATTTGATCACCGGAAAGCATGGTTTAGCTTAAAAAATGAATGATAAACTCGTAAAATTACTACTTAACTACATATATAAGAGACATTTTTGAATGACAACACTATCCATTTTTGGGCAGAACTATTTGTCAAAAAACTTTATCTACTAGCAGTTACTGATGTTAAATTTGATGATATTGACAAGCGTACACGGTTACAGTAAGAGTAGAAATGGTAATTCTGTGTTTGCTGTTATTTTGTGCTACATGAAATCACTGGGCTGGTGATTTGTTATATTACTCTCGTCATACTTTTTTTGGTCAAAACCCAAATCCAACAGTACTTGATTCATCCATGACAGCAGTTAGACTTTGGGTATAATTTAAAAACAGACATAGGCACAGACAGACAATTATGACCCTAAGAAATCACATATAAATAAAGAATCTACCCTGCTGATATCTTACCACACCATATAAATTATTATGCTCTGTTTCATATTCACAAAAAACAGCTTGGAAAATTTATTGAAATTATTAGAAAACAAAGTTAAAATGCTAATTCCAGCGACTGCAATCCAGCTAGTTAAAGCTAATTTACCTATTTTTTCCTGTTTGCTGCAATTTCAGACTATTTTTGTGCTCTACAATCTTAGGATCTGAGTTTTTCATACAACATGCCACATAGAAATAGTTGAATCTTCCACAATGGAGAGAAAAAGGAAGGCAGGGGGGCGCCCTGATAGCCTAATGGTTATGTCGCGTGACCCAAGTGCAGAGGCGTAGCAGCTGTCCCGGGTTCGACTCCGACCTCGGGCGTTTACCGCATGTCCTTCCCTACTCTCTCCCGTTTCCGATTGTATCCACTGTCCTATCTAATAAAGGCACAAAAGGCCAAAAATAAATCTTAAAAAAAAAAAAAAGGAAGGCAGCTTAGTCCTGCTACGTGCTAACTAGCCGAATTAGTTAGCAGGTGCAGTCTGTGTAGCCTCCGACTTGCATGATGTCATGACTCATGTGGTTAACTTGATATTAAATGACATAATCAAACTATATTTATTTATTTAAAGGTGAATTTTCTAAACCAACTAATTAGCTCAAATATAAAACAGTAGGTACATATACTGTACCTACTGTATATGTAGCATTAGTATCTAAATGATGCTCTTTGTAAGGTCTGTGGCGTCCATTTAGTATGAAAAGCTTCAAATGAAGGCTTTCCAGCTTCTGTTCATCACAGATTTCATATATCTGTTGCACAGTTCAACCGAGAGCCTTTCTGTCTTTCCCTCAGTCCCAAGTCCTCTGGCTGCTCGTGTGGTTAAGGATCACAAATACATTGTTTGATTTTGGGGAAAAAACGTCAAAGCATTTTCGTAACAGCTGGGCACTGTATTGTTTAACAAAAACTAATCAAAGAGTAGGAAATAGGGCATTCATCAGGAACTATTTTCAGCAGTGGATTAATAACATTTTATGCTCGAGACAGTAGTTTGTGGCTGTATTTGGAATAAATCAAAATGCAGCTTCATGGCACCAAGACACGTTCACAAACAACACGTTATTGGTGGTTTTCATGGAATTAGTTGACAATAAGAAAACTACTGCAGCTCTTAAAGGATTCACCTTTAACACTGACAAATGTGTGTGAACAGTTAGAACTAAATAGAGATTCAGCGGCTGTTCAAATGTTTATTGACTCGGCAACTGAAGCCTCAAGGTAAAGCAAAGCCGACTATTTCAAAAAGGTATGTGGACTTTACTAAATGTTGAGTTCACACAAAGGGACTCAGTGCCAGACTCAAACTTTTCATGTGGCTCCTCTTCTCCGGCACCTAAAAAATTCATTCCAGGGATGTAGCGCAGTTTCTATAGTTTTCAGTTATGCTATGCGCGCCTCGAATACAAACACACACAGTCAGAGATAAACAGACAAACACATTTAGCTGCATGAAACTCAATAAGGATCTCTGAGAAATCAAAAGCACTTCCAGCATCTGTCAGGCTTTAATTCTTTGCCTTCACCAAACACACACACAGCTGAAATAAACCGAAGGTGCCGTTCATGTTCTACAAAAGCATGTGCAAGTCAAAATACTGGTGCTGCATAATTTCTTCTTGCCTCCCTGTTCAGTCATTAACACATCCAGTTCAAGGACACATTTTCCCCAGAAGGCTTTCACAACCTCTTTGCACCTCATCTGTGATGTGATGTGAGGTGGGGAGTTTCACCCCCCCCCCCCTCCAAGTCACAAATATAGAAAGTTTGTTTCATTCAAAAGTATATCAAAAAAGGGAGAAGTTGGGAAAAGTTGAGAAGATAATACAAGGGGCTGTTTCCAACACTTCTACGCAACATTAGTCCACAATGCAGAAATGCACCGCAAACCTGAATCAATGTACACAGCGGTGAAAATGATTTCTCCACGACAGCATTTTTCCACTTCTCGTGAGAAAAAAAAATAAAATTCGCCTCTTGTTCAATATTGCAGACGTCGCCTTGACATGATTTGTCTGTCAGCGCTGTCAAACATCGGCCTCTGCTGGCTCCTGACACCGAGGGACACTTTGAGATTAATTTATCAGGACCAACTTCGCTGCCTGTCACGCTGCCTCGGTTTCAAACTACATGACCAAGTGTGCCGGGGCTTTTATTACATCTCTTTAGCTAAATTACCACCGTTTCCATAAGCAGGAGGCTGCAGGGAGGAAGTCGTAACAAGAGATATTAGACTCTGCCGCGCAGCTTGTTATAAAGGCAACTCCTCTTTAAGTTCAAATAATTTCACCCACGTAGTCCTTCGCATTGATATCTGAAATGTATTTAAGAAAGCCTGTATGTGCTTCTATGCAGAATGTGGGTGTGCACATGTGTCGAATGTGCTCTTATCTGCTACACAACATGGTTCATTTTGCTTTGAATGGATTAAACCTGAAACAATTAGCTGCTTAAAGGTGCAGTCTGCCAATCTTGAGAAAGAATATTTAGCATGTGCCATGTGTGTGTGGTTCCGTCTGAGTCACTTTCATTTTTTCCTTTTACAAACTCAGAGCTATGAACGAACACTAGATTCTCCTTTCATACAGAACAGACGACTAGCAGGAGAATTCATGTTTTCAGCTCCTTACGTGTTAATATTTGGTGTTTTTTACTGTCTTGTATGGAGTTTTAGATTGTTACCTGTCTAATACACACAATTTTAAGATGTAAAAAGGTGAAATAGAAAATTTTATCCATCAAAAGATTATTTGCTTACTGAGGAAAGTAATCAAGAGATTAATCCACCATGAAAATTATCATTAGTTGAAGTCACAGAATGGATATAAAACTCAATTTGTCTCAAAATAAAATATTTTTTTCCTTTATTTAAAGTGTCCATGCAGCTAAGGTGTTATTGGTTAGACTGCTGACATGACCTTTAACAAAAAGTAGTACCTAACAGTATGAAATTCTGCATATTTTCTTTGAACCGCAGCTTTAATAAGCTGTCAACCAACTATTGTCTCATACTGAGACTTTATCAGTTTGCTAATATTAGTCTTTCATTAAGAAAGTGGCCTGTCAGTGCCAACCACAAAGAATAAAACTAAGTTTGCTGATTATGTATTTATTGTCTATTTGAAGTACATAATTAAAATAGATCCTAAAAAGACATTTTGATAATGATGGCGTTCATCTGTCGAGCACCAAACAGGAGACAGACACAGTTAGCAACAAGCTGGTGAACACAGTGGAGCATTTAGGAGCTATACAGCCACATATTCCCCTTTAGGAGGCAGCGGAGACAAAAACAGTGATAAAAGATGAATGAATATTGGATTTACATCCATCAGGTGCCCATACACAGCACTCAAATACAATGCTAATGTTGCTGCTAAGTGTGTAAACAAGCAGCTATTGTTTTAATGGTAAATAGAACAGTTAATGCAGCTTTAAATCTGGATTTAGTTGCAGTACAACAAGGATCTAAGGGGCTGACAGCAGTTAGTCATTGTGCACGTATGTGTGGCCTGGCTGAGGTGGCTTGGAGGGATGAAGGTGAAGGAGATGGTGTAGTGGGATGACCTACATGGTGTCGCTCTTGCTCTCCACTAAATTGATGTCTCCGGGCTGCAGCTCGGGGATCCACCTCTCCAGCTCTTCGATCCAGGGATATTTGAGGGACGAGGGCACCACCACCAGGAGAGGCCACTCCTGCCTGAAGGCATACGCCACCGCGATGGCCTGCACCGTCTTCCCGAGACCCATCTGGGCCGACCAAATCAACACATGGCGAAGGGAGAGAAAAACAAGTCAATCGCGCACAGACTCTGCGGCAAATTGCATATGACGGCCGAGCTGATGTGAGGCCCAAGAGTAATAAGGTCTCAGAATGATTCTAGTGTCAAAACCGATTAGGCACGTGGGAGTGCAGCACAGGGCTGACAAATTAATTTGGAAGGCATGCAGCGAAGTCTCAGGTTCATTTTTTTGTGGAAATAGATTTCCTGAGCCAGCGTTGTGTGTGCTTACCTCATCAGCGATCATACATCTGTAAAACAAAAGGAAACAGAGAAATTCTTATCAGAGGGGTTTTTGAGAAGCTGTTTTGTGGAGCCGACCAGCAGCCAGTGGTTGTGGCAGACTTTTTAAGTTTACATTTAAAGACAACAGCTCCTGCAGCATAAGGGCTTTACTCAAGGGAACCAGAACTGCATCTATTAAAGCAGCTTCATCCTAGTAATCCTGTCACAACCCGACTTCTCAGACCCTTTTGGCGCACAAAGTCAAAGTGTTGAAGCACCACAACAAACTCAGCGGCTCTTGGACATCCTACAAATCTGTCACTAGTAATTTAAGCCTGCACTGCTCCTTGTTTGAGCACTGTTCCTGCTGTTCAATATTTATTATGCTGCCGTTCCTATTGAATATTTCTGTGTGTGATGCTGCAGAGTAGTTTGTGTGTGGGATCATCCAGTTCCTAAAAAAAAAACTTGCCGGGTGATGCAGGCGCTGTATCTAATCAGTCTGAATAATTCAATTTTCAGTTTAAAAATCACATTTTGTGTGCTTTTAATTAGGACTGTTTATGCACCTGAAAGAGATGATGCACCAGACTCTGGAAGATACGAGCTATTAAGATTTAACCTGAATTCACTGTTCATTTAGTAGTTCACACAAGCCAGGGCTCCGTTCCTTGGCAAATTTAATTAAGGTCAGCTCTTTGAGAGGCAGTTGAGCATTTTTTGTTTGTACCAAGCTAAGTGGGCACAGATAGAGGAGTCACTTCTTTATCAGGAAAACATCAGTGTGGTCAAAAAGCAGACTGTATAAACAGATTTTTAAGAAAGGCTAGAGACCTCATTTCTAAGCCCTGCACATGATGTTATAAACAGTAGAAAATGAGCACAAGGTAACTGGTCGCGTGTGAAATCCAATGACAAAAATGTAAATTCACTTCTTGGACGATATTATTCTCACACCCTCATAATGCAGAAGCCGTTGGCCTGATGTGTTGCGATACCACGGCATTATTACAAACAAGAGCTGCAACAAATAATCAGTTAATTCAATTAGTCTGTCTACTGAAAATTAATTAGCAGCTGCTTCGATAATGGATTAATCATTTATCCAGCAAAAATACCAAACATTTAAGGGTTGTTTACCGCTATAAACGGAACTTCTCATGCACCAGAGATCACGTTTTTCTGATGTTTAACAAGCAGCTAACAAAAAATAAATCAATCAATACATGAATCAAGAATAATCAGTAGCTGCAGCCCTATTGCAGATGATCAATTACTCCAGCAGTCTGAACTGTGACAGTGATGCTCCCATGCTTGCTGCTGCCACTTCTGCCTTTTTAAGGGGGTGAGATTACTCTGCGACTGAACCTGAACAGCTCACCTATTGTGCATGTCTCTGATAGGTTTTAGCGACCACATAAGAGCCAATGAGTTCCCCCCTTTCCAGTTCACACTCTGAGGAACAATGAAAGCGCGACACAGTCCTCAGCCGAAGTTGTCCCTGTGGAAAAAGTGCTGCTAGATCAACCTCTGGTTCTCTCTGCCCAGTGGGTACGGGCCTATTGTCATGACCTTGCTTATTCATAAATGCTTCCAACATCATGTCAGAGCAAACAGTGCAACAGAGCAGCTCTGAATACCTCAGACACACTCTCTCATTATTCTTTCTCCTCCTCCTCCTCCTCCTCCTCCCCCCATCTCCGCCCCATTTCTCTCTTTCAGCTGAGGAACATGATTAATGTGCACCTTGCCACTGGTGGTTTTTCTAATTGCCAGCACACCGGCCCAGTCAGCGCAATACGCACTCACACAATTCACACACACACACACACACGCTAGACCAGTGTGTGTGTGGAAAAATGCACACAAAAGACATGCAAAACTGGAAGTGCACGCGTATATAGAAAGCCATGTAAAAGTAGACGCACACATATATGTGCTAGTGCATACATCCACCCACACACACACACCCACACACACGCAAACTGCAGAGGGAGTGCGGCTGGGGCAGGTGCTTGCCATTTCTCAACACATTAATCATCCTCCTTTAAATAACCTGAGTGTCGTCTTGACGGTTTGAGACTGCGAGCATGCTGCAGTGCTGTTGCCTGACGACGGCACGCTCCCCGTCGCAGCATCTTTCTAATGTTATCTCTGAAACCCACCAGCCCCAAAGTGTCAGGAAATGGGCTCCGCTACCTCCCAGGCTGGCTGCGATGATTTGATGGCTTTGACCTCTGCGCGGTGATGTGTTGTGTGGCCCCGTGTCTAACCCCAATCTTCCAGCCCTGTTAAAGCTCTCTTCTGAGGACTGGACCTGCGGTGCTCAATGGTCAGCGGAGGAAACTGCTCAGAGGCTGGACGCTGGACAAAAGGCTGACTCAATGGGCGCTACGATCGGAGACACTTTGATCCCACGCACAGTTATGGGTTCAGAGTGCAGGTTTGCTCTGTATTGTGAATTAACTTAAAATCAAAACAGAGCAGCCTTTACTGGAAAACGCTGAGAGAGAGAAGTATGGCTCAATAGTGTTCACGACTCCAAAAGGAAAAGTTGAAACCCTAGTTAAATGGGGCAGTCCTCAACTTATGGAGCTTTTATGTGCACATCCAAAACTGTCAGAAAGCTTCTAGTTTAAAATAGCATTTAAACATTTCTTCTTGTTTGTGATTGTATTTCTTCCTTAACTCAAGCCAGTGTTTCCCACAGTGATGTACTTCCATTTTTTTTATTGTATAGTTTTAATAGCGTTTCACCTTAGCTTGACATTTACACTATCTTCATTTCTTATATCATGTTTTCAACCATATCCAAACAGGAGAAAAAAGCAGCAGACATGGAAAGGCTCACATTAAAACAGCAGTGACCTGTTAACTATGCAGTTATGCAGCAGCTAATGGTTGCTGGTTGTCATGGAAAGATGGAAAGGATGAGAAAAAAACACTGGAACTTGTTGGACAGTAAATGTAAAGCTAATAAGAACAAAAACGCATGCTTGATAATTTCAAGCATGCGTCAATCGAGAGGATTTGCTGCTACTTCGTGTGGTATGACCAGCTGTGGAAATTTCTGCTAAATTTAGCAAACATTAACCTACATTACAGTCAGTTTCCTCACTTGACAATGTTCCTGTACTTGTGCTACCGCTAGGACTATCTATTAGCATTTCACATAATAACATTTGAATTTGATGTTAAAAATCTTTAAATGTTAAAATGTAGTTTAACAAATATACATGTAAAAATGATAAATATGTTATTTTTTATAATATCAGTCATTACGTAAGTA
Source organism: Dascyllus trimaculatus (assembly GCA_024666655.1). Lineage (NCBI taxonomy): Eukaryota > Metazoa > Chordata > Actinopteri > Pomacentridae > Dascyllus > Dascyllus trimaculatus. The sequence continues at coordinate 19,292,421 of CM045468.1, forward strand.
TTTAAAGTTTGAGAACATTAGCTAATATTAGCCACCATTAGCTACTGACCCTACCAGGACAAGTAAAAAAACAGCAAAACTACTGAGTGTTATAAAAGTGCAATATGTGAGATTTGCAACGTAAATATAGCATTAATATACCAGCAAACAGCTATCTGCTATGTAAAGATACAGTGAAGTAATAGCGTCCTTAGCAGAAAATAAAGTGTGTGTTACAACCCAAGCATTGCTGTTGGCCCTCACTGCACTTGTTTCCTCTCACGCTGCATTGGAAAAGTGAAAGTGCAGTCCGGCGCATTCAGCTGATGAGCTAAATTTCCTAAGATTTAGTATTTTATTGATGCTATTTGTGACAAATTAACTTTGTATATCTATTTCATGAAACAGGTGTTTAGAAGAGGAACGAACATCATCAGAAGTTTCAAGAAGACTGCGACATTTCAGTGCTAGATCTTCAATAGGCAAAATTTTGCAAGTCAGACAGTGTGCAGGAGTTGATTTGAAACTTTTGAAATGTATCATGAATGTCTCTGGATCTGGAGCTACACATCCCTGATCTGCAGTCTCTGGCCTCACCACCTGCTGTCCTGCCATCCCCATCCCCACCCTATCCCCTCCCCCTCATCCCCACTCCCACCCCAACCAGTCGAGGCAGATAGCTGCCTTCCCTGAGCCTGGTTCTGTCGGAGGTTTTTTCCCCTTTCCTTATCCTAGGGTTTTTTGGTCCTTCCCACCGTCGCTGACTGCTTGCTCATAGGGAATCCCAAAGCGACTTTGGATTGTTGGGTTTTCTGTTTTCTGTTCTGTGTATAATTTGTAAGGTCTGTACCTTACTATGTAAAGTGCTGTGAGATGACATATGTTGTGAATTTGCGCTATATAAATAAAACTGAATTGAATTGAAGTCACTGCTACTCCGCTCTGGTCTGTTCTGTTCCAGTCTTTCTGTTTCCACACATGGGTCCACTCTGCTCCAACCCATTGTGGAAACAGACACACACACAGAGTGGAGACAGGTGAAGTACGATAACGTTACCCAAGTTGACAATAAGCCGCTACAGCTACTCACAATGCTAGTGTGAGATAATGGTTGTGGCTGCATTGTTTTGTTGGTTCTCGTGTGCTCAATCATTCTGGTTGTAAATTAAAGTAAAGGGAGGGCAGAGGTGTGGCAAATAAACTTGTCCGCTTGGTCTGAGATGCTGCTGTTCTAGTGGCACCCAGTGGTTCTGAAAGATTGCATACAGAACCTTTAAGGTGAGAAATGGCCTTCTACTGCTAATAAATTCAACGTTTACTTTCTAAGAAAATACTTTACTTCTTCTTTCATGAGTCACATAATGCTGCTTTGAGGTTTTAAAAACTTCTGTATGCATGACTTAATTATAAATTTGTGCAACTAACCTATTTCATCAACATTTATCAACACTTCTTGTTGGATTTTACAGCTTTGTGCTGTACTTGTAATTGTCAGTGTCATGATACACAGTTGATATGCAAGTTTGTATGTAGGTGCAGGTGTGACAATACTCTTACATTATGGCCATACTATTTCGCTATGTTTAGTCATAATCCTTGTTCTCTTGTGTCTATTACAGCAGATAAAGATGCATAAATTGAAATGAACTGTAAGATGTGTTTGGCTCTAATGATGCATGCATTCTGAAAATTCCTGTCTCTTCAAGTGATTAAGTGAGCACATGCTTTTATGTTACAATATGCGTTAAGTGTCTCTCAACAAAATAATTCTTCCCTCTCAAACACAAAACAGACCCAGCGGGCTGTAACATTTATTTATGATGTGTAGCCTCCACACTTTGTTTCTAGAAAAACCTCTCCTTTAGATCGTGGATGGATGCTGTCCAAACAATGGAAATTTGCCTATTAAGACCACAGGTTACAAATGGTGAGTGAAATTCTTCATGCTGTTTAATAGAATGCATCTCCTGCTGTCTTTACAACACAAAAGATATCCTATTAGAAAAAAAACCAACAACTTTCATACCTTATTAGGAGTAAATGGAATTTTGAGCACCTTGGGAAGTAAATACATTAACTGAAGCGCCTTAAAAATGTACAATAAGCATTTTCTTATTCATAAGGTGACAACAGAACCCAGTATATGCTTTTAGGTTAGATTTATAGACTTAAAGTTAAACGTCCCATATGGTAAAATTCCATTTTGTGTGTGTGTGTGTGTGTTTTGTGGTTGTTAGAAACTTGAAGTAAAATCTGTTTAGTTATGAAAACATTTACTTCTGCCATTCCTCAATCACCCTCACACATTCCCAGCTTTACAAGCCAGTAATGCTATCTCACACTAGCTAACCAACAGTCATCTAGCTCAAACTTTGCATCGTCCTGCCCCTCCTTTGCCTGCTGCTTCCAGGTGACCCATTCAGAAACAGCAGCTGCCCCTCAGTCCACCAAGTTTATTTACTTTCTACAGCTGCTTCTATTAACGTAAAGATGAGTCAATCCGTATTTTTATAATATTAGTTTTTTTTGTAGAAGTACCTAAAGCTTGCTAATGTTAGCTGCTATTAGACACCATGAGCTACTGCTCCTACAAGAGCATGTACAAAATCACAACACAAACCACTGAGTGCATTGACGTGCAACACACTGACAATATGATGGCATTTACAGTAAAGGAACAAAAGCAAAGCACACTAAATATTCTGCTGCTGGCTACAAGAGTGAACACAAGAGTCTCCATGCACTCCCAGCATCTAAAGAGCTGAACACCCAGTGGATGACTATTTTGACAGCAATGTCACCAAAACCGTAGAAAAATCTGTACAGATAACTGCACAGCCCTTTAAGACTACATGTACACCAGCAGCCACTTCAGAACCATTTCCAAGCTGCTGTTCTACATGACAAAACTACTGATTTTATCACTGCATCGCTGCCTGACAAACTCTCTATAGATACAAGTTAAAAGCAACTGTGCCGTGAATTCAGCCATCTTTCCACGTAAAATTATCACTCAGAGAGAAAGTTGGAAGAGACAGAAACAGAAAGTCTCGGTTTTTACACATTCATCATTCATAGAGGCTGAGTCTTCCTCCTGAAGGAGGCGTGGACAGCAGCAACTCAGCTGTGTTTAAAGCTACAGGCACTGAAACAACCCGTTTATAAAAGGGATAAAACCAAGGCTTATGCACTCATGGTGAAACAAACCATCTTTGCAGTATTGCGTGCTAAAAAATTGAAAAACACTTTCAGGAGACATGTAAAAATTCCATAAATTTCCTTAAAATGGGGACGGTATGGGACCTCTTAAGCCTTAGGTCTTTGCTGTTCTGATTTTAAGTGTTCTTGTTATAATCTGTCTCTCAGAAGTCCCAGAACCTTGTGAAAACGAGTCAACACACGTTCAGCACATTAATAAGTCAGAGGAGGAGGCCAGGGTCATTTAGTCATGGGCTGACACGCACAGACCTGCGTCACTGTGCCCATCTAAACAGGGTAAACTGATATAGTATCCCATTAATAATTACCTATTTCTTCCTATTTTGTCATAACAAGCAGACTATACTAATGACATTAATGAAAAACTGTTTATCCACTGACTAGCTAATGTAGGCAAATGTTCTCGCTCAGTTCTGTGTCATGCATAAGGACTACATTTTATTGCCGATACTGTCAGGAGCTGTTGGTTAGTTAACAGAGAACCAGAGAGTCTTTTCACTTGTTTGAAGGGGGCGGAACACTGATGATGTAGATAAGACTTGTGGGGTGTTACACTCTTAAGCGTGACTGCTGCTGATTTAGTCAAGAGTATTTTAAGTTCGAGACAAACACTGAAGAATTTGAATCCTTTCTTGAAGCAGATTTAATATTATTCTCGATTAATGGTGTCCATTTAGTCTCCGAGGCTGATTAGTGTAAAGGATTTAATGGAACCACTCTGTCTACAGCCTCTTTATTAGGAATAATACTAAAATAGCACAAATTTAGTGCGAATGCATCAACTTGTATTAGTTTGGAGAACAAAACTCCACATCTGGACCATTACAGGGACGGACAACACAGTAGAGACCTCCTCTTGCATCAGCAGAGTGCACTATATTCAATAAAAGCATAAGCAGTCACTTCCAATAATATTTAGGGTAAATCAGAGGAGGGTGGACATGCACTGCACCACATGGCTCGCTTCAAACTGCAGTCACCACCTTAATGGAAGAGACCAAGAGGTCTTAATGGATGTACTTTTACACAAAATTAATGCTGTTTTCTAAATCTAGACAGGTCCACTCAGGTGCATTTTACAGATGTACAAATGGGTAAATTTGTGCTTTTGAAAAGCTGAGTATATACAGATGTCAGCACTCAAATGGCAAACTTCTGCCCAACTTTCTAAACAATACAATCAACCACATCTCATGGGTTTTTATTGTCGCACTGTAGCGCAACTTTCCCACATTATCCCCCATCTGACTCTATAAAATTCACTCACCCTCCTACACAGGCCGATACAGCCGGCTCCATAAGTATTTGAATTGCAACAACATTTGATGTTTTGGTTCGGTACTCTTGATGCTCTGGATGTGAAAAGACACAATGACTGTGAGATTTAAAGGAAAAATCCACCCACGGATCCTCCTACGCTGTTAGATATCCACCATCAATCTGTGATGTTCAGTGCATTTCAGGAGGTATTTTATAATGAAGGGCTGCCATTATTATGTTTTTTTTGTCTGTCAGCCTTCATTGTCTAGCTCCATTTCAGGTAGTGATATCCTTTATTCTCCAGAATTGTTTTACCCCTTCCTAAAAACCCAGCAAATCTGCAGCTGCATTGCATTCTGGTCTGCTCTTATGAGACATTATTATTCCTATTTTCACTACAATCAGATTCTGTTGAGTATCAAGGATACTGAATGAACAAATAAAAAGGAGCAGAGTGCCTCAAAATACATAGAAAGAAAGATTCCTGCCAAAAACATTTTCGTTTTACCTTGTGATCAACCTTCCGTCTGTCTAAACTCTCAATTTCAGCCTTTTAACCTCCTAACCTACATTGAAGCCTATTGTAGCAAATAAATGAGAGCTGTAAGTAGGAACAGCAGACGTGTCAGACTTTGAATTTCTCCACATACTGAAGCTGTGAGCCGTGGTAAGAGTGACACTCTGCATTTAAACAGTTTGGAGGATGGTGTCCTTGTTTAACCTGTCAGCAACACAAGAGCAAAAGTGGGAGGAACTCAGTTTCCCTGCTTCAACATTACATGGACTAACATGCCCAGCCAACTAGCTTACCACCTACAGTGACTGAACAACCAGCTAACCCAGTGTGTTGTATTTCTTAAGTGTTCTGAAAATGTATGTTTAAATATGCAAATGAGGTATTACATAGCTAAAAGTGCCCTAATTTGCAGCAATTTTCAGAACAGAAATCTGAATGTTTGACAAAGCCGGCTTCGAAATTTGTCTCTCATGCTGTCGACCTGTTAGAGTCAAAGGTTTTTACAGAGGGGATTTTAGATATCTGTTTTTATCACTCCATCTATCAGAAAAATACCGTCAACAGCCAGAAAAAAAAAAATCCATTTTCGCCTCGCTTTTAGGAATAAATTGTTCTATAAATCAAGCTGTGAATGGTGCATTCAAAACCTCTGAGTAAAAACCTTCAGGACATACTGTAGACAGTAATAAACCTGGAAAGTCTGGTGAATGTAAGTGCTGCTGAAGTGGACATTTCTAGCTCGTCAGGGGAGAGAATACTTGGCCTTTAAAGACGTGTATTGTAATCTGCAAAACAGACAAAGTGTAGGAGAATAAACACATAAACATGTACTACTACTCTGAAGGACGACATGTTATGATAGCAAAATATCTCAGAATCTTCAAACTGAATCTTAAGTGTTTCTGTCTGTCAAGGTTCACCTTAAATGTGACAACATAATATGAACAAGTTTGTTAGCTGAGCAGTCAAACAGGGTTACCTGTTAGCTTTAGCTTCTGTCCTTTAGCATAATATAATAATGAAATATTTTATATCATGTATATATATTACATAGGATATTATGTATTTTGATCTAATATCTTTACTTCATCCTATAAAATCGCTTTGTATATATTTAAGTAACTAATGAGCCAAAACCTCATACATCATGTTAATGTTGATTCTAGTTTTACTTTCACACCTCCTTTTACCTATAATATCGTCTGCTAATACGTCTGTGTTTGTCTCCAGACAGCAGTGTCCGCGCTGCTCTTGCTGTCAAATTGATGCCAATTGACTGAGGTAGCTGTCCACACGGTGCAGCAAGAGCCAATTGACTCCTGACCCACCCGTGCAACAAAGCACTGCCTCCCAGTGTTCCTGAATCAATATGGCCGCTCCGCATCACAGCAGCGCCCCTCAGATTGGCTCCCCCTGCGCTGACCTTCCCGAGAACCCAAGCGTGCATCGACTGGTCGGGGAGGAGCAAATGGACAAGTCCTAGTCTGTTCCTGCAGTGAATGCTCCACACAGACAAACACTTGGGGACTTGAGGACAACTGAGCAACTTGCCATGGACTGGCAATTCTTTTCAGAGACACAACCTGGACTCTTTCTGAGCATCTGAATTTAGAATATGTTCACATACACTCTTGACTTTCTACTTGCTTCTTCAGCCTCTAGAACATCCTGTAGGAAACCACAGCTCTCGTAGCACTATAGAAATGAGGTGGAACTGCCTACTTTAAAGCTCCATTTGGCAAATTATCTTGGTAAAAATGCCATCCTATCTGACTAAATCACACACTGATGCTGCAATGTAGAATGTGTTGTACAGCAGATTTGTTCTGGATGCCCAAATGATTTTTTTTGCTGCTGAGATGAACATTATGACCGCAAAGTGAAAAATCCAAACATCAAGAAAGGTTTTTTTTTTAATCTCTTTAGCATCTTCCAGTACAACATCACAGACTGACTGGGCTAACAAAAATAAGTGCATTTTATGTACTTGATTCATTTTGACTGGAGTTTTTTTGTAAGCTATGTTCATCATTACTGTGAAGGGTATTGTGATCATTCTTCAAGCCTAATGTTTTGTGTGTCCTGCATGTGCATCTTGGTGCAAGCACATAAGACACTGGCCAAATGGGTGCCAACTTAAAAACACTACACTCGGTCATTTTCTTTCTTTTATATACAATAAGTTGAAGTCATAAGTAGTAGAATGCACCACTGCCTGATTCAGTGCAGTCAGCGTTTGTGCTGCTACAGCCTTACTTGGTCTGCTATGACAAGTGCCTCATGGTGGCTAATATTAGCTACTATTAGCAAGGGCTTACCCTCTGAACTCCAAGGAGTTTCTGGGCGTTTTATGCTCCCGTCATATTTTTTCTCACTGCAATACAAAGTCCTCACCTCTATCAAAACAGCACAACCTTGAATAGAAGGAGAGAGAGCTCAAATCTCTTTTGTGTAGCATACGATGTCACAAATTATATTTCAAAAAGACACAAAAGTTTCATTTCTGATTGTTTAAGACAAAAAAAGAATCAGTATGTACAACATTTCTCCAAGTTCCCACAGGTGTTAATAACATCGAGCAAAAAATGATAAATATGAACTAATCATGTGCATTTTTACAAACCTCCAAACTCGGTTTTACTCACGTGACTCTACACATCAACTCTGCTAAGATATTTCACCATGCTGACTTCATCTTTTGAAAACTTGCTGCCAATTTGCTCTCTATGCACCACTCTTGGGCCATGATGCATTTATCTTATTAATCCAGTATGTTTTATTTCCCTTTCAGTCTTGTCGTCTCCTCTCTGCTGTGTGGAAACACTAGCAGGACAACTCCCTGAATAATCATGTGACTGCTGGTTGCAGCTTCTAAGTTGCACGGAGCAGCAGATTTTTAAAATCTTTTTGAACAGAACCTGGTGCACAAGGTTATTTTTTTGTCAATTTTTGAATGAGTTGTGTAGAATAAAGCCAACTCAATAAATACCATAATTTTAAGCTTATTTTTGGCTAGTTTTCCCAGCTTAACCATCCACCACATAAGAAATGTTCATGGACCTTTTGAAAGCCGAAAATCAAAAACATATTTCTGATTTTAGTTTCTGATTTATGTTTTTTGAAGAACACATGCCTTTCAAAATTGCCACCAGGTTTGGGGGGGTCAAGGGTAAACAGATTTGCTGTAAAAGTAACAGAAAGGGAGTTTTGGAACTTTAAAACTCCAAAGCAAAATTTTAGCGTCTTTGTTTCAGGATAACATTATAACTTTATTGTGACTTGTGAGACAAGACAAGATTTGAGGAGCTGCTTGTATTCTTCTATATGCTCACAAAATAGATTTGAGTTGAAAGCATTGTCATAAATCAATACTTAGACTCTGCAGAGGTGTAGCGGAATGTAATGCTTCAAACAGAGAAGAACTACACTGTTGCCAAAAATGAACAATAGACCTGCCAATCTGTACATCTATATTTATTTGACAATCTTTTTCTTTTGAAAATTTTCTTTCTTTGACATGTTCTAACTAATTTGCATGACGCAAACCAACCTGTATATGTAGTTTTAAAATGACTTGAAATGCTCTCTCTCTCTGAGTGCTGGTCCAGAGTCAGAGACATTTGGACTAGACTAGCCGAGCGGCAGGATTGCTCACCGTCCATTTTTGGATAAGGCGAACTCCACTCCCTCCCTTTGGAAAGGCATCAGGCGCTGCAGGAGCTTGTGAGGAAGGCCTGACAGTTGCTGTGACCATCTTGTATCACAGCAAGAGGTCTGTAGACCATTATCATCCATTTCCATTTCTAAGTCCTCATCAGTTTTCTGGTCCTTGCTCAGTCACCCGGCTCTGATTTAAGTCTGCAGAAAAAAATATATACTGTTAACACAAGATGTACATTTAGGAGTGGTTTATGATGAATTAGCATATATATAGCACTTTTGTTTAGCATACTGCTTGCTGATTTAAACAGGTTTATAATAATGGTGTGTAGCATTCCACTGCTGTCTGCTAGCACTGACAGGAATACCATCATTAGAAGCTGGATGACGCAGCATAGTGGACACAGAAAGTCAGAATTTGAAATGAGATTGTAAAAGTTGCCTGTCTCAGCCTCCTACAGTGACAACAACAGCATCTTCTTTGTGTTACCTCATCATTCTGGTCAAGTTTCTGCATCCACATGTTATTAATCACGAACACCAACATCTCAACAAGTATTAAGGCAAAAACAGACAGTGTTGGTTACAATTAGAAGATAAAGTCATGAATGACATTTCTGTTTTTAATTAAGTTATTGGTAGATATTACATGAGAGGAATAATCAGTGGTGGAGCCAGACATGATTTTTACACACAACAACGGAGTGAGTAGGGCGGTCATGGCCGTCTGTCTGTCTGTCTGTCTGTCTGTCTGTCTGTCTGTGGGTGAGTGGCTATGTCCGCACCATAGGATAATCAAATTCGGCACAGATGTTGATCTTGACCTACCCTGCTCACTCATTAATTTTGGGGTCAAAAAGTCAAAGGTCAAGGTCGCAGGGCTACCTGCCATTTTTAGGAAGGCATCCACCGTGGGTCTGGATCTCGCTTAAGTGCTTTTTAGTTGTAGGAATGGCCAGGCTGAGTCACACTGGGGTGGCACAATGTCTCCTTCTTTTGTTTTCGTCATTCGTTTTTGCTTATGCAGGCAAGTCTGCTAGATAGAAGTACATGACTACTCATATACTGTACATATTTTTACGTAACCTTCAACTGATACAAACCTGATATGATTGCTAAAGTTATGCTTTTATAATTGTAGGTAAAGCTCAAAAGATAAATACAGTTACACAAGTACAAGCACTAACATCATAGTCTTGTTCTAGTCAGGATGCTGGACTAGTCATCCAGCCTTCTCTGTCTTTCTTTTGGCTGTAGGTTCTGGGTCAGTCTTGCACTCAGCAGTTTGTACTACTTGTTTCTAGAACTCTTCAAAGTAGGTTTCATCCCTACAGTCTTAAAGATTCCATACAAGGGCCTCAACTAAACCCACAAACCATAATTCATTTTAATTAATAACAACAGGTGCAGACACATTCATTATCCACATATAAAAAGCAGATGCATTCTTACAGTGTCTATAAACCTTTCAGTGGCAATAATGTGAAATCTTGGAGTTGTTGCAAAATCAGCATGAACATTTTCTGCTTGGTCAGAAGTATTTGGTTGTATGTGGCTGAAAATAGGTGGTTGCACGGTTAAAAAGAGAAATGGTTCCACAAAAAAGTTTGTGTAAGTAAGACCTTTTAAAGCCTTGACTACACTCAATGCAGAAGAGCTTACCTATGCATAGTCATTGCTATCATACTACTTTACAAGTCCAGAAAAGTCTATTTCGAAGTCTCTGTCTCGTGCATGTGCAGCAGAGTAGGCCGTACCTATGTATTCAATGCATGCACACTGTTGCTTTTGTAACGTACTCCTGCAAATATTGGGCTCCATTCAGACATCTGTGGAGGGGGTCTGTGCAGGCTGTTGCAGACTTGGGAAGATGAAGAGCTTTACGTCATGTGTACCCTTGCAGATTGTTGCACACTCAAGGACACACAAAGTATATGACTGGAATGATGGGCTTCCTAATTTTGGTTATGTTGAGTGGCTGGCCTGTATTTTGTGTGGCCATGGCCCTCCCAGGCAACCTGTTGGCTCTGCTTCTGGGAATGACTGTACGTTGTGTGTGTTTTTTTTATTAGTATTCATGTTACTTACAATACTGGAACCCCAACAACCATATATGAGACGCCTCAGAATCAGAAGTAGGTTTTTACATGTGTGCAATCTGACATTTTTATGCTCAACAGTAAAGACTGACAAGCAGCAAATATAAAGGTGGATCTAAGATATATATATATATATATATATATTTAAAGCATGTGTTGCAAATCAAAGCTATTATAAAGCAATGCAGGTATTTACAATGGTATTTGAGTGAGACAGCTGTGCAGATTGTGCAGGAAAGTGCTCATTATTTGCCTGGGAATTTGCAAAATCTTCAGTATATAGTGTAATTCTCATTTGTACATTGGGGACACAAATGTTAAATATGCTCATGTGGTAGTACTCTGTGACAATAACAACCAAAGGGACGAATTTGCCATCAAAACAAGCAAAATAAGTCAAGACATGTAAGATGTAGCTGTGTGGGGAGTTTCTAAACCCCTGCCACCATTTATCTGACTTGTTAACTCCAAAAACAACATGTTAGAAACTCTACAGAACAAAATGGCATCCGAATAAACAACTAAACAGGACGTGAACAAAGTCAGAGTTAATACAAACTAAAATATGGATGTAGCATCTTTAGCTAGAGCTAGCAAAACAAAGTACTAGTTTCTCGCCGGAAGAGATAAAAAAAAAGCACTACTCGTGTGTCCGTTAGCTGATAAGCTCTATTATGTTGGTAACACATTACTGTCCTACTGCTAACTAGCAAAAAAAACTAGCAAGCTCTATTATTGTGTTATGTGTGTTTACATGTAGCATTAGTTTGGTCCTTTAACACACAGCGCTGCTATGTTGTTGTGAGCCAGGAGCTACACGTGAAGTGTTAACAAAGCGAATAAGAGCATTATTTCTGGACGGTTTTCCTACCAGGTGACACAGTGGGATGAGGAGCTGCAGTCTCTAGGTTTTGAAACAGCGGACTGAACTGGGACACTAGAACAGTTTCGCGGCAAATTGCAGGTACACTCGGTTTATATCACCAGGCAGCCGCTGCACTCACTCACTAGCCAACGTAACTTCCTGACACTCTTAATTTAGCCGCAGCTCACCTGAAACAGTAACTAATTTTACATCATTGTGTGGGATATGTCAAACAAATGACGAAATTGTCCAACAAACTGCGTGTGTACGTGCTGCCATAACGCCAAAAAAACCCTGCAACGACGAGACGTGACATATTTCCAACAGCCTGCGTGCGGAGCGTGAGGATCTGACGCACTGAGCCGCTGGACGCTGCCTCCTTCACTCCGCCACAAACACTAGCTGCTTCACCCTCGGTGGAGACAACGACTGTGCACCGATTGTAAACCAAAGCGGTAAGGCAACATTAGATATCTGCGGTTTCCTGTCCAGCAGCTGCCGGTTTTTGCTACCAATAACCGGGTAGTTGTAACCATGTAACACGAGCTTGTGAGCCGTAAACGCGTCTCTTTGCTGCCGTGTGACAGCTCAGGGCGCCGGTGTTCAGCCTTTTTCAAGCGTTAGCAAGCCACGGTGCCAGGTAAGAAGCGTTAGCTTAGCCCCGACTCGATCTGACCCGATATGTTCAATTGCTCTTCGGCGAAAGTATACACCTCGCAACCAAAACCAGTATCTGAATTGTAAGCAGCTATACTTTAATTCGGCTTTAGTTCGGAAAAGCGAACAGCAGTCATTAAATAATGCAGCATAATTCAATAACTTTTAGGCCTGGTTCGACTGTGTCTCTCACTGTAATCTGCCGCAACGAACAGTGTGTACTAATGACGGTTACCCCGCTCACTAAACTAAGCCTTAATTGAATTCTTGAGCTGCTTTGTTAAATGTTTTGCCAGCCGAATTTTAGATACAGATACTTATTATCAGACAAAAATGTTAGATGTTGTCTGAGGTTCGCAGGTCTGTCGATACAAAGGGAACATTAAATTGCCAAGTTTGTAATAGAGTTTGGTGCGACGATGTCGCTGAGGAATAGCGAGAAAAAACTAGCATTTAAGTTGCATTGCTCCAAATTAATGATCAAAACAATTGCATCTACTTTCAATTGACACTCCAGCCTTCCTCTGTGCTTTAACATGGAAGAAGGTGTCGTGTCTTGGTTGATGTATTGACTATTTAACTTGTTAGTCGATGGGAAAACAAGCCACATGTACTAATGAATGACACATTTCATTGCTGAGTGTAATCAAAGGTACCTGAGAGTTTACCAAAGGGGCAGAGAAGGTTGATGTTGGATTAAGACTTGGAAAATAAAAAGTCCTGTCAGTCACTGTTAGTCATCTAACATTTATCTCAGTGTTAATTCTATATATGGTTGAAATGAGTGATTGAATAAAACATGTGTTTTCAGCACTGACATGCAGTAGTTTTGTACATCTCCAGTACTGTTGTAAGAGGGCTTATGAAAGTGGACAGTAAAACCTTACGTGGACTGGATTTGTCCTGTTCAAAGGCCATAAATCGCATATCCAATAACTCAATTTAGTACTTGCTTCATAAGTAAGCCATAACCATGATGATTCAGATGCACTAACCCAGACAATTATCGCCTCATTGACTTAGTGGAGATGGCAGTGAAAGCCTCCGAGTTGCCACCAATGAGGCTGAGCATCATGATGGTATCATTTTCATTACGGTACCAGCGGAGCCTGGTGGGTGGAGAGTGGATGCTGGTTCAGTCCCTGCGGCTGCTGTTCTGGAGAGTGGAGATGATGTGTTAATCTTTACATGGCTGGCAACTCCGCTGTGTAGCAACATACTCCGTGTTGTACACTGTAATGTGCTCTTTTTTGTAGAAATGTTGCCATATTTCTCATCTGTGTGAGCCACTGTGATTTGAGGATTTTCAATTTGGCTGTGCACATGCTGGAGTGATATATTTTACCTGCTGGGTGAGGTATAGTGCATTAGTCGTATTAAAGAACACTAAATCTTTCTCTTGTGATTATCTGCATTCTGTTGCACTCTCCTCCAAGGCTTAAAATAAATGCTAATAATTGTTTGCTAGAACAGTTTCACCCGGCGGCTGCTCAGGCCACTGCAGCTGCTGCTCTGTTGACCATTCATTACGCAGGTTAGGGCGTGTTTGGAGCTGATGACATTATCAGATATTGAGGTTGCCGTGTAATAGCTTTCACCAAAGATGTGGCCCGATGACTAAATAATTCATCGTCTTCCAGGGGGAAAATCTCTCATTCCTATAATATTTGGTCTGGGCCATTAAATAATTCATCCACCTATCCATAAATTGTTTGTTCAATTGGTGACCTTTTCATGGGATTAAGAAAGCACAATAATAAATTCTTCAGAGACATGGCATAACGAATGGTACAATTATGAGACGGGATTGGATCGGATCGTTTGTCGCAGCCTGGTGTTGGTTGCTAAGTGACAGCAGGAACTTGTCCGCCCACTGTGTTTGCTGTTAAAGTCTGAGTGACTGAAAGGACAAAAACAATCACATTATGGCAGTCTAGACTTCGGCTGCGCATAGGACCTGTTTGTGACTTCTTATGTCTTTGACAGCCTGTCAGTCACTTGGTGATGAAAGTGCTTCATGAAGTAGATTATTTTCACAACTCAATTATCACTCTTATCTCCTTTGCTTGACTAGAGGAGACAGAATTCTTGATCGTTAATGAAATAAACAAGCCAAGTGAGGACTGAAAGACGCCATCATGCCTTCTTTTTTCTATCAAATCCTCTAAAGTCATAAAGGCAGATTTAGATGACATGAAGGAGGTTAGCGGTGTGATTTGATTATGCATGAGCATTTTTTTTCCTTATGCATTCACTGTGTTGTTTCGTAGCTCATCCGCCAATAAGCTTATCATAGATTAGCCAAAAGCAAAATGTCTATATTGAAGTGTTTCACTGTTCTGTTTCAGTAATAGGTGGAATTTCAGGTGGTGGCTCGATCTAAGTCAGTAGGATTTAGCTGTAGCCTTGTCTTCTTGTGTGGAAAGCAGGGTGCCAGCTTTAATGGGAAGGTAGCCCAGTGAACAGCTCGGCTGCTCAGCAGCCAGCGCCTCCCCATCGACTCTCCACCTGGTCTTTGAGCACCTAGCTGGCCACAGACATGTCGCTCCTGTCCCCCATCTTCTCCTCCTCCCTGTTTGTCGCCTCTCTTTCTCCTTTGCTTGCTTTTTGCCTCCTCTGCGCTCCTTTCTTTTCGCCTTTTCTTTCGTACCGCTCTACCTCCCGCCCTCCCGCTTTCTCATCTTCCTCCCGGTCTCCTTCCATCTATCCCATGTCCCTGTCTGCCCTTTCCTCCTCCTCCTACCCCCGCCTCCATCCTAAAGCAGAGTAGCTAATGAAGAGCCCCATTTAGCCGGTGACTTTGGTTCAGTCAGCGCTCCGTAGTGCCGGCCAGCCTCGGCTGCCGTGACTGGCTGTTGAGGCTCTGACATCACACAGGGGCCAGCTGTTGATTTGGCGCTGTCTCCAAGGCTGGCTAGCTTGATGGGTTGTGGCAGGTAGACTTGTGCTCGCACAGCGCTCTTCCTCCCTCCCTTCCTCCATCCCTCCCTCACTCCCTCCCTCCATCCCGCTCGCTCTCTCTCTCTCTTGCTCTCTCTTTGTGACACCCACTCCCCCTCGCCCTCTCCCTTTACACTCTCCTCTCCCCGACTTCCACTCTCACTCAGTCGAGCGAGCGTACAGGAGGCAGCAGGCAGCTGCTGAGGAGCGAGCTGGAAGGCGACTCCAGCCTCCTCTCCAGCAAATGTGCCTCCTGTACAATGGAAACTAAGCGGTCGTGTAGCAGAAGGGATGGAGGGCAGAGCTGCCGGGCAGGTACGTCCTGCAGCTTCCAGCCACTTTGGTAGTGAGCATACACGGATCACGCATGCCTTCTCTGATTTCTGATGTACTGTTAATATTTCTTGTGCTTCTTTTTCTCCTGCTTTTTCAGCGTTTTCTTTGTCATGTGCCTCTGAGGCTGTTGATTTTTCTACCATTTCAAGCCAAATAACGCATGCTCCATTCACTGCTGTTAAAAACCAACAAGTTGAGACCCTCTCCTCAAGCTATTCTGTCTCTTTTATCATTGCATGGCTTTGTCAGTAAGCAACTGTGCAGTCTTTCTCTTTGGCTTGTTAAACTAAGCGCAACATGAGATTTGGTGGGCTGTCAGCGCCGTCTTACTCACTGAGCTGAGCCAGAGCTTTCGAAATCTCCTGGCTAGTTTGCCAGTGCTGCTTCTGCTTTTCATTACGAGGATAATTAACCGAGATCAGCCAATAAGAGGCTTCGCTCTGCATTGTTCTCTAGCCAAGCTCGTCCTCTGTCTCCCCTGTTTCCCCTGTTTGTTCTGCAGGTGTTGCAGGCAAATGGACTTTTAATGACTCTTGCAGACTTTTTGAGTTATTCCTCTCTCATAAGGCTCCATAGATTAAAACTGCTAGACTTGCATGTTAGCTTTTTGTGTTTATTGTTTCTCCTCTAATTGCCTAGATTGATATTCCCTGGAAGCTCTCCTGTGGGATAGGTAATGGATTACCTACATGCTCTGCCGTGGATTTAATTTATTAATGCTGGCTGGCTGCGCCTCTGCTGCGCCGCACCGCCTTATGCGACCTGGAGGCAGAGCGAGCAGCGCAATTAGAGACTCATTTGTGCCTGTTTATGTTTTTTCTGTTAATTCAGTCTGAGCTATTACAGGCAGTTCCTTAAACTGACAGTGCCTCAGTCGCCTTGAAATTGAGGCAAGCAGTGTATGAAAGTGATATAATTTCATACGCTTTACCCTAATCGTTTTTTTGGTCCAATTATATAGCTCCCCTGTCAGTGCTTTCCTTGCTTTGCAATTAGCAGAAATGGCTAGAAAATGGGAGATTAGTTACTCAGTTAAGCAAAACACCAAAATCAATTTTATTGCACTGCCATGAATGTGAACCCACATTAGTAACCTAATTAATTGTGTATTTGATGCCTGATTTTATTAGTCAGGGTGCATGTCCTGCCATCTGCACAAGCCGACTTATTCTAAATGTCTTTTGTTGGTTTGGAAGTCGGCAATTAATTGCACAGCCGGGGAATGTTTGGCTGCTTTTGCTGTGCTTCCTGCAGTTTGAATGTAATGTTTGAGAGATTCGCCAAACAGAAGAGGTAATTTTTATTCAGACATAGCAAGCAGGTGACACAAAGCAGACATGGCATTACCTTTGTAACTGTGTCTCAGCTTTTGTCTCGCAATGCTCCACTGAATAGAGCTCTGTTTAGTATTCTGCATGTCTGCAGACAATATCCCAGCTGTTTGGCACCGCTCCTGCCGTTGTCCTTTTTATGTGACACTTGCAAAACCTCATCAGCACCAATAAAGCTTCAAATTATTTTTCAGCGCATCTCTTCTGCGACTGCGTGCAGAAAGATGCTCCTAGTTTATATTTTTATTGCTCTGGCGCTTAAAAATCAGCGATGGGTTTTCTTCGAGATCAGAAGCTTGTGAAGGTGATGGCTTGTTCTCTTCCACCCCTTCTTTGACTCATCTCCTCGTTCTTTGCCGAGAATAGAGCCGGGGATGGAGTAGCAGATAGAGGGAGGGATTGAGGGTCCTTCACCTCCAGTTGAGCTGGTTATAGCCCAGACAAGAGCCCTGATCCACTCAGAGCTGAGCAGAACAGAGCGGAGGTGTGGGAGGGAAAGGTCAGCCTTTGCAAGAGAGAGGCAGGTGAGTGTGTGTGTGTGTGTTCGCGCTTGTGTGAAGGGGAAACAAAATAAGTACACTGGAGAGTGCTTCCTCGCCTGTTCCTCTGTGTGCGTTCCATCACCAACAGGCTCTTACACGCTTCACAGTGATTGAGAAATTTCTCATTAGCTTGCCATCGAACATAATTGTCCGTGAGAGTAGTCCGTTAAGAGGCCGGTGTGTGATTAACTCGGCTCGGTTGACGGCCACCCATCTGACCTCGCTGTGGGTTTTTCAAGAATTAATTTCCATCTAGAATATATGTGCAGGGGGAGGATGTGTGTGTTTGTATGTGGCTATGTTAGTTCCACCAAATCAAGCTAGATGATATTTGAAATAATGAGATTCTACAGGCATTTTTCTTATTTGCAACTACAATTAATTATTTCCATGTTGACTGTATTCTTCTAATTGAGCGTGTCTGCATTTTAATGTATTCATGAATATGCGCTGTGTGCAGATGGGTAGGTTCGATGCATCTGTGTGTGTTTGTGAGAGGCTGCTGATATGCCATCGACCGTGGCGATAAAGGTGGTGTGAAGGGGCGTTGTGACACTGAACGATGCCTGAGGGAGCCTCTTTAAGGTTGCTGCGCTCTGCGGCTGCTGTAATACCAATGAACCACTCCCTGTCAGCTCCAGCACAATACTGGAGGACGCACAGGCAGGCGGAGCGTCTCTACAAGTTCACCGCTGTGCCAGAATGCGTGCGTGTTTTGCAGTGTTAGGGTGTGTTAGAAGCTGTTGAGCACCTATCAAATGGGGATGCTTCCCTGTCTGTGGCTGTCAAAACATTTTTCTAAGGGGGGGTGTGCACTGTTTGCGGCATTAGTATTCAGTGTTTACTGCACACACACAGGCTCAGCATGAAGTCCTGCAGCCAGCCGGCTAAGCCGTGGCTGCACTGTCCGCTCAGAAGCTCTGGTCATAAAACCTGGAGCGCCCATGGCCAGACTCAGCCGCACCAGTCAGAGCAACTTTTACACCGCGCGTGTGTGTGTGTGTGAGTGTGAGAGAGAGAGAGAGAAAGAGAGAGAGAGAGAGATAGCTGCAGGACTAGCACTGAATTACAGAGCAGGCTCCACATTTTTCCATTTCAGACATTTAGCTGGCACTACATTTGCAGCGGCTTGAATTGGCACCACTTCTGCTTTCAACTAGGAGCAATGAGGGCAAAATCTCGCACCTCCAGCACCAAGATGATACTCCTGTCACACATGAACAACCATGTAAAAAGTGCTGGGTGCATTTAGAAAGAGATAAGAGTTTAAAAAAAAAAAAAGGAGCAAAGGGGGTAAAGATAAGAGCATCTCGGAGCAAGAGGAAGAAGATACAGGTGAATCTGTCTTAAAATGGCAAACGTACAGTAATAGATAACCAGGCTACAAACTGCACTTAGTAGGTTTTGCACTTTCCAGATGTAACATTGATGAATGGATCTTGTCTTGGGCGTCACTCGTCCATTTGCCAAGAGGAGATTTAGTAAAATGTCAATTCAAGCTCGAAGGATAGAATTCCAATTTTACTAACGCATCTCAGATTCTAAATCTTGAATTATAAATAACATTAAACAGTCCAGCCGTTCTTTAAGCATTAGAGTCACTGCTGGTGGTTTTGTGAGGCAGTTTTGAACAAAAGCAACACACCAAATGGCGCCTGTTCCCTGGCACGTCTCTGCCACCTGTCATCTTCTCAGTCTGCAGCTCTGGCTCCAGGCGGAGGTGTCATGAGAAGGAAGATTATAAAGTGAGCAGAGATTCCACTTGACCTTTTTTTTTTTTTTCCTCCTTTCCGGCTGGCACGGGGGTCGTACCAAGATCGTGTTGGGAGCAGCAGCCACACCTTGGCACCGTTGGGTGCCAGAGTCAGCGTGGCACTTCGCCTGCTCACTGAGACGGAGATTAGAGGAGGAGGGAGAGAAATGCAGTGAGGTGCCCAGGCATGGGTCAGTTGTAGGAGAATGCACAACATCAAGAGCTGAACCAATCAATCGATTAGTTGTTTGGCAAAGAATCATGTCATTTTTCACCAAGAATTCCAAACATTTTACAGCGTTTTTCCTTTTTTGTGTTTTATATCACTGTCAGACAAAAAAAAAAAAAAGACATTTAAAGACCCAAGTTTGGGCTTTCAGAAATTACAGTGGCAGCTTTTTGCATTTTCTTGCATTTTATAGACCATTGAACAATCGAGTAATAGAGTAAACAGCTAAGAGATTAATTTGAAATGCAAATAATCATTAGTTGCACCCCTAATCTGATGTTTAGCAGCCTCATTTGGCAACTACACCCAACTGCAGCCAGTGAAGTGAGCCATAATGCCACGTTTTAACAATTTAGAGATGGAACATAGCTAATTAAGGCAGCAGTTCAACAGCAGTGTGGAACAAAGTGAATGGAATAACACTGATTTAGTAATAAAGATGGAAATCACATTTTTTTCCCCCTCCAATATTGTGTCAATATTTTGCTGCGCTGCTGTTGTTGCTGTTTTCAGATGTGTGCTCTGCCCAACCCGTGTCACCCTGTAGTTCAGCTAGAGAGGAATTTGCTGGAAAATAGAGATTGTATGCTAGACGATTTGAAATTTATGTGCCACCAATTGGCAGAGGATTTTGAGCTGAGAAATGCTATCTTCTCCCGCTGCTCTCTGAATTCCTAATGCTTGGTTTTTACGAGGTTGGCAGGGGTGCCTTCTCCTGTTGCCTCCGCCGCACTCCCAATCTCTGTGCTCATCCATTATTTATGGCGCATCGGCACGCATAGGCCCAGAAATACACACTCACCACACTTTTACTTTTTGCTCCGGCACACAAATAT
This sequence comes from Dascyllus trimaculatus, assembly GCA_024666655.1. Classification (NCBI taxonomy): domain Eukaryota; kingdom Metazoa; phylum Chordata; class Actinopteri; family Pomacentridae; genus Dascyllus; species Dascyllus trimaculatus. The sequence goes on from CM045468.1 coordinate 19,312,644, forward strand.
TTCAGAGTTGCTGACATCCTGACTGCTGTCAGTCCACATGACCTCAGTGACAGAAGCGCTGCTAACCCCTGACCCCGAACACCACAGCGCTAACCCCGTGCCTCTCTCGGTTGCAGGTCAGCAGGGGTCATGAGGGTGTCGGAGGCCCCGCTTGCTGTTCAGAGCAGCTGAAGCAGACATGGGCAAAGAAGTCTCGGATGGCATCGGTAGGCTCAGCCTCATCGACTTCACCAGCCACATCCTCCTTTGCCGCAACCACCACTGGCTACGCAACAAGTAAGTCTGGTTTCTTTCTTTTTGACAAGAATAGTCAGTCAGAGAACTCCGATTTACTAGATTTACATAATAGTGGCCAAAGAATACATGGTGTTTCCATTCATTACTCTTATGCAACAGCTAGCGGCGCTAATTCTCCAATCAGAAGGCCTTAAACCTTTCAGATGAAAGGCACAATGAAGTGATGTAGTTTAAGAAGTGCCAGCTAGACCTCGAGCAGTGATGATGAGACATGATGGAATTTTAACAATCTTGGTCATTTATTTTACAGCTTTCCACACTGATGCTTTTGTCTTTAGCAATGTTTTGTCCATTCAGTGGAGCGCTACACATTTTGCTTTCATAACTGAATGGCAGCTTTTCCACCTCAGCCAGCTGTAAAACTTTAAATCATAGTTGAATTTCTACATATTGTTGGCCAAATTTCAAACGTGCATATAAAGACTGAATGGAAGCCCACATCAACAGAGGTGGGTAGCATCTCTAAAGATATGTATTGATAAACTATCCACAAATACATGGTAAGAGTGCCTCATAGAGTGATGGATTTTTGTAGAAGTACACTTGTGATTCATTTCCACATGAGAATAATAACCACAATCTTAACATGAGACTTTCTGTCATAAGGTGATAAATGATAACACTGAAGAATCATCAACTTTAGCTATAAGTGAGTCATTTCAGCAGAATATAGCAGCATGTAGTGTTGGTATCAGACGTAATCATTTTGAAATATTCTTCAGTTCAACAGTGCAACCTTTCTTGTATCCAACATTTAAGACAGAATATGTATTTCATTGTCAGAGATTAACATTTTCTTGTGCCTTATTTAACCTGCACAGAACCTTACTGCTACAGTCTTTTGCAAGATTGGTTATTATTTATCACAGCCTGCCATCACACAGTAAACTAAAAATAAGCAATGCGTTTTCCTCTCAATCCAACAGGATCCTGCTGTTACACTCTAGCCTCCAAAAAAGCACTTAAAATATCACCTTCTGATAGTAAAACGCCATCAATAAAAGCCATTTGTAGTGTAGCAGTTGTGGTGAGAAAACTGCATTCTGGCTAACTGCTGTTTTTTCAAATAAATATGTCAGTTAAACTCCTACTAATGTTAGTAGTAAAAGTTTGTATTTGAACACTTATGTCACATCAAACTCAGTAGGATGCTTTAGCAAAATGTTAGCTTGAAATAACTAGAAAGGTTTTAAGTGCACAATACCTGTGGAGCAGTTAAGAACATAGGAATCAGTTCAGACCAAGCTGAACAGTTGTCCTGCAAAGCATTTGACCAGCTGAAGTTGGAAGTTAGCAGCATATGCAGTGAGCGGATCATTCATAGTATGATATTACAAAGTGAAAGGGAATCAAGAATTTATTTATTTAGATACACATATATAAATGCCAATGTCTGTTTTCAGTCTCACTCATAAGAGACCAATTTGCTACTCCCTAAATTCCTTAATGTAGCACTAAGGACCAAATGATGATGCACATTACTTATGCAGTCAAAACATCAGGGATTCTAAACAGGCGCACGTTGCAATTACCTCAGCCATGAGAGACGAGACGGTGAAATTCGGATGGATCAAAGTCTGAAGCCAAATTTAGTCCAACACTCCAGTCCCATGATAAAATGTGTTTGGGAGAATGAATGATTCGGTGAGGGACAAAATGGCTATCCATCACAAGCCGGCTCTTGAAAATATCTGTCCAATATTGCAAATCTTCAACAGAGCGACTCAAGAGACTTCACTCATCAAAATGTCAGCAACAGACACTAAATATTCAAAGGCGTGCACAGCACTCTGGAGTATTAAGCTGTTTTCCTTCAGAATGTAAAAATAATGTAAAGCAGCAGCCGGCGTTGCTTTTGTCAAACCTCTGACAGGTCATTGAAATTCAGCGTCTGGCTCTCCAGTGCCCTGCTAAATTTTAGCTAACCTCTTAGCCTCGCACAGGATTGGGTTAGCGGTACATTTGCCCGACAGAGGAGCACCAAAGAGCGGCGGACCTCACTAGAAGTCAATTACTCTGACATGGAGGAATTGGATGCCACCTTTTTAAAGAGAGCCGCTCTCCGCTCGCTGTCTCAGCTCTTCTGGGACGGAGATAAACAATCAAGTCTCAGCCAGCCGCTTTGCTGCTCAGCGATCAGATAGGAAAATGGCTCTGATCACTGCCGGGCAAATAGGTTGAGGCCTCGCTGATTGGCTGAAGGCTGGAACACACACGCAGCCAGTCACGTACACACTCAAGCACAGAGTAAGTGCTGTCATGTGTGGATCCAGTTTTGATGTGCAAAGTGAATTTGATGAGCCCGTTTCTAATTAACCTATTAATCATAGCTCTCATGTACCAGATGTCTGCCCTCCCTTCTTGTGAGCCTGCGTCTGTGTGTGATTGTATGTTGCGCTGCATGGGGCCTGGCTGCATAATTAGGGCATATCACAGGATGAACCCACACCATGACTTCAACATAGGGAGGTCATGATATTACACAGACACATCCTACAGCAGACCATAGGAGCAAAGCAACTTATGCTCCAAGATGGGAACCATGTAAGGTTCTGTTACGTTGGAAGCTCCCCTCTCCCCGCTCTGCTGATTTAGGCAGACATCTTCTCAAAAAGCCGACATGTTTTAAGCACAGTGTTTGAACCAGAGTCATTAAATTAACTCCAACTCTCTTTGCTGTTAAGTCTATTCATTCTACCTTAATGAAATGCACACTTTTAGGGTAAATGAGGATACGGGCCTTTAACCTTTCCATATCTTTCTGCTGAAATGTTACTTTTATGCACTTTGTACTTGTGATTCAAGTTTTGGACGACTACGCAAAAAGATTTAATTTAGAAACTTTCCCTTTGGGACGTTAATCGAATAAAATAGGAATTTAATATTACGCCTGTATAGGGATTTAAATATTTGAGGCTGTAACACATTTGGATCAAAATTAATCAGAAATTTTAATGGATGAAAATAACACCAGATTGGGTTTATTGCTAAAAAAAACCTCTTATATGTGTCGACTACGAGTTGGCGTTGTTCTAAAACCGCCTCCCTCAAACCACTATAATCTACATTTGTTTTCCTACAGGAGCAAACTGTGCTCCTGCTGCGTCTTGTCCAATAGTTTCCATTGTCTCGAGCTGAACAGCTGCAGAGCTGTGAGACGGTGCAGAGAGAAAGTAGTGACTGATGACCACAGACTGTGCTGGTGACACCAACTGCATCCTCCCGCCTGCTACTGTATAGATCTTTGTCATCACGAGTTTCTTAGTTGTCAAACCCAGCGTCACTTAAAACATAATAATGGCTGAATTCCATTCAGATTGGAAGCCATCATTAATGTTATTCGTAACACTTGTAATTTTACTGCTAGGGCAGTTCTTTGACAAAATTAGGCTTAACCAAGTCAGTGAATCTAAATGCATTTCGAAGTTATTCCTCCTGTTGTATTGCTGGTTTCTCTTTCGAAATAATACCCACAATAAAAGCAAAGAAGAACAAATGGACTTCTTGAACAAAGATCTGAATCGCGCCGAGGAAGAACACTTGTTTTGCTGTGGGCCTGTTAATCCAGTGTAAACAAGTAAGTTTTATTTATTACTTTATATACTGTAGCTATGGTATCAAGCATATTCACAAATGTGTTCTTTAAAACAGTTTTTGTGTTCGTTTTTTGTGCGTTATTGGGCAAAAATGAAACACTAGCCCTCCAATATTGTAATTTAACTAGTCTTGGAGGAAACTACATTTCTGCATCATCTCTTAGCTCCAATTTCAGGCTTTAGAAAATCTCAGCCAATCACAGTGCTTTTTACTCAGATCAGGTGAGATTAGATAAACGGCAACAAAGTCCGCTGTAAGATTAGGATGTCATGATGCAAGGAGTTAGACTTTCACTCTGGAGAAAAGGCTCCAAATGCCGTGTGAAGCCACAAATATATGTTGAGTTTTAGCTGGACTGTCTTTGCATGTTTGAAGCGTGTGCTCATGTAGTTGTAGGGGCTTAGAACAGAGAGGGGTGAGTTGTATATGTTCTGTTCCTGGAGGGATTTTTAATCAATTCTAATGGACCTCAATTTCCTTGTTGTTAATAGAGATCAGTATTGGTATAATTATTATTATTGTTAGATGATTAGGAAATGATAAATTCTGAACTTTTTTTTATGTTTCCCACAGTCCAAAGAAGAAACATGACTGATGAATGATCTCTCCACAACTCCAGAAAGCTGCTTATGCAATATTCTTTACCCAGTCATGCCTTTAGATAGTTTGAAAATTCTAGATTTGACATATTGTTTGCTGAGGTTATTTCTGAGCTAATAAATTGGATCCAGTTTGTGTAAAAATGCATTGTTATGGTGGTATTTACTCATTCACACCCATTTTTGAGAACTGAGGACAGACACAAATTTAGATATAGCACTGATAATGAGAGTTTTAATGTAGCAGAATTTGGAAAACAGACTTTTAATTGCATCCTGACTGGATTTTTGAGTCCGATTCCCATATTTTGAGAGTGTAAACTGAGATTAACAGCCATTTATTTTTAAATACACGCAGAGTGTAGATTAGAGGTCATGCAGAGGCTACATCCCCCCAAAACGCATAAAACCAGCGTATCATTAATGTGATTTTAGTACTCATGGACACAAAACAGGAGAAGTCACAAATTGGTGCATAAAAAAATCACCAGAATCCAGAACGTGAAGTGATAACCACTAAAAAAGTTTTGGAGAGTGTTTTTGAAGAGTGGGATTTATATTAGCCTTTGGAACTTTATGAAAAGCCTTCAAATCATGGAGACCTTCAAACTGTGCAGCTTCTCATTCTACTATGTATCCTGTGGAAACCTTTTGTCATAATCATCAGTGATTCTGTCCTTTCATTCTTCAAAGAATGGAGCTCTCATGGACACATTCCTGTCTTTCAGGTTCTCTGTATTTGCCAGCATCTCCCTGTAAGAATTTGCAATGAGAATGTCCGATACCGTTGACACTGAAACGATGAAGGTTTCCGAGGCCGCCGACACAGTGTCATCTGCGAAAGACAACGCCACCAAGTGTGAGGTCTCTGACCAGAGCCAGAGCAGCAGAGATGAACACGGCAGCAACAATAAGAGGGACATACAGGTAAAGAATTCTGCCCCACATGAATGAGATTCAGCCCAAAAACCCTCCAGTACCTCATCTTTCATATCTACTACTGATGGGTACTTTATAGACCGAATGATTGAACACTTCTGTGAAAAGAAGTGTCAGTCTCAGATATTCTCTTAGCAGCCTCACTGGACTCGGACTAAACTGAGGACACTTGACAGCCTCACCAAACATTTTCTTCCTCTGCACTCATTTCCATGAAAATTCACTAACGGTCAACGTCAAACACCAACTGCCCTGGGGATCTCCTGTCACCCGCGGCATTTAAGATGATTTTCCCAGCTGCTTCGGCAGGAAAAATTATTCCTGAATGGTGTAATCTGCACAGACTGAAATAATAATGCGGGGCCAGTCAGAGTGAGACGACTTCATACCTGACTGCTGAGAATCCTCCGAGTTGTACAGATCATCTGGCTGTGGAAAGCAGTCACGTGTCGTCCATGGGAGACATTAAAGTGGTGATCTACTGGGGATTCAGGACAGCTGAGATCCCTCTCAGATAAACTGCTAATTAATTAGGTCTCTGTGTCATTGCAACACTGTGCTTTGGGACTGCAGAAAATTCACACTTGTTAATTTGGCTTTTAAAGTAAAACTGGTAATGAGTGGTTTGTGCTCACTGAGGAATGGACACTGAAAAGCGAAAATAGTGAAACCACGTGAAATCTCCAAGTATGGTCCCAAAAAAAATCCAGGAAAGGAAAAGGATTGTCTCTTTGGCCGCAACCTAAAAATAGGATTCAGGCCAATCTGGCCTTGTGGTTGGAGGCAGGGAGAGCGAGGGAGTCAGGCAGGCGGATAATCGGAGCTCAAATCCTGGCTTATCTACCAACTTCCTGCGTCTATGTTACCCTGAGGAACAGAATGACACCAGCATGGGGGGAGCAGCAGGGGAGAGAGGAGGGGACACAGGAAGAACAGGGAGGGAGAGATGGGTGGAGAGGTTGTAAGGAGGAGGGATTAGGAAGGGAGAGGAAGGTAGAAGAACATGAGAGACACGGTGTTGGAGGATGTCGGAAAGAAAGGGACGCTGAGGCAAGACAATAAGGAAGCAGGAGGCTGGATGTAGGGGGAGCATTTCTCCTCCTTAAATTATTCTACTCAGCTGCAGAAAGAAATCCTCTTATTAGTTCAGGCAAAAAATATTTAGTCAACGTAACTGGCTTTTCACCATATTTGAGAGACACACTTGTAATTTTAAAGGATGTACCTAACGTTCAGGACTCAGAACCTTTGAAGCTACAGCTGTCCAAAAAAACCCTCTGAACTCCAAACTGGGTTTTAAAGGCATGCCGTTTTTAAAAAGCAACTCCAAAATGGCAAAATGTATCACAGCCTGAAACACTAAAACCAGAAATGATCGTCACATTATTAACTTTCTGATATTCCTCATTTAGATCATGTTTGACGTGCAGGTTGATCAGAAAAAAACCCTGAGCTTAAAATGGTGATATTCACATCCCAGTCATGTCCCATTTGAAAATTTGCCCAAAGTAAAGCAATTCAACAAAACTTCTGGAAAAAAGGAACAAACTAGAAATTCTGTGTACCTCAGTACCACAGAGAAGCCATTATTCACTTGGCTGTGACCAAAAGTCACATGACAAAAATTCAGGCGCTACTCAGCTGAACTGCAGGCTGTGTTTTACACAGTGCAGATAGAAGGCAAGTATGGAAACAAACTAGAGACTGAGAGCAAAAAAAAACATACTTGAGCAATAAAATAAATACAGCAAAATTACAATACAACATTGTACAGTGTTCTCTTTGGAAATGACAGTTCAGTTCATATACTGTAAAGTGCAGAGGTTTTGTTGCTCTACTTTGACTGTTAGCCTTTGGTGGCTATTATTAGCAAAGTTTAGATATGTTTCGCTGTCATTCTGCTCTTGTCTGCCTGTGCTACTGTTACTCACTTGTAGTAAAGGACATGTAAATATGATGTATTTTAAAGGAATATATCAGTATATTTTGGGAAATATTCTTATTCCTTAGATCACAAGATTGATGCCATTCTTATCCAACCAGGTAGAATAAAAATCAGCTGACCAAAGCCACTAAACTTCACATGATTAGCAGCTTATTTCTCATTTGTTCAGTCCATACAAAAAATCAAAGTGGTTTTGTAGGGCACTGCTTCTTAGCTGGTTGCCTGGAAACCATATACCGACAATGGGCTCCAGCTGTTTCCTTGTTTCCAGTCTTTTTGCTAAGCTAAGCTAATTCGTTGCCACTTCTAGCTTGATATTTAGCTACTTGAAGTAAAGGTCGCTTAATCATTAAATTGCAGTTACCACTTGTGCACACCACACCACAGTCGCTGCTCTTCTCACTGCAAAAGTTGAAAAAAAATTGTTGTTTAACCGGTAAAATATATTCAAAGATGCATCAACGCTACATATCTACATTTAAAATAGTGTTTCATAACATTCTAAACTGAAATTAGAAGGCTGTCATTAATATTATTGGAACATTTTGTCCCAGTTTTTATCACCTAAATAGAGCCTGTATCCTCCTCCTTTTATGCCTCACCTTAGATTGACTTTGCATGTTTTGCTGCCTCCTCTGGTGTGTTTTGTGTGACCTCTACAAATGTAGGTTACTTCTCATTCTCCTCCTTTTTCTAAAACTCACTCTGGCATAATTATTTTATGGTCACAGGAATGCCAGGATATGCTGACGGCGCCGACATGGCCGACCTTTCCGCTCGTAATTTTCAGCTGCAGAGGAGGGTGAAGCTAATTCCGTCGCTGTGTGTAAGGGCACCGGTTAAATGCCTAAAATGTTCATTGTGAGGGAAATAGACGAGGTGGGGAACGAGGATAAGGAACAGGGGAGGAGGCAGCGGTAACTCAAACAAGCGAGGGGGAGTCAGAGGGGGATGGAAAAGCATTCCGACAGAGGTAAGAGGAGGAGGAAAGACCGGGTGACTTTGCCACCATCTGCCTCCAGCTCCGTCCTCTGCGGCAGGACAGGTGGCTGGTGGCCGCCCTACTTCTGCTGACTTCAGCCCTTTCCCTCTCCCCCTTTTCCCATTCCTTTATCTCCTGCCGGCATTGTTCATTCCCCACCGGCCCCACGCCGCTCAATTAGCTGGTGTAGCGGTGCGCTCACAGTCCCAGCCCTCCACTCCCCCTCCTCCACATCCAGATTACCTGATATAGAAAAAGGGGCGCGGCAGGTCACAGGCATTGGAGATGGGTGAACAGCGGCCCATTTCAATTTTTTATAGGTGTTATTTGGCCCTCAAGCTCAATGAGGGAAGGGAGGGGTTGTCCTTTTGATTTTTAGAGGACAGGTGGGAAGGACAGAGCTGTGTGTGTGTGTGTGTGTGTGCGCGAACATGTGTGTGTGGATGCTTGTTGGGATTAGGAAGCAGAGGACTGGGCTCTGTTACAATTTAGACTGAAATGGCTCCTGCCAGGTCTCCCCCCTCCCCCCGCCTCCCCCTATGCGTGCTACTGAGAGACCTTCTGTTTATACGTACGCATGCACACACACAGCCACCAGTGCGTGAAGCGCAGAGGCACCGAGCTGTCTCACACACTGTTGGGTGGCCGGCCTCTCTCTGCTTTCTGCACCTCACCTCCAGGCGCTGGAGGTGAGGTGCAGAAAGCTGACAGCTAAATGGAGCTGGGAGCAGCGCATAAAACTGACCCGAATCCCTCACAGCCAAACGTCTGGCTTTTGTTTTCTGCAGGGTGTGTGTTTGAGAGTGTTTGCACGAGAGGAAGGGGCACCTACAGTGCAGCCGCTTTGGTAGCATATGCTCTGCAGAAATTAATTCATGCTCCCAGGAATTGGTAAATGTTTGTGTTTGAATTTTCAGTTTATTTTTGCACGTCAGCGCCACAAAATGTTGTTTTGTGCTCAGTTTGTGAGCAGGAAGGTTAGTTCTTTGTTTATTTTTTAGCTTGTGTGAATTTTCCCTACCTCTTTTGCAGAGCTAGAAGCGCACGCATGCACAAAATGTAGGCCAGTCATATTTAATTCACAATTCTCGACTTTTAAAATAACAATCCTCTTTCCCCACCTTTCTGTGGTTTGTTTGATTTTTTTCCCCCTGCACCACTCCCTTACCTATGGACAGCCTGTGAAGTACTCAAAGGTACGGTACGCTCAGCATGCATGTTGTACAAGGATGCTCCAACATGTCTCGTGCACTTGGATTGCGTTGTTTGCTTGGATTGCGTTGGAAGTTGTACCTGTGTTTTCTGTCAAGCAAGTCGTCGTTGCTGCAGATGTCTAAAATTACTTCACTGCAATATGCTGAGATTCCATTATGTGAATGATAGTGGAGGCTACGATGTGAATTATGCCTGAGAATACAACTAGTTTGGACATTTACTTTGTGCCTGCTGCATTGATGTTCCCCCAGGAAAAAAATATGAGAAGGGGTTTTGCGAAAATGCAATTTTTTTTTAACTTAAGTTTGTTCTGATCAAGTTATTTGAGAAGCTACAGATCTACAATAATCTTGAAAGTGAAAAGCTCAGTCGCTCGGGAAAAGATGTGTCAGCTGAAATGTGAATTACTGGAACTGTATGATTTGCTTGCAAGAATTGATTGTGCTCGCTGGCTGTTTCACTGTTTTTACCTTGGCTTGCCAATGTGATGATTTTGATGCAGTTGTGTGTGTGCATGGTTTTAACTGTGCCCACCCACCTGCACCCCCTCCCCCCCCTTAGTCCAACACCAGGCTAAAGCTCGTGCGGAGCCTGGCAGTGTGTGAAGAGTCCTTTCCTTGCCCTATTCCTGAGCCTTCAGCAGCACCTCAGGTAAAAGTCTCCCCGAATAACCAGAGTGTATTCATTCATTGGAGATGTGCCGGTTTTAACTCGATATTCTGTTTAAATGCCCTGATGATAACAGTATCACTAGAAAACCCCTGCTGAGGTCACTATGAATGCAACACTGCCTCTGGTAGCAGTTTGACTGAGATTAACCACAATGATGCAGCTTTTTATCAGCCAAACAGAGACACAGGCTCCTAGTCTGTTTACTTCTGGCTTCTCCAACCCTGCTATGCTATCATTAGCCAAACGGCCTATTTGAAAGCAGCAAGTTTATGGGAGCTGCAGTATTCTGAGCGAAAGCATGTATTCTACACAACTCCTAGCACTGGACTGCACACAATTCTCATTGACGAGCTTCGTCTTTGTCTGTTGTATTTGCTAGAATAGACGTTCCACGGTCCATTAATATGTTCTTCTTACGTTCTGCCCTCGCATCTACTAGCATACATGAAGTTCTTGCTCTCCAAAAAGTCTTATAGACAAGGTTTGAGCCTAAACCCTGACTGATCAATGCATTAATGGACGTATACAATGCAAATACGTTACAGACAGGTAGATCTAATTTTATGTGTTTCAGTTTGTGCATTACAGAAATCTGAGTGAAAGCATATTTAAATATCACATTTCCAGTATTTTCTTTTGCCATTTGACCACAATTGTTGTGGCATTTTGCTCTTCTGCAATGGTTTAATGGCACCTGGTTGGAGAATTAGCACCACCAACTTTTTATCTTTAAACTCCTAATAGTTGCATAACCTTAGGGGATGGACATATTAATTCATGCTCTTTTCTTTTAAATTAACGCATTAAAGATGCTCTAAAGCTGCTATTCCACTACAATTAAGGAGAAAGGCTCTACTGTTCTTGAGAGCAGTTTGTAAGCTGTGTATATGCGCCACACAGATCTGCTTAGCAAGCAGAAAAATGGTCAGTTAATCTGTTGTTTGATCAATTACTTTTTTGACCTAAAGTTTCCCATAGCCCAAGATGATGCGCTCAATAGTCTTATTTTGTCTGGAACCGAAAGATACTCAAGCTACTGTTATGGAGAAGGAACAAAACCACAAAATAGTCACATATAAGAAGCTGCAATCGGAGAATTTTAACCATTTTAAAAATTATTCAGATTAACCAATTCAGTTATATCAAAATAGTTGGAGAATGATCTAAAATTAAATCGATTAATCGTTGCAGCTAAACTAAAAACAGACCAGTCTTCTACTTGTAATTGGGGCATAGATGAACACATGAGTGGTTGCATAGAATCCAGACAAACGCCAATTAATATTAATTAACAACCAACTTCAGTTTTAGGTTTTAACAGGATCCAGTCAGATAATAAAGTGAGGAAATGTGAACATATTTAGGCTTTAGTAGTCTGACTGGGCCATCTTATCAATATGGTGATGATATGTTTTATCATGATATGTTCAGCCACAGTAACCGCAGCATGGAAATTTGATACCGGCACATCTCTAACTACAGCCACACTCTGTTCATGTGGACTACAGTTTTCTTTTTAAAGACTGTAAAATCCATCTCAGTCATCTCATCAAGCTCAGTGTGATGTAGGTGTTCTCGGGTGCTTCAGCCCAGTTGGTGAAGCTCCAGCGTTGAAAGTGCTGACCTGGGATCAGTTCTTCATTTCAGCTCATTACAATTGAGCAGATAGACCTCTGATGCTTGATTAGCAGCCTTCGTCTGACAGCTATGATTAAATACCTGGCCGTGGCTGCTTGATGAAAACATCACATCATCAAAACAGAAAGTGCGGAGCTCCAGCAGCGAGCCGGCCGTTACTTTGCTAAATCGACTCTTCTTTCACGTCGTATCTCCGGGCAAAGCCCCCCTCTGATCAAACTTTCCCCATTACATGCCACTGTGCACCGCTCCTGGCATGCTTTCACACACACTCACGTACACACAGGTGAATCTGTTCCAGGCGTTTCAGCCAGTCAGCACCGAGCTCCATAACCAGAGGGCGGTGTTATTCCCACAACAGTCTCGCATCGTCTGCACTCACACGACGTCCTGTATTACTGCCATCAATCATGTCGAGGAAATTACAATTTCCACACGTCAGCTACAGAGAGCTGTGGAGCGCTCTAATTGAATACTCCTGATATTTCCCCCGCTCCTGTTATTGGCCCCGGAGTCGAGACTCCTTCTGCGGCAAACTAACCTAGAGGGGCGAGGTAAAGCAATAAAGAAAGAAGAGAGGAAAAAAAACACATTAGTGGAGTACACATTCAGCTGCACTGATTCTCAATCAAACCCTTATGATCATCAAATCTGAACATCCCATTGTTCACGATTTTACATTACTGTCTCCACTGTCAGATAGGAACGATTAACAAAAGCCTGTATGGATGTATACGCTGTCCAAGTCGTCGCCGCTTCCTGAAAATCTGCATCTGCCCTTACATTGTAGGCCTGGCTGTCAATTCCAATCAATGGCCGATAGTGAGGGGCCCCTGAATGCTCGTTGTACTTTTTTGTTTTAGACTGACAGCATGTTCATTACATATTCACAAGACCATCATTTTCACGCTGTTTTTCCTTTATCTCGAGGTAAATGGATGTCAGGAAACAAATGAGGCAGCTCGCAACAGCTGCACATCAACCAGGCGGCTTCCATGTGATGCCGAGGGTGGCATTAAGTAGCAAACATCAGCGCTCCTTGCCAGGAAAAAAAAAAAATCCTTTTGCTTTGACAAACACACACACACACACACACACACATGAACTTGCTGTCACTTCTACAACACACAATCCTAGACTCATTTTCGCTTTCTCCCAGTCTCGCACAGGCAATTAGTCAGTCACGTTTCTCATTAGCATATTACATTTTCACATATATTCAGAGCGTCTTAAAATGAAGGAGAACGCAGCGTCTCATTATCTGGCTCCGCAGCTGTTACAGGGATCAAACTGGTGACCTTTTTTCGGTTATGAGCTGCTCTCCCACCACTAGGTCACCCCTTCCTCTCTCTCATTCATTCATTCTCTCACTCGCACACCCTCTTTCTCACGGATTCTCTGATGTTGGCTTTCCAGAGTTGTGTTTAATCCACTTACGGTGCACTGGCGACCCCTCTCCTCTATTCAGCTTTCCTTTCAGCCTGTGCAGAATTGCCTGAAAAGCAAATCAGATACTGCTGTGAGTCGTGTGTGCGTGAATGTGTGATTGCGTGTGTGTGTGTTGAGGTAAACCAAGGCTGTTTTTAATAGATTTCCCAAAAATCAAAATCCACACCACTCTGCAGCCAGATTGCAACACGGTCGATTTTTCGAATTTCTACAGTTGGCGCGGGATTACAGCTAACTCCGCATTCTGTTGAATTTTAAGGAATGAATTGTGCTGTGTTGTTTCACTGCAAATTCATGTTTTATTCAGGTGGTTTAATAAAAACAAGCTAATCTGGCAGATTAATTGCCATAGTGATTTGGAATTCATGAACGCAGGTGCATTATTACTGGCAAGGAAACAGGTTTCAGTGATAGACCACGAGAGTTTATTAAGTGTCTTACAGTGGCCTCTATTGCCCATGCTATTCTCTAATTAACCCAGAACCTCAGGCAAGATCATAGAGAATTAAATGCCTCATATTTAATGCCGCTTTTCTAAATTAAGGTCTCGTGTGTCTTCGTCATTCAGAAGAGACCTGGGTCACATTTAGCATTTGGAGCTCTTGTAAAATGTTGACATTATCGCACTTGTGTGTGTGTTGTGTGTGCTATTTAGAGTTTCCCAAAATATTATAATCAGGGCCATTTGGCACACACACGTATACATACACACAGCTGCCCTTTAATTTTCAACTTAACAATTATTTTGAAATGCATAGCTCCCGCATGCCTGCAGTTTTTCACTCGTTTTTCCTCCCTGAACAGGATGGATTCCTTCTCCAGCCCTTTGAAAAGGAAGAACGAGGCGCACAGGATCAAGCCGAGAAAGAGGAAAGCTGCGACAAGGTGGACAAACCCGAGAAAACGCAGAGAAAAATGCTGTCAAGAGGTGAGATCCCAAAGCTCATTTTTGAAAATCAATTTTTTTTCCAAGAGTCTTTTCACCTTTTTCCTCTCCCTTACCTCTGCTTCATTTTAACATATTCATGACCTCATGCGCTCAGGAACAGCCCTGAATGTGTATAGTTTTGTGTATTTTTAGTTCAGTTTCAGTTAAGTCGAACAGATTTACCATCTCAGTCCTAGGAGCTGAAATATTTCCATTAGCGCCTCAGCTTTCTTTACATCATGAACACCTGAGGCCTCATTTATAAACATTGCTTGCCCCCAAAAAGGAGCTTGAAATATGCATGTGCCTTTTTCCCATCCAAAAATTGTGATTTATATATAGAAACGAATGGAAAAAGAATGTATACACAGTCCATGTCATTCAGCCAAATTACAGCCTTCTGATAATTATATCCTTTACCATGTCACGAGGAACATCTAATCGTGAACATTTTTTTTCTGGTTCAGTGTCCTCCGGTTTGTCCAAAAGCGCTTCTCCTCTGTAAATGATATCTCATTATAGGCTGATAATTGGCGTGATTCAGTTAATTGCGACAAGCTCAAGGTGTGAAGCAATTATACAGATTCCCACAGGCGTATAAAGGTGTCTGCTTCCCTCTGTGGAGCCACACCACTGATGAGGCAGCCGCCAATTATAGAAACCAGACACCCACCGAGGGGAACAAGCTCCAGTGTCCCCCTGACTCCCACCGATGGGTCCCATCCTTTTGTTGGTGCACAGGAGCATGTTTTTTCCATTGTCAACTTCGTTATCCCAACACTTCTTCATTTCTTAAATGGTTCAGCTGGCAGTGCTCAGTGCTGCTGATACAAGCTGCCAGATTTTTTTTCCCCACATTGGTCGCACTAATAACCCATCAAATAGCATTTTCCTGAACAATGTCACCCTCAGTGAAGTTTACCTTTCCAGACGTGACTTTTTCCTGCTTTTCCCTCTCGAACTGTTGAATGACAAGCTGATTAATTTGCATATCAATATTCACAACGTGCGTTTCATTAACTGTTTGTCATTAATTTGGGGAGTTAACGGGGTGGAACATTCTAACTTCCTTGTTATTCATATAAAGAAAATTATACTGAGAAAATTACGTGTAGGTAAGCTTCGGGAGCAGATCATAAATCCTGATATTTTTGAGCTCAGAGAACACTTAGGGTTCATACATGAGATCTGTAATACGATGATCACAATATCTTCTTTTCTTTTCCTTAGATTCCAGTCAAGACTACACAGATTCAACTGGCATAGACCTCCATGAGTTCCTGGTCAACACATTGAAGGGCAACCCCAGGTGAGCTCAGTATACACACTTCATCTTGACTCATGCAGTAATATACTGTTTATCTGTTGTGTCTAATGGTCCAGTCACAGCAGCATTTAAAATGTCACTATTTAAAGTAAAATCAATTCATGTCAGTGGAATTGCAGCGATGGGTGGATTCACTTGCTAGAACAGTAACTGTATTGGGAGAGAACAGTTATCCCAATAGCTATAGCTGTGTTAAGGTAAATAAATAAAGTGACAATAATAATAAAAAATATCAATGAACTTTCCAGTGAAATATATCTGACACTACAACAGGTAGATCATTCATGGCTGATGAACAACTTCTAAGTATTGCACATTGAAATCAAGATAAAGTGATTTCAAAGAAGTAAACCGTTGGTCAGATACGCTGCATAATGTATTACCTAAATTGCAACCTCTGCGATCTGCTAATTGCATTGTTTCAAAATTGATTTGAAATCGATTAATTGTTCAGTCCAATACGACGTGCAGCGGTGTGTACTTTGTAAGGGCAGCTGCAGTACGTACTGAAGGTACAAAGGAAAAGTATGTGGTTTGGAACACAGCCTACGAGAGCAGCTGTGACTGACTAGTGATAGCCTGTTCCTTGTTGAATTTATATGTAAAAGACCAGTGTCAGTGTAAGATTTAGAGAAGATATATGAACAGAAATACAATATATCCTACATGCTGATCCTTTAATCACGTCATTACTTTCTTGCCATGGAACTTAAAATATAATTTTTCCAAAATTATGAAACAAATATCAATCACTGCTAGTTCCCAGCTGGCTAGCATGTTAGCGGTTAGCTTACAAGGTTCAAAATTTACCAATCTGCTAACTAATATTTTTGTGAATTTATGAGTACTGTGTGAACACTGATGATCTGTTAGGTAAACAGATTATTAATCATGAGCCCAGTTTTGTGTTCTGACATGTTTCTAAAACCATCTCACCTTTTTTTTTTCTTTTAGGGATCGAATCATGCTGCTGAAGTTGGAACAGGACATCTTGGATTTCATCAGCAATAATGAGTAAGAAATTCATCAAGATGTTACTGAACAGGTTTTCATCCTAATAAAACAATAAAGCACCTTCATGTATCACACAGCTGGTGCATGTGGTTTTCAGGTAGTGATTACAGAAGTTGGGATGGAAAACCAAAGGGTGGGATTATTTCAGATGGGGAAGGACTATTTTAAGACGACGGTTTGCACAAAGTGTCATGGAAATATGGACTATTCAGTCTGGATCAGATCACTCATGAAGTCATATTTATCCAGAATTATTAAGGGCTTCAGGTCCTCTTGTAGTGACCTCAGAAGTGCTTTAAAACTTTTGAAAATACACCCAAGAACAGTCACAAGGTGGAAACCAAACAGACAACCAAACTGAAGGCGTAGCTTCACCTGCCAGACTCATGCAGATTGGGATTAAACAGTGGCAAGCATGTCCAGCAAATTTAACCAGATTTTTGTGTTTACCCGTAGAAGCCAAAAGAGAAAGTTCCCGCCCATGAAGTCCTACCACAGGATGCTGTTGCACCGAGTAGCGGCCTACTTTGGCATGGACCACAATGTGGACCCCAGTGGAAAGTCAGTGGTGATCAACAAAACCACCAACACCAGAATGTGAGAGTCTTTTTGGTTTTTGTTTTTAATTCAGATCTTTTCTGAGAGAAGCTGGTGCATAAATTCTCTTGTAATTAGACCGCCTGATGTTGTCCTTCACAATAAAACTCTTATCTTTATAGAATATTTCTACTTGTTAATTGGTGTAGAATTTTCTGCATCCATAAGCTATTTCAATTAGATCAGTTGATTTCCTACACTGCTCGTTGGTTAACATATGTTGCTGTCAGCATCTGCCTGAAATTAAGCTGCCACTAAAACTCCTGTGAATTCCCCCACTGACAGACCCGATCAGAAATTCTCCGAGCACATCAAGGATGACAGGGCGGACGATTTTCAGAAACGCTACATTCTCAAACGAGACAACTCCAGCTTTGATCGAGAAGACAGCACGGTAGGCTTTTTTTCCTTCTTTTTTTTTCCTCTCTCCCCTCACCAAGCTGTCACTTTCATTTCTGACATGTTGGTAAGAGTGGGACAATCTGGCGTCCCTGACATAGCTGCTAAAGAAGCGCGTGTGTGTGTGTGTGTGTGTCTCTGTGTGTGCGGTGTGTCCTTGCCAGATTCGAATGCGTTTGAAAGCTGACAAGAGGAGCAAATCGATGGAGGAGAGGGAGGAGGAGTACCAGCGAGCCAGAGAAAGGATATTTGCACATGATGTGAGAGCTGTTTGTGTAGGCGGAGTAGGGGGGTGGGGGGCCATGTTTCACAAATCTTTGTGTCTTTCTATTCATGTGTAAATTCAGTGGATTTCTTGCCACCAATTACCACTGCTGGATTTATGAATTTATAGACAGGGATGGTCCCATCTGGAGCCACTTCTTTGTGGAGAAGTCAAATTTATAGCTAGACTTGCAAGCAGCTGCACTGTGGTCCAAGGACCTGATCAGACTTATTATGATGTTTAATAACAAATTGATTAATACTTCAGATTTATAAGATGGGCCATGAGTTGTACCCCTGTAACTGATGGTAATTTTCCCTCTCACCCACAGGGAGATCACTTCATACTAGACAGAAGGTAGGTAGTAAAACTGTATTAATCACATCCAAAAAGCTGTGTCTAATATGGCTGATGAATTGTCAGTTAATTGGCCACCGTGGAGCTGATTTCATCCTTTTCAAGTCTAACTAAAGCTCTTCAGAAAGCAGCTACTTCACTTTTATGCTTTTCCTGTCAGAGCAGCAATTAGAGTCAGCCCTGCCATGTTTTAAAAAGGTAGATATCTCATTTAGTCAGCGCCTGTTCTTTAATACCTGCTCTCCTCCCTTCAGTGCTCAGGATGAAGAGGCATGCATGAGCACCCAGCAGAGGCGGCAAATGTTCAGGTGGGTCCACCTCGTCGCGCGTCACTCAGCTCCTTTCAGAGGCAGAGAAAAACCCTTTGAATCGCCGTCTGTCTTGATCGACTCGCGCAGGAACAGGATTGCTGATCTGAGGATTTGTTTTTGCTCTTCAAGAAAGCTTCTGTTAAAGAGGATTTTCTGCCCAGGCTTTCTCATGTGGGACGGCCTGTTCAGACCAAAGCTTTCCAATTAAATCATGATACCGCTTTTATTGTTTTCCCAAAAGCATCTTTCATTGATCAAGCATTGAAGAAGATGTGAGCGTAATGTTTGTTGAGAGAAGATGCAGTTTTGCTGTAGTGATATAATATGATCTTATAAGATGGCTGCAGGCTGTAACATGTTGTAATCTAGAAATGTGTATATATATATATATATATATATATATATATATATATATATACACACACACACATATATTAAGAACAATTTCATGTGTTCAGTACACGCTGTGCAGCAATTCAATTTTAAAGAATGTTTTGGTTTTCTGAAGGAAAAATGATGGGCACCTATTCTGTCCAAATTGTCTGCTTCCATCTTCTCAAATGTAAATATTTGCTGGTGTTTTTGTGATATTAAACTGTCTTTAGATTTTTTTAACAAAGCAATTTGAACGTGTCAGCAGGGGATCTGGTAAATTGTCTTGGGCATTTTTACTATTTATTTTGACAATTTACAAGCAAATAAAAGATGGAGAGAGAATCCACAGAGAAAATAATGTTCATAGTTACAGATTTTGTTAGCATGCATAGAATATGATGCTATGTCAGAGGTCAAGTCTAGAGCGGAGTCTATATTAGCGAGCATTACTTCAGAGTAAAATGAGGATAACCAGTTTAAAAGAAAACTCTCTTGCCGTCCAGGTTACGGGCCGGTCAGTCAGGCACCAGCCGGCAGAGCAGCTCCGAGACGGAAACGCTGCCGCGACACTGCGAGCCTCGGCCGTGGAGCAGCACTGACAGCTCAGACAGCTCCAACCGGCTTGCCCCGCGGCCCCCCATCACCAAGGCCAGCAGCTTCAGCGGCATTTCGCCCGGCCTCGTCCGAGGAGACAGCACGGCCAGCAGCAAGAGCACCGGGAGGCTTTCGAAAACAGGCAAGAGACACAGCAGAGATGAAGTTTAAGCTGTGTGAAACAGCTGCAGTGGAATGTTTAGATACTGATGTGTGGAGAGAAGATGCCCTCTGAACGTCCTCAGCTTGTTTGAAATGGAACAAAACAATGCAGAAATACGAACTGAGGCTGCCTGAAATATAAAAAGCTGCAACTACCTGCACTTTAAAATGTAGCCGTCAACTAATGTTTAATTAACTGTTTTTATTGTTTGTTTCTATGTGATTGATTTTCCCAAATATATACAGGTAGATTCTGAGTGTAAATGTAAGGATTTGTCTCATTAGCAAGTGGCATTTAATGTATTCATTCAGTCACAGCGACGAGAGAGGAAACTGTCTCAGCGTGAGGAAGAAAAATTCACTAATTAAATAAAAATTAAATAATTAAATGGGGGACAGTAATAAGAATTTAGCATATTGAGCTTCAAGCAAAATCCTGTGGCACTTGGAGCACCTGAAGTCTCACCAGAACAAATGTTTGTTGTGCTGCCGTGGTCGATAAAAGTCTGTGGGCCGCCCTGTAGCCGGACAGCTGTCAAAACTAATTACCGTACAGCATCCTGGTGATGGAGGAGGCTCTTAAAAAGTGTTGTAGCAGCAGCAGGATAAAACCAAACACTGAGGAGTTACTGCATAATGTACAAGTGTAAGCGCTGGAAGTGCCACGCACATCACCGAGATGAAGTTAGGGCTGCGTCTCACCTGCAAGTGCTTGCTCTCCAATAGGATACATTTGTAACTTGATTAGCTGAGATTAGGTGCTCTGCGTCATAGCCATGTCTTCTTTACCTCAGTACGAATCCTCAGTAGCGTTTCCATTTTCTCCTGCCACCATTTTTCTTTCTATTTTTGCCAATCCCCTGTTATTTTTTTGCAGTGAAGTAGCAGCAGCAGCAGGCTTCTTGCCTGAGCGGTTTTTTAAGTTGTTTACGAGGCAGCTGGCTGCCCTCACTTTGTGTTTTGGGAGACATGTCGCCTGTGCTGCCATGTTCTTCTGCGTTTGTCCTCCTCAGTCCTCAAACAAACCTTCGCTGCAGCCGGCCATCTTTACCTGGAAATAGCAGCTTAGGGAGCAGATCTGCGGAAATATAAGTCTTAATATTTCATCTTTTTGTATAATTATGACATCATTGTTCAGTTTTTTGTTAAAGTCATGAACAGAACTTTGTGTTAATGGTAATTTTTTTCTTAATCCTGTGGTAGAAGGTAAAACAAAGCCTCTTTTATGATGTACTTCCATTTCGTTTCTGTTTCTTTGCCTCTAAGAGGGAAATATTCCGCTTGTTCATCAATTACATTTATTTGACGGCTTCAGAATTTACATAGAAACCATTTGACCAGTTTCTAAAATTTGTTTCTTTGTTTGGCTGCTCAGTAGTATAGTTGCTTTACAGAGCAGGTGAAATTAGCCTAAAACTGCAGCACATTTGCTTCTATCTAGTGGACAAAAAACGGATTATAAAATTGTTTTTTTTTACACATATCTCATATAAAATCATGGCTGTAGAGATATCATTTTATAATTGCCAAGGAGTTATTGTCTGGAATCTGGTAGTATCAGAACCATGGTGGGGGGACACTGTAAGACTTAGAAACTTGGTAAAATGTGTGCTTAGTCAAGTCACCACGTATGTAGCACATGTTAAGAAAATAGAATTTGAGCCAATGTGCTTTCCATTAAAGAAATAAGAATGAAAAAATCTTACTAATAAGATATGCTAATATCTATACAATGTTGTCACTGCACAGATATTAGCATAGCTAGATATTAACATATGTATGCAATATATATGCAATGAAGAGTTCAAGAGTAATTCTAACAGGAGTAATAGGTGTGGAGATGTATGCAGCTCTTAACTATGATTAAATCTGATGTAAATTCAAAAAACGTTCTCGCCAACATTCATCATACAGACGAGCAACTAGCATTGTTGGAAAGGTCAAGCTGAGCTGTTTCATTTGATATGTACAGCACATTACTCCAGTAAATATTTGCAGCGCAAATGAACTGAAAAGAAGGGATGAGTGAATTTAGCCTCAGAATGTTTCTGTGAGGCTCCGAGGGTTACAGACAGATCCTACATATATGTGTAAACATAAACTGAAACTAATTTGATGCTTATAAGTTGTTTACTGTGTTATTTTAACACAAAAATATTAGTTACTTAAATAAAGTTACTGAGCTAAAATTCCATCGACAAAAACAACACAGGCTCTGTGAATGTACAAAAGTTTAACAACAGAAAACTGATAATCCTCCTCTTTTTTTTCATACATGAATATTTTTTAATTCCACCATCTAAAATCCTAAACACCAGATTACAATATGGATCCCTCCTCCCAAAAACCAAGATCTTCCTTGGAAATGTGTTAATTATACAGGGAGAAATCCATCACAGATGACTCAGAGACACAAGTTTCTCCATCAACAGTTGCCTCAAGAGACCAGAATGCATTGCAGCCACGAGAGAGGCTGCATTATTAGCAAGAGGCACGACTGTGAATATCCTCCCCTGCTTCATTATCACCATGAGCTCCTCCACCCATGTGAATAACAAATCTGCCTACAGCAACAAGTTAATGTTGCGCTCAGTGTTTGTCTTAAGGCCAGTCTGGGAGACGTAGGAAGTAGATGATAATCTGCTCTTTGTTCCGCCTTCCTTCAGGTTCTGAATCATGCAGCAGTGTCGGTTCTTCGTCCAGCTCACTATCCCGTCCTCAGCTGCCTCTCCCAGTTCCAGCCTCCTCCCGATCCAACCTCCCTAACACACCCTTAATGCACCCAGACACTAGAGGCCCTGGCCACCCTGAGATGACCAAGAGCATCTCCTCACAGCCACCACCAGCTACAGATGCAACCAACTATTATGTGTTGCCGCTGGAAGCCTCAGGGATACCACCTGGCAGCGTTCTGGTCAACCCTCACACAGGTGGGTAATGCTGTACCTCCATGAGAGCACGAAAAGCCAGAGTTTTTCTATTTAAACGCTCAGTTTTACAAATTAGAAAATCACCACTTTTTCTCCAGAGTGGTGACCCATTCTCAGTCTGCTACATTAAATCAAAGTAAAACTTCCAAAAATAATTTTCTTGTCTTGTAATTTTCTGGTTTCCTAATGAATATTCATAACTGTGGGACAGAATTACAGGTTGGCATAGGGCTGCGCTCAGTTTGTCTGTCAAATTAGTAGTCAGCCTAAAGCATGCTGATCAAAATGCAGCGAACAGATGGGTGAAATCTGTAAATATGCATCTTGGGCCTAGCACACAGTTGTGCACTTTCAGGCTGCAAACTCATCTTCAAAGCTGCCTAATTCCTGTTGACTCTCCTCTCGTGGACCTCGTCTGGGTGTGTCCTTTGCTGTCATGAGGAGCATCATTCAAATGTTTGCTTTTGTATGAAGCTGAATTATTTGCGTGTGAAACACTCGCATAACTGTGGGTTTTGGTCTCTTATGAATTACATTTGACAGGCAAGCCTTTCATCCATCCCGATGGCAGCGCTGTAGTTTATAACCCGGCCAGCATCGCCCCCGCTGCTGGCAGGATCCCACAGCAGGGGAAAACCCCACAGCAGCCAATCCCTGCCACAGCGCAGCAGCAGCCAACCAATCACCTTCACTCCCAGGTCAGTGGGCGGTACAATGTTTTCCTCATTCTAATGAACTCATGCAAAGACTTCAGTGTTTCTCCAAACTTGTCCTTAATCTTACTAACTTACCGTGTTGAAGAGCTGATAGTCGGATGGCAGGAGCCATTTAATTGACCGTTAACACGAAGCCCCTCCCTCAAACAACTATTGTCCAATTATAATTTAGGAATTAGCTTGTCAAGCTTTGGATTTCTCTACATACTGATGCATTTTAAACATTTCCAAAACCACACTGCCTCCTTTCCACGTAGCTCTGGGTACATATATGAGTCAACAGGAAGTTAATTCATTTGCTATTGGAACCCTGTTGACCCTGCTCCTCATGCTTTTTTCCAGTCTGGAATTTGCCTCACGTTCATTGTAACCTTGAACCTTTGTGGTGGATCTCAGAGGGATCTGACTGTGTGAAAGGAAGCTGGAAAAACAAATTAGCGAACAGGCTTTTCAGTTGCTTGACTATGTTGACTATTATATAGAAACATGGCATGAGTCTTTTTAAGGCCAAGGCTCATTACTTTGTGACATATTCACTTGAGTTACTGTGGAAGCTCTCCTCAATGAGGAGCTTAAGCTAACATTAGCCCCTGTGTCCTAAGTGACCCAAATTCCCTCAGCCCATTACTTTGTTGGGTTTTCTTTTTTTAAAAAAACATGTTAGTGTATTAACTGTGTAATGCCTCCCCTCAATGCGGAGCTACTTTATTTCAATTGAAGCTAATGTTAGCCATTCTGTACTTGCCAATATTGGACTTGGGGAAGTTGATAGCCCAGCAACACTAACCAAAACTAGCTACCCAGCTGAGCATTATGTTAGCCAAACACATTGGCCTGGCACATTAGCTGGATAGCTAACTAATAGAATCTAGAAAAGAGAAGCCTACTTTTGTCTACGTCTGTCTGAAATCAAGTGCTCTTTGTTTCAAAAATTAATTGTAATTTCAGCTGTTAAGTCTGCCTATTTATTACTGTAAATCACATAGGTGTGAGAATTTGAAGCTTGACAAATGAAGCTACGCTAACAAAGAAGGAGGGGTTTAGTGAGCGGCCAGTTGTGTCTCCTGCCATTTTACTAGCATCCTTCGTCCAATCTCATCTCCTGTCCCTCTGTCCATCTCTTCTTCCCTTCCCTCCCCAGCCGATCTGTCCTCCTCTCCAGCCGTCCTCTGAGCCTGTCCACAACCCAACGGTCTCTTATCCTCTTCCTCCTCTTCCTCCTTCTCAGTTCCTGCCCATCTGTCCTAACCAACAGTACACTGTGGTACAGAACTTCTTTCTTCCATTATATTATTCTTCGCCCCTTCTCCATCTCCTGTCAAATCTGGCTCATTAGGCTTTTCTCTGAGCAGTTAGGTTAGTTAATTAAACTCTGACACAAATGTCCAGAAAGTCAAAGAATTCAGCTCAGTTTATGTCAAAGAAATGCTCTGGGCTTTACTTTGACCCAGGTCTCCATAGCGTATCTGTGTGCCTTTTAATGAGCTCCTTAACAAATTAATACCAGTGATATATTGAACATGTTGCTGTATTATTTTCTGCACATATTATATTCTTTGTTATGAGGATTATCTTTGTTTGACAGAATAAATTTAGCAGGCAGAGTTTGGTATCACATAGCGTGTAGTTACTTTCCTATCCTCACTGTACATTTTTGCAGAGACTTCTACTTACAAGGTTTTTGTCAGCGGCGTAAAACACAGCAATGTTTCACCTTAAGAACTTCAAAACAGACCTCATTATTCCCACTATTCACTTTTCCATTTGCGTTTCTCTTATGGAAAGGTGTAACCAAATCCATCAGGAGTCATTACCCACATATGTAGATCATGCATTCACTTAACCTCATTTTTGACCTGGTTCTAGTGAAAGACATGCCTCTGCGACTAATTATGCCTGTGGAAAGTTCCATTAATATTTAATTCATCACCAGATGTTAGCGCTGAATAATCCATGACTAAAAACACCACTTTTCCAACAACATGTCAGAAATGACCTGCACTAGTGTGCGCTGGTATAGATGAATAGTTCACTGTAGGCTGGATTAGTCTCTGCAGACCTGGGTCAGATATGAGCTCTCCGCATTTGTTTAAACCTTCAAGTGAAAGTCAATTTAGCAAATGTCTTTGATTTAGCACTTAGCTTGGAAATTGTCCCTGGTGGTTGATCTGTATTGATCCATATTCTGGGCAGAGTTAATGAGTTAAATACTGTGACCCGGGTTCTGATCGTCTCTGCCCTTGTGCTGTATATCTATATGTATCTGGTGGTGTCTGTTGTTGCATTTGATTTACCACCTGTTAAAACTGTAATTGCCTCTGCAGCCTGATGCCCTCAATGCCCAGTTCAGTCACATGACTCTGGCGCAGCAGCCGCCCAATGACAGTGGAGCTTCAGCTCCAGATGGCCGCCACTATCCCTCCATGTACCACCACCACCACCCGTCCCCTGTGGTGCTGCAGGGAGCTCCTCCACAGCAGGTTGCGAGCTACGTGGTGGCCGGGCCGCCGGGAGGACACCCAGGGGTGCTGCAGGGTCAGCACGTCCCCCTCCCCACCCAGGGCCCCAACCACGCATACCCCAGCTCCACCCCAGGCCCTGCTGCTTTTCATGGACCCACTCTGAACCAGCCGCTCCTCCAGCAACACACCTACATCCAGCAGCCTGTCCAACAGGTAGAGGCTCTAACTGCACATCTGAAATCATGCAGAGCAGTTGGAAAATGTGGTAATTTGTCATCATGAGTCACTCCTGCAGTGAAAACCAGCTTTATGACTAATCTTTCAATTCTGCTCTTGCTGTGAAGTGGATTCAAATGGGACTGTGATGCATCATGCAGTCCTTGAATCTGTGTTATGTGTTTCTCGCAGATGTCCACGTGTTACTGCTCTTCAGCTCATCACCCACACTGCTCTAGCCAGCAGCAGCAGCAGCAGCAGCAGCAGCAGCACTACCGACCCCACGTCAACGCGCTGCCCTACAACTGCCCTCAGAGCCAAAACCTGCCCCAGCAACAAGGTACAGACAGTCATTTTAGAGATCCATGTCAGCTATTTAGTCTTTAAGTCTTTATTCACATATGAGAAAATATGTTTTCTCTTTTGACACATTTTCATTGCGGTGGCTTTCTAAGCAGTTGAAAATGTATTTGAATAAGGTGCACACAGCCACACAGGGTCGTATTTTAAAACAGTCCCTTTGATTGCCATTAAACCAGTTCAGAGTTGCACACCTGGATACCAGCCAGCAGCAGGTTACTTGTCTTTTCTCCAGTTTTCTCTGTTAAACCAAAACTACAAATGATTCTAATAAAGCTTTGAAACAGTTGCACAGTGGATCTGAAGACAAATCAAAGAATGTTTTAATGAATAAGATCCACAGTTCCCTTTTAATTTTCAGGCTTCACGTTGTGAAGAGCAAAGCTCACACTCGCTGCCTCATCATGAGTTCTACTCTGTAGACTTTGTTAACTTCTCTCTTTGAGCTCTTAGATAGCATTTTGTTGTTGCTGTTGTTTGTTTCTTCACAAGGGAGCAATGCCTGCCGCAGTCCGACGGCTCTAGTGAAGGACAAATATTCCTCCCTTCCTTTCCTCTGTGTTTGTTTTGTTTTTACGAGTTCAGATGTCTCCCCGGGAGTCATCCACTAGATTATTCTGTTTTTGTTTTTTTTTTTATTTTTCCCCCCCTTCACCACAGGAGTTGAGGTTGTTAGCTCCTGCTCAGTCTCTCCCTCACAGCGTACACACACACACACAGTTACTTAACTAAATCTAACGTTGCCACAGTTGTGACTTGTACTATCACACACACACACATACACACTGGTGCACACACGTCTCTGTAAGTGGCTGCGGCACTATTCTGTCATCTGTAGGCTGCAAATGTGGCTTCCCTGCTGGGGAACTGGGGAATAGACAGCGGACAAATGAAGCTGACCTACAAAGGCAAAGGACAGCAATTATTTCTCAGGGAAACAGGGAAAAAAAATGACTTCAGCTCCTCGTTTCCCTTCTGTTTTCGCATTAATTAAAGAAATACACACATAAGACCGTCTAAAGGTGAAGATAAAGCACCGTGGGCAGCACACATAATAAATAAGTTATCAATGGAAATTCTCTCACGGCCCAGTCAGTGTCCGCCGAGAAACCTGTCAGCGTTTCCACTGACTTGCATCAGACAGCCACCAGCACCACAGGGCTTCAGCTTCTGTCATGGTCATTCTCAGAGAGCATTTTGTAACATATGTGAGGCGACTGAAGGATTTCTGTGCTTTCCCCTTTCCTGTTAGGCAGTGATGGAGGTTATTAAACAGGAACACGCTATGAGCTAAACATCACAGCAAGAACGAACGTACTACAAACCTGACTTTCTACAAAAGCAACATTAAAACACATTTCTTTGACAGAACCCAGTGATCATTTCATTTTTCAAGCCAAAACCATTCTCTGATCGCCGCTTCCTCCGACGATAAACTAAATGTCACTGCTAGAGAAAATGTCACTTTGAATATGTGTACATTCATTTAGAGTGACACTGAAAAAACATGTTGTCGGTCCCTTGCAGATATATTACATGCAACATACCACAATGCATTAAACACTGGGCCTGCAGTATTAATTATGGGTTGAAAGATGCAAATAATAAGTCAGCTCTTGGAATTGATTTTTGATTTTGCCTTTCCAGACACGACTTCAGGTGTGATTTCAAGAATAATTTTTAGTCTGTACAGATTTTTCGTGAGGTCAAACATGTATATACTCTTTAGTTACGTAGCACTTCCCGAGTTACAGAGTAAAGCAGCAAAATAAAATCACAATTTTTTGTATTAAAAACCAGTACAGTGTTTACATTATAGATATTTAAGGAAAAAGGCGGTTCAAAGGATATTAAAACTCAAGTAAAATCAGGAAGGCTCGAGAACCTCTGTTTAATCTTTTTTGGGGTGTTTTTTTGTGTTTTTTTCCATAAAATAAACAAAAATATCTGTACTTGGTCCCTCAGGTTTGGAAGCCTTTAACTAGCGACTGAGATACAAACTGATCGGTACATTTTACTGTGTCAGAATCAACCCGTCAGTATTTTCTAGTTTACAGCTCCTTGTAGATTTTAGCTGACATGTACACCGGCACCAACATAACTGCAACGTCAGCTGATATCGCCCGAACCTTCGCTCTCAGTCTACATGTGGAGACGTGTGGAGCCTGAGAGGCGGGATGCGGGGCCGGGACGCTGTCTGAGAGGCCTCTATGAATCTCACAGTGAACCGGTCTCTTTTTCAGCCCCTCACTTCTCACCTGCAGGACGTACAGTCACCTCGTCAGTGCTTCACAGTCAAGCACGTGAGAAAAGAACGGCAGTCAATATAACAAATAAGCAACTGTAAATCCGGTCGCTGATGGAGGATGGATGCAAGTCCCAAACTGATGGCTTTAATCCCTGAGCTGAACCAGACTGTGAGGACGCTGAGCCACACTTTCACAACATCAGGACAGCTGGTCATTATCGAAGTCTTCCCTCATGTGCTGCTGGCTGGAAGGGGAATAAAATAGGGTGCGTTTGATATTATGGTCATTTCATGCTTGGTTTGTAAGTGAAGGTGGAGGCGAGGGTGGATAAAAATAGTCCTCCCTGCTCTGTTCCTCGCCGAGCTCTTTCATTGTCTAGTTGTACTTTTCTCCCAGGGCGGCAGACTGTAAAGACACCTTCACAAAAGGACGTCCTCTCCTTTGTCACTTGGATTACTGTGTGTGTGTGTGTGTATGTGTGTGTGTGTGTCACAAGGGACAGTATTTTCAAATGTCTCTTTTTGTCACCTTGACATTTAAGTGTCTGATTTACCCCCAGCCTCCGGTTAGGAACAGGAGCCGCCATTTTAGGCCGCTCGGAAAATGGTCGGATCCGTGTGACATTGCTTCATCATCTGTGTCATTTTCCTTTCCCCATTTTAAATGGTTTTTTAATAAGTACTGTAGAAATGAGATGTCTCGTTGAAGTGAAAGTTTTTTTTGTTTTTTTTCCCTCTCTGCCAGAAGAGTGGCTCAACCACTCAGGTTT
This sequence comes from Dascyllus trimaculatus, assembly GCA_024666655.1. Lineage (NCBI taxonomy): Eukaryota > Metazoa > Chordata > Actinopteri > Pomacentridae > Dascyllus > Dascyllus trimaculatus. The sequence goes on from CM045468.1 coordinate 19,342,008, forward strand.
CAGGTTCAGGCCACCGCAGGCTAAATCAGATATATTGACTTTCTCATTTATTCCAAGTGCCTCAAACCTGCTTAGCTGTAACAGCTCAACTCCTCGAGCTGAGCCTCGACTCCTTCTATTGTTCTCACCATGATGGAGCTTCTTTGTTGTGATTGTTTTAACAAGCAAATGTAGCTTTAAAATCAATAAAGTGTTGGACAATTTTCTTGTAAAATCTTGATAGCCAAGCTTTTTTCCTCCAAGCTTTTATTGGTGTCTTCCTCTGCTATGCTGTGTAGGAGTCATGAATATTAAATGTGGTGTTTTCAGGGGTTATTATTATCACTGTGTTCCTATCTGGAGTCTCTTTTCATTCGGTCACAGCGTTGTGCCTTTCTCATTTTGCCTCAGTGCACCAAGCCGTGATGCCAAACCCAGCGCCCAGCTACCAGACCGTAGTGGGCGTCCAGCCAACACCCAACCTCGCTCTCACTGGCAACCAGCAAAGCAATATGGGCAACCAGATGCAAGGCATGATGGTCCAGTACCCTCCAATGCAGTCTTATCAGGTACTCTGATGATGGGACGCCTCTGTGCTTTTCCCTCTGAGCGTCACATAGTTTAATATTAGCAGAGTAAAAATGAAAGAGCATTCAGTTCATGTCCATACGAATGAAACCTGCTGAGCTTGAGACCATTGTTCTCAGACTAGGCTGTTTGTGGCTCTTTATTCATGTAGAGGAGCAACAAGAACAGAGCTTCTTTAAAAATAAGAGTGTGCACTTGATAATAATGACAAACAACTCCAAAGTGTTGACTTTTAAATTGTTTGTCCTTAAGATTTAGGAAAATACAAAACCATGTCTGAGAGGATTTTAAATTAGAAGAATAAAAACCCATTGATTGTACAGTGAATATCATGTTTCTATAACATATTGTTATGCTCGCTTTAGAAAAAAGTCAATGATGGTGGCCAAATTTTAAAAAAACATCCCCAATTTTGCAAAGATACAAAAGATACTGTTCTTCATGGGGGATAGAAACAGCTTTTCATCTAATGTAGCGAACATTTAACACACTACTGGTCAACTGTTTCTGCTTCTTTTGCTGTCTTTGTTGCCTGGTTACCTTTTTTTTTCCACAAAATCTTAACATTAACTCATTCGCTTGGTTATTATATGATGAGATGGTTCGAGTGTTACATACAAGGCCTATTAGTTTGTCGAGTTACATTTTTAAAAAAGCATCTATGTTAGCATGCTAACTGTGTAATGTGACCCCATTATGTGAAGCTACTTCTTTTGACACCAACATATTCTACTTTAAAATATTAGCAACTATGTAAGCTAGCAAACTTAACAGGTTTACTTTAAAGAAAAATATCAGTCTTTGATATTCAGATTTGTCCTTTTTATACTTGAGATAAGCGTGAACTACTTGCTGTAAAGTGAGCCATGAACGTTAGCATGTCCAGCTACATAGCTTACATCCAATGCTAGCAACTGAGGCCGTGTTTACATGACGTATTTTATTGGCTTTTTAAAGTGTGGAATTAGAAAAAGGTAATGGAAACAAACTTGCCTAATTTCATTTAGAAGGTTTTGCGTTTGAGGTGTTCATGACTTTCTCAAAAAAGAGATCATTGTCGTAATGGGAGATGGAAACACCTTTTTCTAACGTAGTGAACAACTTCCATGACTCATTAGCTGTTTTTGCTTCTTTTGTTGTTTTTGTTTTGGGAAATCATGAGACATGGCCAATACCAGCTGACATGAAAGAGTAGTACGCCAGTTGGAAGCCTTTCCTAAAGACTTCCTTCCATTTTTCTGTCGTAGGTGGATGAAGGTTTGTTTGTTTGTTTCATCTAGGTTGTTTTAGCGAACAGCTGGTTTTATTTCTGGCGTCTTCTGTTTTGCTTGTTACAGCCGTGTGTAATGTAGCCTAAACCACCACCATGCAACAACACTGCAGTCTAGATTATTCAGGCCAAAGCAGTTGATGGAAACGAGCCAGATTCACATTTCTCTTTTTCCAGCATTGTAAACGTTTGCTTTAAATTCGCTTCACAGCTACCGCTGCTGTTAGAGAAAAAGCATTGTTGTTGTTTGCTTTGTGTTATTGCTCAGATTTCCTGTTCCAATCATTTTTCTTTCTCCTACAGCAGGTTTCAGTCCCTCAGCAGACGTACCAGCAGCCAGTGTTTGTGTCCTGCCAGCCAGGACAGGGGGCAGTGGCTGTTGCTGGCATGCAGCCCTGCTACAGCCTGATCCCCCCGAACCAGCACACCACCATGAGGTACGCTTCTACAACTGTGACCAGGTTACAAAAGTAATGGTAAGGTGTCCATATTTGGTGGATTAGCTGGGTTTATATGCTTTGAGGAATGTTTTGGCACCCACAAAGAAGTTGCAGCCAGTACCAAAGGAAAATTACTTTAGTTTTTAGCCAGCTTTAACAATCGGGGTTCCATTTTCTCAGGCATAGTAGACATATTTGTTTATCACATGGTTAGAAGTAAAAGCAAAATGCAAAGATTTCTGTTAAACAAACTTAACCTCTCCTGTTTACAGATCGATCATGCTCACAGTTGATTGTAGTCACTGTCCGAAGGCCCACTTTAAGCCTGGAAAAGAGTTTATTTCTTGTAGGAGCACACTATTTATAACCAGTCTTGACATGACTAGAATAACTGTATTTAGATGGGAGCAGAGAAAAAGAGGTGGTCAGGCAGGAGTCTCGAGGGGTACAGGCTGAATAATGCTCTTTGTTTGGCAGAAGAGAAATCCAAGTTTGACCTTTAATGTGCGAGTCATGTGTTCAGGGTCTTATGGGTCTGACAAGTGACATTCCTATGCAGGGAGAGTCCCACATACTCATTGAAGAACTCCTTTTGGGATTAATAATGTTTTATTTTATCTTATCTTGCAATGTCCCATACTGGATCTTTGAGGTTGAAGTTACACAAGATTTCTTCTCATTTTTATTTGTTGTAAATGTTGCAAGATTTTTGTAAATGTGAATTAAAAAGATGGCTTGGATATTTAACATTTCCACCATTCTGAATGTATCTTCAAGCCACTAGCTGACCGCCCGCTCCTCTACTTCTTTTGTTCACTTCTGCTTTGCCAGCCTAAAGTTTTAATGTATATCATTATTTTGATGTATGAGAGCAATCACTTTAAAATCATGTTTTGTTTCTTTATATTTAATAACCCAGTTTGCATTGATCCATTTTGTAATCAGTTAGTCAAAAGTCACCGTCTAAAATGCTAATTGTGTTTTCTGGTGCATTGTCTGTGCTCCAAAATTAACTTACGTCATGTTTACAGTGGTAATAAACTCACTCTGATTTATGCTCATCCTTTTCTAATGACAGTTTGTAAGAGCTGAAGTTGCTCTAATCAGGTTTCGATGGAATAATTAGCCTGGCCTGAGCTGTACTTTGTCCCAGAAACCGATTTGCAGGTGCTTGATGGTGTTTCTCACTCCTGAAGGTGCCTCTTATTTATAGACCGAACAGACCTGATGAGTGAATCCCCAAAGCACCTCTAAGACAAGGTCATCTTTGTTCACTGTGGGGGGAAAAATGAAGTTATTACCACAATGCTTTTGGTGAACTGGGTCTGCGTATAGCTGATGAATGTCGGCTCTGACACCGCCTCAAAGAGCTTTAGCCATTTTCCTCCATTACTCGGCTGCTGTGGAGAAGTGTGGAGCGCCTCTCATTATAGCTGATTGATAGAACTAGTTCACAGAAAGCAAAACATGTAATTAGTTTCTACCTCCACGGACCCAATCAATCTGGATACTGGTGAGTGGAGCACTACTGGGACTGATGTGCACGCACGTATACATAACAAACAGCGGACATGAATGCAGCCGTGTACGCAGTCGTCACCGGCACAAGAACAATGCAGAGATACTCACGCGAGGAGAGGTCACTTTCTCATTGTTCCAGCTGTAAAATGAGGCTGCCTTAGTAGGGCAGTCAGTGTGGAAATGATTTATGCGGCAGCGTTGGATTGGCTCAGGCTTCTCCCACGAGGGCAGACTGTCCACCTGCAGCCTGCTTTTTCACCAGCTGGAGACGAGTCCCTGCAGGCAGGGTGCTTACAGAGCAGAGCGCCTACTTTCCAGATGGACTTTAAGTTAGATTTTAAATTTAATACCCCAACTGCAGCGCTAAGATTATAGAGCTGCTCGAGATCTGTGGAGGGTTAGAAGAAGATTTCTCTGATCACTTCGGTGTCTGTATTGGACTTCATCTCTTCAGGCGTTCAAGTCACGTGTAGTGATTAATAAATGGGATTAGACATTATTGTTATTGGAGCTCCAACTACAAGCTGTTTTGGCTTGAACGATCAAATGTTTACTTCAACTGATCAAAGCTAATTCTGTGATTATTAGGCAAATAATTGCTGCTCTAATTGCTAAAAAAAAAAACTGCTCGGAAAGTGATAAAATTATGATACTAATGTCACTACACTGAAACCTTGCAAATGTAATAGAGAAAACTATCATTGAAACATGTGCTTTACTGTGTTTCTTCCAATCACAGTTCAACAGTGAGTTTCCTGCCCGCACCGATGATGGAGCAGCTCCAGTTTCCTCAGACCTCGTCGCCCTGCGTCTCCCAGCAGCACCCGGGCCAACAGTACGCAGGTACGGTCATCTCTAAACCAGGTCCACAGACCAGTCAGAGGTCCACATTCAGAGGTCCACAGCGATCTACAGTAGGATCACGCGCTAAAGTGCGTATATTCACTTTTTCTGACATTAGCCACCCTGGAGATTCCCCATCACTGCCACAGCGCTCCCACATCCTTTATTTTCCCCATCTCTCAGTGTCAATATCTGCAGAATGGATTCCTCCGCAGCTACGACCCGCACTTCATAATGAAATAATCTTCTCTGGGTTTACTTTGCCAATGCATGTGCGTCAGACGCGTGATTAGATTTACACTCTGGATTTTCGAAATGAAAAAGAGCGAGGCGCGGCGATGACGGGTCCCTGGAGTTTGGATAAGTGAAAGTGATTTGCACATGCACCTCTTCCATCCAGAGCCGGACGGAGATTAAACGGCGATTAGGTCGACCGCTGCAAATGTTACGCTGACGTCAAACTCAGTCAAAATGCTGCAGTGAAAAACTATTAAAGTAAAAAATCACTGATGTCATCAGTCATTAGAGGAAGCTGTTGGCTTTGCTGCTGTTATGCTCCACTAGTTGTATTGAGACATATTATCACGTGGTGTTACATGAGCATATCTAACATTTTAATTGAGGTTATATATCTTATTTCCCAGTTGTCCCACTCTGAAATGATGATTCTCAGTTTAATTTAACATGGTCATGGTTGGATAATAATATTTCACGTGTGTGAGTATAGACAGCATGTGCATATTTATATGGATGTACAGTTGTATCGTTAAGCTCTCCAGGGCAGCAGATAACTTGTTAACTACTTCTCAGACATACAGAACTTTTGTCCCTTTGCTTTCTAAAGAGCCCACATAATGCAATATATAGCTGTTCACCAAAGGGGGTTGCCTTACAAAAAGCAGTAGTTGTGTTTCCATATAATTGCCGAGTGAATTTAAAGCGAACCTCTAAAATGTAACAAGAAAATTAAGAGAAAATATAAGTCATGCCAGTTTCCATTAATTGTCTTGGAATGAATGAACTAGAAAATGGCGGTATACGCTATGTTACACGTGCCTGTAATAAATACAGGAAGCCACACACAAAATCACATGTTTGCCAACCACTAAAATAACAGGAAGAGGAAGAAGTAAAACTTTGCGTGAAAGCAAGAACAGCCATTTTAGTTGATCAGTCATGTAAGTTTAATGCTCATTCCATTAGAAGTTAGTCGAAAAAGCAGTTTCCATCACATGTCAAGTGCAACAACTCTATAAATGCCTCAAGCAAGCATAAAATTGTGCTACTTTAAAATGTACTTTTCTTCTGTTACTTGTCTACATCACCATGTAACACATTTGCATAACGCCTGCAAAGAATGAGCAGTTTCCTCGCGGTCCACCATTATTTCCTCACTAGAGTCACTTCAGCTAGCATCCCTGTACTCAGACATTCAGGTATATCTACGTAGCCAACGTTGCATTGCTTTCGTCAGGCTGACCAATCAGATCAGACTTGACGTCTTTCAGGAGGAGGGCCTTAAAGAGACGGGAGCTAAAACTGAGCATTTTAGACAGAAGGTGCTGCAGTAGTTTACAGTATGAGAAGAATAATGTGTTTTTGAACATGAAAGCATGTCAACATTATTGTAGTAGACCCCCAGAATACAATTATATACCTATAAATGAGCCTCATATGGGCTCTTTAAAATATATCCTTACGATCATACATACTTATGTATGTCATGATCGATATTTTGATAGAAAAGCTGATATATATCGACCAGTGGTGTAAACAGTCAGTGTTGATATCAGTATTTTTGTTGCATATATCTGGAATAAGCTAATATCAGTAGATGTGTCAGCCTTGCTTATTTATCAGCATAGTTGTAATTGCTGAATTACGTCATCAGGGAGGCAGATGGATGAAACTGCCAGAGTAACATTAAAAAAACATAGAAAATTAAACCAAGCTTTTGCTGATAAAAACATCCCAATAATAAGCCTGATTTTCCTGGTTATTTCCTGAGTGTCATGTCGTTGAATCTCCGTCCAGAGGCCCAGGTGGGGTAGTCTCCTCACTAATGACCTTTATTATTCATGTCTGATTATTATGGGAGCGCAATGGAGGGAGCCATCATTTCCAGCCCGTCAGTAATGAGGTCAGATGAAGGTCTCACGACGGCCTTACCTACAGCGTGACCAGTAAACACTTTTAATTGGCTAGGCTGAGGCCCGAAATAATCTGCAGATTAAGCCCAAATATCCATTGTCCTTGTTACTGTTAGGAGGTTTTATTCCATAAATCAACAGCGGCGTCGCCTGTGTAAAGTTTGTGTACGATTTCCACCTCGTGTGGCTTAATGTAAACAGAAATTAATTGGAGTATGTTTTGAGTTCATGAATCAGGATGGTCTTGATTGATTGTTTTTTTTATGAGCCACATGTGTCACGGTCATGTGCAACAAACAAATAATTAAATTGGATCTCCTGGATCATGGCAGAGGATTTAGCAGGAAAAGGGAATGGACTCTGTTATTGCCACTATCAGCGTGCCCTTATAATGAAGGCACTTAAGACCTAATTGCTGTGTGAGAGCTGTGTTTCCACTGATGAGGTGTGTAGCTGAACAAAAGTGCTGGAAAGGAGCTTTGGGGCAAAAACACATTTAGTGTGGTGCATAAATGATGAGCTGATGTGATGAATTAAAGAAGTAGATTTTGTGTCGACCTGATTCGACTCTCATCAACAACAACTTGTGTTTCTTTAATTTGTATGTGTGCAGGGTTGTTACCCCCGGCCCCCGGCGGCGGCATGGTGATGCTGCAAATGACGGCGCCCTCCTGCCAGCAGCCCCGGGCCCCCTCCCCCTGCCAGAGGAAGCAGCCCAGCCACAAACACTCGGGACCCGAACACCAGCGCAGCCGTCGGCCCGCTGAGCTCCCTCCGCTTCCAGACAACACACAGGTACAAACGCTGCCCGTGTGCATCCATCAGGCAAAGACGGAACAACCCTGTCACTTAATGGCTTTCTGTAGAGCGATGAGATTGTATTTATCACCTTTTAAAAAACCTTCATAGAGGTTGTCTTGCAGCTTTGAAAACATTTAATTAGCTCAGTGGCCCAGAGGTTTTGACTTGACAGCAGCAACTTCCAAATAATTTTAAATTGAATTGTGAATTTGTTTAGCCGATGTTTTGCCACACAGGACAATGCAGTACGTGTCAGAAAGTTAAGACGGTCACAAGAAAGCAATTTGAAAGCCAATTTAGTCTGGTTGTCTGAGTCTGGCAGTGACGTGAGAATTGTCGCCTTGAGCCAAACTCAACCCTGCTGCCGTTCAGGCAGGTTAAATGTCGTCGTAAATAGGCTCTGCAAATGAAGTGAGTGCTGCTGAAACCTGAAAATGAGGAGAAAATAGTCCTTAGCATTAGGGTGTAATGGTACATTAGTGGGACTAATGTGGATGGAATGGTACATTAAAGCAACAACTTGAACAACAGAATGACTTTGTGAGAGGAAGATATCGCCAGAGTTGCTGTTTTTGAATGAAAGTGTTTGTGTTCGTCCTTTTTCCTCTCTGCACCGTCGGTGTGTTGTGTGTAGAGCAGCCTGCCCTCGTCTCCGGCTCTCACTCCTTCGCCAGGCCAGCCGCCCAGCGTCAAGGGCCTCCCATCAGGCATCTCACCCATCCCTGTCATGGCCCACCACCCGCACCACCACCCACAGCTCCCTACAGCCTTCTGCCACAGTGGACAAGGTCAGACACACACTGGTGTTTACTCACTCACACACAGTATTACAGAGAATTCCTGCTCCAGTCCAGCTGGTAGAAGGCTCTCTGTTAGTACTGGAGGTTAGCCGAGGAGATTTATTTTGGGGTTTATTGACTTTATTTGACAAGAGAGACAAGGAAGTGGGAGAAAACGGGGAATGACCTGCAGCACATGATCCAAGTGAACGGGAAATGTGCAAATACAACATGTCTGAACCACCTGTCAAGTTTTCCCAAATAAGCTTTTTTTATTATTATTATTTTTAATTTGCAACCTAGCCCTTTTGGTAAATAGCTCGCTGACTAATTCGACAATTCAAAAAATATGCTAGTGTACACTTGAGTTGAATATTTATATAGCTAGCTGACTTGCTATCAGGAACCTTGTAGCATTGAAATTAGATTTAGTATGCCGTGTCCAACAAATATCAAATAACTGATTTGTTTTCATTTACAGACACAGTTTTTGTTCATTTTTAAGCAACTACACTATGATGTTTGAATAAATGTCTTGGCTGTGTAGCAGGAATTGTCGCATTAGCCAGCTAACTCTGCTAGCGCCTGCTGATGTAACGCAAGTTAGCGAGCTAGCTCCCTACAGTGAAGGCTAGGTTGTCAAGCTAATAAGCCACAGAGTAACTTGCAAATTGAATTTCATAAACTTAATTATGTAACCAAATGTGTAAAAACTAGTGTTGAGTGGCTGTGAGACATTGATGTTCTTGCTAAAGAACTTTCTCTGTACTCAAAACATCCCGCTGTGTGCTGAGACTTGAAGCACAAAAGAGTTCAGAGCAGATGTTCAGTTGAGGGTGTTGAAGTTAATGTGACAGTCCTTATAACTCTGAACTGTGATTTCCAGGTGAAGCACACTATTCTCTACTGGGCCAGCCTCTGCAGTACAAACCCTCCATCAGACCTCCGCTGATCCACACTGCGCACATGATGGCCAAACACCAAGTAAGACACACAACCTGTACTACACTTACCCTCTGAAGCATCTTCTAGCCATTTCTTGCTCCTATCAAATTTTTTCTCACTATTTTTCACTGCGGTGTAAAGTCCAGCGCCTCTATGGAAACAGCACAATAATGGCTAGAAGTAGAGGATTCAAAAATGTCTCCTGTGCAGCACGACACGGTGATAAAGCCATAAATCAAGTTGAATTTCTTTTATTATTTATTTTACAAAAACTGACAAACCCTGAACTCAGCATGTACAGTGTTGTTAATAATAAAAAGAATGATAGCTCTCCATGTTATAGATATTTTATTACCTACATTTTTCATTTGTTTCGTACTTGTCTCCTCTTTGATGTGTAAACACTGCCTGCAGTTCATCCAGGTCACAGCTGAGTCACTCATGGCTGAACAATTGAAATAGTTTTTGATGAAGTCTCACTGTTTAAGCTCAGATTTGGTTCATTTTTCTGACCGAGCAGTTCTTCACCGATGAGTCGTTCAAGGAAAGTTTAAATTCTACCAGTTCAGTTTTTACAGTTTCCGTCTCTGATAATTGCCTGTTTTTCTGGCTTCTTTTATTTTCAATGACAGCACGTCTTTCAGACCCACCGGTGGAATTTGGGGTTCAGAAGGTTAAACATTGAAATCTTCTATCACTAAGCAAAGCTAATTTTTGAGCTTGCAAGTGAAAATTCTGCCTCTTTATTAAAAATGTTCCTACAAGGTTCTTTTTCAAGTCCGTTTTCTTTTCTTCATCTCTGCCCTCCATTAATAAACCGAACCGTCTTCTTCTGTCTCCTCAGGGTCCACTGGGGGTTTGGCGTAGCGGTCATGGGAGGAAGGCCAGCAGAAAACCTCTGTCTTCAGATCTCAGTGTAGGTGAAGCAGGTAATAGGAAGTCCAGAGGGAGGCTTAGTGAAGTTAGTGGCAGTGATTGACTGAGATTTGACCTCTTCTCTTCAAAAAGAAGCACCAAACGTAAATCTAGCATATGATCATGTGCTTTTTATCTAGTTTTGTGTAGAAATTCAGTGGAGCGGTGTCTGAAAACGTGCATTGCTGACTGAAACAAGAGGCTTTAGATGTCTATCAGAAACATAACTTCATGCTGAGATTCCTCACATGATAAATCCAGCTGCTCTGTAGTCTACTTAGCAGATTAAGTGAAGTAGCATCACCTTTTTATTGTGTCAGAATATGCTTGCTGCGCTCCGACGCTGTGGAAAAAGCGTGTTTGTGAATGTAAGCAGAATAAATCACAGACGGGGCAGAATTCACACCTGGCAGTGGAACCTGCAGCCCCGGCAGGATTGTGCCGACAGAAATGTGCTGATTATTTCAAATATGGCGCTGTAATTTCTGCACTCGCCGAGGTATTTTTCTGCATTATTCAGGCGCTCATGTCAACAATCCCACCAGGACAATCACAGCGGAGGGGGGGCTCGTGTGCAGCCTGTTTTTCAGAGAAATTAAGATTGACAATGGTGCATTTTTGAAAACCTAATATTCGAACGCGGTTTATGTATTCGATAGCTTTGACCGTCCTTCCAGCTCCGAGCTTTAAAGCTGACAGCAGCAGTTTATTGAAGCCTCCCGATGGTGCAGGTCTGATTTTTCTCTTCACCCATGACAGTTGTTTTATTTACTGGCTCCACTGCTCACAGTGCTGTCTGTGTGTCTGCAGTGAGCAGTCAGATGCTGGAAGTGACACATCCTCCGGAGGGGATCAGCTGTACAGACTCCCACCACCTCCTGGCAGAGCTCTGCAAAGGGGGCCAATTGATCCAGCGGCTGTCGGACCACCAGCCCCGGTTGTGCAACACGACCAGAGACGCTCCCGGCGGAGACTTGGCCTCATCATACTCTATCTTTGCCATGCTCCCCTCTAGATACACCGCGCTCCACCACACCGGCCCCCAGGGCACCTTTAAACTCCGAACTAGCACCAGACACAAAGGGGAGCTGTGTGACTGGGACATGGCCGGCTCATAGCTGCTAAGATCTCGGTGCATCTTTACGGAGCGCCACATGAACGCACATCCAACCACCTGCCTCTGTTGCCTCAGTCTGGACTGTCTCCCAGACTCTGTCCAAATATCAAGCGTTTGAAGAATGAATGTTCACTTTTATTTTCTTTTACTTTATTTTTATCTTTTCGTTCCGGCCAACAGGTCTGTGCAGGTGGAAACCGATGCACCAAAACTTCTGTGTAAATGTGGCTGCTGAGCTCCTCTCAAAGTTTGCTGTTCTGAAGTGTTTTCTGAGATCCACTGTGGCCGTTTTAATAGCAGGTGTGTGAGTGTGACGGCGCCACATCAGGAAAAACACACATAATCTGTTTGTTCTGGTTCTAGAATGTTTTTGTGCCCACTGTAGAAGATTAGACCGTATAATTGTATTTAAATCGAGCGTTCCTATCATGTTTGGTTTGATTTACCTTTGATCAACGAGTCTGTCAGCTTGATTCCAGTCGCTGAAGAACGTCGACACACAGCAGCACCTGTACAATTAGAAACACTGAATGACAAATATGCTACCTGAATTATCTGAAGTCACCGTTCAACACAGTGAATGTTGCATTTGCACTGAAGTGATGATCAAGATGGAGATTGGTATCGGACAGAGCCTGGATTTTCTTTTATTAACCCCCTAATACCTGTTTGTTGCACTCGACCAGGCCACTTTGTTTTATATATTAAATTAAAATGTTTATATGCACAAGAAAAATGCAATCGTCACTCATATATTTGTGTGAATCATGAGAGGTGTTCTGTGTATGGTGTGGCTATTTTTCTTTATTTTCGGTTTGGTTTGACTCTAATAAATGTTTGCACCACACGTGTTGAGGTTTTTCCACCTAGAGCTATAACAGGACTGCAAATTAGAAGCCTTAATTGAAGATGTTACTTTAGCGTTGAAATAAGCAAAAGATGAGGCAATCTTGCGGTAAACGTTGCCATGAGGGTTGTATTTGTGCCTGTTGGCCTTTAGAGATCTCATTTGCAGCTGCAGAAACGAGCCATTTTGAATGCAGCCTGCTCAGAGACAAACGTGGAGAAACAGCGACACCCAGCGGCCAGTTGAAGCTACTGCAGCTCGAGTTCAAACAGTCGCGGCGGAGTGAAAGTGAAACTACAGCAGATAACTGTTGGCCAGCAGCGGGTGTGTTTATAGCAACGAGTTTTAACGTGGTCACCGAGCTGTTCGCTGTGATGTTTGCCCGTTACTGGCCGTGATGGAGTCCCGGGACAGCCGCAGGACGGTGGCGGTGTCCGGTGTCCCCTCCGCGCTGCCGGTCAGCAGGATGTTGGACAAGCTGGTTATCCACTTCCAGAGCCGCAGAAGGAGCCACGGAGGAGACGTGGAGGAGGCGAAGTATCCCACCAGCATGGACGGAGTGGCCTTCGTCACTTTTGACAGAGCTGAAGGTAAATTAGCAGCTTGTAGCTAAACTCAGGCTACATGCTAATATGTAGCATGTAGCTGCTGTTAGTTGGAAGTTAGCATGTTGGTCAGCGCGCCAAACTCCGTTCAAAAACTGACGGTTTTAAGGTGACTTCCTTATTCAGAGCCTCTGATAGTGGCTTTTTACTTGTAATTACTATTCTGCAGGTCATTTACAGAAAAATAATCATAATATACAACAGAAATGAGTACACCCCTCTGAAATACCACCTATATGTCAAATTATTATGGGTTTTATCAGCTCAGTGATACATTATAAGCTGACATGTAAAGTATTTCCACTACAGATCGATCACAAATACTTTAGAAAGACTATATTGAGAATACAGACCCTAAAATAGAAGTTCAATGCAGCAAAACTCAGTCTAACTGCATGAACATGGTGATAAAATGACCTGTAAACACCAGGTCTGGAGCTGTGTTTTTACCTGCATGTCTGCATCATGGCTCCACATGATCATAAAAATTGCCAGAGGAATTTAAAAATCTGATTTTAAGACTGAACAAGATGCAGGAAGATCAGTGACCAACTAAAAATCAGCGTTAAAGAGTTGTAATCAGAGGTGTGGAATAAACCATAACACCATCAGTCAGGGCTGCAGTGGTCGACCTTCTAAGTGACGCCACGGGCAGCATTCTACTTTCACACTCTAGCTCTGAATAACAGATGGGCTGCTGCTTCAGACTTGGCACAGAGTTTATCAATGGAATCCAGAGTTTCTGTGACAGATCACTGTGAAGGACATTTCATAATGTCAACCTTTATGGACAACATCACTTTTAATCTTGCTGTTCAGATTAAAAGTGCAACATGAAACTTTGCTAAAGAACCTAAAAAGACACTCAGTGAATATTAGGAGTCCAGTCTTTGGTCAGATGGAGCCAAGATAAGGTTGTTCAGGAGTCCAGCATGTTTGGCATGAACCTGGCTAAAACTACCACAGTGAATGCATAGTCCTGACAGTGAAGCATGAGTCCCAAAGGTGTTAGTGAGATCACACTTATAGATGCACCATGACTGATAACACACAATGATAGCACAATACAACCCTCCTGGAAAGACCAGCTGAAGCAAATCGTCTCTGAAGAATGACAACATCTCTGCAGAAGTTTGTGTCCCACTGGTGTCTTCCATACTGAGGAGGGTTGAGCTGTTATCAAAAATAAAGGGAAAGGATTAGAATCCCAGGAATGAAAGGTGAACTGACTTTATTTGCATTGAGTTCCTACTGTGTCCTGTTTTTCTATTGTAAATCTAAATAGTTCTTTATATTGTAAAAATGCACATACAGTAAGAGTAGAAACCCTGCTGTTCAACGTAGAAGACATACAACTCCTGTGAAGTCCAACTATTTTGAATCAGAACTGGGGTGTACTCTCTTCTGTTGTATAAGTGTCTTTAAACAACCCAGGGCCCAGCTGTTCAGAAAGTTTAATTTGAATAAGAGGGATCCAGATTTGAAAATCCCATATTATTCTGTCCAGGATCAAGTAATCCATTTCGGTACAGTTTTTTAAGTGGATCAAGCTGATCCAGATAGAAACTTTTCAAGATGGATGGATCCCCAGTCCTCTAAATACGACTACGATAGCCATTCTTCCATTTATAATTACTGTTAACAGTCAGATTGCTCATCTGACCTACAACAAATAAATACATGAAAATATTTTAAACACATGTTTAAATTAAATAATAATTGATGCCCAATAGTTAACCAGATATGATGATGATGGTAATGAAATCATTTGTGGAGAGACTCTGCTTTTAGTATTCAGTGATTATTTTTATTTTTAAATCCTTTTTCTTTTTTTACTTGACTGTACTAAAAGCCTTAATATGTAGCCTTTCTACTTTATCTACTACACTAATGTGCAAAATATGACTCAGTGCATACACATATTTGTTTTGCACAATCCTTTTTTAGGATTTGATCCAACCTGTAATCTGATTAGATTCATTCTGAACCGCTGGGCCCCAAAGGAAGTTTTACTTCATCCAAACAAAGATGGTGGCAGGAAATGACATCACACAGTACAGTGTAAACCCCAAATTAAAGACGTCCTCCAGACATGATTTAAAACAAATGAAAAATCGATAGTTATGTCACAAAGTGCTGCTCGTACGTCCTCAGCCGAGTTTCAGGGGAGCAAAGAGAAACTGAAAGTAAAACCAAAACTCTGCATCTGTCTTCACAGTGAAACTAAAATAACAATAAGAAAAAACTGTTTTTAAGCACAGAGGCAGCTTTATTATTTATATTTTTTACTTGAATACAACAGAAATGCATAAAGCATTTTCTTTTGTTGTTCAAAAAGAGCAAGTTCCAACTACCAAAGTCAGAAAACACATTCAGCTTTACAGATTTAGAAGAGCTGGATGTGATTTTTTGGAAAATCAGATCTGTAGATCTGTGTGTATCTGTATGGAAATGATAAAACCTAAAGGCCTTACGCCCACTGGTGATCATGTACTGTCATGTGAAAGCAGCATTACACTGGTAGATGATGAGTAGAGCTGGGCTTTGTTCACGCTCTGTGACGAGACATAGCAGCGTAGCTTTGTGGGTTCATGAGGCATCATTATATCGGTGACCTGGGTAGAAACTCTTGGCAGATGCAGCGAGGGTGGTGAGGAAGGAGCAGCAGATCATGACGGACAGCGAGTTTCCTCAAGAATACGTCCTCACTGTGTTTCCCTTCAGCAGGGATGTAAGTATGGACATCAGTTTAAAGTGACACACTGACTTTTAGATGTGTAATTAGAGGAATGCAGTTTTTAATCACGATATAAGATCCTGATCCAGTGGTGCTCTTATGCTGCAGGTGTTTGTGTACGTCGCCAGTGCTACAGTCGATCTCTCCGTATTCGGCAGTGATCAAGCAACGCTGATTAAGAGTCTTCGGTCAGCTCATAGATCAGTTCGGTTCCAACCTTTGCTCCAGGGAAAAGCCTCCATCGAGGGTCCTTTCTCTGCCATCCAGGCCCTGAGAGAGGACCTCATCCGCCGGGCCAGCCGGCTTAAATCCGCAAACTCAGCCGTCATACTAACAGAGACTCCTGTTAATCCGAGGCTAATATCTCATCACAGGCCTGTCGGCTCTGTAAGCCGCAGCGCTTCTAAAGCTAAGCAGGAACCAGCGAGCTCGAGCAGCTTATCGACATCACTGCAGAGCACAGGTGAAGCAAGTGAAGTCCAAAGCCTGCTCTCTAAAGCAGAAACTCCAAACACTTCCTCGAGGCAAAAAGTTTTTGATGGGAGTTTGGCTGGAGGGAGCAGTTTGGATGCAGACGGAGAAGAGCTGAGAGGTCGGTCCAGGTCCAAAATGTCCACAGAATATAGAACAGAAACAACAAAGGCCAACGCCAGACAAGTGGTCGGGGCTGAAATCAATGCAGGGATTATTTCTTCCTTATCGGGTCTGGACCTGCTTCCTGCAGAGCAAAAATCAGCCAACAAACCACAACAACACCTCAGAGTAGACGGGATTTCACAAACCACAGCCAGAGGACAGAATCATTTAGGCTACAGCAGCTCAGCGGTCAAAACGAAGTCACTCCAGAACACATTTAAAGACACATCAACAACATCGAAGAGCAAAGCTGATCAGAGGAAAGCCTCTCCAGAGGATCCAGAGGATATCTGGGTTGACTCGTACACATTCAGATACATCGAAAAACACCAAAAGAAGGAGCTGGACAGATGTCTGAAGGGTGTTGACATGACTGTAGAGTGTGTTCAGGGAAGCGACCTCACTCGGATTTCGCTGACTGGAAATCAAACCAGCACGGCAGCGTCGAGCATCCAGACGGCCTCAGAAAGTTTAGAGACTTTGATGGACTACTGGCTGTCGAGTTTAAGAGTTCATGAGATCTCTTACGACTCCTCAAAGCCGCCTGACAAACAGAAACTGACAAAGATCTGCGATGATGTGAATTTCCTGTTCGAAGACGTTCTGTACATGTTTGAAGGTTCTTGCATTAAGGTTATCGGCCCATCGACGTCCAGCCACTTGTTCTATAGGAGAGTAGAGGACAGGATCTCTAAACTCAAAAACTCTCACCCTTAAGAAATTCAAATACATGTGTGCAGTTTCATCAGCGACCACATGGTGGAGCCGTTGTGCCTTCACAAAACCTTCTTCTGCATCTGTTCCAGACAGTTTGATTCATGTGGTAGCATTTTGTAATAATTAGAACCATATAAGTAAATAATACTGTACATAATAAATATCTGCCTCAGACGATTTGGAATAATCTTCTATTAAATTAGATAAAACACCTTCCTGTACCTGAGTCTGTGTTTCTATGGTGAAGCCTCCCGCTTGTTTATCCCCGGATTAATAATTAGGCCTTTAAACAGCAGGTTTAAATCCGAATGGTGTTCTCACAGCGGTAGGGATAAGTCTTAATTAACCTCCTCACATCTTAATTACAAATGATAGACTTCTAATTAAAAGCGAAAAAATAAAATAAATAACAGATGCCAACCTGTCTCACACGACCAAATCATCACGAGCTGAACTTGTATTTCAGCCGTGTGTGATCTGCGTGTTAATTGAAGGTAAATTATATATTTTTCTGAGATGTGTGCATTTCTAGAATCTGGTTTTATCAGTGGTTCTATCAAACATTGCAATGCAGAATTAAATGAGAAGATGGGAAAACTGTAATTGTGCCATTGAGACTTTAAAGGTCCCCTACCAACATGATTTGCATGCCATACAAACATGTAAAAAATACTTTACTTTGCATAATAATTTGTGTCTAATTGTTGTTTTCAACCAAAATAGTTCAATCCCCTTGTCGGAAATGATTACAACATCTTCTGCATTTGAGAGTGGATTAATGGAGGCTGTACTGGGCGACCAGCAGGGGGCGCTCTAACACTTCCCTCTACGTGTTTTAAAATAGAGATGCTGGAGCAGCCGTGACTCGCCTCAGTGAAGCAATTATGGAGGCTGGGTTTGGCAAGCAGGGTGCAGATTGGCAGGCAAATGATGTCAGTTGGATGTCCCATTACACACCCTCCACACACACACACACACACGCTCAGTGTTGCACCTTTTCCCAAGGAAACCATGTGATGTGTGAGGGTGCTCAGTAAAATCCTGTGTGTGGAGGCTGTTTTTTTCCTGCTCTGCGATTATTCAGATGAGCTCGCTCCACAGCCTCAATAATTGATTCATTATGTAAAAATAAGCCACACTACCATAATGAACGCACACAAACACAGACAATCTCCCAGACACACTCACTCTGACTTGTTACCATAGGAACGTAGTGGAGGAGGTTGCCGAGCTGCGGCGTCGTTAGGGGGAAGTGCTCGGATACAATGGAAACATCCAGGAGGACGGAGGAATTATATTTCCAGCACAAGAACCCTTCATCAGAGACGAGGCGAGGAGAGGGCAGCGCCTCTTAACACCAGACCTCCCTGCTGCCCTTTGATAGCACATCGTCAACAATTAGCCGTTACCTGGGAGGGGCTGCAGTCAACAAGCAGGAATTAATTCTCCAGTCCAGATTCTGGCCTCCATCACTCCCCCTTTATTCATCCTCCTCATTATGCAGAACGTATAATTAGGTAACAGCGTTTTTGAATATATTAAGCATGTATGACTTTCATGATGGAGGTCAGCAGCAGCAGCAGGCAAGAAAAAGCAGCATTAGTGTCTTTCTCAAGGACGTTTTCATGGTGGACGAAGTCTGCTGGGGATCAAACCTGTTACTGGACTCAGGATGGATGACTGAGGCCTCCAGCCTGAGGCCTGTTCCTCTGTTTGATGTTCCTGTTAACATCTCTGGTCAGGAAGACAAACACACAAATACATGCAGCAGCACAACCACAAAGACACACAACATGACCACTAAAGACACCAAATGTCCACTAAGCAACCGCAAAGACACACAAATGATGGCAAATAGAATCATAAAACAATCACAAAGAAAGCAAAGAGATCACAATGAGTCATAATATTACAAATAGACACAAAATGACGACAAAGAAACACAAAATGCCTAGAAAGAGAAATGTATACAAAGAGACTATAAAGACCTACACAGCATCTACAAATAAACAAAATGTCAATGTAGAGATGCAAAATAACTACAAAGCGACACACAACTACAAATAGACACAAAACAACTACATTGAGACACAAAATGACTACAGATAAACAAAAGTTATGAAAAACAGACACCAAATGACCGCAAAGAAACACAAAATGTCCAAAAAGACACAAAACAACTAGAACGGGACACAAAATATATACAAATAGTCAAAATGTGTAAGAAACACAAAATGTCTATGGAGAGATGCAAAATAACTACAAAGAGACAACATAACGACTAAACAACACAAGACAACTACAAAGAAACAAAAAAAGGATACAAAGAGACAAAGTGATTACAAAGACTTGCAAAACATCTACAAAATGAATGCAAAATAAGTACAAAACTACAGATACAAAACAACTACAACGAGACACAAAATATATACGACTATTGAAAACGATTACGAAGGAACACGGAATGTTTAAAAAGATACACAAATAAACTACAAAGAGACACAAAGCAACTACAAAGAGCCTGAAAATGTGTTCAAAGAAACACAAAATGTGTATGAAAAGATGCAAAATAACAACAGAGAGAGAAGACATAACTATAAATTGACACAAAACAACAACAAAGACACACAAAATGACTACAAAGAGACAAAATTAATTTAAAAAAAGATACAAAATGACCACAAAGAAACATAAAATGTCCATAAAGGGACACAAAATGACTGCAAAGACTTACAAAACATGTACAAATAAACTAAATGTCGATATAGAGATGCAAAATAACTACAAAGCGACACAAAACTACAAATACACACAAAGCAACTAGAATGAGACGCAAAATGTGTACGAATAGTTAAAATGATTACGAAGGAACAAAGAATTTTTAAAAAGATACACGAAATTACTACACAGAGCCCGAAAATGTGTACAAAGAAACACAAAGTGTCTATAAGACGATGCAAAATAACTACAAAGAGAGTAAAACGTCACTACAAATAGACACAAAATGACTACAAAGAGACACAAAACAACAAAGAAGCACAAAACAACAACAAAGAAACACAAAAGGTCCATAGAGATGCAAAATATCTACTAAGGAGACACAGAACGACTAAAAACAGCCACACAGAGGGACAACAGCTGTAAAGGGAGGCCGGATGACTGAAGAGATGCAGCTCTGGAGGCTTCTTCACGTCTGTGCCCAGGAGGCCTGATGTCTGAACCTGGGATCGGATGCTGCCGTTCAGCACCACAGCAGCTGTTGTTTTAATTCTGATTGTGTGTGTTCTGTCATGTTCAGACACACACATCCTGGGGGTCAGAGGTCAGACAGACGAGCGGCGTCTCCACGGTGAGGAATGAGGCTGCGGTGATGGATAACCTTCTCCAGGCAAAGTGTTGGTGCACGTCGCAGCCACAAATTACATCTTAATGATTCTCTTTACAGATCATCACCCTGCCTGAGAGGAGGGAAGCAGGCCGGGATACGACTGCTGCCCCCCGCCGCTCTGCCTAAATGTCTAAGTGTTGCTGGGTATTATGGAGCAGTGATGGAGGAGCTGTGGAGGAGCTGTGGAGGAGAAATTAGGGGCAACAGACCAGGAAAATGGTTTGTGTGTGTTCGCTATGGACGGATGGTGTTTAATTGGTCCAACAACATACGAGCCTCAATTTAAGCAGACGACTGGATCCTCTAGAATCTGCAAAGGGAACGTAAGTGTGACTGATGGTCAGTGTTTAACGTTCAGGCCCTCAGATTAGCATCAGCTCATTGGTCGCATTAGTTGTGGGGTTATTTAAGCATTTTACCCTAAATATTAATCATGTCTTCTGCTTTCAGTCTTTATTTAAAGCTTACTGAAATTAAAATATTGATAGCACCCTCACGAAGCCTGGAGTTAATTAGCTTAGCTTAGCATGAAGACTGAACAAACAGCTAACCTCTAAAGCTAGTATCTCATGTGTTTAAACTGCTCTATTCTACGTAGCGTGTTAAATACGAAGCTTTAGAGGTGTTAGTAGGTGTATTTTTGAATTTTAGACAGGGCCAGGCCAGCTGTTCCCCTCCTTCCACCTTTTGATGCTAAGCTAAGCTAAGCTTCACACAGTATTTAGCATTCAGATCTGATTGTGGTATTACATATATGACTGGTAATGTATAAACATGCCCATGACCTTCACATAACATCATCATTTAGACTTCTGTGTACCTGTTAGCCAATAGCTAGCTATTAATATTTGGTTTTTATGTCTTTCTGGTCACCTGGACCAGTATTTCATCTGCTTTTACATCTGTTTAAAAAAACCCAGAACAGAATAGAATTCCCTTTTTGTCAGTGTGTTCACATGAACTGACAATAGTACAGTAAGAAATATAAAAATTCAGTTGGAGGAAAGTTCATACAAGTGTAACCAGTGAAAACAGTGATATAGCAATAAGCTATAAGGAAAGCTTATTTGGTGTATTTAGAACTATTTTTTTAAAGACAGTCATGTTTCACTTCCAGAAATCACACGTTGCTGAACATTTACCAAAATGTAATGACTTAAAGTAGTGCACAAAGCATATACAAGGTTGTATGTAAGCATATGGATGAGTTCAGAATGTATTCTAGATTGTGATCATAACAGTGAGTAAATGGCTTATAGACTCTCAGGTCCAGACAGTTAGTGTCAGTGTTTGGCAGAGTTCAGTTCCCCAATGGTTCTGGGGTAGAAGCTGTTTTTAGTCAGTTTGTCCGTGATGTGATGGACCTGAAACATCTACCTGGGTCAAACAGATGGTGTCCAGGATGGGATTGGTCCTTCAGAATGTTTGCAGCTCTATCAAGGCACAGAGAGCTGAAGAAGTTCTCCAGAGAGGGTGGTGGGCAGTCGATGATCCTCTTGGTGGTGTTGATGATCCTCTGGAGGGATTTTCTATCTATAAGAGGACACCGTCAGCTTCTCCTGCAGGTTGTTTTTATCTGGAGATCCATTGGAAGTAAAGTCACTGCTGTGGTGTTGGTATTCCAGGAGAGATCTTCATCAATGTGAACCAGGAAAGGAAGTGATTAGTGGATCAGGGTCTGTTCGTTTTTGCATAGACGATGAGTTTTGTTGTTTTAGTGGAGTCGAGGACCAGATTATTCTCTGAACACCACACCATCCCATCAGTCTTCGGACGACATCCCCAGCACATGAAACTCATCTCCTTCTGACATAACTAGAGTTGTGTCGTCTGCAAACTTATAATGTTGATATATCTGTTCCTTTGTATTAAAGATCTGTAGTGGCAGTGGTGGGATTTGAACCCACGCCTCCGAAGAGACTGGAGCCTTAATCCAGCGCCTTAGACCGCTCGGCCACACTACCTTGCTGCAGGGTGCTTGTGTTTCTACAGTCTCTAATATTTTTATTTACCAGTTTGTCTGCCCGCTGTGCAACAAATCCTTAAAGCTGCAGCCTGAAAAACCAAAACTATAACCTGGAATATGCTCCAGCACTGTAGAGCTGAGGCTGCAGACTCTCTGTGAGTTCATCACTATTAACAAAACCAGTCATCACATGTAGTCATTTCATTTATTGTTAATATAAACATTTTTACTGGAGCAGCTTTAAACATGAGACGCCCTGCTTCTTGTGTTCTTATTGTTTCTGTCATTTTATCTTTGATAGTCAGCTGACCCTGATCCTCCCTGCGCACCTGCCCATCATTACTCCATTAGTCTCAGTAACGTGCCCGGTTGTCAGGTCAGTACGTCTGTGTGCACATTCAAGGCCTTTAAAGTGCTGTTACTCAGCAAGTTACCAGCTGGTATCTGGGGAATCCGTCAAAATGGATATGAAACATGAACAGTCAGATCATCGCACAGGTTTAAACAAACCCCAGATGAGCTCAACTCACGTACAAGACTAAACAAAAGCAAAGGATGTAATTCTTATTCACACTGTGTTTTAAACATTCATCACAGTTTTCAGATTTGTTGCAGCAGTGAGATCATCGGGGCGGTTTCAGGTCACTTTGGTGCCTTTGGTCAGACATCCACCGGCGTCCCTGAGGGGGCTGATATTTTCATATCCAGATAATTCAATAATATTTTAACTTAATTCGATTTGTCTCTGTGTCATGCCATCAGCTCAGTAACCTTAAGGTACACCAGTGTCCTTTATTATATGATATGGAACATAGGAAACCTGGATTTTCATGATAAACTGTAGATCAACAGTTATCAGCAGCCGGTAGATTTAATACACTTTCTGCAAATAAAAATGTTCAGATGCAATGAACATTTGAGGCAATTCACTTTCAGTTTTTCTTCCAAACACTGCTGGTTTGTTTACAACCGTCCAGCCACATTTGTTAGCAGCGTCGCTCAGATTTTGGCTCATCCTAAGATACACTCAGTGTTGTCTCAGCCAACAGAAAGCCCGGCCAAGCCTATCAAAATAATTATCCTTTCACAATTGTACATCATCTGCTCCGTCTTCCTCCGTCCTCACATCTCGGCTCCCCCAGCTGCTCAAACTCCCTCACGAGCCGATCCAGGAAGTGTCAGTATAATTATCAGTCTCTCCTCTGACCATTTCAAAAAGCTCGCAGTTAGTGGGGTGTGAAGACCAAACGTGATTGCCTGTTAAACCTCGACACCGCAGGCCGCAGTGCTCAACACCCGGACGCCACATGTGGGCCTCCCTCAATTCAGAACTATAATTTTGCACTTATTTAAAGACGGGGCAGTCGGCCGAAGCTGTCAGATCTTTGGCAGGTTCGTCTGAAGAAACAAAGTGTGAAAACAACAGTTTACTGCGGATACAAACAACGGCCCCTCGGGGACTCACGCTCTCATTTCAGCTCTTTTTTGGATGGTGATCAGACAGAACCAACTTTAAAATGAATCCTACTGTGAGCTGTTTCTATCTACCTTGTTTTCAGATTGAATTATGTTTTTGTTGTTGATTGAAGCCTTATTGTCACCTGTCCAGTTGGTTGAAATCGCATTTTTAATTGGGCATAAACGTCCAGCAAGTAAACACAACCAATATTTTGCAGCAAAATCAATGCATTCTGAAGAAATCTTTTGCTTGGTGCTTAATTCTCAGAACCCCAAAACCTGTTGGCGGGTTTAAATGGCATGTTTTCTGTTTTAAAAATTGCCAAAATTACACTATTTATCTGAACCAGAAACTGTGAAAGCAAAGAATTATTAGTTTTTCAGCTTTCCAACAGTCTGTAACGTACGTGTGACATGTAGTTTTATCGTGAAAATTAACTTAAAACAAGCATAAAAGTTTGATGTTTGTCAAAGTTGCCTTATCCTACATGTTATTTAAAAATTCTGCAAAAATAAAATACTAATTCTGCACCCCTTAGTGCAGGGCTTTCAAATTCCGGTCCTCGTGGGCCACAATCCAGCATGTTTTAGATGTTTCCCTCTTCCAACACACCTGATTAAATGATCAGGTTATCAGGCTTCTGCAGAGCTTCATGATGAGCTGATCATTTGAATCGTGTGTTGGAAGAGGGAAACATCAAAAACATGCTGGATTGTGGCCCACGAGGACTGGAGTTTGAGCCCAAACCCATGACTGACTAAGTTGGGATTCTGTAAATGTTCAGGTGAACTGCAGGCAGTGTTTCCACAGAGCAGAAAAGAGACAACATAGACTGAGAGGAGAATAAAACCTACTAGAATCAATCATGTATACGCAGTCATAGCTCAAAAACAGTCCACAAAGGAGCCAGTTCAGCATGGTGAAATATTTTTGCAGAGCAGTGTGAAAAATATTGATTTCGTAAAGGCTGTCGTCACCATCTTTTCAGGTTTAGTAACACCTGTGGACACTGGGAAGATGTTGGACATGTTGATTCCAGTTTTTGAATTTTCTTTAAAGGCAAATATTCAAAAAAATCAATTTCTTTACAGTGAAAAATGAGCCCACAGTGGGTCAAAAAAAGCCCAGAAACTGACTTGGATCTAGATAGCAGGCTATCTAATTAGCTTTGTGCACCATCCCCCTATTTAAGCTCATCTGCTGCAGTATTCTCTGCAGAACAAAAGAGGAATGGTTTGCAGACAGTTCCAAGACAGGTGGGTCACTTTAGCAACACTGCTAACTGGCATGCTAACTGACTTTTCTACAAAAATTCTAAATTGATCTTTAGCTAATGAGCTACCCTGTTAGCTAATGAGATACTTGCTTTAATAACTCGCAGTGCTTGGGAATCTAATGTAGCTTTCCAGTGCCAATTAGCATATCTGGTTAGCATGTTAGCATTAGCACATCAGCTAGCGCTCTCATGATAATCGTTCCCAATAACAGTATCATTGTGATATTGGTAGAATAAATATAAAATGTTATTGCAAACAGTAAAAGTAATCTTTAGCTCAGTTTAGTGTGTGTTTTGTCTTTTTGGCAATTTAATTACCCACAAAATATTAGCTAGAGAGTCTGTGAGCATATCTGTACTGTATGTTGCTCCTATGTAGGAGTGTTAATCAAATAGTCACTATCACTGCATTATTTTCAAAATTACATGTGTGATATTAGCATGATGTCAGTGTTTTTGTGGAAATTCTGGTATATCCTAACACCTCTGTCACAGGTCAGCCATGTGAGTAGTTTCTGTGTGACCAAACTGGCATCAAACTCTGAGACAACTTTGGTACTTCCTGATGTAATGTTTTTTGGCAGATTGAAATCATAATGTGACAAATAAGACCAAGTAAGATCTTTGCGGAGAGCACAGAGGTAGATTTGTTCTCCAATTCAGCCTCGGTGGGTGAACT
The DNA here is from genome assembly GCA_024666655.1 of Dascyllus trimaculatus. Lineage (NCBI taxonomy): Eukaryota > Metazoa > Chordata > Actinopteri > Pomacentridae > Dascyllus > Dascyllus trimaculatus. The sequence goes on from CM045468.1 coordinate 19,367,666, forward strand.
GGTTCATTATCTCCTGCGATTGTCTGCAGCTGGTCCAAAATATCATATGATTCGTTGTGCTGCCTTGTGGGAGAGCTTCTCAATTTCATCTCTCATCTCTCAGCTCCATTAACTGACAAAAGATACCAGACGCCAGAGAGAGGCACATTTCTCAGGTGGCACCGCATGGCCACGTATGATTTGTGGGTCTCCAGATTATTTGGGGCACTGTCTTATTTTAAACTGTGTATGGATGTGTCCAGGAGGTGCAAATATGCCAGGAATAGGTCTGATAATTCAGATTTGTGTGAAAGCACCTGTACGATTTAATGGCCTGGACATTTTTAAAATTGAAGCCGCCACAGAAATGGCATCAGTAGCCCCGTCTCTTATTATATCTGCCATTACACATGCTGCGCTGACCACAATAGGCCCCGAGGGGGATAATAAAATATGTGACATTGTGAGGGGTCAGAGCATGTAATCGTTGTGGTGAGTTCAATTACAGAGTAGAAAAACTGCAGTGACCTGTCCCCAAAAAATGAGAACTTTATACCATCTGTGGCAGCCGGAATGAAAATCGAAAAGATCCCCTTTGATACTTAAAAGATCAACATTAGTGTAAGAGAGAGCAGATGATCCCTGTATAATTCATCAGTGTGCCTTCCTCTGCGTCTTCCCTCCACACCTGTGTTCGCTGTTTTAGATTTGTCTGGACTAAACGGCAAAAGCAGAGGGAACAGATGGATCAGAGAGAGGCGACGGCACAGAAGAAGGGATTGCGAACACATCAGTGGTCCACCGAGCCAATAGGACGTGTCAGCATGGGTGTGTTTGCACATGCAGGTGTGTGTGTGATGAGTTCATTTGTATGCTGTCGGCATCAGAAATCAGCAGACTGGTGAAGAAGAATGGCGCTGGCTTTATGTGAAATGTTAATGCTTTGACAAAGGGCAAAGATATATCAAAACCACACCTCAAGGATCATGTAAACCAACGTGCCAGGTGGTTCAAGGAGTCATAGCACAGGAGGGGGCCACAGCTAAATATGCCAAGGTATAGGCTTTATATATAATTCTAACCTTTAAACGCTGCTGCATACCTAGGTTTTAGAGCATCCATCAGGTTTTGGAAATTGTGGCACCACTTTCCTTTTTATAGTTATGGCTAAAGCAGCTGAATGTCTGTCCTGGAAAACTACTTGTGCACTTGAACAAGCAATTTTGAAGCAAGTAAACTAAACAATACGAGAAACTTTCATCAGTACTAATTTGCCTTGGGATGGTTAAGTATGTTGTCGGTTGTGTAGTATTCGTGCTCTAGTTCTGCTTTAAATTGATCTGATTCATTCATCCGTAGCCTCAGGTTAATCACCTTCATTTGGAGAACTTTTGTCACAGTAACCCACAATAACATGTTCTGCACAAAACCAGTAACCCAGGCGCTGCAGCATCAGATTACTGAGACAATACGTGAAGAAAACAGGTCTCATCACCGCTGTGCTTGTATCTGCTCATTATAACAGTGAGACACTAGCAGCACAATTAGGTTCAACTACAAAAACATCACCCACTATTCAATTTTCAATTCATTTTTATTCATATAGCACAGATTTACAGCATGTCATCTCTTAGCGCTGTACATAGTAAGGCACAGACCTTACGAATTATACACGGAACAGAAAACCCAACAATCCAAAGTTGCTTTTGGATTCTCTATGAGCAAGCAGTCAGTGATGGTGGGAAGGAACCCAAAAAAAACCTAGGATGGGTGGGGGGGGGGACTCCAAAAGAACTAGGCTCAGGGAAGGCAGGCATCTGCCTCGACTGGTTGGAGTTGGAGTGGGAATGAGGAGGGAGGGGATAGCACTGTCACTTGTATCTTAGTCTGACTCAGCCTTATGCAGGCTGCAGGTATAACTGCATGTAATTGCCAGTTCTACCAAAGCGACTCACTATTTTGAGCAAACCCCATTGGTGCATCCTGTTCTTAGACCTGCCCAAGACTGTTGTGATTGGTCGAAAGAAATACAAGCAAACTCGAGAGTATATAAGAGAATAATAATGAAGTGCAGGCAGACCATTCTACACTGTGTTGTGCCAGTGCTAGAGGATTATCTGGCTACATACATCGAGCATCATGTGAGGAAAAAAACACTACTTTGTGACATTTATACAACATAACATCATTAAAGACAAAGATTCTGAAGATTATCAGGGAGATGAGTGCTTCTTTGAATAAAAAAATATGAGTTAGAAATGATCTGAGTCAAGATTGAGGATTAAAAAAGCAGAAATTATTGTAGTATGGATGCAGACTGAGCACAATGTCTGTATTTTCACTGTGTGCTTCAATGTAAAACAGAATTTTTCAGCATGTGTGCACATGTGTGTTTATTCACATTCAGACGTGCATACATCTGCACAGAAAATCTAAGCATCTTTTCATTCATTTAGAAAGCACTTAGACACAATGTCTCCTCATCTCTAAACCATAAAAACCCAAACTCATAAGAGGTTGACCGCGTCCATGCTACCTAACCTCGGATAAAGAGAAAGCACACTGATTTGATTAGGCCCACTCGAGTCTTTAAAGTCTCCTGGAAATGTCAGCAGAATCATCAAAGCGGCCGTCTCCTTCATAAAGCCTTGATCAAAGGCATTCCCAACATACTGCGCCTCTATATTGCTAGCTCACGGGCACGACGTCTACATCTGCACAACATTATTGGTTTTATGGGAGTTTTATAAGTGGAGACAGACCGAAAACAGGAGAGACAAGTGACATTTCCCCCCTCGTAGCTACACCCTCGGCCCACCAACTCTCTGCTGCATTCGCAAATATGTCACATGTACTCTGTGTGATATCAGCCCCGTTTTACAAGGAATCCCTCTTTGTTTGCTGAGGCTGCTCGACATTATTACATTACATGTTTGTTTTCATCCGCCCAGAGGACAAATGGAGCGTTTTGCTGCAGATGACCAACATATTAAGAAAATGACACTTAATAGAGCTCAGTAATTCTGCGGGGGGCTGTTCAATTCATAAATCATGTTGCAAATACATCCACTCTGTACACAAAGCCCAACTATATGTAAGCAGCATGCATAATGATGTGTTCAAATGCACGCAACCATTATAATTTACAGTAACACATGCACTGAAATAAGTAATATAAATGCCGCTTGCTCAAGTTAGATGTTTTTCTCTGAAATAGCAGTTCAGAGTAGCAGAAAACAGTCTGAGGAACCATAGACGTCAGATGCACAATACAAAAGGAGACGTAAGCTTAATTTTTGCACTTTTGCCCAAAGTATAATACCAGTTTGAAGGCACAGAGTGTAATTTCAAGTTGGTAAAATCCACAAAGGCAAACTGCCATCGCCAAAGCAGAAAGATAAATGAGATTCATTTTGTTTTAACTGTGACTCAAATGCACTTTTACTGTGCACCATAGACAAATAATACAACATTTATAATATAGATGAAAAATAAATCAACTTAAGGGCAGAATACACAAAATAACTGGTGCAGATAAACAATAACATCAATGTTGTTTATCTGTACAATATCTGTACTGGTATAGATAAACAATAATAACAATATTGTCCCAGGGCTTAATACTGGTTAAGCCCTGGGCTGCTGATCAGAAGGTCGGTGGATCGAATCCCCACTGCGGCCACTGTTGGGCCCTTGAGCAAGGCCCTTAACCCCTGACTGCTCCCTGGGCGCTGCACTGCAGCAGCCCTCTGCTCCTGTTACCTAATGTGTGTGGGATGGGTTAAAATGCAGAAGCTGAATTTCCCCAAAGGGATTAACAAAGGTTAAGTTATTATTATTATGGAACAGCCAGGGAATGCATTTGTTTGCAGCTGCTTTGTCTCCTGTTTTCTCCACTTTTGCTTTGTATTTTGCATGAACTTTAAAACAATACAGAACAATTTTCTAACTGGCTTGCACCTTAAATTGGCAGAAAAAAAAGCAATCACCAATCGAAAACAATCTCCCTAATTAGCAAAACTAATGTTTAATTGCCCATAAATGCACCTTGGCTTCATTTCCACGCTTCTTGCAGCCAGCAGCCGCGTTTATTTCAAGCTGTGAGGCTCCTAAATCTTTCTGCTCACTCGCACCACATTTATTTTTAGTTAAAGCCTTTTTCTGCCACATTTATTATCATACTGTGTCACACACACACACACATGCACAGACCATTATTCTTGCACTCCTATTGTCTCTCAGACAGTCTAAATCTTACTCGCAGCATAACTCCTCTGTCTCACATATAATGGAATGTGTTTGAGAATAAGACAAAGGTGTGTGTGGGTCTGATTTATGGACTAAACTTCCTCCCATATGAATCTCACCTGCCACATAATCTCATTAAAACAATGCGATGTGTAACCTTGGGTTTTATGTCTTGAGTTACACACATACTTCCAGCCGACTCTCAGCAGGCTGCACAGACCTCAGGCCACTTCAGCACATCAAAGTAACGCTGGTGTGAAGCCCTGCCTCCTGAAATCCTCCAGATCCCAGCAGCACCAGCCCAGTAGCTCAAAGTAACCCCAGAACACGTTTCTTTTTAACTCACTCTCTTCCCCAGAAAGCCCCAAAAGGCCTCGCCTTCAACCGCTTACACATCAGATCATGCCCCCTGCTGCTGTGAGAAGTGCTTTCATTCTTGTCTGGGATATCCAGACATCCACATTCTCTCATGTCAGGATGGAGAGTTTCCATTTTTCTGCAGATAAACTCACAGATGCTGACACAGCCGCACCTTCTCCACCCATCCCCCCATCGTCACATCGTTAGGGTTTGGCTCGCCACGCTGCATCCTCACCATGTCTGCTGCTGATTTCCAGTCCACAGTGCAGAAGCCTGCCAGCAGGGGGAGGAGAGAAGGGGGGAGGGTGTGGATGAACTCCAGAGGATTGCATGAACATCACCACGGTGACGCTGATGAGGAAGAAGGAAGCTCCGTGTTGCTCTCATCTCACTGTGTGGCTCTGAGGACTACAGATGACAGTGGTTCTCTGAGAGCTGAAACAATTAGTGGAGGAACTGATTGTAGCTTAAAACCACTCATTTCAGAATGACATGCTTCTGAATTTAGAGGTGTGACTCATATGGTGCTCTGGAACTAATCTGCCCCTTTTGGAAACTAGAGGGAAAGTGGAGAGAGGACAATTATATTTCACAAACCACTCAGATGTTTGAGAAAGATTGTGTGCATGTATGATCTGATGATATGTGGAATATGTGACTCTAAAACAGCCTTTTTGATTTTGACTGAGTCATGAACCCATTGAAAATATCAAATACTAGTTGGTTATTGTTCCTCAAATGGAAATTCAATAATCAGATGTGGATTTTCTGACTTTTTTTTTTTACAATTTTGTCACATTTTATGAAGTAAATCACTAATTAATTAAAGTAATTTTACGAAGAAGTAGGGGAAAAGATAGTAAATAATAAAAATAAACAGGTAGAGCCCAAATAAATTCACTGGTCTTTAACAGCATTCAGTGTCAGATGCCTGAAAGCAGCAAAATGAGCCATCAGTGATTTTATTGTTTACGTCTGTACTTTTTCTGCTGTGACGCGCCAAAATGCTGTTTTACTGACAGGGCAAAAAAAAATATATAAAGACAAACCAGTGTGTATAATTAGACACATTCTGCTGCAGTGGCTCAGATATTACCAAGGTACACTGTGTTTGAGCACATCGTTGCCCTGAAGAGGCTCTCAGAGCTCCCATGTGTTGTGCTTTGATATAGGTCTGCTGGATAGTAGCACATATATGGGCCACAGAGATGGCCTGGTTGGTGTCTATATTTAGCCAGATGGAGGGAAGTTATAGAGGCCTGATTTGAAGGGCCAGGGTGGTTTCTGCCTAAGTGTTTTAAATGATGTGCCACTACTATTGCCTTTAACACAAGCATATAAATGGTGTGTCTCTAGTCAAGAACTATGCAATTAGATGTACCACACTAAGCAGTCCTATTAGGATTTCCTGTCGGTGCCACTAGCTCTTGCCACCATCCCAACCTTTGCATGACAAAATGTTGTTTCACCTAACAGCCTTCAGTTGTTTTGTCTGTTTTACAATTTGTTAGAAGACTGAGAGATGCAAGATAAACTCTCTACCGTCCAACACATCATCCACAGAGGAGGTGAAAGACCCTGGGAGGCCTGGAGGCAGCGTCCTGTGGATTTACAGCGCTGAAAAGACACAGAGCCTTTATAAAAGCAGTTGGAGCAATCGATGGCTGCCATGTAGGCATCAAGCAATGGAGCGGATCTAATGGTCAGTGGAAAAGGAAACGTTCCCGTCTGTCCTGCTGCAGGCTGTTTGTTACCATTATTGTGTTGTTTGTGACCATCACTGACATTAGGTGAGCTGGTATGGGTCAGTCCATAACTCCAGAGTGCTCTGTCACAGTCCGCTGTACAGGACGTTTTATCCTTGCAGGTGGAGGCGATCCATGCCTGCTAAACCCACTACCTTCCATCACTCCCTGCAAGTGGCCTGTGTGGCATGTAGGAGCCATCTAAGGCCTCAGTCCAGGGCACAGTCCATTGTAGAGGATGCTTATCAGATGATAAAGACCAGGCCCATCTTCCTGCAGGTACGCCACACCTTTATCTCACACTCGTAATCACTGAGAGGGTTTTCAGTAATACTGCAAAAAAGAGGATGAATTATATTTACAGGTCTTTTTTGCCACAATGTGCCACGTGTGCCTATGCAATTTATTTTGTAAATGGTTGTAAAGACAAGTAAATCAAGTCAACAACATCCATAGATCATCCACTGTCTCTTCCTCTCTGCTGGCTGGTTTTCCTCCTCCTGGTCGTCCACTTCTCTATTTGGCCCTGCTTTGTCTTCAGGGATGGAGGTAATTAGGCCGGGGGTGGTGGAATGCCTCTGTCCCAACACCAACACCTCATCCAAGAAGAGAAACCAGGGCCAAGCTGCAACAGTGGGTTCCCCTGATCCAACATTTATGTAGAAGAAATCAATCATGGCAGTTAACAACAGAACAACTCATTTTAGCACAGGTCTGGGTATAACCCACAAGATTAACATAATATAATTTTCTTTTTAAATCACATGGACAAAGTTTGCAGTCCTTTTTTTGTTTTTTTATTGCACAGGCCCATTTTAACCAGAATTTATACAGAGTCTTTTAGAATTCTAGATGTCATTTATCTGGATGCCTGAGGTAAAAGATGGTCAATTTTACAGATTACGAATCAGCTTTTGTTGTCGTACCTCTAAGCTACACTGGCAAAATTTTCTGGCCCAGTGAACAGATCACTGTTTTTCCCCTCAGGTTAATATTCAGTCTGCTTCCTGCTCCCTAAAATAAAATCAAGTGTTAGATCACACCACCACAGAAAAGCAGCTTCATTAAAAAAATATGGTAATCATGTTCAGATTAGCTGTGTAATAGATCCCCTTATTTATACTGGACTTTGAAAATGATATTTAGCTGTCTGAAAACCAAGCAGGATTCACATCCCATCTCAATTTGATCAGCTTGGTCCATATATGAATGTAATATCACACTGGAAAACGAGTCAGTTACAATCCATGACATTATAAAACCATAACAAAAAAAATGTGATGCAAGTAGTATGATAGGTTACAACGGCAGTGTTAGGATTGTACACCCAGATAAAAATGATAACAAATCTAAACTGGAAAAGGCAGGAAATAAAATATGTTTTTAATTAGGATCTGATCTGTGAATATAAAGTATAAATCATACATAGAATTGCCACAGTCTCTTTAAGCTACCTTTGAACCTCTTATGTTTGCAAGTGAAGGCTTTCAAAAGACTAACGAGCTAAATAGCAACATCACTCACTAATACCAGCATTTAAAAGTGTTTGGTTTGGGGAGTCCACCGTATATTTTATGGGCCACTAAGTAGGTCAGGTCAATAAATGAACAATATTATTTATCAGATAAATAAGATCTTTTTACTGCCAAGGGACATTATTGAACATTTAAAAAAATCCCAAAGTGAATCAATTTACTTTCATTGTGAATTACAAAATTGTCAGCTGGCCACCAAATACCCTATGTAAGGGGAGGATCACTGCCTTGATGGATGCAGCCCCTGAATTAGAATTAGAAGAATTTTAGTCTTTACAAAAAAAAAATGCTGTTTTAAGTGTAACATGAAGTGGTTGGATCACTTTTCTAAGGAGAAACAGCACGATGCAGACAGATAACTTTAGCACCATGTTCTTACTGTCCAGCTTGCTAACAACAACCCAACTTCCTCATTCTGACTCTCATGTGACCACCACAACCAATCAGAATCATGAAAGGCTTAATTCTCTTATAGAGACAAACACAACAATTTAAACATGTAAATGTACAATGTAGTATAAAATCATTTAATTATCTAATGTGTAAACGCAAATATTTAGACACTGTAACAATATTTAAATCAGTAAATGTTGCTTTACATTACATCATTCACATTCTTAGTAAATCAACTGAACAAATTGCGATCAAAATATGAAAGATTAACTTGTGCATATAGCATGAGTAAGAACTGCTACTGTTATTCAAAACCAGCAGAAACATAGCTGATAATTAGATCCAACAGAGTGAGGCCTTTACTGATACATATCATTTTATTAGCTGTGGCAAACACTGCCAGCAAGCGTTTAAACAGACAAAAGTGCACAACAAAACAAAATTCAACCAAAATAAAACACTACATTATGTGAGCCCTCCAAGCGCTGGATCAATATTGAATGTCAATTAACACTAAATTAATTGACTGCGCCCCCTAAAAGTACTGGATGCCTGATGGCCCTGGTCACACACTGAGAAATACAATCAGCTGCTGTCTGTCATTAACAGCTGAGGACCTCCAGTACTGCAGCCTGAGGCCACATTATGTCACCTGGAAGCCCATAAAATCATGTCAAAACCCTGCTATCATGTCAACATTAATATCAGTCACTGGTAATTAATATTTTATTGCTTTTGATTGACTCACATTGGTGACAGTAGTGGTTGCATTATCTCTCTTGTGTCTGTTTTGTATTTGAGATCTGAGGGCAAATTTCAGTCCTGACATCAAAATCACTGCCTCCCATATGGAGCTTCTCATTTATCATTAGTGTGATAAAGAGCTGGACGACACCAGCGGCTGTTTCCTGGCTGTCAGCCTCATCTCCACCTCACACATCACACCCGCCGCCTCGGCTCTGGATGGCCTGTGATGTGATTGAGTCACAGAGTGGCTGTGGTGGGTCCTGTACAATAAAAAAGCCACATCCGAGCACAGCAGCCGCACATTTCCGAGGATCATGAAGAATTACAGCAGGCGCTGGTTTGGATCTGAGACAAGATGGCTGCAAGATACAGTCAGAGGACGGGTTTAGTTTGTCAATGAAATCTATGGTAAAAATTATTCATCAACAACCTCTTTATTACAAGAATAAAAGTAAAAAAACAAAAGGAACATATAATAAGTACATATTCAGTGAAAGATGGCGTGGTTTTGCTTAACCATTAACTAAACAATAATGTGGAAATAGACTTTATTTCAATAACCTAACCTCACTGCTAGTAATGCTAGCTAATGTTGCTATGAGGTGTATCACTGCTATCAATGTCAGATAGCATTTCTGCCTCATGGAAGGAAACAAATATAAATCTAAAATGTTAAATTTTTATCAAGTGATGACTAAAAAATAATGTAAAGATGGGCTTACAAAGCAGGGTCTTGTTTAAATAATGTTATTACTCTGCCAGCAATGTCAGCTAACATTGCAGTTATGATGTCACACCATCTATTAGTGTTAGCTAACAATGCTAGCAAAAAATATATTGAAAATATACCCACAATGTAAATGAAAGATATTAGTTTTTACTGATGGCTAACTAAACAGTAAAGTGAGGACTGGCTCACAAAGCAATGTTTCATTTCAATAATGTTAGCTCACCGCTGTAATGGTAGCTAATGTTGCAGTTAGCTATTTCAATGCTATCAGTGTTAGCTAACATTTCTAAAACAAAACAATAAAAAATGTATGCACATTAAATGTGTTCACAGTCACATGAAATACTCCATTGGCAACCTCTTTTTTTTACGAGACTAAAAGTAAACAATAATGACAACTTCATTTAAATAAAAAATATTAGTTTGTCATTGAGAGCTAGCTAAACAATATTGTGAGGAAAGGCTCACTAAGAAGCAGTGTCTTATTTCAATAATGTTAATAGCAATGTTAGCTAATGTTGTGCCTCTTGGAAGGAAACGAGTAAAAATGTATGCACGCAATTTCATTAAACAACATGGTCGAAACAAGCATGCTGTTGCATAAATATTCATGAAAATTGAAGCTAACTTTAACATTTCATTACTATGAGCAGGTGGTGTTAAAGATAACATATGTTTGAGTTAACAGTTGTCTACATGCAAATCAGGACAGGTATAATTTAATTAATTTAAAACCAATACATAACATTTTAATGACTTTTTCCACCAACTTCATCTAATGATTAAACTCACAAATATTCTTTGTTCCTGTCATGTAACTGACAGATAGGATTATTTCCCATCATGTGGCTTATGTTAATGAAGACATAATTTCATGCGCCATTTCCCCACAAACACGCACACATCCTCACAAACACACATACGCTCAAAGTTCCCTCAAGAATCAGGTCATCCCTGGAATGATTCATCCTTCGATCTATTAAACACACACAGGCTGAACACGATCACTGAGCCTCATTACAACAGTGTGTATTCAGGCCTGAACAGACCTAATGACTGACGGGAGACACTCAACACACTTACTGTACGCTGTCTGACATGTCATTGCCTTTTCCCCTCATGAGCGCCGTCACAGTGTGTCGTGCCCTTGCAGCCCCACAGTACATCCAGCAGAGGATATTAAGCTAATGGTTTATTAAAAGGAAATGTCATGTGTTAGTAAGCCAAAGGGGGAGGAAAGGAAGACGAAGCTCGTTAGGATTAATTAGGAGGTTCCAGTCGGTTAAAACTGTTTCATGCACTAGAAACCCCAGAATGTGACTCTTTATGTCATTCTGTGGATTTAAATGCAGTGTGAGACTGTCCTGCTGGCAGTCTACCTGGTATCTGATGAAACATTTAGGCTCTGGTGCTCCATGCTGATGTTGTCGATGATGTCATGTTGAGTGATAGCAGGTGACTCACAGTATTTGGTAAAACTGTGCTCTTCCTTGGAAGACATAGTCTAGAAGTCATAACCACGGAAAATACACCAGAAACAGCAGAGGTTATTGTGAAGCAATTAAAAGACAGTTGATATGTAAAAAAGGTTTTGGAGGTGAGGAGGCTTAAAGAACCGAAATGAACTCTGGGTTTCTGGAAACAAGAGAATAAAAGTGATTTCTCAAGACCTTTTTAATACTAAAAGGAATTTTGGAAATCTTCCCAGGCATGTCCAGTAATGCTCTCCACGCCTCACAGTGCACAAAGTGCTGCAGAGAACAGTGATTTCAAAACACAGTAATTACGGTAAATATTGTATTTCTGAGTAATTACACAGCAGTGATATCATTCCAAATATAGCAGAGCCTTAAATATGATGTCAAACAAACAGCAGTGACACTCCAGGAAGTTTCCTGATGTCATCTGGAAAGAATCACAAATGACAGAGAAGTCATACCTGGCATCACAAAAGGATTGCACAATCATAGCTTAGCAGCAGGTACAGGCTGGTGTCTTTTTATACTGTTTCTTCCAAAATGAAAATACACACATTAAAGAAACAATGAATTAATGTTTAAACTTTCACAGAAATATACACCCCAGGGATCCTCATGTGCATGCGGCTGCAGAAAATACAACACTGGCCTACCCTAGCCTTTATTACAAGAACAAGAATTAGCATCTCCGTAGTCACATAGCAGACTTTGGGGGTCAAGGCCAATTCATTTTTCCTGCATCCACACGTTTGCATGGGCAGCTGGGACATAACGTGATCAAATGCTGACATGTATTAGCATCTGTTAGCTTTAGCCTCAATCTGTAAGCATAATATCATGTATGTAGCCCTTAAATGCACATTCAGAAGTTCAGCTGACAAAACTGTCAGCCACGAATGAGAAACCTGCAAGTCTGGACTTCCATATGAAATGGACGACCCGGTGTTTAAATAATTACTAAGAGTTTTTAGCAGCTAGTCTGCCAGCATGAATACTGTAAATTATATATGTACATGCAAGAACTAAAAACTTGACTCTTATTGCTACAGTTAGTAACAAGGGAGGGTCAGTTATGTTTTTGTCATATGGTGGAATTACAGCAACTCCAGTGATTTAAAAAGATAACCTTTGTTGTATGCGTTTGTTTTTCACACAGATTCCATCCAGGAAAACTAATCTGTGTGAAAATGCAGACAGTTATTCACAAACACACACACACACACTAACACACACATGTCTTTAAGGGTCACTCACGAGCTCAGCTGGTGTGAAATAACATCTCTCCTTGTCCTGAAACTGGAGCACTTTCATACCACGACCCCCTGCTGCTGTCAGCCCGAGATCAAGGCTGAGGGCTGAGAGCAGGGGAAGTTCCACAGAATACTGAGAGAGGTCAAACAACTCTGACATCTCGTGTTTAACAAAATGTATTTTATTTTACAGGCTCCCTTTGAAGATTTTAGTCAAGCCTTTAGCCTGAAGTCACAGCTGTGGCACAGTACAGAGCAGGTGATTTGAAGATTAGGTCCAGTTTGTGTGAAGATGATCTCATGCATATACATAAATTAACTTCTGACTGATCACAGCAATGTCTTCCTAATGGACACGGAGGCCAAGATTGCTAAAGGCACATGCAGTTGTGTTTGTATGGAACAAAGAGACGTCCACTGCTGTTTCTCCCTGAACTATTCTGAATCTGCCCTTAATTTCCCAGTCACGGTGACTAACCATCGAGGAAACCCCTCTTAAACTGAAACAAGTGAGTGTGTGCTGCGTTTGCCCCGGCAGTAAATGTCAGTGCTCTGCTGATTGAATGCACGTCGACAGAGATAACTGTGGGGCAGCATGCTGTCAGGGCAGAGGCTCAGAGACCCAGTGACCCAGACTCGTCACACACCTCCAGCACTGCCGACCGCTGGATAAAACCAAACCACTTCAGACCTGGCTCCAACTCCATTACTCATTACTCACCCTTAATCATTGCACAACCTGTTTTTTTACCATCATTTTTAAACAGTTACATGTGATTGCCTAACATTTCTGGAAATCGCTGCAGAATTACAGCAAATCCCACTTATTCAGAACTTTTCCAAGCGGTAACCATGTCCTGACCCACACAAGAACCGTGCTGGATATCACAGACAGCGGTGAGTGTTTGCTGGATATGAGTTTTGTCAGTGGAAAGTACAGTGTTGCTGCTCTGAGGTGTTTTCAGTATGAATAATTGAGAATATTTACAGCTGCAAAAATATCTGCTCCTGATTTAATGTTAGCAGCTCTTTTTTTTATTTTTTACTTTGCCAACAAGCAAAATGCTGTAAAAAATCCTGCAATGTAGACATGTGCTGACCTAGTTGTGCAATAAAGCATTATGGAGAACAGAGCAAGGTTGCCTCGTGTTTATCTAAAGCATCATAAAGCTTTGAGATTTAATAATCATAGCGTATTAATTGTAATGCTCAGTATGTCATTAATTTGTTCCTATAAATTGGGTAAAACATCCAGAATAATTCAACCTACGATTCACATCCTTTGTTTCTGCAGCTGTCACATGTGTTCAGACAGCACAGATCCATCACTTTTCTGAGGACTCTCCACTGCCTGTCTCATACATTTCATTATATGTGACAGCGAGGCAGTGGCAGTGAGGAATGGTAGGTAGCTACATATGTGGCGCAGGGATTCCCAAAGGAGAAAAACACAGGGTTTGAGCGTATTGATGTTTCAGTCAAGGATGCCTCAAGATCGCCCTTGAAACGCAGCTGATGCTGTGCCGCGTGCTCGCCTCAGTTGTGCTGTCCTCGGGTGAAAAATCTCTGAAGATGCTTGCTGAAAATCAAAGTATAAATATATAAAGGTCGGGGAAAATTAGTTTTGAGTTGCCCTCGTGGAAATTTACAAGATCTGCAGGATGTTGACAGCACCATGTGACCACAAACAGGTGGTACCCTCATTTCTATTCTGGGAACCATGTACAGTATTTAGGCAACTGTACGTGTCTGCCAACTCGATTAAAAGAAAGACCCAGTTTACCGTACCGCATGTCCTTCGGGGTCCATTTTGTCATTGATCTTAGCAAGTGTCATGCTTGGTGACATTCACACAGAGAAAAATAAACAGGCAGGAGATTTTATTGTGGCAGAAACAAGGCAACAGTTTCTATACAAGACGCAGCAGAAAGTAAAGCACTGCAAACAAGACATGGTGACGCTTTGACCAGAATATGACTCTTGAGGCGCTTATATATATCTTTACTGAGGTGTTCTTGTAGCATTATGGGAACAGAAGGAAAATACAATGAGATTCTGAAATGGTCCTAAATGCATCCAGCATTACAGAGCGGTGATATCTCCCATATCAGTTTACCTTTATGATGTTTCTGCATAATGTCAGTCTGCACAGTCTCACTTTGGCCCAAATGTGTGGCTGCACCCAAGTGTGATTGGCAACGCTGCAGGCTATAGCAGACTGCAGCACACACACACACACACACACACACACACACAGGCAGGCAGGCAGGCCTGAATAAAACTGCAGAAGGGCACCGGGGCACAGTGTGTAAACAAGTCAGTTAATGTGGTTTTTGTTCACCATCTCCTCTGCTGCGGCCCCTTCAATCTCTGCAAGCTGGATTTATTTAGACATAGAGGAGGAAGGTAAACAGTCGAGCTGGGGAGTCTACATAAATACAAAATGACTGTTTTGCAACTCAGGCAGGTAAAATCTCCATAATCTTTTGACTGTGCCTGAATTTGAATGAGGTCAAATGCACATGGTACAGAGATAGCAGCCAAGTCGCAGAGCTCCAGTGTGCAAAATCCCCCCCGTCCCTTCTCTCCTGGCAGTGTTGTGTCCTGGAGGCAGAGCTCCCACACAACAGACGGGACTCCCACCACACAGCCTGCAGGGTGGAGCTGTCTCCCTGTAAAAACGCTGCCAGCAACTCCGAGAGTCCAATCGCTCTGTCGCAGAGGGGAGAGCTGATGCAGAACGCTGATGTTTTCCCATTTTTGCGAAAATTAGCAGTGATGCCGTGTTGGCGACGGAGTAGCCCGAAGGCTGAGAGACAAGGCCTCGAGACCAGAAGGGGTTCCTGTTCCCTCCCAGAAAAAAGACAGAAAAATGTGAATGCGGTGCATCATCAATCCCGTTGGGAAATTTAGTTTCCATTTTGCCCTTTTTCCTCTGTCTTCTCATAAGAATCCGCATGAGAGCTAATGTGTTTTCTCTGGCTGTGCTCGCCACAATAAGTACATGTATTGCTCACAGATAATGAGGTGAATCCTCAGCGGGAGCTACTAATGCTGCTCACTGGAAATAGGCAGCATCTGGTACTGGGTTCACTGGTTTATTATTTTTTCATGTGGTGGCAAGTTCAGCTGAAGTTCTTCTCTCGAGGTGTTGAGTTAAATGCGTGCAGAACATAAAGAATGAGGATAATATGGTGTGTTACTGCTTTACCTTGTGAGGAACAACAGCCTCAGCATTCATTGTGCCGTGGCCATGCAGAAGCCTTTGTAAAGCACTTTTGAAAAATGAAATTACAAATAGTTTTGAACGTGTAGGGAAAGCAATATAGCGATCACTGGTGTGCTTTACAGCTAAGTTATATAAGTAAGAATTTATTGTCGAGAAAAGATTGACGTGAGTAATTGAAAACTGTATTCCCTCGCCATTCACTGTTTCTTTTTCCTATTGGATTCTGATGCAGCTGATTATTAATTACAGTATTTGTTATGCCCTGTGGTTAAAGGTTAACTATGTTGTCTCAAGTGATTTAATTAAACTCGACTTCCAGCATAAAGCAAAAGTAAGTTCAGTAACATTTACATGTCAATTGATTCAAAACTGTATCACATTGCAGCGATTGCAATACATCTCAGCTGAACAGTCGAGTATTTGCACTTCGGTCACATAAACAACCAACAGTTTAGATTTGCTATTTTAAAAATTCAGGCCTCACAGAAGGAACTGTTTTTGTTTGATGAGAAACTTAATCCTTCTTGATATTACTGCAGCATCCATTTCTAGAGGGATGTTCTGCCATTCTGGTCTTTGCTAGAGGGGTTGTGTTGTGCTATCTTTCTCTTAAAAATACCCTACAGGTGTTTTATTGGATTCAAGTCAGGTGCCACACTTGGGCCAGGCCATAGTTTTTGCTTTTCTCCTTCTTTAGAAACTCTTGTGTGATTTTGGCAGTGTGCTTTGGATCCGTGTTGCGCTGGAATAGCTCTCTTCTGCCAAAATCACACAAGAGTGCAGGTTTGTACCAAAAGAGCTAGCAAGGGTGTTTTTCTTGGATGTCGTCAGTGGAGTTTCACCTTATGCAATGTTCTCTGCACTGTCTGAGCTGTCACAGAAACTTCTTTCACTGATAAACACTGCGCCAAGTGTGAGGCACTTGCTCGTCTGTTATTCAGGGGTAGATTGTGGAAGTAGAACACTGCCTGTGGCATCACTCTAGGACAGGGGGGGTAATCCTGGTCCTTGAGGGCCGCTATCCAGCATGTTTTAGATGTTTCCCTCTTCCAACACACCTGATTCAATGATCAGGATCGTTATCAGGCTTGTGCAGAGCTTGATGATGAGCTGATCATTTGAATTAGGTGTGTTGGAAGAGGGAAACATCTAAAACATGCTGGATAGCGGCCCTCGAGGACCAGGATTGCCCATCCCTGCTCAAGGAGGATGACCGCTGCTGCTTGGATTAGTGGTACTATAGTTCATTCTACCTTCTGAGTACAGCTACAACAGTGTTTTGACTGTAAGTTATACCTGTATGCTTTTTTCTATCTTTGTGGAGTCTGATTTTTCAGTTCCTCTGGCATTTTATTCCCATGTGGAGCCATGATGCACACATGCAGATACATACAGCCCATAGGTCTAAAACTGAGGAAGTTCTGGTGCTGTCAGGTCATTTATAACCATGTTCATGTAGTCAGGCTGATTGGAAATCACAGATGGACTCAATTATATTTCACATATCACACCAGTTAACACAGGTGTATTCACTTTTGTTGCACTGAGTCTTTAGTTTGGGGCCTGAATTTTCAATATAGTATTTCTAAATAATTTGTTTTTTTATTGTTCATAAGATAAATACTCAATGAATCAATGTAGTAATCCTGCAGTTCTCAAGAGAAGATACAGTTTTGATCATTTGACATTTCAGTAGCATTGCCCAGGGTTATATTCACTTTTGTTGTATATCTACTGTAAGTATTTCCACTCCTCTTTTATTACATTTACTCTTAACCCCATTATGTTGACCTACAAGAAAAAAAACTGTTTAACTGTATAAACAATATTATGGCAAAGAAAAAGCTAACTACATAGCTAATATAGAGTGAAAGCTAGCTGCTAAGATAGCTGTGACTAGCCAAAGCTGGCTAAAAGTAAGTTTACCTGTTGAAAACAGCTCAACTCCTGCTAAAGGTAGCTAGCCTAGCAGATCTAAATGCACATCCATGTACTGTAGTGTTTTAGTATGAATTCAAATGGTACAGAGATAGAGGATAGAAACTTAGTCAAACACAGAAACACTTGGTTTCTGTAAGGGCTGGCTGTAAATAATAAACTAAAGTTAAGGTAAATTTTCTTATACAAATGGACCAAGAAGTTCAAATAATATTGTTAGTTCAGCATGGATATTTTTAGCTATTGCATGTTATGGCAATGATTTTTTCAAACTGAAAAAATGTAAAATTTAGGTATAGCCACTGTCCTATGTGTTTTACAGTTTACCATCCAGCCTTAACCACCTTTTTATCAACTTCACTGCTTCTATATATACTGATCTGTGCCTAATAGTTACTCTACATGTGACATGTGTATTGTAAAACATTTGTCACAATTAAAATTAGGAATGTACAAGTGAAACATTCTTAAATTTATGGAAATTTAAGAATGGAAAATATATACTTTTAAAATAAGTGTCAGTGTGTTAAAAACGGAATGTATCATAACAAATAATAAAAAAAGCATTTGTTTCTGCAATCTATAGTTTGAATTAATAATACTTAATAAATTAATTAAATAATTAATGAAGGGAATTTATATTTAATCAATTCAAATCTGCACTTAACACTTTTCAAAAGTTCAAGCCATCAAGTTTTAGGCTACATTATGGCTTACTCTTCACCAATGTTTTTAGCTGAATGCTAACTGAAGCTAGCAGTTACATGTTGCTCAAAGCAAATGAGGCTAAGCTAACATACGCTTGCTAACTGTACACATGTTGAAGCAGGGTCGGTCTTGTTTTAGATATAATTTTTTTATTTTTATAGATAAAGTAAGAGGTAAAAATGTACAAATGACAGAATTTAGTATAAATAACCTCAGATGTACGTGAGCGAGGACTACATGGTTGCTATCTTGCAAGTGCAGGTAATTCAAGTTAGCTTGAAATTCTCCATGTTTTGTTTCACTGCTTTGCAAACATTTTCACTTGAGAAGAAAAGTGTAATTTAGAACTGAATGTAAGAGTAATTTCATTTACTTTTCTCATGTTTGTATCTCCTTTTATTACTATTTATTTATTTGATTTAAGTTGTGGCCTTCGTGTCGTCCAAACGGGGGCGCCATCATGGCGGACAGGTCCGGCAGGCTGCTGTGTGGAGGCTCGCAGGGAGGAGGACCGAGCTTCATCCTGACGGGAGCGGAGCTGCTGCTATTGGCTCCTGCCACATTATAAATACAGGCAAATGGCATTTACCGGCTCAGAGCAGGCGGAGACACCGGGGGAGGCAGGCAGGAGAGCAGGCAGCAAGGCAGGCCAGCTCGGACACACCACGACCGCATCTGTCGCTTTTACACCTCGACGTTCTGCAGCCACCCCAGGATTGGACTCATTTTTTCCATCTTTTATCCCGACTGAAATCAATGAAGGAGAGACGCTCGTGTCAGAAGTTATCTCTGAAATCCGGCATGGATCCCAGTCAGAGTGTGAAGTGTAAGATAGTGGTGGTGGGGGACAGCCAGTGCGGGAAGACTGCGCTGCTTCACGTGTTCGCCAAGGACTGTTTCCCAGAGGTGAGACCTGCACACTGAAGACATGGTGCTGTGATATGTGATGATAAATGATGACATATGAAGGCAGGAACACCTCATCCTCTCTGTGGACATGGATGTGTCAGATCCAGTCACGATGAAGGACATGCATGTCTTTCTTACTGTAATGTAAAGCATGATAACTGCAGCTGTAGTAGTGGAAACACTCAGTATCATGGCTGTTAGTGGCTGCAGGATAATTCCTCTGCTCCTTGTTGCTCATTTTCACCAAAGTTTCTTTCTCTTCCGCAGAGCTACGTCCCCACAGTGTTTGAAAACTACACAGCCAGTTTTGAAATCGACACGCAGAGGATCGAGCTCAGTTTGTGGGACACTTCAGGTAATTATGCCCTCCATCAGATCCTCTTGTCTGCTTCATTTTGTGTGTCATTCCTGGTAAAATGTCTGAACAAGCAGGTCACTCACACAAACTCTCCGTGGCCCCTCTGGGAAATAGCTGATTAGATCCATGTGGCGCAGGTTTACTGTTAACTTTAAAAAGGTAAAATTCATCTGATATTCCGGTGTTTCCCTCAAAACGTCCAAATCAGGAGATCCACAGAGTCCTAGGCGTGCCTCTTTTTTTTTTGAGTAATGAAATTAATCTGTGACCCATTTTAATCAATAAAGCTGGGTTAATCCTTTCTCATAGTCCGGGGTTGCTGCTCCTACAAGCCAGACACATTTCCCCTCAGATTAGAGCAGGACTCACCTCTTACCTACATGCACACATTTGGCATTATAGCTCAGATTTAACGCAGAAATGCATCAGAGGAATGGATTTGATTTATGAATCCCTCCCAGCAGAGCAAAAGCAAAAGCAGAAACAGGAAAGGGAACCTAATGACGGGCTGAACCGAGCTCACATTCATACATCTGGTGAACACACTTTGGAAATTTATCCGACTTCCCCATTTTTGGGGGAAAGTTGTGCAACGCGGCTCTCCAGCTTTTTATCACTTGTTTGTTGGACTTTGTGTTCAGAGTCCAAACCAGCTGCTGCAACCCCTGTGTGTGTGTGTGTGTGTGTGTGTGTGCTTTTAAGTGTGTAAACAAACCCTTTCCCATCCATCAATGCCCGAGCAGTGAATAGCACAGCAGTGAGGCGTGAGCGAGGCGTATGTTGCATGTGTGTGAGCATGTGTGTGTGCGCGTGTGTGTGGGAGTGATGGGCGGGGACAAGCCGACAGCCAGCTGTTGCGGGTCCTTGGCCTGGAATTCCTGAGCGATGTTTGAGTAACTTTCTCGAATGTCAAGACCAGCGTGAAGCGTTTTTCGTCTTTCTCGAACAGACAAAAGTTGTGAGCAGCAAAAAGCAGCGTCTTCAAGTGAAATCGTGACCTTTTGCTGAGTTCCACAAAGAAGGAAAGCAAAAGCATCAGCAGAATAATCCTCATTTTCAGGCTCAGTAGCACTACAAGCACGACAAGGAGGTCCAATTTAAAATTCCTTCGCCCCTCCGGTTTGTGTGTATTGTGGAAAGTGGAAAGGCGATGAAATGAAAGGCGGCCAGAGTGAGAATTTTGTTTTATTGCTCTGTGTTGGCCGGTCGCCTGGAGCCATTTTTCTTTTTCTCTCTGCTTCATAAAACAGAAAAAGGGGGGGAGTCAGGGGTGTGGTGGTGGTGGTGGTGGTGAGGGGGGTGCGTTTCCTATTAGATCAGTGAAGATAGAGCCAGAGCCCCCTACCCCCAACCTCCAGCCCTAACCCCCACCCAACACACACACACACACCTAGTGACCGATTGATACAGCTTTCGAGTTGACTGGTCCTTTTGTAGAGACACCCATCGGCCACGGCCAATCCCATCGATCCCTCGTCTCCTGAGGTGTTCTCGGGGGGTGGGAGGGAAGCATGCACTCACACAAAGACCAGCTACAGGGATGAAGACAAACACTGCCACCTCCTCCCCTTCCTCACAAACACACACCTCCACGCGCTGAGGTGGTCTTTGTTCTGCGGTGATGAGTGGCCAAATGAGCAGCCTGGTGTGTGAGTGTGTTTAAAAGGGAGGGTGATGGGAGTAATTCGGGTCATTAAGGTAAATGCCTGCCAGTTACACAGCCTCCCATTTGGCCCCACACTCTGCCTGACTGTGGGTGAGGCCTGCTGGGCCAGAGGTGCAGCCTTTGATGCTCCTCGCTTCTTTCACCGGCGAGAGGAAGCGATTTAACGTTGTCTGTCTGTCTGCCTGCTTGTCTGAATGAGCAGCAAAGGTGTTCGTCTGAGAGTCAAATAGGAGGTTAGGAAGACAGTGAGGGTAAACAGAGCAGCCCCTGTGGCTCAGCACCTGCCCGCCTCAGGCCTCTTCTCACTTTACAGAACAGAAATCAACACAAAGGCATCTCGAAGGCTTTAAATAGGGAATCTCAGGCAGGGCTGTAAATAGCTGCTGTCATTATTGGCAGCCTAGTTTTTAAAATGTCAGAAAATAAAAACCTCAACACCCTTTGATAGGGCACAAGGTGGCAGTTACAGCACAGAGCAGCACAGGTCCTGTGCTATAAAATGGCAGAAAACACCAAATTCTCACATTTGAGGAGCTAAAACCAACATGCAACTTCCATTTTTGCAATTCCTTATTCCTAATTTGGCTTTTTGTCATTGTTTCCATGGCATTGTTTTGTAAAGTTGACATGTCAGTCGACACAGAGCAATATCAGTATTCTTTCAGAGTTGTCCTGATGGATCATATGTATAAATTTCATATTCCCTCTCTGTTTTGGTCTCCAATTTGCTGCTAACCGCCCTGCTGTGTTCATCAGCGAGTTGCTAACTTAGCCCTGCTGAGCCATTTGGTGTGTTTTATCATAACATTTACTCTTAAAACAGCTGCTTGTTGCATCTGGATGAATATGAGAGCCGTGAGAGTGAAGCTAAACATTAAAGCTGCGGGCGGTCAAACCAAAACAGTGAGCTAAAGATGCTAAAATGCTCAGCAGATCTGATTGGAAGTGCTGAGATGAGTTATGAATCTGTGTAGGTCTGTTCTTACACTCTTATATTACAGTCACATGACCCTTTGTTGATATTAAAATACTGATGGAAGCAGCTTTAATATAGCTGTTGTTTAATTCCATGTCAATCAACTAATCATTTCCGTGCTGATCTCAGGCTCACAGAAGATTGATTTCAACAGATTTTGCACCTTTGCACAGTTGAAATATCCATAATACACTTATTCTGGAGTTAACCGCAGGAAGCAGCTTAGTATTTGTCTCACTTCAGAAATCGGCCTGGAATGTTTGCTCCAACTCTCTTAGGCAATTTCCCAAAGTTAGAACAAATAAAAGCTTCAGTATCAGAGAAGCACAAGAACCACAGGCATTTTCAACTCAAGGACTCCCAAAGAGACACATGTTAGACCCCAAGGATCTCATTTGACAATATTTATCTCGGGGAACCTTGTGGGAAAATGTGTTGCTTGTTTATTGAACATTTGCCGACTGCACATTAAAAGTTGACCCACTTTGAGAAGGAACATCAGATAAAGGAGTTGAAGTGGAAGACACCACAGTTTGGTTGTCCAGATTATCATTTCATACTATAGTTTCTGGAGCTTGTCGCATGTGCTGCTTCCCATGTAATACTGGACAGCTTAGCTTATTGGACTTTTTCATGCACTCAGTAAGCTCCTCTGCTGCTCACAATCCCACTGTGCCCCCCCACCTCATTCTTCTGTCTGTAGCCATTGTTGCATTGGATCACATTTCTGGGCTCAGCGAATTGGAGCCGCATGTCTGGCATTCCTCAGACTAAAGGTTTCTACTTCCTCCTCTACAAAGACCCCTATTGTACCCAGCAGCCCCAGATCCTCAGCCAGAGAAAGAGAAGTGGCGAGGATCACGAAAGCCCCACCTCGTTTCCAAGGGGGGAAATCGAATCACGGTGGAATTTGCCGACCGGTAGTGGGGTGGTGATACAGCACATGAACCGAAGGACGGTGGGGGAGATTAATAGATTTCCTGTCTACTAATGCAATGGAAGGACTGTGTGTGTGATGTTACACCTGACATTAAAAGCTGTGTCCGGTCTTCACACTGAGCACTTTGCATTCTTGGCTCTGTTCACGTACATGTGTCCTGCCAGTGCATCGCTGAGAAACGTGATCCTCCTGCATGTGTTTCACCTGCTGCCAGTTTGAATCCACATGTCAAAGCTGAATCACACTTGGCTCACACGTTGTTGTTATTTGTGTTGCGTGTCATTAATAGCACCTCCACAGCTCATACAAGTGGAATGTGGTGCACTTTGGGTCTGCTCAAACTAGGAAGTTTCTTTTTTAGCCTCATTATATAAAGTTCGAAGAGATAAATGTTGAACACAGAGCTACATTTCACAAAATTAACTGGATCACAAGTGAACCTGTTGTACTTCTAAGCAAACTGAGTAGTTCATACAGAGGTAGTGAAACTTTTCCGGTCAACAGTGTCATTGTGTTGTCCTGTAATGCATCACAACACATCGTACGTACTGCAACACACCATAACTTACTGCATTGTAATGCATCAGAAAATATTATATTGCATCATGACATATTGTATATATAAAGTATCATGATGCACTGTAAGATATTGTGACACATTGTAGCATGTTGTCATGTATCGTAATGCAATCGAATTATTGCAATATGTCATAATGTACTGTAATGTGTTGTAACATATCGTGATATAATGTATCCTAGTGTACTGTGGTGCACTGTGACACACCGTAGCATATTGATCACATATCACAACATATCGTAACATATCATGATATAATGTATGTATCATGATATATCATGACATACTGTAGCATATTGCGACATAACATAGTGTATTGTAAGATATCATATTGAAAGGAAGCCTATCATCTCCTATTGTATGTAACAAAGTGCTTCATAATGTATTATATTGTAACTTAGCATACCATATGGTAACATATTATAAAACATTATTATAGTACTGCCATAACACTGTCTCCAAGCATACTAAATCGTAAAATGTCATATTGTAGCGCATAAATCGTGTCGTGATCTATATTGTGTGTTATCATCTGTACACAAATAATTTTAGCATGTTACCTGTTTAGATGTTAAATGGCTTGATAGCTGTGTTTACAGCATCAGATGTCCTGGTAACCACAGCAACCACCTCAGATATTGGTTGAGGTTACTTCAGTTTAAATTGCTCTTTGTCCTCGGCTGTGTTTGTGTTAATGCGCCTGGCTGGCGAGAGGAGGTTATATATTTAAGCTTGCTGGTGCAGAATGGCTAGACGTGCCTGTCGCCGTTTGCTGTTTCCACAGGTGTCCCCGAAGGCTTAGCGCCTCTCCACACACACACACACACTCACACACATGCTGCACCCAGCCTTCAGCGCAGCTCTGCTCAGCTATGTTAGCTATGCCGTAAATCAGCAGGCCTGCAGACCTGTTGCCGAACCTCCAGACTGTCAGCCGCAGCTGGCTTACCTCAGGTCTGCTCTGTTTGTGTGAGATAAAGTGAATTTCCATGTCAGTAAGCCATTACTGTGTAAAGTGGGATGTGTTGAACATCATGGAATATTTTCGAAGCATAATCCAGACAGGCAACATCAGGAGATGTGTTTTTATGGTGGAAGGCAGGAACATCTGGGAATTTGAATAATGAGTCATGTTACATGAATAGCTTAGAATGTGTTTTCCAACTCGCTTCATGTATATTCATTGCATTAAGTGGGACTTTTTATCCCAGCTGTTGTGGAAATGAGCCTGAAAAAGATTCTACATAGTCATGGAAAAATATTTGGCATTTCATCGAGACCACAGTGGAAGTTTGGTCACATGATGCTGTATCCTCTGGTGTCGTTGTTCACATCAGTATGAGTTTGCAGTTAGCGAGACACAGGAGAGAATATGTTTAAGAGAAGGCAAGAGGGGCTGTTGAAAGGACAGAGAGGAGGACGGGGTGTGTGTCTTCCTCCAGATTTAGAGATCCTGTGGGAGAACAATGACAGCAGCTAATTAGACGACAGTCACCAGGTCTTTGTGTGCTCTAGCTCTGGGATTTCCTCTTATCTTTCCGCTTGGCAGAAAGATGACCTCGAAGCAAAGGTTGGTCTCAAACGCAGTAAAGACGAGGGAAATCGTCCTCTATTAAAAGTCTCCTGAAAAGCATTAACAGAGCTGCACACACTCTCCACATGCACATTTTGATCCACTGTGGGAGCTGCTTCTCTCTGGTCAGGATGCGCAGCTTGAAACGGTGAAACATGTCGGAGGATTTCCAGCTATAAATACTTTAATCTCCAGGTAATTTCACAGGAATATGTGCAGACGTATCAACAACAAGCTGCACCCAGCGCCTCCGAGATGTGTTTCCTCTCACTGGGCTGATAAAAACAAGCAATTCATTGTAAAATGTCAACTGGCTCTACAGCTTACCCTTTCAGTCACAGGGTCTTATTTTTCCAGTGATTTGTTCCAGGCAGTGAAGGATGGAAGAAAAAAACCCTTCAAACAATGCGATGTGGTCGTGATTGATTGTGAGACAGCCATGACAAATGAGGAGTAAATTCTTGCGGGGCATCCCACATTCCTGCTCGCCTTGTATTTCCTGTCGATGGTAGCGTCTGGCCTTTTGTTTAGGTGGTGTCACCTATTGGACAGCTTTAAAGATCCTCAGTGGAAAATAACCAGCCTGCACTCTCCCATCTGAAATGCATTATGTTTGTAATTTACTCTGTAGTTCCTGGCACCCGCACGTCACTGACTCACAGTTTTTGAAATGATAATAACCATTAAGACACCGAAATTAGCTGCATCCTGACTGCACCCTGTATGTGAACATTTAGAGAAATGATACTGTGGAATGCAAAGCTTGAGCCAAGAACGCCAGTGTGACTTAAATGTCCTCAGACATAGTGTGTCACTGCAGACTCCCTTCATCTAGTGTTCAGTGTTAAAATCAAGGGTAGAGCAAAAACCTTCAGCAGGCCTCACATTTTTACCTTTTATAAGAGGTTTTAAAGACCTCCTCTGGTGAAAATCAAGTTTTATTTTTCCCCTCTTGACATGGCCATATGGTGTTTTTAGTTTGGTCTGCTTTTGTTTTTAATGCTACGTGATGGTGGATCATATTCACCTTGAAACTACAGTTTCATAGCAAACTTAAGGAACTAATCCTGTCAGCTGGCAGGGTGGGACTTTCTGTATCATCATTCTCCTACAGAATCCGTCTCTGGGTCAAACGTTACGGCTGAATTTATCCAAAATGACAGTTTTTCTTGGTGTAGCATGGGGTGGTGTTACAGAGCATTGTCATAAGTGAGCTAGAGTACTGGAGCAAGTGGAGCCAGGACTTCAATCTAAATCAAGCAACACTGTAGGCATTTTAGAGATACAGGGATTATTTTCATGGAAAAAATTCCAAGTATGTAACTTTGATGCATTGAGATGAGTTACCTAAGCTACAAAACTACTACATTTCCTTTTAGCTCATAAATGTGCGTCACACATTGACCCCTGCATGCTTTGGTAATGACAGTAAGTGTTCCAGATCATTTGAACTTTAGCAGTTCTCGCTAACTTGGTTGCTGTTTGAAACAGATTTCAACAATATGTCTGCAAACAATTTAGTGTTACATCAGTAAAAAGGTCATGGAAACAACAACGCTGGGAAAAGCAAGCATCCTTAACTTTGCTAAACAAGTTCTTGGGCCTTCTACAAGTGGCTTGAGGCCTTCTACGAAAAAGAGCTAATTGCTACATTTTAGCGAACTTTTAGCTGACATGACTAATCAGGTGTTTCTGCCTTTTTCATTATCTTCACCTTTAGACAGCATAAAACCAGCTGGCATGACAGAACAATTAGCCTTCTTGTGATTGAAAACAATTAAAGACTTCTTTTCTTTTTTCTCTAGTGTAAAGCTAATGTTTTCTTAGTTTACTCTTCTTCTTGGAGATCTTTTTGCGATTAACAAACAATGTGTTTAATTTCCAGCTTCTTCTGACTATGTTATGTAGCCTAATTTCTTCACTCCAAAGAACTTAAACCCTACAAGCCTAATTTGCATTTTCTTTCTCTAATGTTTGCTTCAAATTCACTTGACAATTTTATGGAGACACTGCTAATGTAGCATTAGCTTGCTAATAGAGAGGATTTAAGACAGATTGCTAATGTTAGCAAATATTGAAAACTAGTTGGTATCTTTTGTGTAAATTTAAACACCACTATCTTAAATCACATTTGTTTGGATCTGTGGACATTAAAAGCTTAGCAGCAGCTTGTCTTGTCAGTCTATGAAATTATTATGTTAGCTAACGTTAGCTTGTTTTAGCTAACTTCTAGCTTAGCAGCGGAAAAGGAGAAAGGATGAAGGTCATTTAGATTATAATTGCAGTCTTTCAGGATAAATTATTAGTAGATAAGTGTCCCCTTTGAATATGACTAGAATAAATTAGGTATTAAAGTGAGGTTGCTGTTATCGCAGAATGTGAGCTAACTAGTTGTATGTATAACTTACTGTTTCCAGTTTATAGGTACATCTTGCTAAAACTAGTGCAGTCTAATACACCACTAAAGGTTTTAGTGGATAGTTTATGTTGAGAATATTCAAGAGCTGTTTATTTACACATAAAATTAAGTCTGATTTTTGTATTGTTATGGAGGTGCAGTGATCTCCCTCACAATCTCAGCTCAAACATGGGGAATGTATGATTATGGACATAAATACATCTGTATGCACACATCAGCATGTGTTCTGCTTCGTTGTGCAACACCCCGGCCTGGATGGATAGTTTGAAACGGTCTCTTCCATCCAGACTGTTTAGATTAGGAACTCTAGCTCTCCGTTTGTGTGCACGTGACAGTGCATTCCTGGCTTCTCTCTGCAGCAGTGTTTGGAGAGGACCTCCCAAGGGAACCTTTAGTTACCAAAAACAAAATTCTCCAGATTCTTGGCAGCTGGTTGTGTGTGGTCACCTCTTGCTAGTCATGTGATCTTGACTCACCTTGACATCCCTCCCCCCCATCCTCGCCCTTCCATCTCTGGAGATGTTTCAGTCTGGCAGCGAGATGGGCGTCTCCCTCGCACATGGTTTCAATTTGAGGAGGGAGTCATTTCCTCGCTCTGAAGTTCTCTGTTTCTCTAGAGAACATTTTTTTTCAGCCAGTAATCTCGTTGTAGTCAGCACATTTTTCTACTGATGCGGCATTATTTGTTTTTCTTGCTTGGTTGCTACGGATCATGGCCGAGCTGCAATCATGTCATATGAGAATAATTGTCAGAAATGCTTAAGAGTTAAAAGAGATCATTTGGCCTTTTTATGCATTCAAGAAACCTTGCTTGAGGTTTTTCTTTACATTTGGTCGCCGCCCCTCACTGAATACTGGTATTTCCTTTTGTGCAAAGCCAGAATTCTGCACGTCTGATGAATTTTAGGTCTTCTAGTAAAGAAAGTACTTTTTACCTATCGAGACCTGACGAGGAAAATCTGTGTTAATCAGATTTGTGATCCAATTTTCTGTCCTGAAGCACTGATAGCAGGTTTTCCTGGTGTCCCTGGAGCTGGATCCCTGTTTAGATTATCCAAAAATAGCCAAACTGTAAATTGAATCAGGGAAATGTCTCAGCCTCAGCTGGCCACCTGTTCTCTGGGAGCAGAAGAAGCTGCTTGCACGGTTATGTGTTTATTTTGTTCTTGGTTCTTTTAGCAGCTTGTGAATAGAGTTTTTTCCTTTGTTTCAGGATCTCCATACTACGACAACGTAAGGCCCCTCTCCTATCCAGACTCCGACGCCGTCCTCATCTGTTTCGACATCAGCCGCCCTGAAACACTCGACAGCGTACTGAAAAAGGTTTGTTGCTCCTCACCGAGACGTTCATTCACGAAGCAAGTCTTTGATAAGCTCAGTAGAAGTTTAAACCTTCCTTACTTTAAAGTCGGTTCACTTTGATTTAGTTTGATCTGCAGACAAAGGTTGCATTTAAATAGATCAAACGTGAAAATCCACAGTCAGGAGATTTGTTTGGGGTCTCGGTCATGTCAGATCTTGTGATGTGAAGTTATGAAGCTGTAGTGTGACTTGAAGGTCGATGGGTTAAATCCCTGGAGCGGTTGGAAGAAGGAAGTACAGCTGTACCACCAGCTCCTCACATGGAGCTGCTCGGTGGTTAACATCCGATGACTATGGCCGGCTCCCGCATGTCTGAGCGTCCATCAGTCATCTGACTGGTGGACGCCTTTGAGGGTGCTGGAAACAGGTTGCTAAAAATATTGAAACCATTGTTTCCCTGCAGTAAAAAGCACCTGGTGTGTGCTCTTCTTATGCAGTTCACGTCCTGTTTTTGTGGTGGTTTGTTAGCTGTCCTGGTCTGGCATGAGACTGGTCACATTTGCAAAGTTAGTGGTTAAATAAGATCAAATCCGTGTTAACCTAATGACTGGATGGTCAGGGAAAATTCCACACAGTGATCTCCAGTTCAGATCCAGGACCTTTGCTGCATGTCAGTCCTTTATTCTCTGTCAGATTACAGAAATTGTCGGACACAGCAATAATAACCTGACGTGAGAAACGTGTAAGGGTTTCCAAAGCTCATCCAAGCATTGAACAAGCCTTCTGATGGAGCATACTGTAATGCTTCCCTCTGCATCAGGGCCATCTTAGATAATTGAGGTCATGGGTTGAGGTCCATCAAGTCCTATTTATTAGTTTACCCTAAGTGAAATATACGGAGTCTTTTATCTGTAGAAAGTAATTTCCCTGAAGGTCTTGAAAACTGTTAAATAATGATAAAATCAGTGTTTTCAGTGGCAGCTTCAGCCTTTTCAGGCAGGTTTGTGTGTTTGCAATTTGCTGCCTGAAAATCACAATACAGCTGACGTCACTTATTTAACCGTTATTTTGGCTCATTTTGCAGACTATAATTGAATCTGAGTAATCAGGAACCAGCTGATCACAAGTTTTGCCACAAAGGCTTTGTGTAAGTCTAGTGATTAAGCTCTGTTCTTAATGCAACGTCTTTTAAAGGTTGTGTTTGAGACAATGAGCGTCTACATTAGATTCAGCTTCCTTTCAGGCTTTTAGTCAAGTGATGTTTGCGCAGACACACTTTAAAACACGACTTCCTCTTCAGATGTCAATGAACTTGATCCCCTGACCAGCCAGCCAGCCCTGAGGCACATTAGCCTCTGAGTAAAGCCTCCAGAGAAATACCATTGATCACAGAGCATTTATTGTTGTCAGAGGGGAAACATGGGGATTATTTGTAGTTCCTTTCCAGGGTTCAAAGCATGTGGGGCTTCAGGAAGTGGCAGCTTTAACCTTTGTACTTAAAGGGTGGTTGTGGGGGGGGACTCATGGGATTTCATGTGGCCAACAGGCATGCAGGCATTGTACCAAATATTTGATCGCTGTCAGAGTAAAGTCATCAATTTTAAATATTGAAGCTATTGGGAATAGAGCTAATGGACCAGCAGTGATGGATAATTGCTGAATGAACTAAGAAGGTCCATAGTTCACCTGACTGAGTGTTTTGTCTGTCTCCACAGTGGAAAGGAGAGATCCAGGAGTTTTGTCCCAACACTAAGATGCTGCTGGTTGGCTGTAAATCAGACCTGCGCACTGATCTGAGCACACTTGTGGAGCTGTCAAACCATCGACAGACGCCGGTCTCATATGACCAGGTATGCATATTAACAGTGACATTTTCATACGCTGGAATTGTATGTGAAACGTGCAATTTTCTGACTGTAATCTGTTGTGAATAAGTGCTCTTTGTACTCTGCTTTAAGCCATGTTTAACTGATCCCTTAGAGTGAAAATGCTTTCGTCATTGTTGACGTTAGTACTTAAAA
This sequence comes from Dascyllus trimaculatus, assembly GCA_024666655.1. Taxonomy (NCBI): domain Eukaryota; kingdom Metazoa; phylum Chordata; class Actinopteri; family Pomacentridae; genus Dascyllus; species Dascyllus trimaculatus. The sequence continues at coordinate 19,398,747 of CM045468.1, forward strand.
AAAACTGTCTTAACCTCTTGCTAACCTGACTTCCCCGTGACCATGTTTGGTCTGTTCCCTCCTCAGGGCTCCAACATGGCCAAGCAGATCTCGGCGCCCTACATCGAGTGCTCGGCTCAGCAGTCAGAGAACAGCGTCAGAGACATTTTCCACGTGGCCACGTTGGCCTGCATCAACAAAAACAACAAAAATGTGAAACGCAGCAAGGCCACCCGCGCCAACAAGAGAATTTCACACATGCCCGGTAGGCCCGACCTGGCTGCCGTGGCCTCAGACCTCCGGAAGGACAAAGCCAAAAGTTGCTCGGTCATGTGACTGATCAGACTGAGGGGGATCAGACTGAGGAGGACAGAGCACAGTGCAAGCAGGGCGCTATGGGGCGACGCTCTATCCTGCATGCTAAACACCCCTTATTTGTCTGGAAAGGGGGTTTATAAGCTTCAAGTCATGTACATGTTACTGGAATACTCTGCACCAATGAAAACTCAATGCGTAGTAGCGTCCCAATCGATGTGGCCCCCCCTACCCCACCAGACGAGGAAGCTATCTATCAGCGGGCTACCTGCTCGGGGAAGTGACGGCTTCCTCTGGGAGGACAGAGCGGATGCAGTCAAGGCTTTCCTCAGCAACAGGAAATGAGCAGGAGGAGTGATGTCATTAGGAAATGCTCATTTGTAACAGAAGGTTTTAAGAACATGTGATTTTTTGAATGAGAGCCAAAGCCAGCGATGGGGGTTTGCTGCCTAGAGGAAAAGGAGGAGCTGCTGTTGTTTGTGCCGGATCAAAGACTTCTTGCTCGGAGGGCTTATACAACAACTCGTCACTGTGGTTGGAACTGATTCACTCTCACCCCTGCTCCTGTAACTGTTAGTCTGTGTGCAGAGGAGCTTACAAGAGGAATTTCTTCGTCCTGCGTAACGGAAACCTGATGCTGTGTGTCCCCCGTCTCTGATATGTTGTCGGTATAATGTGAAGTCATTGGTGTGTAACTGCGTCATTGTTTTATTTTAGCTTCATCCTGATGAGATCCCACTTTGAACAGCTGATCCTAATCTAGCTGATCACATTCTGTCACCTCAACAGCTGTAGACACAGAATGACGATATGAAGACAGATTATAGTAACTATTTTCCACACTGACTGGTTCATGGATTCCAGAAACAAGAAGGCTGAAAACTGTGTTCAGCCTTTAGGGTTTGACTAACAGTTTCTTAAGCCCACATGGTGAACACATTTGTCCAACAGTTTCTCCCTGAATAGAAATGGCATAATTTAAAACCCTTTAATGGATTCTAAATGGGCCGAGGACCTTTAGCTGACCAACACTCAGCAGGTGAAAATTTGACTAATTGTATAATGAGGATATCTAGTAGGCTGACAGCCTGTTTGAGCTGTGAATAACTGTTCCACGGCACTTTAAAGAAGGGAGTGGAGCTGAAACACCAACGATTAAAGCTTGTTTATTAGGCTCAGAAACATCACAGCTCCTGGCTTTGCTTTTCCCTGAAGCTGCACAGACTCTGCTGTAGGGTAAAAACCCTCATTAAGGTCCGGTCACACCAGCAGTGCTTTAAAGTGGTGGTACTTAGCAGTAAAACCAGTGTATTCAAATGGAATTGCTGCGGTTTTTGGATTTGGAGGTTTAAATTAGAAGAATTTGCACCAATAGAGCTGCAAGGATTAATCAATTAATTAATTATGAGTATTTTTTTCTTTTCTTTCTTATTCTACAACCTTAAATTGAAAGTCTTTAAGGTTGTAGACATAAGATATCATCCTTAGTTTTGGAAAACATACATCACATTGATTCAGTTGGAGGGAAAAGGAAGCCCAAAATGGAGGAAGCTATGCTATATGTAGCTTATTAGCTTTGCTGCACCACCCAGTTTTATTTAAGTTCCTCTGTTAGTATAAACTGCTACACAAACTGAGAATAGTTTCCAGATGGTTATGAGACAGCCTAAACGGTGTTAGCCTCCTAGCTATTGAGCTAATGCGCTAGCTAACTGACACCTTCACTAGCTCTGTAGTTGGAGTAGGAATAGTGTAAAACCACCAGTTTATCCTTTTGTATGCCATTTAACCAACTGGTTAGCATGTTAGCAGTTAGCTTAGCAGCTGCAATATAAGCTACACCTGAGTATACTCCCTTGCAGATGCACACACCACAGATGTGTTGTTATTGCTATGCTACTTTTCTAGTCCGTGGGAGTTTGCTTCTCGTCCATGCACAGTAGATCGTATTTACGTGTTCTCTACTGTCGAGTGTGCAAACTATTCCCCTTGTAGCTTTCCACATGTGTCACAAAGCCACGCGCATGGCTTCCTCTGTGCCACTATCTGAAGTGACCAGGCCTAAACTCAGATTGGATGATTGTGTTTCTCCCCCACAGTTTCAATTTTATCAGGACGTTTCAGTTTCAGGACCTCTGTGGCTCATTTACAATTCAGTGTATCACAATGTAAACAGAGAATAGGCGTCAATATGAAAATGAGACGCTCGCTCAAGCCCTGAGAAAACAATGTTTATGAATTAGTGTTATTTCCTTGGAACAACAGTGCAATTCAGAGGCTGTTTAAAGCAGTGATGCACTTTTAATGTAACTTTCATCTTACCAGTTAGCTTGTTCAAATGCCAGTGCTGTCACATTTGGCAGCTCGGCACCCCGACTCTTCATTTTCTAATCTGTCCTCCCCTCCCTGTGTACACAACCATGTTTTCTTGAATGTTAATGTCACCTTCAAAATGTCTTTGCCAATGTTGTTGCCTCAATATTTATTGAATTATATATTTTCCCTTTAGAATAAATGCAAATGGAATTGAAGAGAACTGTTGTTTTCTGTTTATTGAGAGGCAAAAAGACAAGATGGTTTGAGAAAAGACGATTAAATTATGTTCTTCTTTTGTTTAGGAGATCCCTGCCGGTGTGTTGATGGATATACATGTAGCCTCCAGTTCAGACTAGCTTTCAGGGAACAAAATATAATTAATTCACACATGCAGACATGCTGAAGTTTGTTATTAATTGTGTATGTTGTGATTGCTCACACTAGCACTCATGGAACCCTCTGAATGGGTCCTCTTTATCTGGATTTCCAGCAGATTAAATGCCTTGTGGCACGTTGCTGCTTCTATTGGAATTGTCAGTGGACAAGCCGTAATGCATCTATGGGGCAAACCCATTCCCCCCTGTGAGAAGCAGCAATGTGCCACAAGGCATCAATTCTGCTGGAAATCCATTCAGAGAAGAAGCTGCATCCCCGACAAAGAGCAGTACAAACAGCATTACTTTGAAGCAATGTTCTTTCTACATTTGTACAGATATTCAGGAGGTCCTCGGTTTACGACTGTCTCATGTTGCGACATTTCATGGTTACGAACGACTCCCATAAATTGCTTAAAAAACCTAGTTTCGACATAAACTGATTTGTAAATAATACGATGTTCGCTTGAGAACTAGCTACGAACACAGTCACGGGGGAACACTAAGTCGTTATCATTAATTTAGGTATCTAAATCCGACTTCCACTGAAAATCAGCTTACTACGCGTCGTAGGAACGGATCGTGTTCGTTAACCGAGGACCACCTGTATCCTGTAGAATGGTCTGATTTTACAATTCTGCGTGACGTTATCTCAGTAAACAAGCAGCAACAAACTGAACAGAAAAGATGCTGTATGGACGGATACTTTCTTTACTGTTCTGTTTGTTACTGCAGAATAGTGTGGAAATCCGACCATTCTAAAGTCATTCGACAGGACACATGTACAAATATAGAACTGTGGAAAGTCAGACCATTCTACAGGATACATATGTGCAAATATAGAAACTGGAAAGTCAGACCATTCTACAATCATTCTACAGGGGGTATATGTACAAATACAGAAATAACAGAGTCTGACGTTTTAAGTTTTAGAATCTGTTACTATAAGAAAATAGGGTTGAAAGGAAAACAAGTGGAACATTTTCCAGACAAGGATCGCAGAGGCTAGATGATTATTTCTTCAACATTTGCTTCCATAAGAGTTTAATTAGATTGCGAGGCCATGCTTATGATTCTGTCTCTTATGTACACACCAGTTGTTTCCATCATACACCAAAGAGATCTTGTGTAAACACAGGCATCCCGATATGCTTTCAACTAAAATCAGATATGGACATCAGCACCTGTAGTGGAAACAACTTCAATGCAACCACATCTGTGTGTTTATGTAGAGCAAAATTGCAGCTTTTCGGACATACACTGTGTCATTTCAGCAATCAAATGAATATCTTTCTAAAAATATATGATTTTTTATACAGCAGCTAAAGAGGAAGTATAGATTTGCAAGAAAAAGGAAATGTCAGTTTCCTCATTTAAGACATTCAAAGTCTCCCTAAATCCACTTACTGTTCAGAGGAAGCTCAGAAGAATCAGTGGACTGTTTAACATTAAATGCACAAACGGAGGCTTTAGTATTAAATCTGTTAATTCTAATCAGGAGCTATTAGAGATTATATGCGTCTGACCTCAGATAGGAGATGTATAAGCTGTTCACAGTGATTCAAATGAGCATTGTGTTCACTTTTACTTATCTGGATAAAAGCCTGTATAAGGCTGCTTATTTCCTGATCTACAACCCTCAGACAAAACCATGCAGCAGAAATGTAACAGTGCTTCCTAACCTTTGCTTGCTCTCTATAACAGATACATGAATGTGCAGTACACAGAAGGGATTGAATCAAATCGTCTACAAACCATAAATATTGCCTATTTCTTGTGGATTTATATGTGCTTTGTGTATTGTGTAAACTTTAGTTCTGACCTCATTCACACTGTTTAGGGTGGATAGTAATCTTTTAATGACCCAGTTAAATGGAAATGAAATGTAATCTTGTGACAGCAAGGGTTATTGTTTCCAAGTTGGGGGAATTTTGCACAAGCTGGACTGAGTTACTTCGATTTGAGTGTTGATCTAGAGAGCCGTCATCACAAGTGGCACTAAAGACACACGACATGATTAAAACATCATGAAGACAATTCAAACATATAAAAATAATCTGCACATTTAAAGATGGTCACCACTCCAAATTCAGTTTGATTTACTCTGATTGCAATCTGACTAATGGTAATTAGCTGAGATTTTAATGGGGAATTCTCATTTAACTGTTAGGGGGTGTGAAATTTAAAGAGTAAAATTATAAATGTGATTGATTGGAGTGTTAAATCTGCTTTGTTAGAGATGTTAACAGCCTCATTTCCTCATTCAAGTTCTTCTCCAGGCATTAATTTATCCCATTGAAAACCCATCTCTGTGAATGAAAGTTACATAATTATGTTTTTTCCACAACAGTAATACTTTCACATCTTAAAATGCCTTACATGTAACACCATTCACTGCAGCTCAAGCACACCAGCTTACCTAGGAAGCTGTCGACTGCTTGGTTTGCTCATGATGTGTCTACCAGTATATAAAAAACACCATATAGACATGTTAACAATTTAAAAATCTCTTCACCACAGGGGGTCTTTAAAGTATGTTACCCTAAATACTGTACAGTAGCAGTGAAATCCTTTTTTGTTAGCCATAGCACCAGAATAGCTCATCACATCAGTGCTGAGCATGATTTCGTCAAACTACGCAAATCAAACCACTTCGATCCAACAGATGGGAGTTTACATTTTAGCTGCCAACAGAACGTTACCCTTAAACATCTGAAAAATCACAACTGAGCTGTGGGAGAATTACTCATCTCAACAGGTTAGACATAAATCAACATGTAAAAATAGCTGAAAAAATTGCTTAAATGCATCAAAATGCTTCAGCTTTTACTCATCTCTGCTCCTCAGTATGACAACAGTGTCTCCTATCAGAAAAAAACAAGTTGGACTCGAGTCCTTGACTGACTTGACATCTTATTGAAAAGCAGGTTTTGTCGCAGCTCAATGGAACAAAAAGCTCTCTGTGAGTCGTCGTCTGCTTGTAAAGCTCCAGTATCAGACGGGGTTGTACAGACCGCGGTGAATTCCCCAGAGCCGATGAGCATGCAGCCTGCTTCGACTCACACAGCGAGCCTATACATCACGCAGTGACTTCATCACATGCACAAGACTGAGATGTATTAGGCTGCCAGGGGAGAGAAAACAGGCCTGTCAGGTGAAAAAGAATGCCGCCGATGAAAGACGCACAACTGGGCTCCTTGTGGCTGCATGGATGAAAGATTTTTCCAATAAAATGCATTAATATTGTATATAAGTAACATTTTAACAGTCATTTTTCATTCTTCATAGGGGACTTATGTATTGCAGGTCAAACAAAAGAAAAACCTCAAGCCTTTGTTCAAGCTGTCTGGCAAACTAAAGGAATAGTTCACTGTTATTCAAATACACTGATTTGCTTATTTGGAGACATGTAGGTTGAACACCACTGTCATGTTTGTATATTAAACTTTAGCTGTGTTATACGGTAGCAAAATCTACATTTCAATACTTCTGCGGTTGGTATTATTTCACATCCACATGCACATGAGGAAGATAGCCGATATACTTCATGTATAATGTGATATATAAGGGTGACTATGATTGAATATGTAACAAGAAGCCCAAAATTTGCATCCACATGGGGACTACACTACAAGCTTGGCAGCTGTGTGTAGATTGAAGCTTCTGCACATACATGTATCAATGGTGTCCATAGCTGTGTGTGTCGACAAGAGACTATAATCAAGGATTAAAAAGGAGCCACCGTTTGGACGGTTAAGCAAGCAGGATGCATGTTTATCAGTGAGATCTACAGAGTCTGGCAGGCAGTTGTATCATTATGCTAAGCTAAGCTAAGCTAAGCTAAGCTAAGCTAAGCAGCTTCTGGTAACCTAATATACAGACATGAAAGAAATTTCAGTGTTCTCATCCAGACCTCTTCATAAAAGCACTTTTTGCAAAACGTCCTCTCATACTGTTACAGTGACATTTCACACAGCAGTTATAATAAGGTTTGGGTGTCAGTGCCTTCAGTTTCAAAGAGCAACAGTCTCTTTGCACAGCCGGCTTTGCCTTTATATTCGGCAGACTCACATGGGAGTAGGCTGTTGTGCGACGTGTAAATCATCTCACACTTTCTCCACCCAAAGTGGAGACTCATTAAACCAGAATGTGAAGTGTCTCGAGCAAAGTTTGGTTTTAACTTTAGCAGAGACAATGTTTGATTCCATGAGGCCTTTGATATGCACGCAGGAGCACACATACATAATGTAAAATGCTCGCTTCAGTCAGTATGGACTGAATAGGATCCCAATTCATTTGTGCTTTTCTGCATCTTTTAAGTGCCTTTTAATTAGTAAAAATCAGAGACTAATACTATACATTCATTGTAAAGAAAGAAAGAAAGACAGAAAGAAAGAAAGAAAGAAAGAACTCCCATTAAAGCGTCTCTTCAAACATTTAACATTGTATGAGACACTGAAGAAATGATGTGCTTGGAACAAAAGAGAGGAATGCATTGTGGGTAGAGTGAGGTAGGGTGGAGAAAAAGGAAACCACAAACTGCACTACAGCTCATATCACTGAGCAACTCCTCAAACATTATTCATTATGTGGAAAAATAGGTGTGTTCTCCTTCAAATGATATGCAACAGCAGCTCCAGTCAGAGCTGCTAACAGATCCATCTGTTGCCTTCTATTCTGTATGTTTACTGACTCACTGCAGCAGACTGACACTGACCCTTACAAAGAACACATTTAACTCTAATTCTACTGGGTCCAGATCGTAATGCTGTTCAGCTTGACCCAGATAATGTAATAGGTAAGGAATCCTACTAAAGCACAGCTCTGAGCACAGCTCTGGACCTCCGCACTCCCTCTGGGTGGACTGAGCTGGCAGAAAATCAGTCTTCAGCACGTCTGCAGTCCGCCCTGTCCTGTACTGTACGTGTCCCACAACGCCTCATTTTACTCAGACATGTTATATAAATACAGGAGGTGAAGTGATCTAATCCACTGATTGCAGATGTGCTGCAAGTCATTTCCACTGTTCCCAAGGCTGTGCTCCTATAATGTACAGCTGTACAGTAGGTTTTTTAGCCATGCTAGCTGCAAGGCTCTTTGGATGACAGTGTGTTTTTTTGAATGACAATAAAAAATGTATCATTTATCAAATGAATTGTCACAACATTTGTTGCACACATTCATGGCCATCAGCAGATCAACCCCCCTGGATCTCCTTAGTTTCCCACATTTTTGTTTTTCTATTAAATGTAGCCCAATCCTTAGATCTGGATCAGGGCTGACCAGGGCAGTTTTTAACTGATCAGTATCTGCAAGAACCCCAGCCAAATCCTCACATCTAACACATGTTGTTTATTTCTGTAATAAAAATTCATGCACATAAACCTCAATTAATAACTGCTTCATTTGTAATATAATTTTAACACGCATTTTCTCAGTCATGCACTGATACTGCTGGCAAAGCTGCAGAATATGATAAATCCCACAAAAACAGACCTCATAGAGGCCACTAAACTATGAAAACAAAGTCTTAATTGATCACAACTCGATTTCACACATGGACACTGGCCAGATGTGATTAAGCCTCCCAGCAGACTTTGTCATGGTGGCCTTTTACCAGCTAAAACCTCCACAATACATTTTGCTTGTCAACATGGAAATGCTTGCCTCCTCAACGGTATTAAACAGTAACGGCTGGTGGTGCAAACAGGTACTACAGCTAATCTACTACACTAAAGTATTACCTTGGAAGATGGCATTGTATCGACAGATACTAAATATTAAACCTGCATTTTTTCTAATGGCCATAAAGAGATTGTATAAAAGTCTATGAGAAAAATTACCTGCTTTTCATTTGATCTATTACTTTAGTAATTTTTTGGGTTTTCGTATTCAAAAAGTTTATGGTCTGAAAAATAATTTCAAGATTTTTTGAAAACAACATGGAGTTCATTTAGTAAATAATGGTCCCATTAAGAGTAAAATGGATGATATAGGGCAGGGTTACCTTATGACTGATATGTTGCTATTAAATCCCCATTCATAGATTTTTTAAGTTCTCCAGTCAGATCCAAAAGTCCACGTTGGCAATGGCCTTATTCCAAACCTGAAGGCCTGCAATGGTATTCAGTGAAACAATAGCCGATCTCAAACTGAATGTCTTTTACATTCAGTTTGTGGATTAACAGGGACTTAGGTGGAGTCAGGAAGTGCCAACCACACTGAGCTTCAAAAAAATGACCTTTCAGGAAACCGTTGAGCGTCCAGACATTCATGATTCCCAGATGATGAACCCTACTTACTCTGGTAATCCCTTTAACTTTTCCTCCAGCACCATGTTGAGGTTTATATTTCTGGTTTTATCTTGACAACTGTTGGACATATTACCATGGAGTTCAAGTTCAGACATTCATGGTTCCCACAGGATAAACGTAGTGGCCCTTGCAGCGCTAATTGGTCAAAACTAACATGCTATCATGCTCAGCTAAGGCAGTGAATATGATAAACAATATAAATGCCAAACACCAGCCTGTTAACAGAGTCATTGTGAGCTTGCTGATGTTAGCATATAACTCAAAGCACCGTTTAGTATTGCCTCACATAGCTGCTAGCAGGGCTGTAGCCTCTTGGTGCTGTTTAATATAAAACTCTCAGTGACAAATAGACTGACACAGTCGTGACTCACACACACACACACACACACACACACACACTGAGGTGGCATTTATGTGTGAGAGATGTGACAAGCAGCCACTCCTATCTGGCTCATGTGAAAAGGTTGAGCTGCATTGTAGCCTTTGGCAGCTCGCTTCCAAAAGGCAGAAATTGTGTGAAGAAAAGAGATTAGAGAATCTTGTCGTCATATTCTTTTGTTTACACCTGCCTCCTGCTCCGCTAATCTGACAGGTGACAAACTGGGTGCTTTGAAACGTAGCTGGAAGCTGTTCGACTTTTCACAGGATGCTTTTCTTCACTGGGTATTTTTCTTACTTTCGCAGCACAAAAAGCTCAAGTTTTAGTCGTTTTGATTGCTGATTTGATTTGGGACTGAACTATCTGAAGAGCATTTTAACCATCACTCTGGGTTTGCTGCATATAGTTTTGATAAATTGTTTTAATATTAAGCCAAAGACCCCATTCCCACTCTCCACTGCAAAACCGAATAAGTGTCTCGATCCGTCAGCACTAACAGGCTTAGAGGGAGAAGGACACTATTCATCACCATCGCTGTAGGACTAAAGGAGCCTCTTTTTTCATCTTGATTAAGAAATAAAATTGCTCGGATGAACTGCTTTGGCAAAAGCAACAACTCGATTGAGCAGGAATGATAATCTATCACCCACATATTGCTTTTTAAACGTGCAATCGACTGATATTGAACCGGGTGAAGTGGAGGTTGAGGTGGAAGTGAGTTGTTATGTTGCACGCAACAGCTCGATAAATCTGAACGTTCTCACACACTCTTCTAGTTGGCTGAATTTAAATCCGCTGGCTTCCCCAAGTTGTTAGTGTTTGTGTGGTGACCCCCCCACATGCAGGACCAGCTGGGGCGGACACAGACTGGGAGCGTGTAGATCAATAGGTCTAAACTGGTGCTGCATTGTCTCCCCCCCACCACCTCCAATCCGCCTGCCTCAGACAATCAGTCATGCACAGCTGTAATATAGAGACAAGCTGAAAGCAAAACAATGGGCTTTTTTTCTCTTTTTTTACAGAAAAATCTGGTGTTGGACTCGGGCTGAAGGTCTTGAGAAAAGAGGATGAAGAGAAGAACGTGTTCCCTGTGGCTCTGAGGCATGCAGACGGCTTGGGCTTAATGACAAGCCTTTAGTTCATTATGAATGAACCGGTGCAACACGGGGCTTAATCTAAAATGCTGACACAACCAGGCAGGGGGACAGTGTGGAGGCTGGGAACGCAACAGCGGTTTCACTCAGATAATGCTTTGACTAAATTTTGTGAAGCAATTTCAGGAATATTTTACCCAAGTTGAGACCAAAAAAAGAAGATGAAAATATGCTCAATCCTGAAATACACTTCAAATGATTGTGTCAGCTCTTTGGTGCTTCAGTCACCACGTCCAAACACAGGGAAAATCATACACTCCGCAAAATTTGCATCATCAGCTCATTCTTTGGGTTCACAAAGCACATGTGCACATGTTCATCTCCATGTAAGAACAGTGATTCAGGGACGTGTGGAGAAATGCGCTGCTAACATAGAGTTTCTATCCATCCATTTTAATTTGAGTGAAAACCCCAGAAATCAGAAAAAAACTACAGATTACTGCAAAAAAGTTTTTACACTGGGCCGAGTTGGAAAAGTTTAACTATAAAAACAGAACGAGCAAATAAATTATGACCTAAATGCCACATTTCCATCTGGTTTTCTGCATTTTTTGCATGTTTGAGGTTTGACTTGTCTTTTCATTCCTCTTCTGCACTGGTTTGGAGGCACCCAGATGGAGAATTAGCACCACCAACTGTTTATCTTACAGCCATTTGGATGGAAACATGGCAGCACAATGCAATACATATGCAATGTAATAAATTAAGTTAAATACAAGTATGGGATGCTCAATATTGGCTTTTTGCTGATGCCTGATTTGCACATATTTTCCACCTATTCTGGCTGATGCCACCATATGTGCATATTTTTTCCACCTAATTGCAGAGAACATCAGGTCTCTGCTCTTATCATATTATTATGCTTGCTCCTATCGTGATGGCTCACTGGCAGGAGGAAACACAAGATACAATGCTTTTCAACTGAAAACATTCACTGGGCAGAGTAAGAAAACTGTGTTTTTCTTTATCATTACTCAAGAGATTACATGGTGTTCTGTAGACATTTTACTAATTAAGTGTCTCTTTCCATTTCAGCGTTCATGCAATCCACCAATCAGCTCGTATTTCAGTGAAAGTGAAAACTTGTTGGCTTATTGCTCCTCCATGGGGAACTATGTTTAGAGGAGGACTGTGGGAACAACAGAAAACCCTTTTAATGCTCCTTGGTGGAATATTTCTGTGGAGAAAGTTCCTGACTCATGTTTTATTGGGTTCAGAGTTTGCCAGCAAGACAGCCACAGCCAGATTTTTCAGGGGATTTTGGCAGGAAGTGAGCTTGGATTACAAAGCTCATTTTGACATTTAAAAATCGACATTAGACAGAATTTTTATATTCTGGCAAACTGGATTCCCCCAGCTTTCTCCAACATTCTCTCTGGTCAGGTTTGCCATCTGCCCGATCCTCACCGTGGGCTACATCCAGACCACTGACATCCTGCATTTCTGCTCTCCTTGCCATCTGCTCCCCGCCTTGGCCTTTTTGGTCAGAGGCCAAATGTTGACTGACTCAACACATGTCTGAGCATTTTGTCAGGAGGGTCCCCATCGCCTGCTTATGCTCTAAATGTATCAACTTCATGGCAATCAAACTGACTAATTATCTGGGAACCATGGATGAGTCATTTTTTGGGGTCTTATCCATTAAAACTGAAAACACACTTGCCTATGATCCTAGTTTAGGTTCTTCTGGACGCTTTTTTGAAAACATTTTTCGTCAGACATCAATTAATACATATCATAAATCTGCATGATCCAATAAAGTGGGCACTTTGGGTCAAGCCTGAAATACCTCAACAGCTGCGTGAAATCTTATACAAATATTCACAATCATCACAGATGAACCCTTGGGGGATTTTTCATCTATACCACGAGGTTGTGTTTTTGAGTGGAATGCCTCAACCACAGTTGGAGCGATTGCTAATTTGGTACAGATATTCATGTTTCCCTGAAGAATAGTCATGATTCCTTAATGTTGCTCCCAGCTTCATCATCAGGTCAAAACTGAATTTGCCTGCTTTGTATTACAAGCAAAACTAATAAAAAACTAACCTTCAAAACTAATGATATTCTCATTAGCCTCTGCTGTACCTTTATGTTTAATGCTAATTAACAAATATTAGCATGCTAAACTTTAATTGTGCCCAACACAGTACACATGTACTTTGTGCTGATGTTACCATACAAAACCCATACTAGATATTATTCCTATACAAAAGTCAACAGCCATTTTACACTAACAGGATATCATACAATACATGCAATATTGAAAGTCAGTTTTTTTTCTGCAGAGACTGTATGCTGGACTGTATATTAAAGATGTGATCCTGCTGGTTTGTGGACTCCTGTTTTAAAGCCTCGAGAATGGACGGGTGGATCTGTCTGAAAACTTGAGGATTCAGCGCATGATGACATGATAGTGACTTGCAGACTTCAAGGGAGCCCCACCCTAAAACCACCCTAAAACCCTACTTTTATCTATTTGACTCTAAATGTGACCATAATTTTGAAAATGACATAATGTCATATTCAATAAGTATTGAAACTTGTGATTGAGACCATAAACTTGTGAAGAAAATGTTTACTGAGGTAATAAATAAAGCAGAGTTGGTTTTTTTCTTCTATACAATCAGAGTCCTTTTTTTAACAAGTGGAATCGCCCCCTGCAGGTTGTTGGAAAGATTGCAGGTTCAAGACTCCTCTACATTGGCTTCACTTTTCAGACCTGGAGGCTACATTTATATACAGTCTTTGATTTTTCCAAAAATGTATTACCAGTGAAGTAAACCTGGTGATCAAATGAAACAATGCACATACGACAGCTTTGGCTTCATTTTGCTGGTGCAGACCAGAATTGTTAGAAGAGCAAAAATAAGGTAAATGAATGTATATCTATACATATTTATGTTAAGCAAAAGTAAATAAGCTCTTATTAAACAGTACTGATATTACACATATAAGCTGATAGTCTCAGATTGAAAAACAATGCTTGTATGATGAGCGTGGCAAGAAGCCAATAAAGAAAAGTATTTTTTTGCATTCCCTTTGGCCAATCAGCGACTTCGGCCCGCCTCCTGACTGTTCATTGGTCAGTTGCACCAGTTAAGGTCAAAGGGCAAAGTGCTAAACAGAGCTAAATGTAGGGGCGAACAAAGCTTTGTCATTGATGTGAGTAAGGAAGGACATAGAAGGGCGACGTTTTGTTCCAGTAAAAACACCATTGTCCAGCCAATGTGCCAGTTAATTGCACTGGTGAGTTGACTCAGTTCAGTAACATGGGACAAAATGGGAGCAGACGGGGTCTGAAAAGTCCGCTAGCCATAATGCTAATTTTCGCCATGTTAAACCCCATTGACTCCTGCTAAAACGTTAGCACTGTAAAAGTGAGCTAGCTTAAATGCTAATTAGTACCCTGTGAAACCAACTTTGAATATGCTAAAAGCATTAGCGACCTGAATGTTGGATTTTAAGAGTTTAAGAGATATTGCTGATTAGCAGACATGTTCAGTCATGTTTCTGTGTTTTAGAGATACGTTTATTTCATTTTGACGCACTCTTAACCGCAGGTTGAGATGTAATTTGCTGGTAAATTCCACTGTTGTCATTGGTGTTTTCTATAGTTAAAGTTGCATCAGTTGTTTCATGTTTTCCATTATGTTGCCTAGCTTTAAAACATTAGCTCTCAGAGCTAATTATGAATGAAATTGTGATTTTGAAACTGATGAGTTATCTGTGTTATGTGACAGACTTTTGAATTAGAGCAACAAGTTGATTTCAGAAGCTCTATGCTATGACCAGAAATACTCATAGAATTAGCATAGAGGTAATTTTCTGTTGACCTTATTTATAGGTCAGGTTTTTGTTTGGAGAGTTCTTCAGATGAGCTGAGACCTCAGAATGAATGCCAGAACCATGAAAGAAGATTGCAGAGATTGACACAGGATTTCAAAGACTCCAGAGAGACGTTTTCCTGTACTGGGTGGCGAACTCAGTCAACAAGTCACTGATCCTGTTACTGGTAATAGGACTGCTGTGAACTAAGAAACCCTCCTATTTTCACCACCACCCTTGAGAATGAAGGTAAGATTGAACTGTGCACACACATAACAACTAGACAAATAACATAAATAACCTACTTGCCTCCCTTCATTGCAACTCCACACTGGAGTGGAATTGAGAACAGTGCCTCTTACAAAGACTTTGAGAAATACCTGGGGTTTTTCTTTATTTCTTTCTTTGAAGTGTGCACAATTTATTTTGTTTCCATTTCTATATTGATTTACATCATTATCTTGAATTTTGTTTGTTTGTTGTATATTAGAGGTCAGAAATTACAGTTAAAATCTAAAGTTTTGCCATATGTTTCAGTTACACTGTGGCTGTCCATTCTCTTGGCTCTCATCATTCCTAAAGCTTTCTGAATCTGGTCCACTCCTACTATTTACTTTACAGTGTATTTATCAGTTGCAGATACTGGTTGCACTTGCACTGTGGTGGTCTCCTTTTTGTTAGCTAGACAAATGTGTATTTTACGAGTCACCTCTGGTCTTCCCTCTCGTGTCCATCTCTTAACGACAGCCTCTCCTCCAGGCTTTAACCTTGTTAACCTCAACCATCACCACGTCCTGTCTAGCAGTCCCAGACTTGGCATTGGCCCACACACACACACACACACACACACACACACACACACACACACACACACACACACACACACACACAAACAAACAAACACTTGGGTCACAGCTTATCTAAATTCTAGCCAGTCTCAATGAACACCAATGAGTGTGGGTTTGTTTATTTGTTAGTTAATTTACAGTATCTCCATGAGTAGAGGACCCCCTAAAGATTATAGAGAAACTGGAGCATCAGAAAAATCACTTTGTGTGTGTGTGGTGTGAATCTAAGCCAAGGAGAGTGACTCCCCCTCCTGCTGAGTGTGTTTACTTCACCAGTAACAAAAAAGCTCACAGGACTCCCACCTGCCCTGATTAGCATGAATCAGCTCCGGATGAGTCCCTGGCATGCCCGTTTCCCATCAACACCCAAACACTCTCACATGTCCCCACCCAAACCCCCTACTGCGCCACTGCAGCTCTACCGAGCCAAAGACGCTTATCAGTTGTCAGCCACTCCTGGTGTGCTGCTGAAACCCTGCGGTGCGTTTGTTTTGCTGAGCTGTAACTCAATTTGCTTATAAAGCTCATCTTTGCTTGTGGACATTGTTTTCCTCTGATGAGCTGTGACTGTCTTAGAATCGTGTTATGCTAAAGAAAAGGAAGCTGACTTGATTTCATTGTCAGAGGATTGCATTTTTTGCCCATGGTAACAAGCTCATTGCGTAAGTATGTGTGTGGTTGCACAGAAATAAACATGCTGAATGTGGAAATCATTTTCTTATGAGACTGAAAATTTATTGTGCTCTAGAAATACCCCACAGGTAATGTCTGAGCTAAAGCTAAACATCATCTTAGCGTACTGTTTATGCATTGTAGGGATGGCTGATGATCACCTTCTTAATCAAACGTTCTTCTGGTACGTGTCCTGTCTCAGGCCATTAAATCACAATTACATTCCTGCTGCGGCTGTTTGTTCAGGGACTGTAATGTATTCGGATGAACTGGCTCAGCAGAGAGCTTCTGGAATAGTTTTGTGTGAAGGAGGAACAGAAAAGACTCAAATCGGGTCCAACACCACACACACAAAAATACATTTAAGTAATTTCAGTGGCCGATTACGAATTAAAATGTGGAAAAAAAGAAATAGCATTGTAGCGTCTTCGTGAGCTCTCAGGCATACACATTGATACATTTTGATTTAAAAATGTTAACGCCTGTTGTCCGTAGTTCTTTAGTGTTTTAGGACTCTAAACCTGAGACTTTTGGAAATGCTGTTGACCTTGTTGAGGTTTTGCTGTAGTCTGGCAGAAATGACGCAGACACCAGTGCTTGCTTTCTGATGGGCCCTTATTGTCACTGTGTTTGTTCCCTGATTCGTCACACTCCTATCACGTGATCGTTTTGTGGAAGAAAACAAAGACACCAGCCTTGGCTACCAGTGGTTAATTCAACATGGATAATAAATGAGGCTACAGGCGCTGCTGACCATGTTGTCTCAGCAGCTGTTGTGCAAATCAGGAAATCTCAGATCTTAATTTTCACCATTACTTTTCTCTCTCCATAGTATTTTCTTCAAGTGAGAAACAGAATGGCCATCTGGTACATGGTTTTAGGTGTGTTATTATGCACAGGAATTATTTCTGAAATGGAATTAAACGTACAATCATATTATGGATCAATATGTGGGTCCTAAAATATACTGATGGAGCAGAGGGCACAGATGCAGCATAATTAACATAGGTTTTTACAAGTGGATCAACCTCTTGCCAAGGTCAGATATGGACAAATTGAGCGTTATCTTCTAAATAATTTCCTTTTATGTGCACTGTAACTCCTTTTTATTGTGAGCTTTGTGTTTAGATGTCTGAGGAAAACGGACACAATTGGGTAAAATGCCTTAAAAGTGACCATCATTTTGTGTGGTGGAGTGTAATTTGTTAACATTTTATTGTGGCATCTGTCATTTTCCTCTCACAATCTCAGGAGTTTTATACAGACATGCCTAAATTCCTAGAAGATGAATCCTATTGACTTTGGGAATCTGTGAAGTGAAGAAAACAGAAATAATCAAGTAAAATGCCAATGATTGGTTCATAAACCCTGCCCCTGCCATGTTAGTCAATTGGACATGAACCTAACTAAAGAAATCAAACTATTCTGTCATATCACGCTGAAGTTTGTTAAATGTTAGTTTTGTCTAACTTGTTTTTGATTAGTTATTTGATGCTTTAAAAATGGTGTATGTTGTCATGACTCAAAGTTGACTGCTGAAATGTTGCATACAGCTGCAACTGAATCTAACATTGTGCCTACTAAATGTTGCATGTTTCCAACTCACTGGTTAGAAACTACTGTATTAAAAGCACAATTAGCATTTATCACCTGAAATTGTTCTAGACATGGATACAACACATTAAAGTCGTGGAGCAATTTCACCAAAATATAAGAGAACAGAAGCATAAAATACTCTGTTGATATTAGGGATACTAGGAATACAATTTTTAAACAGTTTCTGTAATCATTACATGAACAATAATTCATTATTGAATATAAATGAATGACATACAGTTTTTCCATACCAGCCTACCTTTGTGTAACCACTGACATATATGCATCTGAATATGGAAAGATAAAGCACCTTGAATTATAAATTAAATAACACAGAAAAATAACGTAATTACAAATGGCTGGGCTCCTGCTCCCTTCTGTTACTGTTCAGTGATTGACATGATGAATTCCAAACAGAAAACAGCTGCACGACTTCCAGGTTACATTCAGCAACATAAATTAAGAATTACACGTGTTGGACAGATGGAACAATTCATTTTTTTTCCACTTAACAGCAGGTTGCTGCTTTTAATAGTAACCTGTAATATTGCTGAATAGATATAAAATTACGATTACCTGCTTATCTTGTCTACATGATGGAGAGCCTTGTTCACTACAGGTGACGTGAGTTTAGCTGCTGCAAACAGCTGCTCAGCTGGAACAGATGCCCACAAATACTGTTGTACCAACTTTATCAGTCCAGGAAAATCTGTCAGCATTTACTAATTAAAATGTATGTATGCATGTATAGCAGGGGACTGTCACTAGTAAAGTTTGTTTCAGTTTTGATGTGTAAGTGAAATTCTCCTGGACTGGACGTTAGAAGCAGCAGCTAAAGCATACAGCTGCCAGACGACAACTCAGGAATTTTCACAGCTCTGTCTGCAGCCTTCAATAACACGACTGCAGCTTTTACAGTTGGTGTTGTCCATAAGGCACTTTAACAGGATGTAGTTTGCACTGGGCCTGCTACTGGGTTCAATACACTGCTCGGGAGTCAAAATTAAACATAGGCCAACTTTGAGCACTCTGGGTGCAAGAGTTTGCTGAGTGACCTTCATGTGTGCTTTGCTCAGAGTTGTGGGAAGCCATTGAAATGAATAGATGTCAGAGTGTGACGGTGTTGTTGTAGCATTCTGTGTGAAATGGCCATTACTGATGGACACATCTGTAACTCTGTCTCATTTATAAGCAAGATATGTTGAACCATTTGTTTTCCTGGCACATGTGCGGTCAGGGTGTTTGCAGTGTGGACAGTCCATCTGGTCACAAATCTTGAATGTGGACATTCACAGTGCACAGAGGAGTTTAAGCAGATTCTTGCAGAATTGAGCCGATAATGAAATTCACACCACTCGGAAAGCCTTTACACCACACATCCATGTCTTCTGCATTATAGGTTTAAATATTTGAAAAGCTTTAAACCAGCAATTAATTATTAATATCTCTCTGGACAGAACACTTAACTGACAATAAACCTACTGAGCCGTTACATCAGTACGATTCAGGCAGACTTTTTTCATAAATCACTGCAGTGTTTTCAAAGTGTAAACTCTGTAGCGCGGTCTTTGCTCTTCCACTTTAGGCTATCGTGATAGTATCTCTTCAGTCTCTGCAATAAAGAAAAGAAAAACTGTCAAGGTTAGGTGACCTAATGCACACACACACACACACACACACATACACACACAAATACACACAGAAAGCTCTGAATCAAACTGAGTGTGGAGATTAGAGGTGGGTCCATGGGGTTGTGCACAGACTTGGCTTATCAGCTGCATGCAGGCTACTGACTCTTCACCTATCAGTCATCTCTGAGCAAAGCCACAGATTGAGGATGGATCACAGATGGAGGAAGCCACAGCAACACTATTATTAGAAAGCTTGTTAGAAACATTGACATGCATGTTACTGTGGCAGAGCAGCCTGCAGCTTGCCGAGCTCAGAGTGCATCTTTTGCTTACACTTCCACCAAAAGCTGTTAAAGTCTGTTTCCAATGAATGTGCTCATTGGAATCAAGGTGAAATAAGAAAGCTGCAGCACTACTTTGTGTATTTGAGGAGCTACCTCTAGTGGGGGCGTCACTGCAGAGAGAAGCACAAAAGCTACAGGGGGAAAAAAAAAAATCAAGGATCTTCTTCTAACACTGGGAGACAAAGGAGTGAAGCAGCTTCTTTTTCAGGCAGCAGTTCAATAGAGGAGACAGTGAATTTGTGAGTAACACAACATTCAGAAGCCAACATGAGCCTTTCAAATAGCTTTTCTGCTACGTAATCATGATGATTATGTGAGCTGGAAATGTACCATAATTGCCTTGTTAATTGGTTGTTGCAGGCAGTAGATGTGAGGCAGAGACGGGGTTTGAGTGCACTCTCTAAAATGGCAAAAATTAACACATTTGACACTCTAATATGGACAAAGAGAGGCTTGTAGCACTGTTGCACATTAGGATTGATGTATCCATGGCACACTTTGTTTGGAAAGCTACTCATTCTCTGCATGATGAGTGCAATGAAGCCTTTTAGCACAGTGGAAGTATGTTTGAGTACCTCCTAACGCAGGAATCCTGTACAGCTGCCAGTTTTCTCCCCGAGGCGCTCCACAGCCAAAAGCAATTAAAACTCAGTGAGGTTATGGATGACTCAAAGTCCCCACAAGGTGGGGGCCCAAAAACTGAAACTCAATTAAACAAGGGAAAGACTGTACCTCGCTGTCATTCTGCATATTTCAGGAAAACTCTGGGGATTTCCCCAACCATCTGGAAAATTGGGAAGTAACCCTATGAAAAATCCCCAGGGCATTTTAGAACATCCTGCATCATCTAATCAGGTGCTCTGAAAACACCTGAAAGATCATGTGTAGGCTGTCCAGAAAAAAAGCACAACAGATTGGGAAGTTTGCTCAATGGAAAGTGATGGATATGGACCCTGCTGGGAAACCTTCTCCACCCACCAGAAGTGACAAATGAAAGCTCAGAAGTGAAATGAACTCCTTCCAACAATTTTCTAAAGGAAATCTAGATCCAGCTGCAAAATAATTCACCACCTCTTCTCCCTCAGGCCACAAAGAATTTGTGAAACTTGGGCACTTAGTATGAGATTCCTGACTTTATATTGCAAGATTTCTGTGTAATGAAGCTCCTGATGCCAACATTGTGTTTTCTGGGAGGCTCTAGGGGCCACCAAAGTGTGAGGTTGTCTCGCATAGCTTCAAATAATACATTTATTTTCAGTACTATTATATACCAAGCGTGCAGGACATGAAAGATCTCTATTCTGAGAAAGCTACACCAATATTTGACCTTTGCCTGGATTGTTCCTGTAGTGTCCTTTGGTGCTGTGTCGGTTTAGCAGACCAAGTGCAATTTACTGAAGTCACATTGTTGTATTTCTGATGACTAAACTCATTAAATTTCAAACACTTATCTCTCGGTTCCATTTGCTGCTGCCAGCATGTGAAATTGCCTTGCGTTGCTTTAATGTCAGACATTCAAAGGCGCCCCTTAAGAGATGCCTTAATAGTCCCATTAAATGAAAAATGCCTTTTCTGTGTTGTTACCTTCGGTTCCTGAGTGAGTGGTTGTACTATCATTTACCAGATGCCAAAAACAGCCTGAGAAAAAAGCAGTTTCTTGTGTTTGTATTTTAAAAATCCACCTTTACCCTGTAGCATTTCAAAGCTAACTACGGCACTTACGGTTGGTTCCACAGTAAGTTTGGAGTTGATTGGTTTCTGTGTGTAATCATGTTTTGGTTTTGTTTATGTTGTAGCACTATTTTAAACCCCTGTTTTGGCATGACGGATAGGTCTGAATATAACAGTGCCCCTGACCTTTGGATGGATGATGTGAATTGGAACAGTTGGGAATTCAAAAGCCCTAATTACTGCAGTTGTTAATCAAATGTGGCAACACAGCTGCACAGTTGTCACAGAACGCACGCTGAAATTAAATGTACTGAGTTAAGCGTAGTAATTGGATGTTTCCATGTTGCTTTACTTTTTATCAGAGAACCAGTGTTTTTTATCGCACTTGCTGATCATTTTGTCTGATGCTGATGGCTCTTCCATGCCATTTAATGACCCTGTAATCACATAATCGTGTTCCTATACAACTGAACTACCTTCTCAATTAGGTTTTGACAGAAACATAGCTTTGTTCTGAAATGTGTTATTGCACCTGTAGGAAATTCTTTCAATTGGCAAGAGCCACAAAGTTTCCACTAGGGGACAAGAAGGTCAGAGACTGGACATTTACCCTGGAGACCGGAGTTTGTGTTCTGTGTTGAACCATCATTCTTAAGTTTCAGTTTCATTAGTTTACTTCATGTTTGGTTAGGTTAAGGCACAGAAACTCTGTAGTTAGATTTAGAAAATAACTTGCTTTGGTAAACACTTTCACAGCTTTACCTACTTGTTAGAAGCTTGGTTAAGTTTAGGCACCAAAACTACGTGGTCAGGTCAGGAAAAGATCATCATTTGGGTTAAATACAAGTTTTTCACTAGATGTTTGAAGCTTCTTCTCCATTTTCCATTCATCTAATGTATGATTGGTTGGCTCAAAGGAGTGACAGAGAAGTAATGTAATAAATGACAAAGGTGTGGTGATGTAAAAAGTATTTGGGATATGTTACAAACCAAGCAATAAAAACAGATTTTCCTCAAAACGTAACAGAGGATATAGTGTAGCAATATCAAAACAGCATTTTGAGGGGATTGGGTTGCAGTTAAAGTTGTTGAAAAGGTAGTGATTTTTACTTCTGGAACCAGGGTCACTGATGATAGCTGCTCACACTTTAGCACAATCAAGAGTTTAACCCCTCCTCTGAGTTGTCCAATCAGAGCTAAGTAAACTTCATCAGTTATGGCAACACCTTAAAGACAAGAGTGAAAGTGTTACCTGTTCTAAGATAAGTTGTGATTGGTAGTTGTAGTTATTGCCTAAGACATGCTGGCTTATTGCCTTTGCAGCATTAACTTCACTCTTTTAGCACAGCATCATGTGTGTACCCTTCATATGTAAAAGGAAAGTCAGGTGTAGGGTTGGTTATCTGGATACCATCACAGTGGCTGAATATTTGGATATTCGGGTCCAGCCCTAGTACCTATAACAACATTTTATTTAATTTCAATTGTAAACTATGTAGATGCTGTGTTTCTTAGCTTTTTGTGGCTCTCTCCATTAATAGAGAGCAACACAAAACCCTGACACAGGCATCTTTCAGCTAATCCTTGGCCATTGTTTACCCAAAACATTGATCCTCTGGTAGTGTTTACCTGCTTCAATCAGGAGGATGAACTTGGCAAGATTTCTTCTTGGAGTCCCTGAGATTTTTATACATCTATGCGAGCTTGTTTGGCAGTAAGACTGGGAGACTTTAAACCATTTCTTGGTGTAGATGTGGTTCTCATCTCTTTTTTGTGTGACTGATGGTAAGCGGAACTTCAATTTGACTCGACATGAATGTCAAGGCTTTGATTTGAAGGAGACTGGCAGCTTTTACATAGTACAGCTCTGGCTGTTTCTGAAGAGAGGAGCTTGAATGAAAGTAGAAGGGCAACCATGAACTAAAAGTGACTCAGTTTTGCTTCATTTTAACTGATGAAAACCAGGATGACACAAGACGACAAACGTTTTTGTTAAAGACGAGGAGGATGATTACGATGCTATAGATGATGGCTTAATAGCTGCAGTATTAATCACCAACTACATTAATAACAAGCCAAATTTGTGAATCTTAAAACTTTTTCCAGGAGATTTGCCAAAGACAGTTTCTCTTGTAGCGACTGCCAGTAATATATTTTACGCTGTGTGCTCAAGAAAACCCTCTGAGGAATCTGTTTTTATCTCTTGTACACATGAAACACACCAAAAAGCAGTACTTCAGCTTTATTAATAATGGAACAAAGAAGGCCATGTAACCAGGCAGTCATCCATGTTGGCTTAGCATTGATCCATGTAAAGCATCATGTATGTGGGGAGCGC
Source organism: Dascyllus trimaculatus (assembly GCA_024666655.1). Taxonomy (NCBI): domain Eukaryota; kingdom Metazoa; phylum Chordata; class Actinopteri; family Pomacentridae; genus Dascyllus; species Dascyllus trimaculatus. The sequence goes on from CM045468.1 coordinate 19,422,506, forward strand.
TGATATATGACCTTGAGGATTGTATGAAAAAAGTAATCACATTCACCCTGACAGGGTGGGTGACGTGTTGGATAGAGCAGATCTGAAAAAGAAATGAAACAGAAAAGCTGCAGTGAACAAGGGGTGGTTTATGATCCTTTTCAGGTTGTAACTTACAACAGAAGTCCGTTTTATTTCAGCCTGCTGTATTTCCAATTAATGTGCCTATTGCATCTCTATAGGTCATGCTAGCTTTGCACTCTTTGCCTCCATGGTAGAGATTCAGAGAAAAGAAGAAAAAAACACTGAACGGCTTTTCAGCTGTATTTAGTGGGAAGCAATTAGCATGAGCTTTCTGCAGATTTCCCAAGAGACGACTTTTACATTAATAATTTTAAACATTAGTTTTCAGTCTGACTTAAAATAAACACAGAGCCATTTTGCTAACTGTACGTACTTATATATATATATTAATCTGCACATGGTGCTGTATTTTCATGTGTGCAACTGACCTTCACTGTGGGATTGAATGCAGAAAGACAACAATAGTCCTGAAAGACCTCTGGAAACTGGTGGTGTTATTGCGTCGCTGCTCTGCTGCCGACTGAAATAGAAAACTGTTGCTGCAATGACTGGAAGTGTCTTGCCAGACTTGTTAAATCTTCATGCATCTATGGATGAGAGAAATCCCAGTTGTGGAACTACAACTAATGACTGACTGGACTTAACACTCAGCTCTCCATTCAGTCACTAAAAGCTAATACAGTTCAACAAATATCCATTCCAGGTTACTAATTTCTGTTTTTACTTTCAGTCAGACTTGAAGCAAATGTTTTATGAATTTCATAGCTTTTTACAGCAATTTTATATTCACCCAATCTAAAAATTCTATAAAGCAAAATGGATATTTAATACAAAACATTATTGATTCTGAACCTCTGTATTCTCACCTGTGCACCTAACCCTTGGATCATTTTCTGTTGCTCACACTGCTCCTGCCACTGATCCGTATGAAAGGCTAAGCCGAGCTTTTATCTTAATGGATTTTAGAATTATCTTAAGTATTTAATAACTCATTGATTCAGTGTTGTTTCGAGGAAGATCCCAAAGAGACCCGATGAACACCACTCGCAGAAACGAAACACACACTCACAGGAATCAATATGGCTGCCTTCTCCAGTCAAATCCTCCTGCATCTCCCGTATTGGATGACAGCAGATTGCCACATCCTGCGTAGATTCATTTCATCTTCTGCTCAAGCATATGATCAATACTGTTCACTGAGAAGAAGAGGAAAATATACCATTTATGGAATGACAGGACTAATTTCTACATCATATGACAATCAGAAAACCAATGTGGTAATTAGGTCAGTCCGCAATTAAATATTGATGGAGTCACTTTGGGTTTGTATGTGGCTTTTTACATTTTTTGAGTGTCATATTATTTTAGTTAGAAATTTCCATGAAAGGTTATAAAAGAAAAACTTCAAGAGGACAAGTCCAGCAAATTGGATGTTTGACTTTACCTGTTGTAGAGGTTCGTTGCCCTTTGACCTTAAGTGTTAATTCATGTAATATGACTTGGCAGCTGTGTGTGTGTGTGTGTGTGTGTGTGTGTAAGCTCATCTCCTCTCAGATCCTTAACTGCTGGAGGTTTGGTAGGAAGTGCGCTGCCCCATCCGCTCTCCTCTTTCCTCTTCTTTCCTTTCGTCTTTCCTTCCTCTGAGCCGGGACTGAAGCTGGCCGAGTTCAAAGGCGAAGCAGAGGAAGAGGCAGAAATAGGGAAAGAGAGATGCAGGGAGGAGAAGGAGCTCTCTAAACATCCGAACTTCCCTTTAAAATACAATCGATGGCATCTGTCTCACAGCCTCAGATTTCCTCATGTGATTTCACCCAGTGAGGTGCTGCAACACAGACTCCTCTCTGCATCACTGGGGCTTTATTTAAATATAATAAATCATTTTCTGTTACTGTAACCTCAGATCATGATGTTAAACAGATACACACTCACACACACACACACACACACACACACACACACTTGACCTCTCTTGTACCTGCTGTAAATACCATCCAGTATACCTGATAAAAGATATTAATATTAGTTTGTATTTTGTATTTCACACATTCTTTACTTGACTTTAACCCCCTGTTTGAAAGGTGTGCTATTTTTAAAAAGTTGCCAAAACCACACAAATTATCAGCAAGAAACTGTAAAAACCATCAGAATCATTGGATTTTTACATTTTCTGACCGTCCTTTAGCTACTCATCTGTTATGTGCTGTTCCATTGAAACAATTGACAACATCTAAACTTCAAAATCACTTTATTCTGCACGTCTCATTTTGAAAAATGCCCAAAAATAAATCATTTGCACCAGATCATGTAAAAAATAACACAGAGCAGAAAGAACACAAGTATAGAAACAACATAGAAATATGAGTAGTACCGTATCAAGAGTATTGTAGAACCTCCATTATTATTTTTCCACATTGGTAGCACTGTAGGAAACTTAAGAAAATGTGGTACATTTTGATTCTGGTTTTTATCAGGTTTTTTAACGGTTAAACAAATTCAACTTTAATTCCTTCTTTCTTTAAGTTTTTTCACATTCTGTCGAAGTCACCCTGCACAGGATACGTTTTGAGTCCTGTCTGTTTGTAGCAATGGCTGTTCTGTTTCCATGGAGGTGCAGGACTTCACACTGTAGTAAAAAATGAACCTACAGTGAGGAAAAATGTGACCAGAGCAAAGAAAGCCAAGAAGCTGCTTGGAGTTCAGAGGGTTAAATGCTGAATTTAAAAATACATATATGTGTACTTGTAGATATAGATTTGCATACTGTAACCTTGTGCCTATTGATTCCTAGACATGTTTCCATCCAAACTGTGCAAATATTGAAGGAATAGCTCAGTGTCTTTGAAGGATTACACCAGTGGGTTGCACAGGTGCACTTATGTGTAGGAATATGGAAGTTCAGTGGATGAGAAAATGTAGCGCCTGAGGAAAAATCTGTCTGACAGCAAGGAAGAGTGGTGGAAGTGTAGCATAGACTTAAACAGATATTGGTGTATTTTTAGATTGATCTCTTTTTAGGTGGCTAAAACATGTTTTGCTGCTGACCCGTCTACACCAGAACATCAGAGCCCTGGACACATTGATTTTAGCACATTAGATCATTAGTTAGACACCAACACATCCCTGTACTCCTGTCTGCTTCTTTAAACTGTAAGTGTGCTGACCACCATCTATTGTAATAATACACTGACTATAGATAAGTACCTCATACAACCCGTCTATAAAAATGAAACCAAATTGTCAGGAAAATGGAACAAAAATTTATATAAAATGAAGCCGCATGTTACAATTCACTACTTATAACAATGCAAATATTCAGATATTGTTTACTTAGAAAAACACATGACAATGCTGACACTTCTGTTGGATGTCTTTAAAACCCTGCCGAAAATGGTAGCATAACAAAATTATGTAGTTCAAAAAAGTGCCATTCAAATCCCAAATGGTGGAAATCCGTTGACAAAACACGATAAAAGTCTGCAAGTTTGTTTGATTCATCCATTTGAGGAACATTACAGTTTTCTTGTTGCTCATCATGTTTACAAAACTTCGCTAGACTTTCAGTCTTTTTTGTTAAACTTTGTTCAGTTTGTCTCAGTTGTTAATGTTCAAATACAATATGCAGTATACAGTGGGAGGGGGAGGAAGCATGGGGTGACACTGGAACATGACGCCAGAGTTGGCAGGTCAGCGTACTACAACCATGGTGGCGTTCTAGAGCCTCGGTGTCATACTAGAGCCTTGGCGATGCTCGGCAGCGCTTGGCTGCGCCTGACGGTGTTCTGCAGCCTTGGCAGCAGTGCTTGGCAACGTTCGGCAATGCTCGGCAGTGTTCAGCAACGCTCGGCAGCACTCGGTGGCGTACTATAGCCTCAGCAGCGCTCAGCAGCGTTCAGCAGCATTGGGCAATGCTCGGCAGCCCCCGGTGGTGGCACGCATGACTATTTGAATCTCAAAAATATGATCTGGATACCACCACAACGAACAAATATATGGATATTGGAATATTCGGGACCAGCCCTAATGAAATGTCTTCTTCTGACACAGTAAAGAAAGTCCACACTGGTCAGTGCCACGCCATGCTGCTTGCTTTCTCTGCCCACGCAATCTTATGACATCACACACATGCGACAGTACCTTTGGGGAGGGGAGGGGTTGAGGAGCCAGGCACGAGCACAAGCCATAACACAGAACAACGGCAAAAACCAAGATTCTAAGTCTTTGTTATTATCCGGTCATTTTATCGGCCTTTTTTTTATTATCAGTAGGGCGTCATAATTGCCAATATTGATCGATAATTATCACACGCCAATAATATCGTGCATCCCTAATAAAAACAGGTTGGTAGAAACCCTTCTTATGTTGTTTACTCTGAAAACTCTGATTCTTTCTTGCTCTAATAACGGCAGGTACATTGTTTGAAGGTCCATTTCTCACACTGTCTTCAACATTAAAGTCTGTCCTATAGATATGGCACTTAACATTACTTTCAATGTGGGTCAGGCTAGATGGATGACAGGACAGTAATCTAATTCTTCCTCTTTGCTATTTGTGGAAAGGTTTATTGTGTGGAACTATTGCCTGAACTGTCACAATGTGACAAGTGACAGTTTGTGAATATTAATGATGATCCTGATGAATTTTGGCAGAACTATACAAGTTTCCTGTGAGAAACACCAAAGCAGGGACTCTGTATGAAGAGGAAAAGCAGGAAAGTTGGCAGGTGTGAAGGTAGAACATAATTATTGGAGTCGGTCAGTTTGTGAAAGCAGGAATCACATTTGTGGAGTTTTCAGTAGCAGGTCATGTTAAAGTGAATAAGATGAACAAAAAAAAGAGAATCTGCTAAAAATAATTTTGAAAAATGATTCTTTTATGAAGCCTTCACAGAAAACAAAGAGATGAAAATGCATGTGTATAACAAACATACAGATCAAAGAGTACTGATTAGCTGATATGAACACACAGAGACAAGGAGTAGATGAGCTTGAAGGGTATAAATTGATGCATGATTCAGTTTTTCTTCTTTATCCTTGTGGCTCTGCTCTGCTTCTTTTTTTCTGTCCTTTGATTTTGACCTTTAACACCCCCTTTCCACCAAGAAGAACCAGGTGCTAGTTCTGGTGTTTAGTTGGTTCAAATCTGGTTCCTCCGAAGAACCTGTTTGCTTTTCCATTGGCACGACTTGCATCGATTGCATAGCAGTTAAACAAACACAATAAGTTGATGGTAATATCTATGTTGATCTTTATAGATGGTCTTAAGGCTGTTTGTGAGGCTGAGGTCACCTGTTGCCGAGGCTCATCCCAGTCACTGCCACTGTGGGCCCATGAGCAAGGCCCTTAACCTCTGACTGCTCCCTGGGCGCTGCACCACGGCAGCCCACTGCTCCTAGTTAAGGTTATAGTTAAATGGGTCAAATGCAGAGAAAGAATTTCCCCAAGGGGATCAATAAAGATTAGATTGTTACAACTGTACCGGATTTCAGTGTGCAACAGTTTGTGTAAAACTTCCGTGTGTCCCAGGAGTCATTTCAATACATCTGCAATTTTTTATTTTTAGTTATATTAGAAGTTACATTACTGTTTCACTTATAAACAATGAGTAGCCTGTGGTGTAACAAGCAGCCAGCCCATCTTTGCCATTAGCAATTTGCATTAGCTAGCACTAGCTTAGCTCAGCACACATGAAATAACCAGCTTTTGAGTCACAGAGAAACATATATTCTTTGGAGAGACTAATCGCCATCTAATACCTCCAGCGCCAAGCTAACGCATAAAGGAGCTACCCAGATTGTGGATGCATTTCATGCTGCATTCTCCTCCCCTTCCACTATGTACTACATGCTTAATATAGCTGTGTTTCTATGTACCTGTCAACAAATTTGAACTGAACTCTTCTCTTTGAAAAAAGAGAATGTGAATTAGCTTTGTCTCCATTTACTGAGCAAATATGGAGCAAATATACAAGGCTGTGTAGTGTCACAAGGTGGTGACACAGGGTTGCTTAGCTGTAATGCAGAGTAGAAGATGGACACAAAGCCAGTTTTTTTGCCAACTGCTGAAAAACCTCGAGGAAGAAGGAGAAACAAACTAAACTTTGACATCTATGACAGAAAAATTGAGACAGGTGTTTAGGACTTATTTTCAATCAAGGAAGTTGTAACTGTTCTTTCATATCAGCTGGTGTTGACCATGTTTTATGCTGTCTTGAGGCTAAGACAACAAAAAAAGGGAAGCAACTGACCAGTCATGTGAGTTAAACATTAACTACACCAGAACTTATTTGGAAAAGGTGTTTCCATCTCCCTTTAACTCATATTTGAAAAAGTCAAAAGTCGCCTTAAGCAAATAAAGTTAACAAAGATTTGTGTTGTGCAACAAGGCAGGCCATTTTAATAACAGTGCTTGCCTCCTTACATGCAGATGTTCCACCAAAACAAGTTCCTCCTGATTCTACTTTGCAGGGACACCATCACTGCATCCTGAGCTTAGCATCACCCAAGACAATTTGGATTGTTTTACAGAAACACAGACAAGCCAGTATGTTTTTCTTTTTCCCTTATAGTAGAGTAATAATAGGTGCAGTCAGACCATTCTCCAGCACAGACACAACACTGTAGAGATAGGTCTGGCAATGCGAAACTAGCAGCAACCTGTCCGCTGACAGCCCTACCTGATATCAGTCCTCCAGAAACACAAGACAAGCCCCAAACTGACAAATTACTGTTGAATTTGTGACTAAGAAAAAGATAATTCCTGTAGCTCTGTTGCAGAGAAAATATTCTTTCAGTTGTCATGATTCAATGAATCGAACAAAAATAACCACTAAATTATAAAAGATGAAAAAACACAATGTAGTCCATACAGTAAACTGATACACTTGAAACTCGGATATTGCATTACTGGATGAAGTTTGAAAAGATTCTTAACTTTGCCTTAGTTTTCAAGGGTATGCTTGAAACTGAATCAAAAGCTGTACTCAGATAAAGCAGGACGGATGTGAATGTGCAGTGATTCATCCATCTCTCTACATTTTTCTTACACCTCATTGTCCTCACAGTCTGCATGTAAACCCATGTGGGAGTGAGGAGGTAAACATCCAGAGACTGCAGCATCTCTCTGCAGATAAGTCTCTTTAATATTGCCTCAGAAATATGACTAATTAAAAAACGCTGCAGGTGCATGCTGTCCTGGTCCCTCGCCTCTGATGGAAACACAATTAGGCTTCAGTTGCAGAGAACAAACTGAAAAGCATTTAATTGCTTTTAGGAATCACTTTGCACCGCCGTGGAAGATCAATTAACACCAAACCCCAGCACTGCAGCAGCGAGTGCCATTTAGAAGGAATACCATTTGAGGACAAATGTGGGATTCAGTTTTTGTTTACCAGATTCAATTTAACGCAAACAGGAGGACTTCATTGAGAACTTCAGGAATGTTTGGAGCGTGAACATGACAGCCACTGCATTGCATAACATGTAAATTCACTCCCTCCCTGCCTACTGCTGCTGTGTTGGTGAGGTGGTTTCTAGTCAGTGTGGCTGCTTTGATCTCGCTCCAGGTTTGACACGCTAGTTATTATCTCCTCTGTGTTTTCCACTGCCTTCCTACACACCGTGAAAGCCAGGGGATGGCAGTGGGAGTCTATCCAGAGGCTTACAGCGAGCAAAGTCTCCGTCAGATGCTTCTTTTAAGTGATTCTCGATGGAGTGGCAACCGGGCGAACTTGCTGACATGTTGGAAAAGTGCGCTTTAAGAGAGATGAATAAGCAAAAGGACACGGAGAATAGGGTCTTTCACAAAATCGAATCTGTTTGGTGTTAAAACAGAGCAGGCCTGATGTTATGAAGTACTTTGTGGGGACTTTTCTTTATTAAATTAATTTTATAGTGTTGTCAGTGTCAGCAAATGTCATGAAACATCAAACCCAACAATGTGTTAGCCTAGTTTTTACTTTTTGACTTTCCTGGTCCTCGGAGCTACAGCTACACTAGACAGTTCTGCGCCTCCTCATTTGACCCGTTTCAGTTGTCGGCCCATTCAAGAGCTGTTATCAGTAGCGATCCTGCCCCTAGATTTCTCCAGTAGGTGTCCTCCTCCACCTTCTAGAAGTCTCACAGTGTTATCGCTGTAGGCTACGTTATCATTTAACGTAATGATGGCAGTATGAGTATCCAACTTCAACAATCAAGTCCACATTAGGAGATTGGAGGGGTTGTGGTAGCATATGTAAGGACTTTGCCCCAGGAGACTGGAATGTTCTCATAATGTTTTAACTTTGGTTTTTACTTCTTTTACGACTTAATTTTACTTGCTGTTTACGTGTGTTTTCATTTGCTGATTGGTTAGGTTTAGGCGCTAAAACTACTTAGGAAAAGAGCATGGTTTGGGTTAAAATAGATCCTTTGACTGTATTAACCGCTTGTAAAGTTCCATTTTGGAGGTTTCCATGGTGGCCATTCCACCAAAGATTAATATGCACTTATTCACGCTACCATAAGGTGATCTACATGATCGGGTTACTGTCCGTTTATCAGTGGTGTTTCTTCGATGACGATGCACCTTCTTGGCCACAGTTATGTGCAGGAAGGCACCCACAGGTCACGTCAATGGCTGTGATACCAACTGATGACAGCCATTTAATAGGAATCAGCTAAATTCATGTTATGGAAACTAGGGCCAGTGTCATACTTCCTGCATCTACAAGTATCCCTCCGAAGACGTCTGTGTGGTTCCTGTGCCACAAGGGCAGTAGTGTGCATTCTTGGTCGTAGGTGCATTTACAGACTAATGGATAGGACCTACTGCACATGTATGGAATGGAGCCATCTAAGCGAAGTAGAAAAGTAGCATAATGGCAACAGCTTTTTGTCCATGGTGTCTGCAGTGGTCTGTATACTCGTCTGCAAAGGAGTAACTTTAAAAATAGGCAAAGTTGTTTTCTCAAACAGCTGGGTATTGTTGTTTTTAGCCAATTTTCCTCCAACAGAAGCAAATGGTGCATTTGTTCAGGACTATTTTAAGCAGCGGATTAAAACACCTCTGGTCCTCTAGTTTGTATTTACACCAGCAGGACAGTTTACTGTTTATAGGATCGACTCGGAGTGAAATACAATGGCCATGTTTGTCTTAATTAGGGAACATGTCATCCAGTGCAACGATGTGGCTCACTGATGTGTTTTAAATGTGTCCTTTGAGGGTTTAACAACAATCCAGGTCTGTGCACAAAGAACCAAGGTATGTTCAGCATTGAATATTCAGACAATGCTTGTTAGTAGGATCAATTCATTGTTAGTTTTGGTAGTTTAGTGGGCTTTATTGATATTGAAAAATACACATATAATGAGGCCTTTAAAATCAGCACATAAGTCATTTTCCACTGCAGGAACATAGTGTGCAACCTTCTTTGGAGATGAGTTCGTAGATATGATGAGGTGGTACTGTGGTGAAGCAAATGTGCCTTCACATCACAGCTACAACCAACGCAACCACCATTTTTTTGCAGAACCTGTGTCACCCAGGTCAATCAATACTTTTAAAACAGGGAGAATGCTTATTTGACGCACAAAGAACAGGTCCTGGCCCTCGTTATTTTGCAGAGAGGAGGTCATTCTGAGCAGTCAGCAGTTGAAAAAAAGAAGCTGAATAAAACATATTAAAGTGATTTAATATGCTGGACAGCGTTTTGCACCACTGACCAGTAGTACCTTGGATTCTCCGTCAGCATATAAAATTGTATCTCATGTTCTCATAAACACGAAGGAAAATCAATAACAATATCAGACGTTGTTGTCTTTCCCGCTGCTGCTTACTGCACACTCCTGCCAGACAGACCATAAAAACAATGCATCCATGCAGGGCCTTCGCTACCTTTGAGGACACACAGGTCATATCCTTGGTACTTTCCTTTGGAGTTTATCTGAATTCAGCATACATTATTTGTGTAATAATGCAATGGAAACAGATATTTATTCTAGTCTCTTGTTATTATTCAGGAAAAATGTCAAATCAAAGAGAAAAATGTCCACATATTATGTTTCTTCGATTCATATTGTTGTGGGTAGATACAGGATGAAAATTCCGGTTGTGTCTGCAACATAGGTTTTGGTCTAAACTACTAGTCAATTAATTTACTACATATTATTGAGTTGCTTTTGCTGTATTGTATAGTTGTCCTCACTGAGCCACAACACAGAAAGCAGCAGCATGAGAGCGACTATCACTCAGGGGAACTCATGCATGGAGGAGGAAGCATCATGAGCAGGAGGAAGACAAAAATTCTCCACAAAATAAAGCAGAGAGCGTTTAGTTTGATCTGTTGATTTCATCTATTTTAAAATAAACAGTCAAAATATTGAAACAAATATGCTTAGCCTTGTATTTCAGTCGGTATTTTCCTGTTTAAGATGGAACAAGCTGTATGTGGCAGTCATAGGTTAGCTTAACTGATACAACTGACATCATCTTCAAATTGTGCAACGCCAAAACAAGGGTTGTGAAACACCAATCAGCATCTGTAGCCATCTGCATTTCGAAAATCTTCTGTCTTAATACACAAAGAGGTAATTTTGCTTGTTGAACAAATGCAGAAAGTTACATATCTGTACACATCTCATCTCCAAAGTTGGTGACTAAATTTTTATTCTGTACATTTAAGCATTAAGGCATCATCCAAACTACTTAGGTTATTCTACAAAACGAACATTGTCATCTGCGTTTGGGCCTCTCCTCCACATGCAGATGCTGTTTTAGGTCACTCTAACAGATATTTTTTGAAACGCCCTTCTATGTGCTAATTTTTAAAAACACCCATTTATGTGTAAAATGAAGTGTTTGGAAAGTGTTGATGAATTTGTGATTGCCTATTGTTGCTTTGTGTAATGAACATTCTTGTGAAAAAACAACAAAGAAAAAACAAATGGTAGATTTGTATCACCTTCTTTATGTTTAGTTAGCACCAGCATTTACAAGTGCACGACTTAACTTTGCACTGCTGTAACACTTCACTGGCACCTTAAAGCCTCAGTGTTTGCCAATATTTGTTTGCCTGCATTTAAAAGTCTACAGAAACCAGCAGATTTCTGCGTTTATTAATGTATTGGCGATATATAAGACTGGCATTCCATTAGGGCATTTGTAGTCACTTTTGCCTTCTTGTGTTTATGTTGACTTTTTTTTCTTTTGGATGGGGAAGATATTTGTCTAGAAAACATCTGTATTAGTCAGGACAAGGCCTGAGTATACGTTGTATCAGAGGAGAAAATTACCTACTGCTTAAACTAAATTAGCCATTTTAAAACCCACAGTTTTTATTTGTGTTGGTTTTTGTTTAAAATATATTCTGACAAAGCTAAAAGCAGAGCTATTTTTTCCCGTTTTACCTCATGAAAACTGACGTTGTGGAAATGAGTGGCTTTAAGATGACCTACGTGATGGGAAATAGCTCAGTTATTCAGTTCAGTTAACCGAATAGATTTTTCTGTGGGACTTAGACTATGCTGTTCTGCTTTTTCTACCATTATTCAGAATGTCCTAGTTTGTAAAATACATAGGCATAGCACCAAGTGTTACATATATATTTCTATATAGGTTGCTTAGATTCTGCTGTGGATAGGATTATGTATGAACCCTAACGTACCATGAAAAGGCAAACTGAAGGATAGACTTGCCTTCAGAACAGTCATATTACAGGACTGCCTCAGAGGTATCAAGATTTTTAAGAGAAAAAAATGATTTTTGTTCCATTTGTCTGATGCCCAATCCGGCAGCGAGGCATCTAAATCTCAGCCTCCTGCCCACACTGTGCACAGCAGTTTGCTCCAAAATCAGTCGTCGTGTCCAAATCGGGGTTAAAATTGGCCTCTTAAATCATGTTTCCAGCTTTGATTTTAAGCCCAAATCCAACCCTCGAATAACCCAAATATGTCATGACTTTTATGGTCTTTCTATCCTTGTGAGGACATTAGCACCACACACACACACACACACACACACACACACACACACACACACACACACACACACACACACACACACACACACAGTTGTAGTGATGCCAGTGATCCACAGTACAGGATGCTGTTGTGTGTGTGTGTGTGTGTGAGTGGCATCTTTAAAGTTGAGAGGTAGTAAATGTATACTTACAATGTGAAGCCAAAGAAAGAATCTCAAGTGACAGTTTTCAGAGCTGTTAGGAGATAGAGTTGTGTGCTGGGTGTTGTGTATCTTAACTGTGAAAGTCTTGAAATAGTCCTAATGTGTGTTTGCGAAGCCGTCCGACACAGCAGTAGCAGCTTGACTAATTTAAACCTGAAATCCTGAACACAAGTGACTCACTGATGGCGGCGCGGCGCTGAAATACGACAGCGAGTTGTTGTGACTTCACATGTACGAGTCTGAGACAATTTTTCCACGCTGGTGGAGACCCAGATATGTCAGATCTGTGATGCGTTTTATAGAAGACTTATCTTTTCAAATTCTGAGGCTGCAGACTTTTACTCCAGTGGCTGAGCATACTTTTCCTCCACTATAGATTTGCTTGTCAGATTGTGTAAACATGACGTCCTCCTCTTCTCAAACAGAGACACACAGTTGCGTGAACACTAATGTGTATGCAGGCGATGTGTGGACGCATATACACACTTTGCCCTCAGGTTATTGTTGACAATGTCATTGGAAGGACCTGAGATGTTTGTGTGTGTGTTCATGTATGTGAGAGGATGAACTGTTTCTCTTCATGTTAGGCCAGATGACTGTGAAAAACCTGCGCATGTGTAACAAAATATGGATTAATCCACCACTGAAAATAGACCCCAGCAAATGCACTATTTCCTCATGTTTGAGTGATGTTAGCTGAGAACTACAGTGCCCAGCTGTTTCAGGGATTATTTAGCTTTTTAAAAAACTGATAGAAATGATATATTTTTAAAATATACTTGTTTTTTTGACCTATTTTTAAAGGTCTGGCATTACAGCCCTTTGTCGCTCATTTTTATAAATCTTTTTTAAACATACCAGGGAAATTTCATTCACCCAGAGCTGTTTTGATTTCTTTAAATCCATCTTTCCTCTCAGCCCAGATTCCTCTCTGTCCTCCAGCAGAGTGTTTCGGAAGCTATTTATAATTCCTACCTACTCAGACTGTCTGGAGGTGTGGCCCCAGGTTCACCTCCATCCAATTGGAATACTACTTAATGAATAATGCAGATTTCCACACGCTGCATGCTTACTGTGAGTAATGGCTACAGCTGGGGATGTCTGACTCAAGCCTCCAGGAAGACTGTGAGGGGGGATAACACATGGGTGCAAATGCTGCCAGCACTGAGTCCTGGGTTTGATTCCTGGGTGGATGAATCCTCTCTGCATGTCAGCCCTCTGCTTTTAAATTAGTCAAAAATATCATTGCTAGGCTGTGTGGTGATTCTGCCATAATTTATGCATTGACCATGTGACGCACACTGGCCCAGACACTATAAATGATTCATTATATTATCAGAAATTGAGCCATTCAGTCCAGTAACATTTAGAAGATCTCAAGAATGATCAAATGACTATTTTATTGTACCCCATTCTGGGAGCAGGAACTTGGCAGGTTCTTGGGCTCGCTTAAGAAGAATGGATAAAATCTTTTTACATGTCGTATCGGAAGCAAATAAACAGTCCACACTATGGCTCAGCATTTCTATAATGAAACTGCAGTTTAAAGCAGGAAGGGAATTATTCCCATGGAGCAACTTCTAAATATGGAACTTTGACACACACAAATGAGTTTTTAGGTGTTTAATCGATGGCTGGAGAGGAACTAACAACAGAGGAAAGAGCCACTATCAACCTCTCCCCCCTTTACCTTCACCCTAGCCGTTTAGGGCAGATGGCTGCCATTTCTGAATTAAATTGAATTGAATTGAAGCTAATCCTTTTTAAAGCTCGTTTTTGTTCCCCTGCTCACGTTACAGATTTATGCCTGCAGTAGGAACTAGTGGGTGTGGACCTGAGTGCCACAAAAAGCCACATCAACTTACTGATTCAGATCTTTTCATTAGATTTGTTGATAGTAAAAATATCTAGAGCATATTGTTCACCATCCCTTAACCGGCATCACAGGGTTCCTTTAAAGGTTCCCCGTTATAATTACATGTTGTAGTGTTTTGTATGGCATCTGCGTTTGTTTACTCAAGTTTGAGTTCTTTTTTCTAGGGTTTTGAAAAAGGCAGCAAGTGGCTTCAGGCGGTGCATGTGTCTTTGCCCAGGGGCCCATTGTCTCATAATCCATCCATTAGCACCAGATGTAACATCTTCACTAAATGTGATGCTTTGTTATTGATGCAGTGTAACGCTGGGACAGCTTGAGGACGGATTGGAAAAGCTTATCTTCTCAGCTCTCCGAGGGCTAATTTATTCTGCTATTGTGCAATGTGGTTTGTTTTAGGAATTGTTTCTGATTGAACTTGATTATTTCAAGGCACACAAATACAACAATAACGCAAATGAAGTCCTGTTGCAATAAGGCACTTGTTCCTTTTGTAAACAATTAGAGGAAAATGGTTTCCGAGTATCAGCTATGACAAATACGTCTTGGCTCGTACTCAGAAATCCAGTGTGGACATCAATGGAAAACTGAAGACAAATAAGAGACACACACTTTGTCAGTGTTGTCATCCATAATAATAAGTACAAGAAGTTCCTATGTGTCTGCAGTCAGTTTGAAGTCCAGCTGCAGTCTTTTCATGATAAAAGCAACCAGACTGACGCTTTAGGCTCTTTGTGGTTTTCTTTTGTTTTGTATGTTTTTGTTTTGTAGTTTCAGGCAGTAAAAAAACCAACAGTTTTTCTGTTCCTGGCAGCAGATAGTGTTTTAACAAAAGCAAGCCGCATATCTCTCATATGCAGAGTTGTCAGAGTGGCTTGTTTTCTGGAAGACAAACGAATCAGAATTAAGTCAGAGAGAAGGTTCGCTCGCTCTTCGTGTTGAACATGTGTGTGTTTTGGGCATACGTACCTTTACAGCTCCACACATAAAGGAAGTGAAACGGAGCCAGCAGACTGGCTGAATGACAGACTGACAGAACAGGTGCTGTGTGGGAGTTAAGCATCTTACACATTTACATGTTTTGGTGTCTTTCACCTCCAGTGTTTTGGCATCTGGAGGTCTTTATGATGACTATATATGTGTAGGGATAAGGTAAAAAAAAAAAAGAAGTGAAAAATAAAAAGAGAAACACAGCAGCCATCTAATCATACAAGACCTACAAACTGCTTTCTGCTAAAATGTGATGACATTTTAGCTTTGTGAACACATTGTTTTGTGCTGCTGTGTGAGGCCCAGCTCTCCTGCAGCTCTGCAGGCTGCAGTCTGTGGGCTCATGAGCGTCCTGCTGAGCAGCAGGTCTGCACATAAAGAAAAGCAACTGGTCTTTTAATAACAATCTCATTACTGGCCTGGCAGGTCCCGCAGGAAAAAGAGAGACAAACGGGAGAGGCGATTCACGGCCTGCCATGTTCCTGCTATCATGGAGGTGATTCACTGACCAACCAGTTGCTGACCAGAAGCCCTTGGAAATCTCTTGGGCACACTGACTGTATATAAAGATCAATGAACCCTCCGCAGCGTCATCCTTAGGCTTCCTATGGAGATACAAAAGCAGCTCAGTGTGGAGGCTTCCGCTGGCAGTGCCGGATTCCTCCTAACTGGTGGCTAATCCAAAAATTAGCAAAGAGGTGAAGACTGAGTGGAGCTGAGGCAGGTCATGCAAACCTCTCCGGACTTCGGACTGCCTTAATTATGCATAGCTTTAAGCCTTAATACAATCCAAAAAAATGTTTTAGTATGTTTATTTCACTGCCTTCTGAAAGCCAATTTACCAATTCAGTATTTAAACTCTTTCCCACATTATACGGTGCCAAGTCATCATTAGCTGTTTCTCTTTAGTGTGTACAAAAACGTCAGTACAAAACATGGTGTAGTGCTTTATTTACAAATGGAAGAAACAAGCAACAACATTCCACAATTACATTTAGGCTGTTTGAAAAGTATCTCCCCCTTTTCACTCCTGTGTTACTCCCTATGTAAATATATAATAGAAAGAAGTTATGTCATATAAATAGAATGTTGAGATGTTTAGCAAGATAATGGACACTTTCAGTCACCAAAAGCACATCAGGGTCACATAACTTCAGTTTTCCATTTGTAAAATGCAGCACATTGCATAGTGGTGTTTTTGGCAGAACAATACCTGAAATTTTCTCTTCTTACTAATTAAGGTTCTGTCCAAATAAGTACACACACCGAAACAACAAGGATGCATTTTTTTGTAGCGATTTCTTAGCTGAGTGAGTTCTAATCTACTTTACAATGCATTCCGTTCCAATCAGTTTGACTCATTAAATTTCCCAAAGCATTAAAGTCATTTTGTGGAACTTTAAGAGGAAGTTTAATCTTCTGGTTTTTACTTTACTTTTGTTCAGTGTCGTTTGGCGTCAGTTCGTCTCGTCGCATTGCCATGAAGTTCAGTATTGTGAGAGAAATTAGACTTGGAACTGAGATTGAATGATTTTCAAGCAAATAATAGGTGAAACTGCGGAATCTGAAATTCCCCCTTGGTCACTTTCTCATGATATGAATAGGAAGCAGCCAAGAGCTCGACAGGCAAATATAGTGGATCCAGTTGAAATGTGTGGTGCACGACCTCCTGCATCCCATCAACACTGCTATGTACAGCCAGATAATCATGGAGTTTTTTTAGTGCTTCTGTCTCTTTACAGCTCATCTCCTGCTTCCAGAGCTCCCACTCTGTTTACACTCCCATTCTGCAAATGGAAAAGTTTTAAATTAAATATACTGAGGCAGTGTTTGCCTGAGAGTTTTATGATTCGGACACATCGTAAAGTGTGTTTTCCTCACTTTTACTCTAGATTGCTTTTCTTGATTTCCAAATATTATTACAAAGCAATGAAAAGGCCGTTGCAGCTTTTACACTTTGATTATTTCCAGAAGTTTTGAAGCCAACAAGAAACTTCTTTTTCTCACCATTTACATAAGAAAATTTTAGATGTATGAGTTTCATCCAAGTCCTGCTTCCTCAAAATTTCTTCTCCTCCTTTGTAATCATTGGCAGCATTTTCTGTTCATTCAGAACTTCTAAGACTCAGCATTTCATAGGTACACAGGTAGTTTATTTGTTAATTTAATACTGAAGTGACAGACAAAAGTTCACCTAAAAAAGAAGCTTCTGCGACATAAAATTATCTCAGAAAGTCAAACTAAATGAAGAATTTCAACATAAAAAGCACAGAAACTGAAAAAGATAGAGATAAAGAAAAAAGTACATATGTACACTCATTTTTCTGGTCTCGTCCTCTGTATTTGTCTGATATTTAAACAGTTGCTGAAGATACAATCTGACCTTATGGATTCAACTCTCAGTCTATTACAGAGTACATCAGTTCATTTTATGCCTTTTATCTCCCAGCGTCTGGTTCTCAGTGGGAGTCCGACAGCATGCCACACACCACTCCATACTCTGGCACACTCCATCGTAAGATCAGTTTAGATTTCAACTTATTTAATCTTTTGATGAATGCACGTCCCAACCGTGACGATGATAAAGATAACTGCTGCGACTGAATCAGCAGCTCACACATAAACAGGAGTCCTATCAGTCTTCATTGAAGGGGTCTGGTGGTAAAAAGATTCATCATCTCTAATAATTTCATATCACATTTGTTTGAAACCAGATGTGGACTTCAAAGCTGCACCGATGAATTCTTTTTTCGGGTATTGTTATTTTGTTTTCCACTCTGGGGCATGGGAACATGTTGCCTAGCTACATGAGCTGAAAATGTAGCTAGGCAACATGAGCCTAGCTACATTTATTAGCGCGATGAGATGACATATGTTGTAAATACATGCTATATAAATAAAATTGAATTGAATTGTTTCCACATCCAGCACACACACATTAGCATTTAGCTGAGATAATGCACATCCAATATTTACTCTGCATTTGTCTGTTTTGGTTTCAACCAGTGCTATGTTCATTAGCTAGCTTAGCGATAACTTAATTCCTCCTGAGCAGGTGTCATACTGTGGGTTTATCAGAGCTCTTATCAGAAAATCACAGCAGTGAGAGCAGTGAAAGTGAACCAAGGCCCCATCCACACTAAGATGAGCCCAAGCCTAAACACAAAAATAGTTCATCAAACCCGTGTATTACCCCCGCATTTTGGGGGTCTGAAAATGATCATTTCTGAACCTAGGTCCCAGAGTGCAAAGGTCTGAAAACGCCATTTACGTGGCACTGTTGTTATGCCCTGTCCGCTTCTTTTTCTGACACGCTTGCGTCCTCGCTCCACCGCTCGATAAATGCGCCAAACTCAGAAAATGACACCAATGGCGTCGTACAGTGTTGCATGTGAGAACTGCTGAAGCTAGTCACCCTATTATCGCTATTACAGCAAAATATACGTCTTCTGCATTATCGTTGTTACATCATATACAGATTTCCGTGCTTGCCTGAGGCCCCGCTGCCAGTTTCGGCTTGTTTCTGTGACGGCATCGTAGCATCACCAACAGGCCTAACATGTGTTTGACATCGTTTTTCAGGCGTATCAATTGAATTCTTGTGGACGGACACATTTACTGAAACAGCTCCGTCTTTATGAAGAACGTTTTTGAAACTGTAAGCATTTTGGCTTCATGTGAATGGGGTCCAAAACAGCTAAATTTCGAGCCCGAAAACCAAAACAAAGAGCTGAGATCAAAAAGTGCTTGAGATCTAAAAAGAAACTCTAAAGTCAGGTAATAACATTCTGTGAGTTTTTCACTACCAGTGACCCCTTTCACATGACACATAGTCATCTGACCAACTGTTATATAGAGCTATTGATTGGAGCAGCTTTAATATCTTGTTGCCACTCTGAGACAATGAACTGTGAAATTGTCTCTTGAAGATTTGTCCCTTAAGCATAATTGCAAACCCGAAAAGTTGACAGAATATGAATGATAGATGAATAATAGAAGTTAGCGCCACCAGGTTAGGCTCGGTTAGCCAAGTTTAGCCTGCTGACTGGCAGCAGCAGCCTGCCCGGCTCAGTCTGAAGGTTAAATGATCTCATGTAGTGTTTTTGTGTTGCTGGAATTGGTCCGGTGCAGTAAATTCTGCGAATTTTATCCACACTGTGAGCATCCAACCAAGAGTTCTAGCACAATTTTTCATTTGATATGTTTTTTTAAAAATATCTGATTGGTGAGCTTTAGAGGTGCTAGTAGCCAGATTTTTTTTAACATTATCTCCCCTTACTTACAATCTTTTTTTTCTCTATCTTTAACATATAAACAAGACAGAAATGAATGCCGAAAACTTGACATAAAGAGTGCAAATCCAGCAAATAATCATTTATTCCCTTTTCCCAAACCTTCTTAATAGTCTTGATTAAAACAAAGTCATTAGAAAACACATTCACTAATTTGCTAATGGATTTCTTTGTTTTTTTCAGCTCATTAAAAGGTGTCTCTCATAATAGACTCAGCGCCGCTTCATGCTGCAGCTCAGGCAGAAACTCTGTAACCAGCCTCCAGAAGCCTGCCAGCTTTTTGTATCCCACCATCAGAAAAAATAAGCAACCATCATCCCATGACCCATAAAAACAGTGACTGGGTGGCAGCAGAGGCGCCAGATGTGGGCAGGTGTTGCCATAGCTGCTGTATTTCCCCCCTGAGCAGGTGGTTAAAGGCAGAACAGTGACAGGCCACAGTGGGGGACAGTGGTGCTGATGCAAGTGGACAGAGTGTCACTGCAGACCACAGTGGTCTCCACAGCCTGCTGTCACATCCTGTGACACTCAGTGGACGCTGCAGAGCAGAGATGTCTTTGAAATACTGTGAATATTACTCACACAAGCCCATATAAAGCCCTGAATAAGTAATTCACAGGCTCAAGATTTGATTGAATTTTATTGTTGCTTAGATGCGAAGAAAAATGATGTGCAGGAAGCAGAAAGGGAAGTCTTACAATGTTCTTTTTTCCATTTCAGCAGCCGTACTTCCTCCTCCGCAAACGCATTACTGTGCTTTTAACTTTCTTTTAACTCATCTTATAGAGACGCTCCCACTTTGCCACCTCTGGGAAAACCTCTTATGTCTCATCAGCTTCTAATTCTATCCAAAACATTCATTTTGGTGCTTTTTCACATTGATGATGCTTTTAATCAATCAGACTGAACGTTGACAGAATAGCAGAAATTAATTTGTAGATGTATACGTGCAGACTGCAGCAACTGTCACTCAAACATAATCGTAAGCTTTCAATTCATGAGATCTCTGCCCTTCGATTTCTGCGTTCGCGGATAAGGAAATGGCAAACTCGTGTTGTGCATGGATTGCTTTCTGGTCTCCCGCTGATTTAATGAAACATGTTGTGTTTTCCTTTCTCTCGGGCTGCTTTGTTTTCTGCCTCTTTGAGGGAAGTGTCGCAGGGAGCCACAGATTAAATGAACAGTGGCACATTCCCCCACCAAGCTGAAAATGATATCTCACTGAGCTAACGTTCTGCAGACTCTGTAAAATGTTGATAAGGCCGCTTTCCATCTTTAAACGAATTTGTCTCATCAGTTTAGGGCGAATTTGGTGCACGTACTGCTTTATTGCACCACAGGAACACAATATAACCTCTGTTATACTTAATATGGGTTTATAAATTATTCATAATTGCATTTTTTGCATTTTTATGTCAAATGCGCATATTTGAAGAAGGAATAGCTGCTGTGTGAAATAATTCATCATCAGCGTGTACAGGGAGAGTGACACAGAGGCCTCAGGGTGTCAGTGTAGCACTACTGACCAGAAAAATACTGTATCGAGACTCTGCATTCAGCGTCACAACAGTTTAGTCCCAGAATGACACACAAGCAGCTGACACTTTAAATACGGAGCAGAGACGCTGTACTTCATTAGACAGTGATTGCTGCTGCTCATATCGCTGCCCATCAGCTGCTAGGTGTGCTTCATGTGTGTGTGCTTTAATCCGATGCGACACTCCGATCACTGTCACCACTAATCACGGCATTGTAGTGTAATGCTGGTGCGGCCTGGAGCTGTTTGAGCTGCAGTAATGTGAGGCGGGCGAGGTGGTAATGAAGAGCATCAACAGCATTAATGTGATCTGACTGAGAAAACTCATTTAGCAAGTGATTACATCTAAATCTGAATTCTCTGTATATCTCTTTAAAGAAAACTTTTACGTCTACAAGATGCATATATCAAATATCACCACTCTAATTTCAGTATACAGTTGATTCAGAAAATATGCCGACGACTTATTTTTTATTTTTAATTTTAATGGTTAAAGTTGAATTTTCCCATTAAACTGAAACTATTTACAGAAGTAATCAGATGCTGATACTTCAAATGTAGGTGTATTCTTGCGTATTTGGTGACAGTATGACTTTTCATATTTATTGAAATATATTTATGTCACATATATTGTCTTTTGTCAATACGAAAAACTTGGAGGTGTAAAATTAAAGCTGCGACAATATGAAGGCAATTACTACTGCCATGCCTCTGCCTGAACTAGATGATGTCCCAGCTTTACAAGCCAGGAGGAGTACCAACTAGTGGTCCAGCTGTAAAAGCTTCAGAATGAGCAGCCGCCTCACAGTCCACCAGGTTTATTTACTTTTATTTACTTTATTTACTGCTTCTCCAAACTGGAAAATATCTCAACCGCCAGAAAAAAACCCAAATGTTCTGCTGTCGGCTGCAAGAGTGAGCACAAGCGTCTTCATGCCCTCCCAGCATCTGTTACTGAAGCTCCAGTGAATTACTTATATTTCTGATGGCTCACATCAATAGATGAATCCTTAGTGTTAGCACATTGTGTGACTAATGTTGCTAATTGTTAGCTTTAACCTTATGCCTACAGGTCAGAGCAGAATTCTCTGTTGTTCACTGTTCTTATTTACCCATTTTCTGTTCTTTTGTGGGACTAAGGAATGAGTATGAAATAGCCATTTCTAGCAGAGAAGCTGCACAGCTTAAATACTGACTCTGTGACCACAACACTGTCTGACAAAATCACCACACACACTTTTTAAAAACCGCCTGTGCTGAGAAAGAAGAAGAAGCTGTATCAGCATTGTGCGGCCAACTGCTCTGGTCCATGCTGTCAGTCGCAGATGCAGAGAGAGTCTTCTTCCTGAAGGGGGCTGGGACAGCAGCAGCACAGCTGGAGTTAAAGTTACAGTTCATTTAGAGCAGAGCTGAAACCAGAGGGTTACACAGCATCTTTGTGTTTTGGCTGAAAAGTTAAAAGACAAAAAAAGATTCTGTAGAGAACTCTGCTCGTAGTTTTACTCTCAGTCTAACTTCCTCATCTTAGGTTCCATTCCCCTCCAGTCATCTCCTTGCAGCCTGCTGCCACTCACAGTGTCAGGTGCCACATTCAACCTCTTCAGTCCCTAAAGGATCAGTCAGCCACTTACCAAGTCACATTGCTCAGAGCCACCCGACATCTCTCTCTTTAGATCCTCACATCAGCCACTCACCTGCTACAGCCTCCTCTTCCCTTGATTACACTCCTCCTTCACTTTTACTGCCCAGACTGTTTACAGTAAAACCCATAAACTGTCCTTGCGAGTCCGTGTTCTGCGCTTTCAGCAGTTTTCACAGCTGAGTAAGTATTTACTGTGACACTGCACGTGAGTAAAATGTGTCTACAAGCAGCAAACACAAAAATGGAGTCGAATGTATCTCAAAACAGATGAGTGTTTTTCAGGTAATGTCTGCTATATCCCAGTGTTCTTTCCAGGACGTTTCCTTAGAAAGCAACAGTCTGTTTCCAGTTTACCAACCTCATGTATATGAGAAGTAGTGGAATATGGCATCTACAAAACACACAACACAGTATTTCCATTTTTGTTACTTTCTTCTTCTACTCCACTACATTTATCGGACAACTTTAGTTATATTTAAGATGAAGATTTTACACAAACGATGATATAAGAAGCTTTTAAATCCAACATGTAGATTAAACCAGTGGTTTGCATTTCAGATGTGTATGAGTTTTGTTAGCAGCTCCATCAAACAGTGATTTTCTCTATAAACTTCTCACATGGTTTCACTTCAGTGAACATTCAAATGATCCAGTAATCCAGCAAAATATCAAAAAATAAAGAAAACTGAAAACAGATTTGTGGATCAGAGCTTAGTTTTTTCTTCTTCCCGCTCCCAGTAATCATGTTTAAAGCCTGCATATTGATCTGATGTCTCTGTATATAAAAGTGGGTATAAAGTAGCTTCACTTGCAGCAGCTACAACAGTAACATGCTGCTCAGACACTGATGCTTCACTGTTAATCATCTAATGATGTCAGATCCAATAATAAATCAGTCAGACGGAGCAAAACAAGACTTTTACTGCAATACTTTAACTACATCTCACTGTTTTTTCCCCCAACCCTGCCGACACTAAATTACTTTCCCACACAACTAAACTGCATTCTCAATTGTGTTTCAGTGGAAACGTAATCTGTCCTCGATTACATTTGTCTGTAACCTGTCATATATATATATGTTTTTAACAAAAAAATTCATCAAATTAATAACAGCTCCATGTGTGGTTGAGGAAAGCAAGAGAATAAACAAGAGTATGTCGATTAAAGACGTATTTATGACAGACAAATACACCGATTACGTTTCCACTAAAACATGATTGAGAATGCAGTTAAGTGATGTAGGGATGTAATTTTGTGGAAACAGGGTTGGATTTCTCATGCAGGATTTTTACCTTTCAGTTTTCTGTATTGATGCTTCTATGTAAAGGATCTAAATACCCCCACCACTCCTGCTATGCACTCGAATAAAATCTTATTGAAGACACAACTTGCAACTACCCAAGAGTGCACATATTGTACAATTTCCAGTTCGTATAAAACAGTTAGGTATGTTCATCTCTTGTATATTGACACTAGAGATAACACTTAAAGGATTCATATATATGATTATATGGATTTTGTACACAGGATCTGCCTGCTATTTCCTCACATTAACCTCATTCACCTGAACTCTACCTGCCCACACACCTGCCTCTTATTCCCCTTATCAGTTTCTCCCACCCACGTTCCTTATAGTCCACATTTTCAACCCACCAGCCTCTGCAAGAGTGACTCTTTATACATAACCATTTAGAAAATCTTTATTACACAAATTAAACCTGCTGATTGGGAGACTTTCCAGCTGAGACAGAATGACCTCCACATGAGGCAGGTGCAGGTGATAAAACCCCGTTTGCCCCAGATGACTTTGGATGTTTTTGTCCCGTGTTCACCTTCATTAATCAACATGATTTTATTTTAAAGCTCAGGTGGTGGAGCGCGACACCACAGCTGTGAAAGGTTCAGGGTCCTGAGGAAACACAAAGGAAGGTTGTTCCCTGTAAATGTGTTTGTTTCTTGTTATCTCATTAGGTTACTAGGTCCCCTCCGTTAAAACACACACCCAGCAGCAACCTACAGAATGTATTGATGGTGCTAATACACATCCTAGCAGCCCTGGATATGAGGTTGTGTGAACTATTACCTTTATTTTGACTGTAAAAATGGATAAAATGCGGTTTATTGTACTGATTTAACATTTAGCATGGTTAATTTATCTTGTCTGTGGTTCTCTCTCATTACTTAATCTGTGGTTTTTGCTTTAATCATGCATTAAAAGCCACTTTAGTCTCTGCAAAACAACATCTGAGCAGCACAGTTCTCATGGCATCGCTTCCAAAGCAGCTGCTCAGTTCTTTCTTATGTTTCTGATTATTCCAGCAGTGCTTTTTTCCCAAGATTGTGTGGTTTAGCGAATGTCAAGATATGAGAAATATTCCAAATGAAGTATAAAAGCTGGAAATTCTGCAAGACATATTGCTCTATCATGAGAGGAAAGCGAGTTGAAATGGAGACTTGAGAATGGATTTGCTGTCATCCTCTTGTTTAACATGAGGTCATGCTCCTAAGGCATCAATCAGATCGTGCTGTGATGGAGGACTTGCCGTCCCCTGGAAAAGAAAAAGGAGGAAAAAAAAATAAAAAGAAGAGCTCAGCAGGATGGCGAGGTCATTACTATCTGGTGCAAGGTCACAAAAACGCCACTGGGTAATTGAGTGAAGCTCGGCTGGTGGCTGCAAATCGGAAAAGGCGCTTCACCTCCATCTGTCGAGGGGAAAGTGAGTCAGAGCTATTTCACATCTTTGTGTGCCAGGCTACAGCATTTCTTTCTTTCTGTTTTTTTAACGCTCAGCAAAAACATGCAAGGCAGCGACAGACAAAAATGGAAGTTTATCTGCTGGGAGGAATGGGGCGACCAGATGCGGCTGCTGCTCCCACAAACCCTTGTTGCTCTGCAGGGCGACAAAGGAAAGCACTCTCCCAGGAATCACAGCGTCCCACTGTCGCAGTAAGTGCATCAGCCAGGAAGTGAATTCATGTTATTTGCCCATTACCTGAAGGCACAGAACTGATGACGGCAGGGCTTTTTATATTGGTGGAGCCTCTCTATCCCATCAGTGCCTTGTCACAACCAATCCAGCTGCTTCTTCTGATAGCTTTCTTTCATTCCTCGCGCTCTGCATCCCAGGCGCTCGGTTTGTTTTTGAAAGGCCATCCGCTCCCAACAATGTCTCTCTGAGGTCCCCCCTGTCCTTGACCCTCATACTCTGCTGCCGGTGTGTGCGTATGAATAAGCAATCAAGGGTGACATTGTGTGCACAGAGGCAGAGGGTAGAGTTTTTTTTTCTAACCTTTGCAGACACCTGAATAAAGCAGCTGAAAAAAGCTGCAGATGGAGGTGCATGGCTGTATTTACGCCAAACAATCATTCAAGGTTCCTCAGAGCAGAAGATAATTACACAGATTCCACACATGCCTGCACATCCAGACGGCTGACTTAATTTGCTTTGAGCAGGAGAAGCGATTGGTGTGACCTTGATAAAGCAATCGTCTGCAGAAAGAATCAGAGTGCTGGTTTGTTGTGTTTTGTCAGTAAGAGAAATGAACGTTTTATTACAAAGTATCCTGAGCCTCAGATAAGAAAATGTGTGGTGTTTTTGACTGAACAACAACCTAAGGGCGACACGCAAATGGAAAAAGTTAAAAATTTCATCTTAATTGTTTACAAGAAGTTTTTTAGCTGTTGAACTGGTGACAAATCCTCAACCATCCACACCCAGTCACATGTGGCTGTAAAGGACAATCATCAGATAGTGTGACCAGTGCATAGACACTCATTTGACTCATTTGAAAGTCACCTTAAAATGCAGATTTATTCAAATGTCATGGTTCCACAGATGACAATAGAAAGGCACAAATGGGCTGTTATCAAGCTGGATGCTGCATGCCAGTTACAGAAGTAGTCAGACACCTGAAAGTCCACAACTTCAATATTCTTTACTTGAGGAATAGTTTCAGACGCAATGGTACAAAGGAAAATCTGCAACACGACCACAAACCACCTTGTCGCCACATGAGACCCGGATCATCACATCCGGCTTGTCAGTCTAGGAAATTGTTTCTTGATCGGCTACAGATGAAGTTGTTGGTGTGAACAACCAGAGAATATCTGCTCAGTCTGTGGGGAATCATTGAAGGGAAGCTGGTTTTCAGTCTCGTCACACACAAGCCCTTGATCTAAAGGCAGAACGTTGCTGTAATTGGCTCCAATTCCTGAACACTATGACGGCCCTTTTTGCTGATGAATCTCATTTTCAGCTGTACAGAGCAGATGGCAAATGTTGCGTTTCATGTCGTACAGGGGACCGCTGTGCTAGATGGCCATCTCAGTGCCAACATCAACTGACAATATTAAAATGAAATCCTCACACCTATAGTTATCACGTTGTTTGTGTTTCAACCAGACAAAAGGCCACCTCATGTCACTGAAATAGCAATTCAGAAAGCAGACTCTCTAAACCAGAGGTCTCAAACTCCGGTCCTCGAGGGCCACTATCCTGCATGTTCTAGATGTTTCCCTCTTCCAACACACCTGATTAAATGATCAGGTTATCAGGCTTCTGCAGAGCTTGATGATGAGTTGATCATTTGAATCAGGTGTGTTGGAAGAGGGAAACATCTAAAGCATGCTGGAAAGTGGCCCTCGAGGACCGGAGTTTGAAACCCCTGCTCTGAACAGATCCACATTCAACATCTGTGGGATGCTCTGGATGTCGAACAACATGATCCTGGCAGCCAAAATGTCCACCAAATTCATCGAGCCCTTCAGAAAAAGTGAGACCACATTCCACAAGCAGCATCTACAACCTCATTAAGTCTATGTGTCGCAGATGTGTGACTTGTGACTGAGTTGTGATTTCTAGTCTCATCATTTCCCAATTTCCAGTACCAGTTTCATTGGTATAAAACAAAAGCATATGGTTTAATTTAATATTACAAGCTGTACATATGCTATGTTCTTTTGTAATATTAACAGGAATAGTTCTACATTTTGGGAACATGTTGCTTAGAATCAGTAATACTGACACCACTCTCATGTTTGTAAGCCAAATATCAAGCTAGAGGCAGCAGACGGTTAGCTTGACTTAGCTAGCATGAAAATTAAAAAGACAGAAACAGCTTAGCCTAATTGTCTGAAAATAAAAATATTCAGCAAACAACATATAAGACATTAAGCAGTGAGTTTTATGATTTTCTTGAACTGGCTAGTTGGTTCCCCCTGCAGCTAGTCTTTATGCTAAGCTAAGCTAGCTAATAGACTCCTGGATTGCTTTTTAGACACAAAAGTAAGATCAATCTACTCATCTAGTTATCATTACCTTAAGAGATTGTTGTGTTTTTGTGACAGAAAGCCATTTTATGTACAGTATGTGGATCATAGAGTGAGTCTGAATCTAAATGTATTTGTGATTGTGTGCTGTGTCCTTCACCACCCTTTAGAACACACAAAGCTACTGCCCAGCCCAGCCGAGAGGCTTTGTAATGTGCTGTCAAAACCTATTTATCTCTGTCATGTGGCCCTGCTGCCCACCATGAGTGCACAGTAGGGGTGCTGGGTTTGCTTCTATCTGTCACTGCTTCTTACTGAGTGGTAATCCACAAGATCGGCCCTTGTGTTTTTTTTTTCTTTTTCACTTTGATTTGTTTTCTGTCTCCCACATTACAAGTAAACACTTATTGCTATGGTCCTTTTATTTCCCAGAGAGCACTTATCAAATCCGACTGATTTAGTTTGAGTTTCTGTAACTGGTTCTGCACGTCGTTCTTAATATCAGCGTCTTCTTCTCCTGTTTATTCCAAATGAAACAAATCATTCCCAGTAAAGCAGCTTGAGGAGTGATAATCACACAGCCTTTAGCGATTCATAGATTTCAGCCAAACCTTATCAAAGCTGATATAGACAGTATTTTTAAAAAAATATTTTTTGGAGAGATTTTTTCCAGTTTTTTTAGGATAGAAGGAGAGACACGGTGAATGGGGGTAGAGAGGAAAGAGAGACATGCAGCAAAGGATCATGAGCCGGACTCGAACTCACGACCGCTGCTGGCGACCTGCGCCCACGTGGTAATGCCTTAATGCAGCGAGCTATACGCCGGCCCAGACAGTATTTTAAACTCATATTGCATCTAAAGATTATGTTTTGTGTCAACTACAGAGAATTATCATCACCTAGCATAAAAGCTGTCCTTCCAGTTTTTATGCTAGCTAAGTTAAAGTAACCATCCCGTCCTGTAGCTGTGTATAGCTGTGTATTTAGCTCACAGACATGAGATTGGTGTCTTCGGTTTCTTCTGTCAGCAAGAAGCAGTGACCACCTCATTATATTGGTTTAGGCCTGCAACTTTGCTGTTTTTTATGTAGTCTTACAGCTGTCACCTTTGTTGAAGTGCTTGCTAATTAGCATGTAGTAGATGAACAAGTAGAGCATTTAGCCCCAAGAAATGTATTTTTCTCAGGAGTGGGTGGAGGAGAAACTGCTAAACAAAGTGAATATAAAACTATTGTAAGATTAATCCAAATAAATGCTACTCTGTAACTGCTCCCATTCGCTAACATGTTCTGTGCCATAAAGACTATAAATGAATGCTAATGTTGCTCTGTCTCTGCTGCATGTGTAAGCAGGCAAACTTTGTGCTAACATGTTGGCCATATTTAAAGGCGACAATGCTGTATGTCATGTTTACTGCTTGTTCATGGCCTTAACTGTTACACTTTGGCCAATGGTGCTTTGTCGCCTTGTATGAGCTTGACATTAATGGTTCTCTGAGGTGTTTACCCCCCAAACCTCTGAGGATTTGATGTGACCTTGTGCTCCCACATCAGCTTATCTAACCTTGAGGGTTGTGCTGCTCAGTCGCCTGCCTATTGTCTTTATTCACTTAGTGCATATCTGGTCTAGTCATCTTTATAGACTTTAGACAATGAGGGCCTCTTGTAGCATTCAAGTGGTTGGTTCCATCTCAGAATACCTGAGCTTCTAAAATAAGAAATGGCTTACACAATCATTACATCCACAACAACGGTGGGACTATGATTGTCTTTCTTTCTCAAAGTATTGATTTAGAACATGTTCCTCAGGAGATTCTGACCAATTTAAGCTCCATCATGAGGTTTTTTCTGCTGGAGAACCACATCGAGGACAGATAGATGTTGTGTTTCAGTTTGGAGAGGGAGCTGTGGAAAGATTAAAGCAGGTAGGCGTATTGATTGGCAGATAGACAGCAGTAAGGTGGCCATTGATTGGGCAAACAGCCAATTTTTGACCCTGAAGTGCACTGTGTGAATCAATGACCTTAATCCACTGGGAAAAGTAACGAATGAGGAGGCTAGTCCCAAAATATCTCCTATTGTAGTGTTATCTGACATATCTTTGTGGATGCAGTGTTTCTCTGGTTAAATCTCTTCCACTCCTTTAATATTTTTCATAATCAACATGGAGAATAGTGTTGTCTGTGTGTTGCTGTATACACATAATGTATGGTAAAATAATTAGATTCAAGTCCTCTCTTTCCTGTCACACAAGTAACGTCAATGCATACATCTTTTTTTATGTAGTCAGAATCATTCAGTGTGGCTCCTGGTCCAGATGGATTATTTTGACCTTTTGAAATGGCTGCTCAATCAATACCACAAAAGATACAGTGCATCTGCTTTCATATTCATGAAGGGCCCAAAGAGCAGCGGAACCGTCCATGCTTGATATGTCTGTACCTTATCTCAATGTTGTCTTGCCATCATATAACAGTTAATGCACATGCAATTATATGAAACTACTTTAAAGTCTGTGTGTCAGTTTATGAAGGCTAGTTTACGTTTTTTCCGTTTCCAGGTCTGTGTAATGATAATGAAGCTAATTTGAGCGGCCCTGTTGAATGGTGGGAGGTGGGCATTAATTACATTTGGAAAATGAAACCTGCTTAATTAAGCTCTGAGCTCAGATAATTGTACTGGCATTTTTTGGGATCTGAAACCAGGTTGCTAAAGGTTCAGATGAAGCAATTAAACCTGATGATTCATGAGTCTGCTGTATGTCTGAAACTGTGAATCACCTCGTTAGAAATCCTCCATGAAAATGACAAAATGTAGGAAAATACAAAAAGTGGATACATTTCCTGAAATCAAATAGCAAATTTTGTGACTGAAACCTGGCCTAAATGTGACCTAGCGGTAATAATCAGCAGAGAAATTACATCACAGCGCTGGATCAGCGAACACACCATCATCTGCCCACCTGTCACAGCTCACAGCTGCAGGGATTTTAAACAGGAGCCGCTGACGGTAACGTGACCGGATCAGAGATACCCACCAAATTAGGTCAGCGCTGGTCGGATCATCGGCCCTGTCTGATTGAGAGAGGTCAGCGCTCTCACCTTGTCTGGCGTGTTCGCCTTCCTGCACTGTATGCAGGCACGAAGCCAGGAGACAAAGTCGGGCAACAGCCAAGCGAAGTGGTCATGCTTCAGTGCTCCCCACTGTAGCTCTGCCTGCAGACTGGAAAACACGAAACCTAGTGAAGTGTGGCGGGGGCTCTGATTCATACAGTGTGAGTCATTAAAAAGGGAAATGACATTTGCACACTTTGATATGTCACAAGGTTTTTATTTAATGATGCTGCAGAGCAGAGGTTAGAGGCACTACAGGGCAGGAAGGAAACGATGAAGCGCTCAGAGAGGATTATTAACACTGCAAAGATTCAAGATGGACTCATTCACAGTGGATACAACACATGCTGCTGCAGTCCATCTGTTAATGGATTTTTAATATGAAGGATTTCTTGCATTAATGCATTTAGAGAAAACTATCCTAAATTTCCATCAACTGTTAATATCTTTCAACTCTTTCTTAAAGAGGGCCTGTCTGAAAACCCCACATCTGTGAGTCACCAAAGCAAAAGTAAATAGAAAAACTCCTTTAATTAAAATGTTAAAAACCCGTAGAGGATGAACCTCACTGATCTTTCTTTGAGCACCACCTTCACCACGTAAAATTATATCTCAATGTCATTAAATTTAGCATAGCTATTTATGGCTCCTAGTTGATGAACCCCAGGAACCTTTGATAATCCTGACTTTCCTCTGGTGCCACCATGAGGTTCACAATGTCTCAGCAACAACAGGATGGTTTTGAAATTCATGTTCTCCTTGAGGTGAATTTAGTTATTTTTCTCACTTTTCATCTAGTACTAACAGACAGTCATAAAGAAAAACATTTAAATACTTAGGACATCCTCCTAATAAAGCTAATGACATTTCTGTCAGAAACAGCTTTACTTGTTTCCTGGGTGTTTAGTGCTAATTAGCAAACGTTAGTATGCACACACCCTTAAATAAGAACAGGTGAACACTAAATAATTTGCCTAGTAAACATTAGAAACTTCCTGTCAACCATGGACACGTTATCACAACTATAACAGATAGTGGACTCAAAGATATGACTTTCTAGGCTCTGGGGAGGTTTTACAATGAATTTAAATTTCAAGTAGTCATGCCATGCTTGCAGTCAGAGCAGTCCTGTCGACTTTTTGTAGAATGGTGGCTTATGGGGAAAATCCTTGTTGGGCCACAGCGTAATTGTTCTGTTGCAATATTACAGGTAGCTGCTGGAAAAACAATGACAGCAAGACCATAGACTATAAACAGTATGGTAACCCTCCTTTTTAATTGACTAAGTTAACTGATTTGGTTTTCACTTTGACATGAAAGATCTTTTTTGGTACATTTCTCTCAAAATAGCCAAATAAAGTAAACATTTTTCAGTGTTAATAAAATGGTATCAGCACAAAACAGAACTTGATCATTTGTTTACGTCACCTGTCACTGAGGTGGTGTAAATTTTAAAATATTCTAAATAAATAACTCATTTCAATCAATACTTGATTTGTTTATTAACTATTTACTGTTAGTCATGTGTAATGCCCCTTTTCTATTAAAAGCCTCTCTTATTGCAAATCGTGCATTTTCAAGTTAGTAGTTAAAGGTTTTTTAGGTCTGTTGTAGGCAGACTCAACACTTTTCAACATTTTTTTACCCCAGTATCCAAATTCTGTGAGTAGACTCCATGGCATACACACTACTTTCAGCTAAGAATCCCACAATGCAGCACAATGGATTTTATAAATGCAAAAATGACAGTGAAGTCAGAAACTAATAGTTTATGTGGCTGCAGCAGCATACCATTAGACCTTTCAGTTGACCTGAAAGGTCTAATGGTTAGGAAAGTGTTCTGTCCTTGTGAGCCTTGACCTTTGAGAGATGCATGTTTCTCAAAAGGTGCTTTGCCCGTCGGCGCAGTATCATGCCGCTATGTTTAATCCGACCGTGCGAGCCCTGCAGGTACCTGACGTGTGATGAACTCTTTGGAACACCTCCAGTTGTCGGCTAAAATTATCTCCCTTCCTGTTTTAATGATGGTGGTCATTTTTCTGGAGGCTCATTTGTGCTTTTAATTGTTTTAGCGCTGCCTGGTTGGCGTGAGGGCACGTATGGGCCACGGATGCATTTCATACTGAGAGTACAAAGACCTTATAGACCTTCTACACAAGGAATTATTGATGAATGACGGCTCGGCTCCCCTTCCTGTCACATCCTCCTGTACATTGCATGAGTACAGTATTGTCTCAGAGCCCCCTGTGGTTTGTGTAGGTGACTCTCAGTCAGGATCGTCAGAGCGAGTGATGAATCCGGAGAGACAGCTGACATGAACACATCAATACATATCAGGCTTCACACTGTCAACTTGTTTACCTTCTTGCTTGAATGTGTACATGCCGACAAAGTACTGCAAGGCAATGAGAGTACTGTCTGGAGAAAACTTTCAGACATTTGTGTTTCAGTCTTTATTACAAACATCAGCACTGTTCACTGAGATTAGCTAATACATTACCGTTGGGCGCTCGGCATAAAAACCCTTCTCTTCCATCGAAATGTGTTAGATTCATATGATCGTCGCCTTTCGGCCTGATCTGACAAGCGCTATGATCTTCTGTTGTTTTGAATGGAAACTGAAAGCGCAGGTTAGCAGGGCATTATGTCGGCGAGCCCCCTGCCAAAGCCTTGGTGCTCCATGCAGTCATCACAATGCTGCCTGGAGGTGTGGAGGAGCTTCTCACAGGGTCTGGTGGAGAAACTGGGAGCAGATCATATGATGGCATTAAACTGAAACAGTGGTGTGTGCTTGTTCCTTTATACAGTCGCTTAACTTGGGGTTTAGTTCCAGTGGTTTTACTTGTTTAGATTTGGTGATATCTACCACTAACATTTAATTGTTGGCTTTTATTTCTTTGCTTAATACAGATTTTAGACATCAACATCACACAAGATTACACTCTCTTGCTACATTCCTTAGATCATTGTTGTATCTCTAACAGCTCATACAAATTCTCCCTTTCAAGACGGTAGAACAAAACAGAAACAAATCAAGGCAGAGAGAGAGGAGGAAATGGAGAAAGTTAAGACCTTTAATGAGTTACAGTAGGTATGTTTCTCAGTTTTCCTTCACCTCACATCTGATCTTTTCCAGTTAGGAGAAAAGCATGACATCATTAAGCCGCTGAGAGGTGGTTGGTGCCCAGCTGGGTTTTCTACAAAGGTAGAATCATGCAAATAAAGATGTGAAGGCTGAAATGTTTAACTGTTTGGAGGTAATAGGGACGACTGCAGAAACTGCCAGAAAAGGTCACTTCTTCATTTTTGTGTGAAATATTTGATATTATAATCTCACAATTGTTAAGAACACAGCATTAATAGAACTTCAGTTACATGAAGAAGATTGACATCCATCCCCTGTCTTCTACCTCTGGATATATTTTAGACAGTCAGACTTTGATAGAAGTGAAAATGGTGTAGGTCGTTGGACAAGAAATCTCTGTATGGAAGCTGTCAGTAGTCCCTTTGACTGTAGATCTGTTGATTGTGAAGCTGATTGCAGATCTAGAGATCAGTGATTTATATATGCTGTTCTTTCCAGGACGTACTCCCAGAGCTGGTGAGGAGATTAAGAGAGGTTGTCGGAGAAGAAGGAAGTAGCACAACGTTAAATCTGGAAGTAAGGGAACCTCTCTAAGTTCTTCTGCCTGCTCTCAGTGTATGAAACCAAACTATCTGCATGAGTAGACACAGATGTGGAAAATTCATTTCATCATCATCACTCGTAGGACCACTCTAAAGAACATCTGTCAAAGCTGAGAAAGTCTAAATAATTATGGAGAAAAGGTGTTGTTATAGTCATAATGCTGGCAACAAACTGCATGAGGAAGCAGTCATAAAATTCTGTAGAAATAAAGTCATAATATTTTCAGAATAAAGTCTCGAGAGATTAAAGTTATAATATTTAGAGAATAAAGTACAGTGTTTTGAGAATAAAATCATAATACTTCAGAATAAAGTTAGAATATTTTGAGTATAAAGTCCTAATATTTTCAGAAGAATGTCATCATATTTAGACAATAAACTCTGAAATATGAATGGGATAAAGTCGTCATATCTAGAAGGTAGAGTTATAAAATTTTGACTTGCAATATTTTGAGAGAAAAAATGTATTTCAGTATGTATACAAGTATTTAAAAGATAAAAACATAGTATTTTGAGAATACAGTCATCATGTTTAAATGATATAATTGTAATGTTTTGAAAATGAAACTAAAATGTTTGCAGGATAAAGTCAGTAATACACCGATCAGCCCCAACATTCTGACCACTGACAGGTGAATTGAATAACATTGATCATATTGGTACTATGTGGTGTTCTGATGGAAAACCTTGGATTTTAACATCCTTGTTGATCAGACTTAGACACCCAAATAAACACTGTCCCACAACAAACACACTCCCTCATGCAAATGGAAATCCCAAATGTCACTGGCCTACCTCCGCAGGAAAATGCACCCCACCACATGGCAACAACATCAACCAATCAGGAACATGTGGAGGAACATGACAATGACCCAACATGTTGATGTGACCTGCAAACTTCCTACAGCCCATTGTGATCAAGCATCAAGTTGGATTGACAGAGGCTCCACTGCACAAGCCAGAGTACCCAAAGGATCCAGTGCCAACGTCCTGGTTCCAGACCCCATAAGACACCCTGAGAGGTCCTCTGGTTCATGCCCAATGGTTTAGAGCATTTTGACCACATAAGGGGGACCAACACAATATTAGGCAGGTGGTCATAATGTTATGTTTGATTAGTGTATAAAGAGTCAAGTCATAAAATTTTAAGGAAACATTTGTAATAATTTCAAAAAGAAATTCTAAAAGTTCCAGAAGTCACAAATCTCCAACAAAAAAAACAACTTTACTGTCAAAAATAAGAAATTTTGATAATATGATGGCTTATTCATACTAATGTTAGCAACATTTCAAAAATGATTTCACAAAAGGAACAGTTTTACTTTGAAAATATGTTTTTTTTCTCTGTCTGCCTTTTTAAGATTTTATCTCTTTTTCTGTCTATAACTAAATCCTTAAGCACAGTATGAATATATTGGCATGATTTGACTACAGACCATCCTCAGTTAGAAAAAATTCTAGAAATTATTATCTTGAATCACTAATAGAAAATAATTAATTGTAAGACTTCACATTAAAATTATGTTCAAAAGGCTTGAAGAGAGATGAGAAATGTTTTCCTGTTGTAAAAAGGGTGAACCGACCCTTTACCTTGTTGTAAAACAAGTTACCTGTATTTCCAGTGTTAATCCAAAAGTGCTTCTGCAGCTGAACCTGCAGTTCTTTATGACATAACTGTCGAGATTTGGATAATCGCTTCATTAGTATTCAAGCTGTTTTGCTGCTTTTAGACAGCATCAAATACATACACATTTTACCATGAGCTGGTGTTCTCCAGCTTCCTTTTAATACTCACTGAAGTCAACTTGTCTGTTTCCATTTTCTGTGCATCAGACATGACAGAAGTTGGATATTTTTACACACTTTGAGAGCTTCTCCTGTCAACACTGCGCATACTGCTGCTGTAATCCAAGCAGACAGTGCTGAGAGACAGTGGCAAGGTTTTACGTGCCTTCACAAATGTCACCCTGCCTCGCCTCTGGTCCCTGAAAAATGATGAGCACCGACTTACACGTGCACTTCTACAGCAGCCATGCGGATACAGAAAGAGTTTTTTAGTTACACAAACATTGCTTGCAGGTTTAGCAGGAGTTTTTTCATTGGCTCAGTTAAATGTCAGTGAGTAGGACTGAACTGCCTGGTTAAAAGGCAAAGGATAAGGAAGATACACTATTATAAATTCCAGGAGTGTTGCTTCAAACTATAAAAATACAGTGTGTTATATATAACCCTCCTTCTTCGCCTGGCTGACCTTCAAACTTTCATCTAGCTGTAGCAGCCCATAGACTTGAGATCAAACACTCCTGCTGGCCTTCCAAAACCATCAATTCTGTGCCCAGTAATGAATGAAAATTCATTGCATTCATATTTTCATTAATATTTTATTGAAACTTTAATCTGCACAATTCATGGTCACCAGTTGACAACCTCCAACCTGCCGCATGCATACGGGAATCTGCCCATTATTCCCGACTTTAGCTTTACAGTGTGAATTTACTGCTTTTTCCTGATATTAAAAGGCTGGTTTATTGGATTATTGCTGTAATTTATGAGATCGACCTCCATGCTAATCCTTTGGGGTTATGACCTCTACACACTTGGTGCCATTAAGAATAATGTCCATCGTCTCTTTCTCTAATGGCTGCAGTAGAAGAGAGCAAATCCACAGTAAGAAACTGTATATGGGTTTGAAGGGTCATGTGTTACCTTCGACCCTTTTTTAAAACAAAGAGCAGTGGAGAAAAGAACAGAAGTATTTCTGTTTGCTTTAATAAACTGTTCATTTTAGCATGCAAGAGTGAGCAAATGAACAAAGTCCTAAAGAAAGCAAAATAAAACATTTAAATGATTTGTCTTTTAGTAGTGTATGACAGTGCTGTATTTTAATAATAATAATAATCAAACCTTTATTGATCCCCTTAGGGAAATTCCTTCTCTGCACCCACCCTATTCATAGTTAACCTCAACTATACATACTAGGAGCAGTGGGCTGCCGCGGTGCATTGCCTGTGGTGCAGTCAGGGGTTAAGGGCCTTGATCAAATGCCCACAGTGGTGATGACTGGGACAAACGGTCACCCTTACTTTTCCCACCTCAACTCGCTTCACAAACCACTAGGCCGCCACTGCCCCTGTAATGGTGTGTAATGTCATGCTACTGTACACTAATGCTAACTAGCTAAACTGCCATACGAGATCAATTTGTCAACTGCTTTTCCAGATATGTAGCTTTAGCTTCTGTCTCTGAGTGTGACATCATGTATGTTAATCAGATGCAACATAAGAGGGTTTTACATAGTTCTTGATTTAAAATTTCTGAATTGGAGACTTTTAAACAAATCTAACATTAGCTTAATTTGCTAGCTAGTATGCTAAAGATGATAATGTTGCTGAACGCTGCCGGCTACTGATTGGCACTTTGGTGATAACATTAATAAATCAATGTAACTTTTTTCCTTGTTTGTGTTGTGATACATCGCTCTTCTTCCATTAATCATGTTAATACAAATTACTATTTTTAGTTCTAATATTTCCACACCATAGCTCATGGATTTGTCTCGTGCCTGTTGTCATTTTGATAAGCTACACACTGAAAAGACATATTGCGTAGACAATATGTATGTATATGTCAACTTTATACTACAGTTCACAGTGCATTGTGGGATACTTTGATTGCACGATATAGGGTGTATACATTATAACATTCAGACAGCACTACCAACACTCTTCTACATACATGTTAGTCTGTTTTCATCTGCCTTTGTCTGAAATCAAATGGAAAATCTGCCATCGTTATTATTTGCTCAATCCAAATATATGAAACATTTTCGTCAAGTTTTAAGAAAATCTGAAGGAGAAAATGCAAGTTAAAATGTATCCACTACTGTTCTGTGAAATCATCGGGCCTTGATGTCACTGTCTTTGTATGTAATCAAGTCTGTTTGCGCTGCACTTTGTCCTGTTTGATTAGCATGTCAACTTCTATTGCAGCAATATTAAGATTTTTTGTTTTGTTTTCTGCATTTCCAGGATTTAAATTTTTTTATTTTTAACTTTATTTGTTTCCTCTGGTTGACTTTTACCTTCC
The DNA here is from genome assembly GCA_024666655.1 of Dascyllus trimaculatus. Taxonomy (NCBI): domain Eukaryota; kingdom Metazoa; phylum Chordata; class Actinopteri; family Pomacentridae; genus Dascyllus; species Dascyllus trimaculatus. The sequence continues at coordinate 19,461,212 of CM045468.1, forward strand.
AGTCTTGTACCATTGTTCTGTTATACATGGAATCACCATTTGGAGGACGAAACCTTTGTCCATTGTGTCTGAAGTTAAAACAACAGTGAGAAAGTTGAATTACAGATTTCTCTTCTGTATATTTTTTTTCTACTCAAGCATCTTCTTGTGTTAATACTAAGACTCAGAGTCTCTCAGTGCAGGCAGAAAAACAACTGAAACAGGAGACGCATTGCTTCCTTCTGAGACCATGCAGCATTTCTGAAAGTTTCTCATCTCTGGATGGTCAGAAATAGATGTGCAATCATATTTGTATTTATAGCTGCTGCTTCTGGAGAAACAGTGCTGGGACACAGACTGGTATTAGAGCACTTTGTGAGCCTGGTACAGTGTGCAGGATTGCATTCATGATATGTAAAGATATGTAAAAAGGCATAAATGATGAGGGCGGCACATGGCTGAGTGGTCTCATATGCAAACTATGTAGTAATTATCTTCCTTGTAATTACTACTCACCTGAATTTTAATGAAGCCTTTGCTGCATGGAGGAACTGTTTTACAGGTATGACGTCAGTGTAACTGAACAAAGAAAAAGTGAACAAACACAGATCAGAGATGTCAGGGATGCAAGAGGTTTAACAGAATATTAAAATATACCTTAAAATGCCACCAATCGCTTGTCGAGCATGGGGCCTCTGTACATATACATAATTTTATGCGTGCAAGGTAGCAGCACGCGCACACACACACACACACACACACACACCACTACCTCATTAGTGACTGCAGCCCCGAGGCTCACAACTGGGAAAAGGCCTAATTGCACAGTTCAGCAGCACTGACAGCGCTCAGAGCGTTTTGGAACAGGCTTCGACAAATGAGCATCAGGTGCAGGCACCTACAGTAATATTCTGTTATTTCGGACCCTTTCTGTCGCTGTTGTTGCTGCCAAATTAAGCTCATAGCAAGTTACTGCAACTTTTCTGGAGCCTCAAGGGACACTGGAGTTCACTAAGTTAGGCCGATGTGGTGTCAGTCACTTTGCAGAGCACAAGTTAAATGTTAAATATTTTAAAGTTCTTAAGTGTATGTTGTACTGTATAACCTTTACAGCTTTCTTCTCCATGATGCTTCAGTAACCATGGTCTGGGGCTTATGGGTGAGAATCAGGTCCTACACCAGATTATTAGCTGTTTGGGTCATTACAAATGAAATTTTGGGATTTTAAATGAGATTTAACACCTGAATCTCAAAGTTTTGCTTCAACTTCATCTCTCTATTGGCTGTCATAACATTAAACCCCAAATCATCTCCACACTTGCACTTTCTTGAGCGTCTGTGCTACCTCCTAATTATAAAATTTACTCTCCTCAAACTTGCACCTGGTGCTTATTTGTTAAAATGGATTCCAAAATGCTCTGAGCGTTGTCGGTAGTGCTGAACTGTTCAGTTTATTTCCCAAGTGCAAGCCTGAGGTTTACAGTCGCTAATGAGGCAGCACTGTGTATGTGCTCTTATTCTGGATTCATATAATTATGTATGTTTCAGAAGGGGTTCATGCATTTTGCATCAGTGCCCAGTGCGACCATGTTCACAAAGTTAGGTCAATCATGGAAGACACCACGAGCAACAAAATGGAAGTTGGTTTTAATGTTTCACAGATTAACCCCATCAAAGAAATCAGTTAATTGGGCGAGACCCTATAAATTCCATTCATTTCAAAGATCCCACCCTGGGGAGCTGTAGATGAGGCCTCCACACTGATGGTGCAGCAGTCGAGCTCACAACAAAGACACGTTAAATGCCCTTGACAGAAATGCTACAAACACAACCCACTGAGTTCATCAGAGTGTAGCTGAGACCTGGAGAGATAAGAAAATTAGAATGATGATTGTCTTTCTGCTTGAGCAAAAGCATAATTTGCTGAAGGTTATATTATTTTGTCATAAATGGATACCCACTTGCAATGCAAATAATGTTCAGAACATTTACTATCACACCATCTCAATCACTAAGGATGCTTTTGGACACATAATAAAGATAGATCTAAGACACTTATTTGATAAGATCGATGCCACTCCTGTGTCTGTGTAGAAGCCATTTCGCCTGAGCTACATGCTTAGCTTAGCATAAAGTCTGGAAGCAGGGATGAACAAATGCCTGGGTTTAGGGCAATATAGTTACATGAGTCAGATCACCACTTCATCTGTGAGTTACATATGGACCTACAGCAACAGCTCATGGTTAGCTTAGATTAGCATTTAGACTAAAAACACTGGAAAACAAATAGACTGGCTCCGTCCAAAGATTACAAAAAGTACCTCTGAGGTTTACTAATTACAGCTTTTTATCTTGTTTGTGTCCTGAAACCCTGATCTATACCATGCTGTTTTTAATTTATAAGTAAGGTTTAGAGATGATAGTTGTGTCACCTTTGCATGAAGCCATGCTAGCTGTTTGCTCTTTGTTTTCCAGTCTTGATGCTAAGTTAAGCTAAGAAACACCTGGTTCTAGCTTTGCACTGAATAGGGAGAAATGAGATCTTCTCTAACTTTTATCAAGAAATCAAATAAATGGAGCTTTCAGTTCCTGCATCAAATTCAGCAAGCCCATTATCCCTCAGTATAATGCAACATGTATGCATGCTAATACTTTTTATGCCCTCCACTGAGCACTTTTGGCTAGCTTGTTAGTAACCAGTAGTATCAAAGCAGATGTCAGTGCATGAGCAGTAAGTCAGCAGTTGTGACAAACAAGGCAGTGGCACAATAATCTAGAGGTAATGGAGATTCAAAGCCTCACACATAAACACAAGGTTTTTAAATCTGTTACGAGCAGGCACACGTAAACAGTCGGGTGGAGGTGGTGGGTGACCAAAACCTATAACATCACACATATGTCAAGCAAATGGGAAATAGGCCCTTAATGGCCCTCACTTTGTCATAGAGAGTGCAGTTAATAGTGTGCTGACACAGGCAGGTAGCTCACAATGTGTGAGGTGGGAGTATGGTCTTTGACAGAGGATGAAATGGCAATAGAAAATTGCTGATTCCAGACAAGATCCGGTGCAGCCCGACAGCGCAGCAATAAAAAGACCTCAACTGACTCATGGCTTTGTCTGGAGGTCTCAAGGCTTCACTGCACTTAGGAATTCCTCTCACAGAGCCAGACACTGCTGTCCAGGGAAAAATGTTTCACAGAAACAATTAGAGCTTGATATTGCGCTATTACTTTACACTGGACACTGGAGAGTCCAAAGTGATGACAGAGGGTTCTTACTGAAAACAGCCACCAATAATAAGACTGAAAAACACACAGTGAATCATTCATAATTACCAGTTTTTATTTTATGAAATTGTTTGCTTATTTTGAGGTATACCTATGTGAAAAGATTGATACTACTGTCATGTCTGTACGCTAAACATGAAGCTAGAGCTAGCAGACGGTTAGCTTAGCTTAGTGTAAAGATTATAAGCAACACTAGAAAGTAATTTTAGCTCAGAACTACCTGTAAAACTACATATTAACATGTTCTTGTTACAGAAGACAGAGAGCAAGCTGATACACATGCAGGCTGGCAAGCGGTTTTCCCCTGCTAGGCTAATTGCATGCTGGCTGTAGCATCTTACTTTAGCGTGCTAGCAATCTTCTCATTACTAGACAAGAAAGTGACAAAATTTGTTTTTGAAATTGTTAAACTAAACTTTTGAGGAGCTACAAGTGTTGATGCTGTTCCATTATACTTGCAAAATACTGTTGAAATGCCAAAAATATTAGTCACAAAAAAGCATATCATGACGGTTGTGAGTTTCCAGTGACTCCGTTAACTCAAATTACCGTATTGTATGACAGGATCAGTTAAACACATGCGTCTTTGTTACCAAAAAATTATGCATTTTGATTATTTAATTGATTTATTGTAGGTCTTCTGGAGTAAAGTACTGAGGTCAGATGAAACAACAACTGAGTTATTTGGCCACAATGACCAGAATATGTTTGGAGAAAAGAAGGAGAGGCCTTTAACCCCAAGAACACCAAACCTACCACCAAGCATGGTGGTGGCAGTAGCATGCTCTTGCTGCCAGTGGAGCTGCTGCTTTACACAATATAAATGAAATAATGAAGAAGAAGGATTACCTCCATGTTCTTCAGAAAAACTTAATATCACCAGCCAGGAAGCTGGGTCTAGGACACAGTTCCAACAAGACAATAACCCAGAACACACATCAAAAATGGTAAGGAAATGGCTAAATCAGGCTAGAGTTGAAGGTTTAAGACTAGCCTTCCCAAAGTCCTGACTTAAACTCGATCAAGAACCTGTGGACTGTGATAAAGAAACAAGCCTGTGTCTGAAAGCCAACAAATTTATTTAAACTGTGCCAATTCTGTCAAGAGTAGTGTTCGAAGGTACAACTAGGAACTTGTGGACGGCTACCGGAAGCACATAGATGAAGTGAAAATGGTCAAAGGACATTTAACTAAATATCAGCTATATACATATATACATATATATATTTCTAAAGAAGCTATAATAAATATGTGAAAGAACCAAAATGCATGATTGTTTTTTTGATTGGGATCTCGTGATGGACACAAATTCATTCATTTTAAAAATAATTGACAGATTCATTGATGATAGTTGCAGCTTTACTATCATTAGACCTTCATTGTATCCAACTAAAACACTATTATTGTGTTTAATTGTATTAGATTTGCTATCAGTCAGCTTGTCCTGACTGGTCTTGAGTCAGCCTTTCCTTCAGTAGTCTTCAACTCCAGATAACAACACTGTGGAGAGCTCGAGATGAAGAATTAATTTGCTAGCTCCCTTTGGTTGCTGGCACATGTTTGTCTGTGTATGAGTGTGTACATCCCACCGGGGCTCCATCTAGGATGGATGCTATTACAAATGATCCTGTGGGAGCCTCACTGACAGCCAAGTTCTGCATGGTTCCACACGCCTCACCACCACACTCGCATCACGTTGGTGCAGCTGCCCACAGTGAGTGAAGCATGTTGGTCCCAGGGTAAACTCCCACCGCATATCCTGTCAGCTCAGAGAAAGTGTCAATCAGCTTGTCCAAGTCAGCTAAAGGGATGTGTCTACGCCAGCAAATACGAGCTGCCCTTGTCCTTCGCCACTTCTGACAGCAAATAACACTGCTCTTGCCAGGACAATTCTTTCATTCTAGTTTTTAAACTTTATCGATCAATGGAGGGGATTTTGCTGAGCATGTGTACCATTCCTCTATGGTTTCTCACCTGGGAACAGCCCAGTACAAACACACTTCGTCTTTTATTCTAGACATTACTCAAAGGTTAGCAAAGCTCAATAGAATTAAAAAGTTCTAGCGAGTAAAGTCAAAGTGCACTTAATGCACTTTTTCTGCCTTTTATTTTACACAGTGGCTCACCTGTCTGTTTAAGCTGTGTACGAGACTTTGAGTTCAGTTGTTGCTGATATACATTATATTGATCATTGATGTATTGATCAACAGTGTAACTGATGCAAAGCACAAACAAAATGCCATTATAATCACACTGGAACCAATGAAAACTAGCAGAAGTAGGTCATTTTCTCTTTGATAAAATCTTTTAAATCATCAACATATTTATGCCTGTTTATCTCAGATCAACAGTATGTTGTACAAACAGGGAAATAATTTACAATAAGACAGGCAGCTCAACATAATTAAACTTTAAAAACCGTTTTAAAAAGTTCACAGCCAGAAATACAAATTAGCCAGCTGCTTACAGTAAAGGGCCCTGAAAACCAGATCTGGATGATGCTGCTGTTGTCGCCTTGGTTCTGTTAACTGTTGATTTGCTGCCATCTTGTGGTGATACGTGGAAAAACACTGCCTGCAAGTGTAAAAGACAAAAAGGTGTGTGGTATTATGAGTTGATCTTGCCTTAAAATAGCACAGTTTCACACCGTAAATGGTAAAAATATTAAAGCCCTTCAAAATCCCCATCATTCCTTGCATTTCATGCAGTGAAATGGATGTTGATGTAGCTGTTTGATAAGATCAGCACTGTACTGTTATTGCAAAGTATCCAGCTTTATATGGACAGCAAATGAAATGGCAAGGCACCATTTCTTTGTTGTACTTTTATATAGCAAATAGCTGCTTGCGGCTAAATTAATGCTACATGTATGGTCAAAATCTTTCATATTGTACCTTAAATAGTGCACAATGATAACAATGAAGGATATGCTACAAGCAAAGCATCACACACGGCTGTTCCAACATTAAGAGATGTATCAGAACATTATAGTGCAGGAAGTTAGTAACTTATTATTTCTGACCTTAATGTAAAAAGAAGAACATCAAATATGCTGCCAATGTACACAGCAAAAATGCAAATATCACTCAGTAAAGTAAATAGAAAACCTGGTGAAAGAGTTTCTTATGTAACACACATAAGGAACCTGTCAGCTTGCAAGGGGAGGCTTCCTGTATCATTCTTCTTCTTCAGAATCGTTTTCCACTTTGTACATGTATGACTTTATTACAGCTTGTCATTGTGTTGTGTAGAGTAGTTTTCTAGTGTTTAAGCAGGGTTGTAGGTGAGCTGGTGTGCTGAGCTGCAGCGAGTGGCGTGGAGTGAATGGAGAGAGCCGTAAAGACTTCAGAGAGCTGCACATTCTAAAGGAAGCGCCATTGTGCATCCATTTTAGAGTTATAGTGACGTCAGATTTATTTTTTAAAATGTATTTAAAAACAAAAGTTGAACCAAAGTGCTGCACAACTGAAATAGCAGGCGGTAAACTATGAATAAAAGACCATAAAATAATAAGGAACCATAGACAATAAAATGGTAATAATCAAGACAATAAAATAATAAGAATATAAAGTTACAATACAATAAGAAATGTTGCAGAAATTAGGAGCAGTCACTTAGAATGCTTGATTTATCTATTTATGTGCCTACATGTCAGAATATTAGTGCATCTGGTTGGTCTATTGTCAGTGCTCTAACTAGGACATGATGATACAAGAGTCCTGTTAAGGCATTAAGGGATTGTTTTATGGAGAATCTTCTAAATATGCAGCTTTCATACAAAGAGAACAGTTTTAGGGGTTTATTCAATGACTATAGAAGGACTTTATTATGGAAGCAATACTTGGCCACAGCAGAGGGCGCTCATGCAACAATATAGGACAAACCTTCATCAAGAAGAAGAAAACGTTACGCAAAGTACGCACGAGCCGTTTGTCCCTCGTCTCTTCCCGTCGTTGTTTTGCGAACGCAGGGTATCAGCAGACGTGCGAGTTGACAGGTAGGAACAACGTGTACTTTATATTTTATTTTGGCATTAACATTCTTGTTATTTTCGCTTTTTATAACGAATATTAAGGCGTTTGTGGGTCGTGTTGTGTGGTGTTTTTTGTCAGGTGAGGACAAAACAGTTCGTGTTTGAATACTGTCTGAAAAGGGAAAGTCAAAGCTGCAAGTCAGCTGACCGACTTTATCAGCTAAAGCTAGCTGTTTGTTAGCTAGCTGTTTGGTAGCTAGCCGGTTGTTTGTGTCGAACTTGTCGCATTCTTTGGCGATTCATATCTGATGCAAGTTTACCTGGAGAATATATGTCTGATAACAACGACCACAGCAGCTTTTCCTGCCGCTAATGAGATCCATGCAATCATTGCATCAGCCATGTGCTGTAGTTTGTGTAACTGTGCTTAGCAAACTCACTATAACACATACCTTGTGTTAGTTCACATGCTGCTTGTGACTAATGCACTAATTGTTTTCTTGTACTTTTATCCAACAGGTTACACGTTTGAAGGTGAAAGAGGCCAACCACAATGTCCAGCAGTGTAAGTGACATAACATCAACTTTCCCTTACTTAACTGTCTGCCTACTGACATCCCTGCTATATTTATGGAGGGACACATATGCCAAAGTTCATATAAAAATTGGGCATTTTAACAGGACATTCCTTATCATTACAGTCACCTGCAGAATACTGAATATCTTTTGGATTTCTTTTTTTTATATTCAGCCTCTTGCATAGTTTTCAGCTTGTTAAATAGCCAACACATCACTTGCTTTGATAGTTCCCCCTTTTATCCCACTTAGAATTTAAACTCGTATTGTTTAATCTCAAAAATGCCCAAATAACTAGATGGTTATGAAAATATTAAATAATTAAAAACCGACTAACCTATGTGATACAAACTGTGGATGTTTAACAACAACTTTTTAGCAGGCTGGGAAATAAAACGAGCTTGCTGAAGCAATTTTCACTGTAATATGAAGTCCTGCACCTCTATAGAAACAGCACAGCCATGGCTAGAAGTAGAGAGTACTTAAAAAGGTAGCCTGTGCGGTATGAAACAGTTATGATGCCAAAAAGCATAAAAAAGGAAAATGTAAAGTTTAATTTATTAGATTATTTATTTCACAAAACCGGGAAAAGGAATTAACATGTACAGCATTTTTCCCAGTTAACTTGCATTTTTAATTAGCTTCTTCTGCTATTTGTTCTGTGTAACACACAGCGTGCAGTCCAGCTGAAATGTCCCTGAAGTTATGTTCCATGACTGTCGGTCACAGCTGAGTCACTAATGCCTTCTTGGTTGTGCTTCGAGGCACAGACTTTTATTTATTTATAATTTTTATTTTTTTTAATTTTTTTTACAGAATCAGGGAATATGATTTTTGACAAATTAATAAATGAGAACATGTAGAATAAAATGGCTTATGAAATATCATTTTAAGCATAATTTCAGTTATGTTTTAAGATAAGTGGTACTGCTTGTCACAGCTGCATAATTCCAAGACCAAAAGAAGATGACAATTTTTTAATGTTTTTACAGCCAGTGGCTCTGACAGATTATCATTTCAGTCATTCTTTTTTTTTTTTTTTTTTTTTTTTAAGATAAAATGCCTTTCAAACCAAGGGTTCAGAGTGTTAATAGCTGGGCATTTGGTAAAATCTGTTTTGTTGTAACTGAAACATTCAGCAGGAGTATGAAGCTGCAGACTGTCCACTATGGGGAGATGTGTTCCTGTTTCATGTGTCTTTTTCAAAGTGTTGCTGGACATTAACAGTTGTTCTTGTCATTCTGCAGGTGCTGTGTTGTCGAAGCAGATTAGTCCTCTCTCAGGCTGGTCATCAAGCTTTGGCTTCTCTTAGGGTTGGCAGAACCAGAACCTTCTCCGCTGCAAGCTCAGATGAACCCTATATAGCTGTTTCACACACAGACTCAGGTGAGTCTTGGATTAACAGAATCACCTGCTAAAACGACTGTAGTTGACGGTTCACAGCAGGCTTTAAGTTCAGCCAGGAAGGAATTTATGACTCACATTTTCCTTTGTATTCACTTGTTTATCTTAAATTAGACTTTCAAAGAAGATGTAGAGACAAGGTGATGAGTCAAACAAGGCATCAGGCAGTGTTTGGGAAGCAGTTTTCAGTAGCAAACCAAGGGAATATTAAGTAGAACAAAAGCTGTGGCAGCACAGATCCACAAATATCATTGTCTTGTCCCTCCAGGTCCAAGGACTGTGTGGCCTGATGAGAATATGGGACCATTCGGTCCTCAGGACCAGCGCTTTCAGTTACCGGGTAATGTTGGGTTTGACTGCCACCTGGAAGGCATGGAGGACCAAAAGAATACTCCAGTCCACAGGACGGTGCCGGATGTACTGACGGCTCCAAGCAGCACAGAGCGACACCAGTTCATACTGGCCCAGTTCATCAACGAGTTCCATGTACGTTTATGAATCATCACTTCTCACTTTATCAGTTCAAACACATTCTGTTAATGACTGGGAGGGTAATGGTATACAAAGTTTGGTGTGCACCTCGGTTTTAGGGGCCATGGTTTGTTTTGATATAGCTGAAAAATATAAAGACATGCATAAAGTAGCATGCTGCATTTAATTTGGAGAAATGTAAACATTCGACTTTGGATTTTGGTCTATAATTCTGATTGCTGACATAAGAAAATATACATGTCAGTAATTCTCCCATGGGAAGACTGTCTACTCTCAAGTGTAAAAAAAGGCAAATAATCAAGCATCAAGTGCAGCATTTTCATAATTTACTAGAATGAACCTTTAAAACTATAGATGCGCATTTTAAGCAATATATATATGTGTGTGTGTGTTTCAGGGAAAACTGGGTCCTATATCCACAAGAGTCACCAAAGCTGAGCAGTACTTTAATCAGACAGACACAGACTGCTCCATAAATTCCTGCCCTGAGCTGTTAAGGAAAGGTAAGAGATGCTCATCCTACTCATCTAAACAAAACCGTCTCATACAGTGACTCTTCATAACCTGAAGTTAAAGAAACTGCATCACCTGTTTTTATGTCACATTCCTGTAATACCTCATGTTTGTATGTCAGATCTGGAGCTGTTGTTCCCCACGGCGCCCACTTCTTCCATCACGGTGGTGACGGTCACACAGAGCAGCAGTCGGTGGGAGGACGGGGCAGCAGAGCAGGACGGAGACCTGCTGCTTCACAAAGTGAGTCCTCTGAACTTTAATTTTCGGGTTTGACGATGCTGAAGCAGCTGCTGATTGCAATTTCTTCTAACTGCAGTTTGTGAGTGGCGCAAAGGAGATGTGTTTCGCTCTGTGGACTGCAGGATACTGGGCAGACTTCATTGACCCAACAACAGGAGCAGCTGTGAGTTCGTCTCTGTTTAGTAGTGATTTCCTGTGTGTTAACAGTAAATACCAGGGAGTTTAGGAGTTTCAACACTCTGACTTTATAGTCACGAAGCATCGATAAGTTGACATTATTAAAAAACGTATAGTGTTGACCAGGGGATTCTCAGGATAAATGAAGTATCTGGCAGGTTCCTTTTCCAGCAAGTGGGAACAGATTTTGGCAGCAGATTCTGAAAGTACTGTATGAATTCTCAACACTTACTGGAAAATTTTCACGTAAAAGTCAACTGTTAAATGAAGACTATGTTCCAGTCATACTAGAGAGAAAATAGTGAGAAAATTGGTTGAAGAAAGTGTTTAACTGGGGAAAAAGACAACCAGGAATAAAGCCTTGCATGTAATATTAGTCTATTTAGAGTAGTATTAATATTCTTTTTATTTTTCCTAGAAGGCAGGTGTGTAATTCTTTCGTCTTGTCTTCCACAACAGTTCTTTGCGTCTCCAACAAGTCAAACCTCACTGCGAACAGACGAGCAGCTCAGACATCTGGGCTTTCACATCGAGGTGTCGGGCTCCTGCACAGTGATTCGCCACATTCTGAGGGGAACGCCTTTGTTTGTGGGGACTGTTTTCACCAACGCACCTACTCACAGCACTATCATTGCAAGACTACAAGGACTTTCAAATGCACTCGATGATGAGGATTAGACTTTTTTATTATTATTCTATAAATCGGAAACCAAACAGAAGACCTCTGTTTCTGGTCAGAAGATGCTTGGAAGTTGATCTGTGATAGGTCTGTCAGTGGAAGGGTGTGTGAAGTTTGTTTTACTGTAACACAAAGCAGCCACACAACACTGAGTGTTATTAAGGACTTGACAGAGGGGAGACACAGGGTCTTATCCTGCACTATATCCAGGAAGAAGTACACTCAGTTAAATGGCACTTTTACAATGTGATGGATCTTTAGAAATGTTTATGTTAGAGGGTGTTATGTGTATTTATAAAACGGAAACCGGCAGCTGGTGCTAGCTCGCAGGAAAGGACCCAGATTCAAACGACACTTAACACTTTAGCTGGAATGATTTCAGGTCAAAAACTTTTCATACCAACATGTACAGCATTGTTTCCTTTCTCTAATCTGTTGCACAGATCACGAAGAAGCGATGTGAACTGTTTCTTTTGAAGCACTACGCTGCAAATAAAGTGACTTCTTATCAAACTGTGACACTGGATTTCCTGAATCTGGCAACGTGTACTCCTTCACAGAAATGTTACTACCTGAGTGACGCTCTTCCTACGTGGAAAACTGATGTATGCAGGTTAGAATGCTGAAAACTTTACATAGTTAATTTTCATACACTGAATGAGAACTGATCAAAATTTTGTCTCAGATGCTGTGGAAAGGATGAAATGAACTTAAGTAGCTGTGGAGCTGCAACATAGGGCATTAAAATTCATAAACTTATGAAAAGAACTGCTTGAGGCTACAACTTTAACTATTAAAGGTGCAATGTGCAAGATTTTGCACAAAAATGTGGCATTGAAATGGCAGCAAGCAACTATCTGCTTTCTGATTGTAATTGAAAAGGAAGCGTTAGTGCTGCTGTTGTGTCTGTTAGTTTAGATCTGAGATGCTGGAGCTCTAGTTTTAACCAGTTTGCACACAGAACCTGTCATTTAAAATATCACAGAACTGTGCTTTTACATGCATTTGGAAAATAGCACTACACTTTCCCCCTGTAATATTTAGAGATTTCCTGTTGTAATTAAATGTATCTGTGAGGCCAAAACAGCACAGCTGAGCTCTCAAAGTTAATAAAATGAGCAGGAACGGCGACGGTTGTTTATCACCATCTAGTGGCCGATTAGTTGTACTGCAGACAAGGTTAATTCCACCTTAAACTAAGCATACTGTAAGGGCAGGCCAACATACTCTAATGCCGCAACCATGGGTTAGCTGATGCAGTAGCTCTGATAGTTAAACCAATTTCATTTTCAGTCTACATTACTGTGAATCAAATGCACAGCCCCACGGGGAAAACGACCTTTGTATGGTGAGAACATGAACACTCCACACACACAGTTAGGTTTCTAACTGATGCCTCAACCCTCCACCTGTGAGGCCGTCGTGTTGTCCTTAAAAAGGTTGTTAGCTGCAGTGAGGACCAAAATCACAGTCATGTATGTCCTAGAACATCAAAAAATATGATTGGGACGCTACATTTATTACATATATTATCAATTTAATCGTGACAAAATTTTCAAAAATACACACTAATGGGATTAAACAGTAACACAGAAGCATCAGTACTGTGACGATTAAAACATTAAGCATAAATAAATTAACAAAAAACATTGTAACAGGAGGAGGGAGGGTAGAACAATTTCTGCTTCTTTATCTCTGATTTGTCAGAATTTTTTATAACATAACATATTTATAAATATATAGTGAAATTTCAAATTGATATCAAATACTGTCCGTTGACCCACTTTCAGCACACTTTTTCGCACATTTAAATTTGAAGTTATGTTTGAACAAAAATGTCTGAGGAACTATTAAAGGTAAAAGCCTGAAACGTTCACGGTTATTTCTCATCATGTGATTGATTTAGAATCTGCAATATTGGACAAGCCGATCAGATAGCCTCTGACTATGAGTGAGTGGAAATATGAAAAAAATGAAACTACAGAACTTGTCACACCTGCTTGACCAGTTATGAAACAAAAATGAGAAAACTTTTTTTTCTCCAATTTTGGAAAGTTTTTCAAATTAAAAGCATTCTATATGTTTAGTTTTGTATTACTGGGATATGCAGCTACAAGTGGTTCAGAAAATATCAGTAGTCGACTTCTGCAATATCATATTTTGTTAATGTGGGCTCAAAGGTGGATTTGTGAGCTCACATTCTTCATATTTCAACTCACCCACAAGCCGAGATTATTTGATCTACTTGTCCAGTATTGCAGATTCTAACTCAATCACATGATGAGAAACAACAGTGAACATTTCAGCCCTTTATCTTTCATAGTTATTGAGATTTGGTCATTCAAACAGCCTCTAACTTCAATGTTCAAAAAAGTGGGTCAACAGGCAATTTAAAATAAAATCATGGAAAGTATCTGATATCTTAATCTGAAAATTCACAGATATCACAATAAGTTAAAAAAAAAGGTTTAAAGGAATCAGAGATGGTCGAGCAGGATGCCCCTGATGATTTGAAATGAAGTGGAGAATCTGAAGGGAAAATGATCTCAGGTTTGCATCCTGCTAAGTTACAGCAGTTAGTTACATTTGTGTGTCTGCAGCCTGCTCCAGCTGTGTTCAACAGTCACTCATCGTCCTTCTAGCTGTTTTTAATGACAGATGCAGCGTTTCCTCTCACACACGTCCAGCTGTGAGGATGCAGACGATGATGCTGATGATGTACCGTAGCGCTGCAGGACGAAGCCTCGTGCCGGAGCTCACCAGAGGAGACGTGGAGGAGAAGACGGCGCTGCTTTCGTTTCTGGGTACGAGCACGTTGCAGATGTTCCCCTCGCAGCAGGACGAGCAAACCTGAGAGGAGACATGAGAGGCTGAGAAGGAAATAATCAGAGTGCAGGGGAATCCAGAGTTCTCCACATACCTGGTGGCCATTTTCAGTGACATGAGCGCAGCCGGTGAACAGACAGTCCTCTAAAGTGGCACAGCGCTTTGTCACTGACACACTGTCGCCATGGTGATCCATCATATGGAGAGTGTAGCAGTATCGGGTATCTGGAGGGCATGGAAAAGGTACTTCTGAGAATCACTAAGGTGTTGTTGGTTCTGTATGTGGATGTGAAGTACTGGTGAATAAGCATCTCACTCTGACTGCACACACAGGTGAGACAACGCTGACGTACCCTTTGGACAGTAAACATCTGGAGCCCAGCGGTTACACTCGTAGTTATCTGCAGCGTCCTGACATGTGAAGCATTTGAAACCACCAGGGTGAGGAGTAGCTGTGGACACAAACACACACACACACACACACACACGACTGTGTTACCATGTTTGCTCACATTTCGTGCAAAACAGAAGCCCCTTGGGGAATGTGCCAGGTGGAACGCATGATAAGCTCAACAGTAAAACAAGTCTACAAAATGAGTGCAATGGAATGTTATTTTGACGATAGTAGAAACAGGAAAAAAATCTCTAAAATATCAGTCACTGAAAAGTAGAAAGAAAGAAGGAAAGAATTTGAAAAAAGTTAAGAATTTGAAAATAATTAAATAGAATTTTAAATGTATTATTATTATTATTATTTTATTAGTAGTAATAGTATTATTATTAGTAGTAGTAGTAGTAGAGTTATTATTATTATTTTAGTAGTAGTAGTAGTAGTAGTATTACTATTATTATTATTACTATTATTATTTATTAGTTGTAGTAGTAGAATTATTATTATTTTAGTAGTAGTAGTAGTAGTAGTATTACTATTATTATTATTACTATTATTATTTATTAGTTGTAGTAGTAGAATTATTATTATTATTATTATTTTATTAGTAGTAGTATTAGAATTGTTATTAGTAGTATAGTAGTAGCAATAATAGTAGTAGTATTATCTTAGTAATTCAACATTTAAAGACAAACTAAGAGACAGAACATGCTTTGCTGGGTAACAAGTTGCACTCACTAAGCATTAATTGATAAAACTGATAAAACTTAACAGACGATTTTCATATATAATAATAATTATAATAGTCATGTCATTTCTATTACAAGTGTCACTAATATTCATAGGAATAAATCCTGTTTTTCTCTACATTGTAGAAAAACAATCATTGAGGCAACTTTTCTATCACTGTAGGATTAAAGTTACATTTATCAGATTTGACTCTGAAGCTCTTGGACACTTTTTATCCTCTATAGTAAGATTTATTACTGCTGACAGTTAAAATGCGCATCACTGTGAGCTGTATGTGGGGGTTAGATGGTCCTCTCTCTCTGAAAGACCTGATAGACTCGGGGTCTTATTTATTTATAAGGTTGTTTTTTACCCCCTTCCATGACCTCATGACTGTCTTTCATGTGGACCCTTATTATACACACTTAAATGACTGGATTACACTGCACATGCTGAAAAGGGATGATGAAAGGGGTTCTGTGGTCTTGTCTCTCTGTGAAGTTTTTGGGATCAATATTGGTGCTAAAATGTGGAAAAACTATTCCTTAAATCGCTTCACACAGTTCAAAGTAGCTCCCATCGTGTTCATGTGACTGAATCCAGTTGAAAGTGGGAATTTTACTGTATCTGACCCAGTAAGGTTCCTGAAGCATCCTGTGAGCAGAGTGTTCATTCAGACATGCAGACTGATAGAAAGCAGGGCCTGTTTAAAGGAGCTTATGGGACTAAATCACTGCTCTCCAGATTACCTCTCGTCTTCTTCTTCCTTAAGCTACGACCGTAAAACTGTGTTCAGATGTTGTCCATCCTCGTCCAAGTCACAACAGATTACTGTAACAATAACACACAATCTGAAACTGTGCCTTTTCTCAGTGAGTACTGAGTATTTCCTCCATCAGCTCCAGCTCTCAGCTGGTCGTCTGCATTCATGTGATTTCTGTTACATTCCTGCAGCTCATTTGGACCCGGAGGCCTCCAGCAGGTACAGCAGCAACTGTAACACGCTAACATGTGTCTGGAGCAGCTGCTGTGTTAACACTGGGGATGCTCAGTCGCACTATTGTTTCTGTTCTTTTTTATTAATGCGGCTGCTTATTCTATTAATTACCAAAAGACAAGCAGTGACTCTGAAGCTGCTGAGATGCACTGAAGGAGCCCAAGATCTGGGACGACGACCCCGTTTACATTCTCAACAGATGTTTTTTTATTTGTTGTCCAGGCAGCATCTCTTAATAATCATCAGTTTCTGCTCCGACACGCTGATCACGTGGGGAGCTGTCTCGCTTTCCCATTGGCTGGAATCATATCTGTGCTGGGAATCAGGCTGGGACAGCTACAGGTCTCAGGGTCAGACAGATCCAACCACAAGACAAAGACTGTTGCTCTCATTCAAGAACACAACTCCAGCGCTTCAGGGGTGTCCTCATCTTTTGTCTCATGAGCCTGTAGGAAGCTTTGAATTCAAGAATCATCACTGTTTTGTTTTTGAAGGATGAGTGGTTTGGATAAGCAGAAAAGGTGCATTAAGTTGAATGAAATGAATCCTCAGAGCCCTAGTCTTTTTCTTGATTTATAACATCAAAGCTTTGTTTTGCTGCACAGAAGACGTTTCTACCTCATGATAGAACTAAACTGGAGTCAGTGTTTCACCACTGATGGAGGATTTTGCTCCTACTTGAGGGATGCAGCAGAACGATGTCCTTCATGGTGAAATCTCGTGACTGTGCCGTCTTCAGCCAGTCAGTGATGGCGGTCAGCAGCAGGATCCAGGCCACCGTTGGCCAGGACTCCATCATCAGCCCCAAGTATCCTCATGCACTTCCACCTGTCAGACCCTGAGGGAGCAAAGTGAACGTTTTAGCAAAATCCTTCCAGTCATCTGATCTGAGTTTATGTCTGTGAACTACAAATCTCTCATTAAACCACAGGTGCACTGAACCCGGGTCCAAACAGGAGGTTATAACAGAAGGAACCAGACTATGAAGTGAT
Organism: Dascyllus trimaculatus; assembly: GCA_024666655.1. Taxonomy (NCBI): domain Eukaryota; kingdom Metazoa; phylum Chordata; class Actinopteri; family Pomacentridae; genus Dascyllus; species Dascyllus trimaculatus. The sequence goes on from CM045468.1 coordinate 19,478,471, forward strand.
CAGCTGCTCCTGCTGTGAACCTGCCTCATTAATTAAATGTCAAAGGAACCCAGCGAATCAGCTCCAACTCTCAGGCCGGATTTAAAACCTGCATTATTAACACTGTCACTTCTAACATGAACATGAGTAATGCTTTCATTACAATCCCTCTTTTGTCCTCTGGGAATCCAGTCCCTGTTCGCCAAATGTTTTTTCTTCCTTGTCATGCAGCCGCTCGTTTATTGATTAAGCAGAGTCAGCAGGTGCTCTGGCTTTTATGCCTTTAGGCTGCACGTCACAACAGCAGGTTTGTAGGAGGAGGAAAATCTGCAGCTATTTGACTTCAAACCAGCTTCCAGACTGAACTGATTCACAGATTCTACCTGGTTGCTTCCCATATTACTTAAAACATCATTTAATGTCACTGAAAAATATCCCAACCAGTCAGTTAGAGCTGAGAAGGCCTCTTGAATTAGAGGTGAAACATCTTCAAGAACCAAAAAGGAAGTCTAGTTATCTTTTACAGAAGGACAAGGAAAGCTGTTGAACCACTTAAAATACAGCATGAGGTAAAAGATACATTGAGGATAAAGAAGAGCTTTGGAGAACACAGACGCTTGACTGAGACATTGACTTTGTTGAGGAATTCGAGACATTCCTGCCACCATGTCCGTGTGTATGTAGCAGGAAACACTTTGTGGTTCATTCCAGACTCCAAATAGAAGATTAGACAAGTCAGTGACAAACATACTGTAGAGAAGAACATGAGTGTCTCTTTATGACCTTGAGGCTGAACCACATTCTGAATATCCAGCAGCTTTATTCTTAAACCGGGACAGTGATTATATTGTGACATGTAGCATTTTTAGAATAATGTGAGTGCTTCAAAGAGTTGGGCCCAGAGTGCAATTGATACTGTAAAAAAGCTGAATTTTCCTATGGAGTCTGGTATGAATTTCATCTAGTTTTCCACTATTGTTAACCAACTTCTAGATACAGATTCTGCACTTTTACGTTCCCACTTTTTGTGCAATAACCTTTAAAAATTCCACACAGACATCTGAAAGCATCCGGCTCGTCCACCCTGAATCTCTGTAACAAATGCTCTCCTTGGATCCACTGAGACGTCAATCAGTGAATTAACCACCAGATGACCTGGTTTCTCCTCTGAATCCACATCAGCAGATCTGTGTTAGATCAGCTCTGGGTTCAGATGCCTCTGACACCGTTTTATATTTTATCCCCAGGCTCTGTGAGGCTGTGTGGCAGTAAATGCTTGTTTTCTTTACATTATGAACGCTCCAGTAAAATGCAGACTGAATAGCCACACAGTAAAACACTGCAGCTGGAGCACACAGGGGCTGTTATTCCACGTTATAGAAGCACAGATGTTTACATTTAACAGCAGAATAGAATAAAATAGAGCAAGATGCATTGATTTACACTACACTATCAAAATAAAAGCTCTGAATGTTTCAAAAGGCTTACCAGGGGATCTGAAATATGGTGGCTTTTCAAAATAAAATGTACTTATATATTGTCATGAAATCAGTAGAATAACTGAAAAATAATTGATTACAATTGAACGAAAAGAAAGAAATTGGTAGAATTCTGTTCAATTGAATGCTCTGCATACAGACAACTGGTCTATTATGAGCAGAAAACCACCAGAACATAGTTTTTGTGGAAAACAGTTTCAATGTTTGAGGTTTTTCAGCTTAAAAGTCTAATTTGTCACTGATTCCAGCCTCTGAAGTGTTAATATTTGCTGTTTTCTTCATTTTCTATGATGCTGAACTAAATATCTTTTGGTTTCTTTGGTTATTTGTAGAATTTTTTGAATATTCTAATAGGCTTTCGTCACCATTTTGCATACCAATCAGTTTATTGAGTAATTTAATTGCCGTGGTTGCAGCTTTGAGTGTGTCTCTCTGAACTTTGCACCTGATGAACAATCTATGTTAAGTGGACCCTTAAACTGCAGTATTAAAATCACTCAAGCCTCCTCTGTAGTCTTTCAGCTGTGAGAAACTAATGAACACAACACAAAACCCCAACTTGTGACAACACAGCGACACTGTTAGTCTCCACGGCGAAACCCGAGGTCTGGAAACCAGTTTTAATTATCATGTGAGAGGCTCAGAGAGTCTCCAGTCCCTGCAGCTGCATTCATGGAGCCCTCCAGTGCTCCGTGCTACTGTATGCTCCATAATGACGCACTGCCGGCTGAAAGGAGAGCTGGAGGCTGAGCTGCCTGATGGATGCTCGGCGTCGCCTGCAGCACAGTCTGAGAGCAGAGCGGGGGATTAGCCACAATGGAGATGTGGAGGGTTCACATCTCCCAGGGTTCAATCAGCACCCAGTGACTCCTTCAGGTTCCAGTTGAAAGAAAGAACCTGAAGGAGGGCAGCTGTTAAATCTGTCAGTCTGCTCTCTTAACAGGACGTGTAAAAAGTCGAGACAGCCGTATTTATTTATGCTTCCATGTGTTTCTGTTGTCAGACTGAACAATATGCAAAAAGATCACAGTGCAGTTTGGACAGATATTTTCATTGTGACATGATTCATAACTGTTGGGGATTTTCTTTTTTCACTTCTTTTCAAATCTAAAAATGATGCAATTGATGCTGCAGTCTTCAACAAACAAGTTTCCCTAAATGTGGAAAACATGATTTGAGGGTGGCCACGTCTCTCTACCACCACGGTGCTTCTTTTATAGACGTGCAGCATCTGGCAGCTTTGTTATATTGCAGTTTCTGTAATATGTTGATTCATTTTTCAGCCTTACTTTACAGACGTGGTGATGGTGAAGCCATATGAGCAAAAGTGTATCACAAGTTCAGAGGTTAAGTTGGGTTTGGTGCAGATAAATCACTTCACGTGTTATTATTGACATATTATTGACTTGTTTATGACTGAAAAAGCACATCATGACCCAAACCAAAACTACAGGGGTGTTACAATGTCAGATTTTCACTATATCATTACTTTGATCCAAAGATTTTACAATACCGACATGACCACGACATCTGTTTATGAATACCTCTGGTTCTGTCAGTATTAGTACATTACAGCACCAGTACTTTCATGGTTACATTGACTGTTTTCTAATGTGTTATCTGCTGTTTAATTAGTGTTGGTACGTGAACATTTGTGGGATCTATTAAGTTGCCTTCATTTCCTCTTCCAGGTGCTCCTAATTTTAAAGGAGACCCATTAAATGTGCAGGAGGATATGTGGAGCACATGAAGGCAGGATTACTGATGGACCAGAAAGAGAAAAAGGCTTTAAACACCCCGAGGCCCTGCACTCACTCCGATCTACGAATTCTAACCATACATTACCGAACGGCAGCTCACTGAACCAATGGATGTTAAGTCAATGAATAAATGACTAGATCTATCAGATCAAGTGATCTGATAGATGTAAAAAGAGAAGCTGAGGTGGACTAAAATGCTAAATGTGATTTCATTCCTCAGATGCAGCCTAATTGCTCCACGCCGTTCCTGTGTGTCAAAGGAACACTTGATCCAGACCACCAGGGTTGTGTTTGAAGCTCAGCAGCTCGGTTCCATCGACCAGACACACGAGGCCGCGGCTTAACTCCTGTCATACTGCTGCTTTTGTTCTTCCCCTCAGCGCCCAGGTCACAGCTACAGGACGAAGGAAATTACAGTAAACAGCTGAATTCTTGTGCCTCTGCTGTTGGATATTTGGCTCAACGTTCCCAGGAATCTCCATCTGGTTTCAGTGAGTCACTGCATGACTGGTGGATGTTTATGAGGTTCTTGCTGAGCTGAGCATCCCATAAAGTGGTTAAAGTCTTAACAGCATTGTTTAAAATTAAAGGTCAGAGCAGGCCAGTGGATCTAAATGAGCGACTGCAGTTACAAATGCAAACAAAACCCCTCTGAAGTTGTGAATTAACCGACTTCATAATGACAAATCCTTACAAATACACATGTTCTGTGCTGTATTATGAGATTATTGCATTATTATTGCTCACTGACCAGCTGTATGTGATGGAGGTGAAGCTAAAAATGTGTACTTTATAAACTGCATCATAAACTTTAAAAAGTTTAAACGCAACAAAAACAGTTAAAGCAACTGTTTGCATCCATCTTTTTGAGTTGAGACGACTTCTAACAAAATTATATTCAACCAACAAAACTATATTGAGTTCAGGGAATTAGTCTTTTCTTTTAAATGACCAGTTACTTCATAGTTAGTAGAATAAACACAATTTTTTAAGTTTTTAGGGATTTAAAATCCTGAGCTCAAGGTGGAGAAAATGAAGTTTTAATTTACTACAACTTGATTTTGTTGTAAATTAATCAGTGCAGAAATTTAAGTTTAAATTACACACATTATTAAGTTGATGCAACTACCTGCATTATTACGTCAACACAACCCATCAACTTGAAAGGCTTGTCTACATGAATAAATTCAACTTTCATCTTGCAGCGATGCATTTAATGAAGAGGTGCTAACAAGCCTTCAGTAGCTGGTTCAACTTAAAACTGTAAGTTCACCAAACTTAATCCGAATAGCTGGATTTAACCTGCACCTAAACGCCTTTCCTCCCAGTGTGTTCTGTTGCAGGCGGTAATATTGGACTGTGACAGGCTGATTTGTCATCATATTGCGCCCTGAGCTTTGACCGCCTCACTCATATATCACTGCAGTGTGTGGTGTTAAATGAGCTGTCATCGGTGTGGGTGCTCTCGGCAAAACAAGCTTGTTTATACTCACATGAGACACTCTTGTAATGTTTGTAATGTATCTTGTGTTGTGCAAAGGATTGTGGGTCAGAGTGGCTGGAAAAGCAAGAAGACCTGAATTCTGCAAAATGACACCAGATGTAGTAGGACCCTTGTATTTTTTGTGTACTGCATTTGACATATCATGTAGTAGGACCTACTCAATCTTATTTTTGGCATATTAAATAGTATGGTTTTCTCATTTTGCAGCTTGAGCACACCAGCTCACCTACAGCTCTGCTCTAACACTGTAAAACTACACTGCACAAGAAGAAATTGTAATACTGTACATATTCAGCCATACATGTTCAAACCAAAAACTGATTCTGAAGAATAATAATAATACAGGAAGCTCAACCCTGCAAACTGACAGGATTGGTTCTTTAGGTTTGTTCCATATGAAATCCAGGAAGTCTGAATCTGTGTTTTGGAGATTGTTATCAGTACACTGTAGTTTCAAGGTGGAAATGCTCAGCTGTGGCACTGACTGAGCACTTCACTCATGATCTGTCTTCCAGCATATAAACAACATATGTTAACAAGGTAAACAACCTGATTTTTCAAAATAAAAGAAATACAATAATCCCTCGTCTATAGTAGGGGTTAGGTTCCAGAACCCCCCAGCGATGGATGAAATCTGCGAAGTAGCAACCTAATTTTTATTGCATTATGTATATATGCATATATATGTAGCGCTATGTGACGACTTATGTTGTAAATATGCACTATATAAATAGAATTGAATTGAATTGAATTTATATATATTAAGGTCTTATAAACCCTCCCCACACTGTTATTAACCATTCCCACACTCTTATAAACACTGGCTTCGATCACCGTCAATCAATCATTAACCGACTAGCTCAAGCGGAAGTGACCATAGCTGCGTTTTCCATACGTGCGTCTACTCATCTGCTGTACGCTACCTATGTTATATACAATGTAAAAATCCGTGATACAGTGAAATTGCGAAAAGTGAACTGCGATATGACGAGGGACTACTTTACATTACATTTCAAGGTAAATTAAATTCAAATTAACAAAAGCTACATATTTGGGCACCTTCATAGTCTAATGGTTATGTCGCAAGTGCAGAGGCGTAGTGGCTGTCCCAGGTTCGATTCCGACCTCGGGCATTTACCGCATGTCCTTCCCCACTCTATCCACTGTCCTATCTAATAAAAGTGTAAAAGGCCAAAAAAATCTTTTTTTTAAAAAGCTACATATTTACATTGTTATCAAGAAGAGATGAGTAAATTCAACAACATTCTGATATGATGTTTTACAGTGTAAACATTTATGTAAAACCTGAATCTGCACAGTAAATAGCAGCTCACTGTTGTAGTAAGTAGAAAAACAAGTAGAGAATAGATTTCTGCAAATTAAATGTACATAGTAAATATACTTTTTAAAAATTTACTCCACATGCTGAATTAAAACGGGTCACACAAAGTCCTCATAAACTACCACAATAAACAGTCAGTGCTCAGTTACTACACATCTGCATGACTTCATCATGTTAATGGAACTCACAGTCTTCTCCTGTCTTCAGAGTGCTCTAACGTGATGACCCGAACATTTCATCTCAATAATATGACTGGAAACCAGATTCCATCAGCACCATCAGTAATTTCATATCACAGCCTGAGCTCGAGTTTAATTGTCGCTGGACTGAACCACTGATGACATTTAAAAAGGTCGAAAAGTAGTTTGAAGTCGATTCTACAGGAGTTGGAGAGAAAACTTACCGGCTTCAGTCCTCGATGAACCCGCAGGAGCCTCGACTGGCCGCAGATGAGAATCAGAAAGTCTGAAAGATCCGCAGCCTGAGAGGCTGGAGGAGGAGGAGGAGGAGGAGGAGGAGGAGGGTGCTGCCGCGTCACTGCCGCGTCATCACCTCGGAGCGTACAGTGAGTTTTTACTTTTAATTTTTTAAATACATGTAATACTCATTTTATTTAAGAATGCTTTTAGCGGAATTTAAACATGCTTCCGGTGTTTAAAAAAAAAGTGTCACAATAACTGTCAAGTGTGATTTTTTTATTCAGTTAGTTATAAAAATGATATATTCGTTTATTTTCATTGTTTTTTAATAACGCGCCCTTTTATAGATTTTTACTGAATCTAAACATGTTTTCAATGTTCAATAAAATAGTACTGCAACCACCACATTTCTATTAGTTTATTTAGTTCTTACGAAGCATTTCAGTACATATGTTTAGATTATTTTGGATTTATTTTTATTTATATTTAATATTTATTTTCATTTCAGTGTACCCTTTAAAGAGGCTTTTACTGAGTTTGCCTATGATTCTAATGTTTCTAACAGTCAAAAACTTCCAAAACTATTTTGGTTTTACTTAGCTTAAAAATATATCAAAATCTGCATTAATAATATTAATATTCGTATTTTAATAATATGTATTTATAGCTGGATGCATTTATTGTTTATTGGTTCTGTGTTTCTATTTACATTGTTTACTTTTAGAATTTACATGTATTTTTAATTTTAAATAACATACAATTGAAATAGTCACAATAAGATTGCTGTCAAACGTTTCATTTAGTTTTAAAAAATACCAATATATTCATTCATAGTCATACTAATGTGCATTCCATTTTTTAAATTATATTTAATATGTATTTTTCAGAGTATATCAATAAGAAATATATACCTGGAACAGCCACAATAAATCTCAAATATTACTTATTTGCTCTAAAAAAAACAAAATTTTATATTTTTATATATATATAATATTTTTAAAACTGTATTATGTTTTTTATTTAAGAATGCACCTTTTTACTAGTATTCAGTTGAATTTACAGATGTTTCTAAATTTCAATAAAAATACTAGTGCACATTTTTTAGTTAGGAATGTTTCTTTATATTTATCTAAACATACATGTTTCTATTTATACAGACTTTCTTTCAAGAATGCCTTTTTAACTGGCTTTTAGCTGAACTTATATATGTTTCTAAAATACATCTGGAACAGTCAAAAGTGTTTTAGTGGATCAAATCCCCTGGCCAGATTTCAGAAGCAACTTTTTCTCTATTTCTCTGAAAGATGTTACTTTGCAGATTCAAATCATTGTTTGAAATATGTAAGAGATGAAACTACAAATGAGTTTGATCTCTTGTGTCTCTTATAGCTGCTTAAACTTAATGAAACAAGTTTCTTTCAGATATGTTTCAGGATTAAACTGATTTTTTTCTCTCCACAACCAGCGCTCACATTATCTCTGCAGGCTAAGTGAACAGGACATTCCCCACTAACTGCTTGCTTATTCACATTCCTTGAGTGAAAGACATGCTATGCTGCTAACTCATCAATGACAGGCTGCAGCCCTCTGACCTGCCTGGATATGTGATCTCTTGTAGGACAAGCAGGGGAGAGGATAGCGACCCTTCAGACCCTTCAGACCCTTGTCAGACAGAGGAATTTAAGGAGCATATGCACACAGATGTGCGATAATATCTGGACAGATGGCCGGTGCAGGTTGGAAAAAGCTTTCAACAGCACCTCACAAAATTGCGCTCTGCTCAAATAACACAAAGTGACAGTAAAGAAGACATGCAGTGAATGTTTAAAATCTTAGATCCCTTTGTGTGTGATCAATAAGCGACTTGTAGTGTGTGCTGGAGACATGAGGAAGGGTTAAAGAACGACTGTTTCACATTGTGGGCCTCATGTTTGGTGAAGATGCAACTATGCAGGCTGTGGGGCTTCTGTGCATGTTCAGCTTCAAATAGCTGGATTTACACATTATTAGTGATTAATGCATGAGACAACAGATAGAAAATGAACCTGAAACTATGTTAATAATCAGCTCCAGCTTATTAAACGTGACAATTTGCTGTTTTTAATAAGACACTATCTTTGAACAGTTGGTTTAGACAAAACAAGCAGTTTAAAAAATGTCCCACTGGACTCTGGTTCATTGTATATTCAAATCTAAGAATGAACAAATACAGTTATAAAACTGGGCCCTGGTGCTGAAACATGAGCTGGTTCTGACTGATAGGACTGACAATTATTTTATTCATAACTGTCAGAATCTTAAGTTATAGTGATCCAGTAATTAATTGATTCATTTATTAGTAGTATGGTGCAGAATTTTTCTGACTGCTACATTCACTGAATTATTCTACATACATGTAGAAAAAGAAGAAAATGAGAACAGTCAGTGATCTTCAGTCTACCTCTAGGTTGTTGAACACTACATAGAGAGTACAAACTAACTGAGCTGGTCCTGAAAGCAGCTGCAACTGTGATCACCTGAACAGGCAGAATGATGCAGTGGAGCTTCCAGAACAATCTTATCAAAGCTATCTTGGACAGTTCACACATGGAAATACCATATTTACCATGAATTAAGTTATGTAATTATCGCCACATGCATATTAAACATATAAAAACACAGGATCTAAATCTTGTATATAAACTTGATTATGTTTTTAGACAGTAGTCAGCTATTAAATTAATCAAGCACATTTTTTATGATTGATTAATCAGTTAATTTGAGCAAATAAAAAGAAAAATATCAATTTTCTCTGATTCCATCTCCTTAAATGTGAATATTATCAGTTGTATGTCTTCTTCTGTGACAGTAATCTGAGTATCTTTTATGTTGTGGACAAAATAGGACCTGTGAGGACATCATGGGCTTTGATCAACACCATATTTCACTATTTACAGACCAAACAACTAATCGATTAATTGAGACAATAGTTGACGTATTACTGTAGTTGAAAATGAAAATAATTATTTGATACAACCCTATTACACATCATTAAATGATATCACTAATCATTGCAGAGGACAAAACTTGTCTTTATCACGCTGTATTCGACCTTATTCCATAGAATTAGTTTTTAATATACTGTCTATTTTGCTCAGTGAACAGATTTGTATAAATGACCTATTGAGGGCAGCAACGTTCCTTCATCGTGTCTAATCTGCCCCAAATCTCACGAGAAGTGATGAAAGCTGCGTGCGCACCCGTCTCCATCTTTGAAACTCGGAGGAGGAGGAGGAGGTGTGTGCAGGTGCTGCTGGTGTACAAGATTTTTAAACGAAATTAGTTTAATACTGTTGGCGTTACATAAAGTAACCAGTCCCAGCATGGCCAACCGAAATATGCAACAAACTAACATGCTAAGTAGCAATTCTCCTCAAGCGGCGAAACGCGGTACCGACTCCCCGGCCGCGGAGCAGACACCGGGCAACAAAGACAGTCCAGCCCCGCCGCCTCAGCAGTCCCCCGCGGCAGAACAAGCTGAAGAAACCGGGGAAGGAAGCAGCGAAGGTCCGTCGGAAATGACTCTGGACATTACGAGCTTTAGAAAGCCCGGGGAGAAGACGTTCACCCAGCGGTCCCGGCTGTTTGTCGGGAGTCTCCCCGTGGACATTACGGAGGAGGAGTTCAAAAGCATGTTTGCTAAATACGGGAACGTCAACGAGGTGTTTATCAACAGAGACCGGGGCTTCGGCTTCATTCGGTTGGTATGTAAAGAAAAAAACTGCTTATTGGCTTTAAATTGTCTTTTCAAGTAAAGTGTAATGTTTAGTTTTATTTTTATTACATGTTTATTGGTACGAGAACCGAAATTTCTCTAGCTATTAGCATTAGCATAAGCTACTATTGGCATCATACATTTATTATGAACATTACATGTAGTGTAAGACACGTTTTATAAACTGCGTTGACCAGGTTTTAACACATGTTCTGACAAATGTTGTTAAAAAAAAGAAATGTTAATGAACTTTAATTCTAATTTTATTTTAAATTTCATGGTATCAGACCAATTTCTTACTTTTTATTTTTACTTTTGTATCTTCTTGTCTGATGTTTTATGGTTATTATTACATTTACAAGTATTGGGTTGTACTTGCTGTATGAACATTGCTATAGTAAGTTATTATTTAAGGGAAGACCACAGTTTTAATATAATTCATGCCCTTATCTGCCATACTGGTTTATCATCATCCCTTTTCTTCATTGTCTCTTGTCTTTCAGGAAACCCGGACGCTGGCAGAGATTGCTAAAGCTGAGCTGGATGGAACTATGCTGAATAATCGACCTATCAGGGTTCGCTTTGCTTCGCTTGGTGCTGCGCTCAAAGTGCGCAATCTCTTGCCTGCAGTGACAAACGAACTCCTGGAACAGGTAGAGTGGAGAAGAGGTTTAAAAATCTAGTTGTGATAAAGTCTTGGAAATTCAGAAACAATGGGATCATCTCATCTTCTGTCTGTGCTGATCTGTTCAGGCGTTTTCTCAGTTCGGGCCAGTGGAACGGGCTATTGTTGTGACAGATGACCGTGGTCGTCCCACTGGGAGAGGCATTGTGGAGTTCGCAAACAAAGTAGCTGCACGTAAAGCCCTGGAGCGCTGTACGGAGGGAGCACTGCTGCTCACCACGTAAGTGTGTGGGATGAAATTGTTTGATGGGTTGAATGCGCTTGTTTAATGGCAACATGTGCAGAATGGTAGAATGGTAATCACCTTTTAAAACTGACACAGAACACACATCCTTTGAGTGATTAGCTGTCCTAGCATTTTGCTTTTAACTGATATTAAAGGCATAATTCTCCTCAGGATGTAGTTTTTTTATTTACTTGTCCTTCATCAGTCACTACAAAAACAAACACTGAACACCTTGCAAGGTATTACATTCAATAGAGGATTTTCCACACAGATAGAGGAATCTACTGCTGTTGCTATGCCAACGTGCTACTCACACAACACCACATATTTATGAGCTGACACTGTTGATACATTTTAAAAACAAAGTCATATCAGTGTGATCTTAGTCTGTTTCATTTATCATTCATTTCAAGTCTTTTTCTAACACATCCCTTAAACTAATGTCAGTGCTGGTTTTAACAAGCTGTTGTCCTTTTTCCTCAGCACACCTTGTCCAGCAATTGTGGAGCCCTCAGAGCAGTTTGATGATGAGGATGGGCTGTCTGAAAAATTGCTGCAGAAGATTCCTAAATACTATAAGTAAGTAAAAAGGTGGTTTGGAGTGATATTATAATACAAAGATTCATACAGATTTGGAAATAGTTTTATTGCCAAGTAGGTGTGCATAACAATAAACAGTAACATATAGATTTAAAAAGTGTTTCAAGTTAAAAAGCTAAATTGAGAAACTGTCCCTACTCATGAATAGGTAACTTTTAAGGTGGTTCTCTAGTTTCTGGTGACACATCTTTCAGAACAGCGCCTGTGTGCTTTCTCCTCAGGTGCATGTGTATTGTATGACATCTAAACTATACTTCTATACAGTGGACTAACTACCTTTTTGTGATAATTTGAAGTACTCCCATACTTTTAATGCTTTGGGTCTTTGGAAACTTTAACACTGAACCAAGTCAGATTTGGCTGCTGACGCTATTTTATAAAAACCAATGCTGAGTGCAGCGAAAAAATATGTGCTGACTAATTGCAGCACCCTTAATTTGTACTTTGTTTTTTCTCAGGGAAAGAGAGCAGCCACCACGTTTTGCCCAGCCCGGGACGTTTGAATTTGAATACTCATCTCGCTGGAAAGCTCTCGATGAGATGGAGAAACAGCAAAGAGAACAGGTGGACAAGAACATTAAAGAAGCCAAAGAGAAACTAGAGGCTGAGCTGGAGTCGGCAAAACATGAACATCAGCTCATGTTAATGCGACAAGGTAAGAGCTTGTCCTTAAATGTCCACTTGTATTTGTTTTCTTACCTCTATTAAAAAATAATGCTTGTTGTCTTTTTATTTTGATCCTCATCAGTTGTATAATTGTCCGTGTATTTTAGGAGTGCAAGGATACACAAAATTCACAGTTCAGTATTCAGTTCAGTTTAAAGGTCACAGATCGGTACGTTTTCGAGACAGCTACAACTTGAAATACAAAACATGACCTGCGTCTTTCTTTTTTTAATCAAACACACATTTACTGAACAGGATATCATCATGCCTTTCTTAATTGAGTCTATCAATACTGCTGCACCTGGATGCAACCTGCTAGGAAAGAATTGAAAATTACAAAATAGAAGTAATAAATATTCTCTCAAATAGAAAGTAATAAAATAAAAATCCATTAAGGTACAGAATTTAGTAAGTGAACTGTGCTAAAAATGAAATATGTGAATAAAGTACAGCAGTTAGGAGATTAACTGCTTGAACTGCACCTTTACAATAAAGGCAACTCTGTAGCCCTAAATGTTCTCCCATTGGTGACAGCAGGTGCATTGGATAAGTTGTGGACAGTTGTAGCTTGTGATTGTTTATAAAGAGCTGATAAGACCTGCTAGCTGAAATGCGAATGAGAGGGACCTTTGTAATTGAGCTCAATTACTTTCAGCATGTGTTTAAAACCTGTCTTCTCCATAACTGAATATGGTCGCATATACACTACCATAGAATAACATAAGGAGTTTAGTACTGCGTTCGCCTGGTCTGAATTGTTAGCAAGAAGCTGCCTAAATGCCACAGGGAGCTGAGTTTGCACAGCACAAGCTTTTCTTGTACCACTGATGTTAACATGTCGTCTCAAATGAGTGAGCAAGTTGGACATACAAGCACCCACATACCTGGTCAGAATTAAACAATGCTGGCAGATAGCTTTTGCCCAATTCACCTGTCTTAGTCTGTTGTCATTGTAGTTAGCTAAGAAACTGTAGTGTTCACAAACAGCACACTATAAAATAGAAAGTCTGCAAGCTTTGCAAGGGGCTGCATTTGTTCTGCATTTGCCTGCCTCTTTCCCAGGCCTCCGCACTTATGTTGTTTTCGTTTTTAAAAACCAGATCTAATGAGACGTCAGGAGGAGCTGAGGAGATTGGAGGAGCTTCGCAACCAGGAGCTGCAGAGACGAAAGCAGATGGAGATGAGGTGTGTTTCTTTTCTTTGAGTAAACCTTTTAGACAGTGATGTTGTGAATCCAATCACTATCTGCTCTGTAGGGCTAATTATACTGTTTATATTTACTTAAGGCACATATATTTGCTTAAACTAATTTTGCTGAGTAGTCTTTTTTAGGGATAGACTGATTATTGGTCTGGCTGATATTTGGCATTTTTCCTATTATCATTATTGGTATTTTTATTGACTAATTATTGACTAATTAAATGCAGCCTCCTCTTTCTGTCTGTCGTCACTCTGTGGTCTCAGATATATCTCTCAAACAGAAACTGCAAAAAAATGAACAAGAAACACAAGCTGTTGTCACAAACCAGGAAATGAACTACTGTCACAGTGGCTAAGGCTATGCTAACAGCTAGCGGCTAAGTTAGAAGGCAGCCACGGATTAACCTGAAACAGTCTGGAAAACAATAGGTAATGATGCTTTAAGATCTGGACCTGAGTGGACAATAAAAGTGATGGAACAGTGAAAGATTAAGAAAATGAAGAAGAACAGCAGATGTAACTGCAGGACACAAACTGATCATTCTCAGTGGATCCCACATAAACAGAGGAGAGCGTCTTGGTGTATTCACTCGTATTTCTATTTGACATATTCAGATATAGTCACTGTTATTAATGAAGAAGTCTAGTTATGAACGACAGGTTGTCTGCTGCCACATGCTCTTAAAACAGTACATTTACTGTGTATTGGTTCCAAATATCATTGATCAGCTTTTCTTGATTACCAATAATCGGCATCAGTATCAGCCCTAAAAACATCCATATCGCTTGATCCCTCGTCTTTTTATCGTTGTGAAGTTGTTGCTGCCAGGTGAGGGATGTTTGAGATTAGCCCTTTGTGACAAATTTGTGTCATTGACTTGACTTGAATCATTTAGCAAAATACGAGTATTATGTTTTAGGCTTTGGGCTCTGCTTTATGTTTTAGTTTTTCAAGTTAAATAGGCTTTGCATCAGTTAATTTGTATTGTTTGACTTATTTCTGTCTTTACTCTCTGTAGACATGAGGAGGAGAGAAGGAGGAGAGAGGAGGAGATGATGAGGCACAGAGAGCAGGAGGACCTGAGGCGCCAACCAGAGGGCTTCAAACCAAACTACATGGAAAATGTGAGTACAGATAGAGCACAAATACACCTGTTCACTTACAGTTGTAGTATAATATACAACTTACTGCAACTAAGAATTACATTAGCCAATCAGAAATACAGTATATATACCTCAACAGCTTGCATCGCATACTTTCGCTAGCTGTATCTTTGCAAGTTACAGCATCATCCTCGCGTTTGATCTTATTATTTCAGTCGTTGCAGTGTTTTTTTTTAAATTTTATATGAGGTTAATAGACCTTTCACTGTCTCTTCAGCTACATTTAACATTGTTGCTGTGGGCCAAATTAATGTCTCGATGCATTTCCTGGGGAGGACTTGTTAATGTGTTTTCCCATAAACATAATCTGCCCCGGACTGAGTGCATCATTTTCATAAATAAGCAGCAAGCTTCAGGGTTTAGCTGTTCTTTTCACAAAGCACCATAGCAGTATTTTGATTGTAACTGCAACACAGGCATGGACAAAGGACAATGTATTTTCAGAGAAATGATTTTTGAAAGAGAGGGTTGCATTGTATCTGAGAATCAAACACATGCATGACAACACATATTCTTACTATGAAAGTACCAGTGTTATACAGGCTATTACACAGAGGTTTGAACTATGGGTTGGTTGTAGCCTTAACGTAGCACCAGAGTGTGTAAAATAAACAGCAGAAGTCTATATTTTGTTTTCTGTTCATTAAAATAATTGTTATAATAATTGTTGAAAATTATTTGGGGATTTTTGCACCAGCAGGGCTATGTCTAAAAAAACATGTTTTATAAA
The DNA here is from genome assembly GCA_024666655.1 of Dascyllus trimaculatus. Classification (NCBI taxonomy): domain Eukaryota; kingdom Metazoa; phylum Chordata; class Actinopteri; family Pomacentridae; genus Dascyllus; species Dascyllus trimaculatus. The sequence goes on from CM045468.1 coordinate 19,493,999, forward strand.
AGTAAATTAGAGATTGAGGCCATTAAATATTCAGGGATGGCCTATATTTGGATCAATACAGTAGATAGCTAGTGATTTATGCCAGTAATTTTATCACACATAATTTGTTCTGTAATTGACTTTAAAGGTAAATAAAAGATCAGAAGTTTTCAAGCTGATCCAGTGCTCAATGTTTGCTGAGCATAAAGCCCATTTTCATTTTTGTCTGCTTTTGCATTGCCTGCATTTGAACAGAATTTGACTTGCTGTGAAAAGTTTTCAGAATTCTTCATATTTTTGTAGCAAGTTTAAATCATTTCAATGAAAAAAGACTTTCCCTTTCTTTTGTTTATTTGTAGCAACTGAACAGTATTTTGAATAGTTGCTATTAGCGCAGTCATGGTAGCCCCAGCGCTGTGATGCCACACTTGTTCTTGTGGCAAGTTTATGTGTGATTTAGATACTTAATTAATCATAAGAACAACATTTAACCTGTTTTACTGTTTCTTCCTTAGTCCTCTTCTTTTTCTATCGACATCTTTCTAAGCTGCATGTTGATTTACTTACAGATTTACTGCCTCTTATATAGTATTTTCACACCTCTGAGTATCACCGAATATCGGCACAATAACCATAACATAAAGTAGTAGTAGTAGTAAATGCAGGACACTTGTATTAGTTTGTATGGACAGGTGTTGCTTCAACATATTTTAAATGCAATTTGACATCGTAAGTTATTAATGAACTAGGAATCTTGTGTAATTCATAAATTAAACTAACTTTTTATCATGGATTTGTTTTTTCCTGTACATTAGCAAGATCTGTATTCGTTATACATTTCTTAGGTCTTAGGTAACATGTACAGTACAAAAAATTGTGGTATGAATGTAGATTTCTTGCACTGGCAGCTGTACCAGTGAATTCTGATTTAAAAACTAGCATAATACAGAAGACAGGGACATGGTTGTGTGTATATACAGTCTATAATATTGTTTTTCACAGGATAATTTTATGGGAGTGTGATGTGCACATGGGGAACTCTAACACCCAACATAACACAGTTTAGAGAAGCCTTTTCTCCAGTTTCTGTTGTTTTAACAAAATTCTGCAGACTTAACATACAACTGTGTGTCCACTCAGGTTTCTACAAAAATGAGCAAACCTATAATGTGTGTGCGTGTGCGTGTGTGTGTGTGTACATTGATGATTTGTAGTTGCCAAGCTTGGTTTCTGACATCATCTTAAGGACTCTGCAGCTGATCAACTTTAAATTTTCATGTCAAAATTATGATTGCGATTATGTTGGACTGTAGTTCAACAACAGGAAGGATGCAAGTGTTCTTAAGGTCATTTCATTATTTCTGCATGACCGATATAGACTCACAACAGCGCACACTGTTCTGGAATAGGCACTTGTTGGTCTGCTACACAGGTGATGTTGCCTCTAATATTGAAACAGAAAAACATATTGGGATCTGGTGGATATTTCTGAAAGCTGTGACTAACCTCTAGTTACAGATTGTACAGTAGCACCTTGTTAATTTAATTATTCCTGAGGTGTGCTGAGCACAGTGGGTGGTCAAAGCACAGGGTATCTGGAGAATTTAGAATTTGCCACTGTATTTGAGCACCTCTGATGGAAAACATGTACAAATCAAAGCATTTCTGAAGTCCAGCATCAACTACTTCAATTGCAGACTTTTAAAGAGCAAAAGAATCTGCTTGTTCAGTCTCTCCTCATAACAAGCATCTCTTTATAGCACCATTTGTTTTAATGGTACATGTGCAGTCGGCATGCTTGCATTGTGGACAGTCCGCTGAGTCACAAATTCTGGGCTCCATGTGGAACCTCATGGACTTGGGTGGATGATCAAATTTTTGATATGCAGAACCATGTAAAGCCATGTAATCTGTATAACTTGTTAGGCCTTTATTTTTATCAAAGACAAATGTTTATTTGTGTGTTTGTGTGCTCGTGTGTTCATGTCTTTCAATGATTTTTTGTTTTAACTTTTCTCTTCACATCTTTTTCTTCAGTTAGAGGTCCTGTTGGAGTCTACGTCTTTAATTTCACAAACCAATGCATCTATAAATGGCTTCCAGCTTTCTTCAAATTCAGTCGACCTTTCAGTGTCAGAGAGTAGGAAAAAAAAACACTATCCATTAGTCCTATCAATGAACACAAATAGTTTTAGGAAAAATACATGAGATGCATACGTGTAAACAAAATTAGAAGTTAGTTGTTTTTTTTTCTGACTAGGAGGGTTGCATATTTGTTGTGTGTATCAGTACAGTTGACGTTATGTAAGTGACTCAAAATGAATAACATGCTTCACGTTGTCTTCCTTTGCCAGCTTAAAAAGCATAAAATGTCTTAATTGTATATAATTATATTTAAAGGTCTAATATTTCTGATGTAGCACTCTAAAAATATGATCAGTGCAATAACAAAGCATGCTTGATCATGGCTTTTTTAAATATGCTTTACATACATTTATTTTTCTTAGCATTAATGACAATGTGTTGCTGTGGTGAGATGCATTCAAGGCACCATCATGTGCCTTTGCTGCCATCTAGTGCTTAAAGGAGCTGCTGTTGTCATCACGGGCATTTGTTACTGCAGACAGACTGTTAGTGGCACAATGATACAGTTTCATCACATTTCAGCACATTTGCTGTTATAGCATGATTCTATTTTTCACAAAATAACTATTAATACATAATAAAATGCACAAGTATTATGTATTTTAAAGGTAAGTACTTGAAGAATGCAGAAGTGAACAGCAAACAGAGCAAATGCATTTAGAAAGAAGATGTAACTAAGGTCTTATCTCATGCATTTTAACACTTCTTTGTGACCAGATTGTGAAAATGTTTACATTAGTAATAAAATTAAAATAACATTGAACTATTGTTTGTCTTAAAAGAAATCTTTATCTCTAGGATGTTGAGCTGTTTTCACTGAGCTGGATTAAGCCTGTTTAGATCTTTCATTAGAAATTTTCTCTAAAAGTCATTGATCAAAGCAGACCTAATCCATGTCAGTGAAATCCATCATTTTTGAATCTTCTTCACCTTCTGTGTTTGCAGCATTATGTGTGATGAAGTGTGAGAGAGAATTGCGTGGCAGCGAATGTACAACTTAGTGTTTGTCTGTGTGAATGGAATACATCCCTAACCGTGTCATGGTGAGACTATATGAGAGAAATGTGTGAATTATTAAACAGATAATGCAGCGTTTTGGGTCTGACACACCAAGCTGACAGTTCAGACGATAACACTCCAAACTTGAACTGTGTCTGGCTCCAGTAATGTTGTTAATTGACAGATGTTAAGTGATTGGACGATTGACAGATGCATAAAGTTAAGTTACAACACTAGCTGCTTCTATATATGTATTAGAGAATGAGACAGTACCATGATGTAGTGTTTGAAGATTTAAAACACTATTGGCTAGTTATTTTTTATTCCCGCAGGGAAAAATAAACCTACCCTATATGCATGTACTTAATTTTGCATCTTTAAAGCTGTTCTTGTAAAGCAGCCACAGGCTTTAATCGCCAAATTATATTGTAGGGGCAGCTGATATGTATAGCACTTTTTCCTGTGTATATGAGCATTATTCTGCAAAAACTGACCACAACTCACTCATTAAAAGCAAAAAATGATTGAGTCACAACCTTCATACAACATTATTTTCATTTGTAGATGTAAGAGCCAAACTGTGCTGCTTTTACCAGATATCATTGTCCCACAGAGTCTGCTGCTCTCTGTGTGCAAATTAGCATCTGTCTGCATCCTTACTGAAGAATGGACACACTTTAAAACATGAGCAGCTAATTTTGTCAGTCAGCTTGGTGTATCTCGTTTTGACAGAACTTTTTTTCATTTGAATTAGCAACAACAAAAATAATTTGAGCAAACAACATTTAAAGTTGTGTGAAGTATATTACTGTGTGGCTTATCTATTTAAACATTGATTTGGTGTGCATTTATTACTGTTGCACACATTTTAATCAGCCTGCCTGGGATCAGTAATCTGACAGACAGCAGGAGGATGGAAGAAGTTTCTGACGGCTTTTAATTAAGGCAAAGCATCTCAGCTGAACCTAAAACCGTTGTTTTCTATCACTGATAAAGAACGATCATTGCTGTGTAAGTGATTTGTCTGACTATCATCAGTTTTGTATAGAAAATGAATACTATGAGTGTGAGTGTGTTACAGTTGGCTATTCGCTGAGAATTTGTATTCTAGCAGCGTTTTGTTCTGAAGGTTCTTCTTCACTTCTTTCAGAGAGAACAGGAAATGAGAGTGGGTGAGCTGGGCCCTCGTGGAGCCATTAATATGGGAGGTATGGGCATGATTGTGTACGGACTGGCTGATAAAAAAACAGAATAAATGATGTTTTGTCAGTTGTGTTCAGTTTTAATTGTCTTGCATCCCCAGTGACTCATTTCCAACACTGTGTTCACATCTTTTTCAGAAAGTGTAGCTTAGTTGTTTTTTTGCAACTTCTTACACGTAAAGTTGAGTCACTTGGGATGCAATGCGCAGGAGTAGAAGACAATATTCCACATGACAGCATACAGTCTACTGATTGAAAATGAACGGGGTCTGTTGTTGGGGTGGGAAGCTGTAGTTTGAGAACTATTTGGTCCCTGAGCTCTCATCCTCAGCTGAATGCAGATCTGACATGATATTGCTTAAAATACTTAAGATGTTCAGCTGGTATTCATGATTTAAGTGGGGTATAAGGAAGCTGTAGTTGTCTTGGCTTTTACCTTTACAGTCCATGCTGACAGATAACTGATTTAACAGGGAATAATTAGAGACAAGAAATAAAGATAAGCATCTGTTCACTTCATTAGGAATATAAGTTGTGTGTTCAGTAAAGTAATATGCTGATCTGCTGAGTGCAGGATGAGAGGCCGGGGACAGATGTTTGAGTCTGTGATGCTTTAAATGGGACAAATTGTTAAAACTATATGATGACTCTTCACAACTACAATATAGGATTGCACATCACCTTTTTAAACAAATGTCTCATTTGTATGGACTTCTTAGCACAATCTGAAGGCTTGTGTCTTGGTCTGAAAGTGAGAACAGTATGTTGTTTAAGGTTTGATATTTGACTTGTGTGACTTTGTCAGACATCTTTCATCTTTATTGCTCTATTTATACTTTCAGGCTAACTGCTCTATCTGCAGTAGTCTCATGTTATCCTTTCACTGAGTGTCTATCTATCATACTGTACTGTATGTGTTTGAAAATAGAAATTGTCTAGCTGTTCGTTGAATATCATAGTAGGCTGAAACATAGCTGATAAGATGAGCTTCAAGAATAAATTTTGGGAAATGCACTTATTTTCTTTTCCTGTTGAGTCAAACAAGAACACTGATGCCATGCTTATGTTGGTACAGAAAATATGAAGCTACACAAACCAAAAACTGCTGTGCTTAAGTCAGAAATGCTTAGTGTTTGATGGGTGCTGGCCAATGACAGTACAGTATATGGTGTATAATAAAGCTTAGAGCAATCTGCTGGTTGCTTGGTCAAGAAATACCACATTGTGTTGCTTTTATACTGTGGTTTTTAGAGCAGTGCTTGAGACTACTAAATATATATACAGTATGTAGACACTTGCCAGTACTGAGAGTCAGTATAGTCCTGATTTACAACACTGGCCTATACTCACAGTGAACTTTTGAAATGTATGCTGCCTTTAACCACTGAATGAAATGGTGTATAATTATATTGGAGACATTCCATTGTTTGTATAGTTGTACAAGTGCTACTAGTAACTGTCATGGTGCTGCTGCTTCTTTTAATAATTAACACTTTTTTCTCTCAGTTGAATGTTTTGTTAGGTAAGCCTGTCTATGGAAACACTTTACATCCAAAATCACAGCTTTTGAAAGGAGTTGATTGCTCTTCATTGCAGGAAGATGTAGCACTCCTCAAATGAGACTTCAAAATTGACTTTCCAAAAATGGCTTGGTCGTAGCTTGTCTGTGTGATGAAGTGTTCATGAGAAATACCACTTTGAATTTCCATCAAGTTTAATCACAGTTACAATCTACATACAGTTGACTGTCCATCTCCTCAGCTGCTACTTTGTGCTTTAAATTTCTTGTGAACTCTTTATTGAATAGATGTACAACATGTATCACAATGAAGAGCAGAACCACAGCTTTGTATGATGCCTGTCACGTATTTGTACATGGCGTAGTAATCGCCTTGCAAAGGAATATCACACTGCTGTAAAGCAGTGTCTGTACTAATTTCTTCACCCAGACACACTCTTGCTTCTCCACTGAATTGGTCACAAAGTCCTGATTGTGGCATTACATCCCACTATGTATGAAAAATAAATATAAAGTAATACATTTGCTTTACATTACATCGGTTCCAAATTTGTGATCAAAAAAAGAGTACAGGTCACCTGTGTCCTTGTTTTTGGGGTGGTAGTAAAACACCTCTGCAAGTAGGCTATTGCACGTGAATGCTTCAGTAAATAAAATAATGACATGTTTATCTCCTCTTCACAGTTATGAAAAGATATGTCTACTACCAGCAGTTAACAAAATTATATTTAAACAGTATATATGAATATTGTGTATAAACAGCTAAAGTGAACATTTCTTGCACTTGCTGTCAGTAGTTTTAATAGTGCAAGTTTGTTGCCTTTTCTTCTTAATTTCAGTCATACTTTTGCCGAGTAGTGTCTGCTGAGAGAAACATATTTCTAACACAATGATATTCTGACGCATGTCCGTTTATCTCAACTTACTCCTACTGTCTCGTCACATTCATTGTGTTGTATCAGAAATGTGGACGGTAGTTACAGTAGGTGTTCTGTAGTTTGGGTTTCGTTTCAGTGGGATTGTGATACCTGTCAAAGTGTTTTCACATTTCTACCTACTTCAACTCTGTCTCCTCTATAATTAAGGTGATGTGCAATCCAAAAGTTAGTTAGTAGAATGATGTGGACATTTCCACTTGGCCTTAAAATTTTAGCTGTCAGTATGATAATCTGTTATTCTATTCTTCATCTTTCATCTCTGTTTGTTCTTTCTGTAAAAGTTCATCTGCTCTATTTCTACTGTAACATATTGCAGGACCTGTTATCTATTTTATGTTAACGTTGGTTTTTGGTTGGGAATCTACACGTATTCAAATTAGTTGACGGAGCGATGTTTGATCACAAAATTCAACCTCAGACTGATGATACGATATGATGTGTTTTAGTCCACGTCACGTTTCAGGAGAATGCACAGATACGATGTACCAGTTCAGGCACATAAGCTTCAGATATCTTTTGAGACTGGCTATTGGTATCCGCTAGACTGGCTTTTTGTTAAATTATGCTGTTCTAAACAGTTTATGAAATTACATTGATAAAATGTAACAACTTGGATCGAATTTTAAATGGATCTAGCAGCGTACCTCCATGAATAGTAATGTTGGTCATTTTGTTGGTTTACCACTTTGGACCAAACTGAAACACCTCAGCTGGTGGATTACCATGAAATTTTGGACAAACATTCTTCTGATGTATCCTAATGACAGGCCAGCCTGACTTTCATTGAGGATCAGCAGTGTCTTTTAGGTTCCCGATCTGGTGCATCCCTAATCTTATTTGTTTTTGACTAAAAGCCAACGTTAACTTTAAAGTCAACGAGAATAGCTCCAGCTTTTAGCTGCCGTTAAGTGCACATCTAGTGCATTAATTACACTGAAACCAATGACCAACCGATGCTCCGTTGTTTTGCGTGTAGATGGCTTTAACCAGGCCTCTGCGGGGCCCAGTGCTAACCAGGGTCAAATGATGGGCATGAGTGGAAGGGGAGGAGCCATTGGCCCAGAGGGAACAGCAAATATGGGGACACCATTGATGTCAGAGAATGGAGCCATGGTAATGTATCTGGAAAAATAAATTCAGCGTGTCTGTCGACAAATACTAGTCAAGATCCAAACCATTAGTCATAGCATGTACTGGCTGAACTTTGGCCAAAACCAAACAGCCTCAAACTCTCTCAAACATTTGGCTTCTGAGACATTTCTAAATGTAGAGCTTGTATTTGACAGTAGGTCAGGCCTTAGAAGCTTTATATTAAAATGCTGTTTTAAAAATATTGATCACGTTTTAAAGAAGTTGATGTTAAAACTGTAGACTTAACTAACAGTCGTATTCCTCTCTCTCTTTTTGTCTGCGTGGTTCACCTCACTTCCTTTTACTCTCGGATGGTGACGCTTGGATCAAACTTATCCCCGACTGATGAACCTTGAAAACCCATTTTTAACAATGCCCCCAAACATTTCTTCCCTCAACTATAACCCAATTATGATTTCAATCTCATGCCATTCCCACCATTCCTGGGATGCTGACTTCATGATATCACAGCGAAATGATAGATACCTGCAGGGTGGATCAATGGGGGGCCGACCAGAGGTTGAGTCTCCTAAACAGCAACAACAGCAGCAGCAACAACAACAACAACAACAACAGCAGCAACAGCAACATCAGCCACCATTGGGCCCCCAGGTTGGAGCAGCTCCAGGATTTGGCAGGGGCAGTCCAGTAGGGGGCATCTTTGATGGGCCAAATAACAAGCGCCGGAGATACTAACTTGTCACGGTTCTCTTGGATCTTTGTTTCTGCCCCAGACGGATCTTTTTTTCTGTTTTTACATTCACCCACTCGTTGACCCACTGCCACTCCTGTGACTTGGATAAGTTCACTGAAAAACTCTGATATATTTTTTTTGTTCTGGGGGGACATTTATTTTGTGATTGATAAAGTTACAGGACATTGCTTTGTACCTAAATGTACCTGCAGTGTTTATACAGATATTTTGCAGAAAGCTTCTCCTCTTTGTGGTCGGAATGGAAGAATTTGTGATTTTTTTGTGTGCGTGTGCGGATTATGGAGTGCAAAGTTTCATAGTTCACATCAAGAGAGGCCTTTATGGGGAGACAACTTTAACGGTTAATATGACTGCTGTTGTGTGGGATACACTATATTAAGCTGCTCTAAGGGAGTGTTCATGTTACAGAGAAAAGATTACACAGACAAGATGTCACTATACCAGGAATTTGCTAGTTGCTGTCTTTACCATTAATCCTCCATGTTTGATACAAAATTTGACAGTGAAAATAGTAATCAAATGAATATAGTTTGATGTAGACTCTTCATTATAAAGAATAACTATGCACACAATTTACTCACACATAGGCATGCCTAAATGGTAATGATGGAAGCCCAACAACATAAGCAGAACCAAGCTCATGTTAGGAGCTGTTGCTATGTTAATTTAAACAACGTTTGCCTCTGTGAATGTTGTGTCTGAAGCTTTGCTGCAACAAATGCTCCTGTTTCAATTTGCAACGCCTTTGACGCTTCACGACATAAAGTTTTACACTCACTCACCTTGACTTCTGTGGACAGATCTGGATGCTTAGTTAAGTTGAAGGTGTTTCCTCCTTAAACGCTCTGTGATACCGCCAAACTATCTCCGTCCACAACTCCTGGTTTGTGTTTTTTTATCGTAGCAGCCGCAGCAGGCCTTTTTGCTGCGCCTGTACAGCGTTAATGGCACCTACTTTACTATAAAAATCAAATACCATCAGGCTCAGAGAATTTGGGCGCTGACTTTGTACCATGGTGTTGGTTCTTGTGAAATCCCTTCAACTCAGTGCTAAAAACAGTCAAACTCATGATAAACAAGGTTCCTGAGAGTGAATTAGCCACCCTCCTGATGTCCAGTCTTAGTCATGTAACGCCTGGATTCATAGTTTTCTATTGTTGCATTTGATTGTGATCTCCCCTTTACACGCTCTCTTAATCTTTGCCAATTAGATGTTCAGACTATTAGAGAGTGAATGCTTCTGCAGGTTCAGTGCATCCTGTACTTGATGGTGACCAGAAATAAAACATTTGTAGGAAGTTGTTTCTTTGTGATTTCAAAGTCATTGTCATTTTCTCCATGAACCTGAGAGAGAACCTTCGAGCTGAACAGTTACCTTTTTAACTCAAAGTCACAAAATATGCTGAACTGAATAGAGTGTATATTTGTTAAACATCCCTTAAAGTTTTAACTGGTGAGAGAAAAAATGGCAGACATATCGTAGTACTTCTACTGTGTGACATTTTGCATGATGTGTGTGTGCTGCAGTTGTGTACTTAAACATCTGTGTTCCACTTTAAAACAAATGGTGTGTCACCATACAAGCTCACTGGATCTTGACAATGTGACATCCTAGCCAGATGCCACTGACGCTAAAGCATAGTTTTACAACAGGTAAATACGTTTTCCCTCTCCTGTATCTATGCATTGTAAAACACACCACACAATGTACTAACATCTACACTAAACAGAAATATAAACACAACTCATTTTTCATGAGCTGGACTCAAAGATCTAAGACTTTTTCTATGAACACTCAGATATTGTTCACCAATGTGTCTAAATCTGTGTTGGTGAGCACTTCTCCTTTGCCCAGATAATCTATCCACCTCACAGGAGTGGCATATCAAGACAGTATACATTAAAGTAAAACTGCACATTTTAGAGTGTCCTTTTATTGTGGCCAGCCTTAAGCACACCTGTGCAACAATCATGCCGTCTAATCAGCATCTTGATATGCCACATCTGTGAGGTGGATGGATTGTCTCGGCAGAGGAGAAGTGCTCACCAATTATCAATCATTGGAAACTCAGGACTGCCATGATATACATGATCTTCACAAGTTTATGTAACCTTTTGTTCACAACTGCTTATTATAAGCGTGAGAGGAGCTGTGTTACCTTTCCAGGTGTACAGGTCCTAACTGCAGCAGCGACACCTTTGTTTTGTTGTAGGACACGTGTCTTTACTCGAGCCTGGCTTGTCGCTATTAATTAGCCTTCAGTGACCATCTCTGCAGTGATAAGAGACAGAAGACACAGAGAGACACTGCTGTAGCGTTGCATAAAGCATTCCTTCTTTTGCTTTTCTGGGGCAGCAAACATGATGCACAAGACTTGGATGACTGTCACACTGAAAGTTAAGCCTGTCTACACAAATCAAGGCTGATGACAGAAACATAATCACATCTGCTGGCAAATACTCCACACGCATGCAGCTACAAACTTCTATTTCTATTGCACACATGTTGAATTGTGCTTTATAGCTGAATTGTTTACCAAGTTGAATTCTCAAGAAGGCAGACACGTAAATTACCTGTCCAGTCGCCCAACCCTACTACCAAGGCTTGGTCACATCATGATAATGTAATGACTCTCCAGTTATGTGGACCGTCAATGTAGTTTACAGGGTCTGTCAATTGTCATGTTTGTGCTTTTGGTACATTGTGTGGGATGGACAAGACAAGGAGTAGTAGTGAAATGTAGAATAAAGCAATATGAACATCAGGTAGGCATTTAGTAATGTTCACTCTGACTTTATGGTTTGGAGAACAACGTGGTCTAACTTTTCACAGTACAGTAATGCTTGACTTTCATCAAGAACTGCTTCACATGTTCCCAGAAATTGATGTTTGGTCTCAGATACAGATTTTTGCCATAACCAATGTTCAGTTTTAAATGCCACATTATTAGGTGAGAGAAAGTGTTAGGAGTCGGTTGTCGTACCAGCTGAAATGGATCTGAACAGATTACTGAATGCAGAGAGCCACATACAGTTTTTAATTTCTCTTTACTGTGTAGCTGATCCCCTGCAAATTGCGTGAAAAATGCATTTTGCACAAATGTTCCACAACCTACATGAAACAGGACAGAGTTTGATGAATGTGGCCTTCAGTTGAACGATCAGTGCTGGAAAGTATTTGCTAAAAATTTTCATTTTCTTATTTGTTGCAGGTCTCATTTGTGCAACAGGAGCCAAGGAGCAGGTAAATCTGTACACACACACACACACAGTCTATACACATATAAAATAAACACTATTCTTAGACTGAGAATCTGTGATGTCCTGAAAGATTAAATACAGAACAAGGTTAGTGGTGCAGTAGGATGAGGTCGTCAGTTTAACAGAGAAATACCAGGTACAGTTCAACAGTCAAAGATTTAGATGGCGTTTCAGTGTAGAATTAGTTTCCCCAGATAAACATTTTTAACCTTGGTGTTCTTTTCCATGGAGCACACAGAAGTCTTCCTACTTACAGGGTTCCTACACAGTATGAAAAAGTATGACATTTGATTTCAGTCATCCAGTTCTGCAAGTGTCCAAACAAGAACGTATGGAAACCTTTTGCCAGTATTTTGTCATAAGTATAAAATTCAAAAAGATCATAGAAGCAAAGTGTTTCTCGTCCCACAGTCAATGCAGTCAAAATGTTCCCCTCTGTAAACACAGCTGAGAGCTGCTGTACGTCACAGCCTGCAGAACAGCTCCTCTCCACTTGCCTTATAACTGTGCCAAATGACATCCATTAAAACCTTAATTCAAAAGAAAATGCAGTAATATCTCAAAGTACTCAAATGTCACAGTCGGAGCAATCACCGAGAAGTCTGGAAAACATATCCGTCCCTTACTATGTTAAACGCTGTGGGATGACATGTATTGTGAATTTGCGCTGTATAATTAAAATTGAATTGAAGTCAGTGTGGGAAAAGTTTGGAATTTTGAAATGAAAGATGTGAAGGAACCTTCTACTTAAAGGTGGGTTCTCTGCCAAAAATAGACAATAAACTTAAAACCGTAAAAGTCTTCAGGAGGGAGGCTTTCAGTAGTAATGACATGAACATGAAGAAACCAGTTCAAACTCTGGGTTTGTACATACGCTATGACTCCTTTAACAGAATACCATTCAAGAGACGAGACACATTTAAGGAGTCGGCATCGAAATGCGAGAAGGGACTAATTGTTAAATAAGAAATGATCCGTCAGTAATACTATTTGTTCCTGAAAAGGGGAATCCAGGGTTCGATGGACCTACCTGTACAGTATATTGGTGACTGTCTTATTTCACAGGGTCATTTTCAACATTGTATTACGTTTCCATTAAATAAAGATGATCTGAAAAACCACAGCGCAGTTAATGTCTCTGATTTTGTTGCGGTATTGATGATTCTTTTAAGTGACTGAATGTTGAACTTCACGTGTTGCCGTAGTGAAATGGATCTGAATCTTAAAATCATAAATTCTGTGTTTTCCTTATTGTGCAGTGATGTTTATGAAGTGCTTTATTCTTGATGTTGCTGCAGGGAGGGTTTCCTTGGTGCTAAAGTAACGTACTAACTTTTCTGCGGTTCAGTTCACAGCCTTCACTCCAGAAAACACCTCACATCACCATTTAGTATTTGTCAAACTAAATTAATGAATGAAATGAGGCGACTAGCTGATTATAGATTACAGTAGCCCAAGTTCAAAACTCAAACATTCAATTTGTTCATTGGATTAAACTCACTGAACTTGTGGTGAAACTAAATGAAGTTGCAGAGCATTACTTTCACTGATATTTGGAGCATCTCCTTGGAACGTAAACTATTTTATGGCTTAAGGCTGGAAAAAGTGTGTTTGTATGAGGAGGTGTGGGAGTCTTTGAGGAGGGGCACGTTGCTTTTCTTCGCCATGCCCAAGGCTGTTCATTATCAACAGGAGGGAGGGTAATCATTGAAGTGATCCACTTTTAACGGGGCTGATTGTGGCCAATTTGGGGAATGAATACTCGGTGTCTCCGTTCTTCACTTCGTGGCCTCGTTCTTCTTTAGCCCAGTTTGTGGCCCACTTCTGGTTCTAGAAGGACCATCGATTTATGGGCCAATTGTCATTTTGGGTTGTGAAAATGCTCCATGTTTGCAAACTCACTTGAACAACTCTTTGTCTTAATCCCCTTTGTCCATTTTCTACACTGTTAGGAATATAGTTGGAATGTACGGCGATCACGGTATCAGATTGTCACTACTCGATTATTGTAAAAAGAATTCATGAGGATATTCTTTCAATATCTGTAGGAAATTTGGAAAAAAAATATGCTATTAGTTGCGTGTGTGTGTGTTACGTGTGTTGTGTTATGTCTGTTTTCAGGGCAAATGAATTAGTGTGGAGTGCTGGTGAGAGTCTGTAAGCTTAACTGTACTGTTTGTTGGAGTGTCAGTCCATTCTTTACAGATGATCATGTGTGCATTATTCATTTCTTTTTAAAAGTCAGTTGTCGTCAGTACCGGTATATTTGGTATATTGTCACATTCCTATCACAAAATGTCCAATATCTCAACATTCATTCTAACCTCTTGCTGCCTTGTAATGTGAACATCAGCTCTATGAATCCTGGAGAAAGTCTTTATGATGAGTTAATTGAAGGAGAATGGTGATGTTTGAGCCTTGAATGTGCCCTACATTACAACGTTGTGGCCTAGATTGCAGGCAGAACTATTCATGCCTGTTTCCCAGAGACGTTAGAATCTAATAATGTGGCCTCAGACTGATGGTGAGCCTGGCGCTGCGCTGACAGAGAGCCTCGCACTGTTCACCCATAATCTGATAACCTGTGTCTGCTGCATTTAAATCACTTCTTTTGAGCATGTTCCCAGGATTCCTTGGCATTAGGAGGGTATTCCACATTGGATTTACTGTACAGTTGTTTGGTTGCATTGTCTTCATAATAATCATGTAAAATGCTCCTTTGATTCTTCATTTTCACATCAAAGATGCAGAAAATGGTTGACCTGGTGACCTCACGCTTTGACACAAACTCATGTCTACTGAATTGCCCATGAATCAGTGGTATCCAACCTGGAGTTTGTGACCCCTGATAGGGTTCAAGATAACACAGAGAGCTCAGAGGAGGATTAAAGGGATAGGAAGAAAAGAGCAACATCCATCCATCCGTCAGCTATACTAACTTTATCCAGTAGAGGGTCATGGGCTCCAGCAGCAGGTTCCAACAAAGAACCTGTTCCTGTGAGGTGATGGTGCTAAACACTGCTCCACCGTGCTGGAAACGTGGCCATATGAACTACATTTGTTTTTATTCTTACCAAAATACACATTTCCATCTCTTAAAACACTTACAGTCTGTGTCTGCAATCTGATCAGGTCTTACAAGGGGATTCAAAGGTTGGAAACCGCTGCAACAAAGCATTTTTATAGAGCCAAATAAAAGGTTCTGTGTTTAATATGTTACATTGCCGACTATAAAAGACTCATAACAGGAAGTCAGACAAACTGACTTGGGCTTTCAGAATAGGTCATCCAGTAGATTTGACTGTCACATCTGTTGGTGATCACAGCCAATGTGCCATTTTTTTGCAGCAACAACCTAAAAATGTAGTCAATCAAGAAGATTAACAGCAGTGAAGCAGTTTATTGTCTCCAGGAGTCCAGATAGTTGTTAAATCTCCCTAAGAGCTCCATTTGTGGCAGGTTTTAGTTGTGGTGTTTGTGCTTAGGATGCCTTTAAATTGTCAGGAATCATTCCAGATGACATGTTTTAGTGATGTAAAAAGATAATCTGTTGGCACAAAACAAGACATAATCATAACATTTTAAAATGCAAGGCTGCTTTTCATTCATCAGAGTGTCTGTTTGTTCTGAGCTGTTAGTATCAGAGAAAAGAGAATTCCAATAAATATTCAGTAGTCAGCATATTAACGCTTCATATTGGATCACTGGGGTTTAACGAGCTTGTGAGGCCTGTTTGTCTAAGTCTAATCTACTAACAGAGTAATCTGGTTCTGCTGTTAGACAACAGTGATTAGCAGAGAGTCTATTTCAGCAAACTACACCGTGTTGTCTGACAGCAGGTGAAATATTAACACTGGTTTCTGATGTACTGTGGTGTCTTGATCAGACTAAACTCTCTTCTGCTGGATTCTCGCAGGTTTCCTGAACCCAGTTGATCCGCTGAGCCGACAGCTGTTCTTACCTAATAATCTCTCCCTTTCGTTGTTTGCTTTAGGCTAAATCTGATTGTCTCCTGGATGAATGGAACAATTTGGTTAAAAATAGTTCCATTGGATCTATTTCTTGCAGCGTTTTGGCACCGCCTCCGTTCTGTGCGTAAAGACGCATTAAGAAGTGGCACCGAAACTGATAATCCAGACAGGAGGTGCTTTAGGTTACAGCACAGCCTTGCATTCATGGGAGCAGAGAGACAGACTGACCTGTGGAGTCAGTTCAGCTCGTTTTGTTGCTAACTTTGATCATTTATGTGAACTTCCCTCCTCGCAGGTTTCATGCGCCCTCATGGTCACAGACTAAAAGTTTTGAGAGACTTCCAAGAAGCGTGTCTTGACATGGTTGGCGTCTTCCGGAGAAGGAGGCTATTAATGGGATTTCTTTTTCCCCTGAATCACCTGAGGGCAGTTGGACAGTGAGCTGTAGGCGTCTGGAGGCTGGATGGACGACATGTCTCCACAGCAGCAGCAGGACAGCCTGAGCCGAGGCGGCGGGCAGCAGGAGAACAAGCGGGTACGAGGTTCTGTCATCATTTATTCTCACTATTTTATCCTAATAATAGCTCTGGTTTAAAATGTAAAGGGAAAGAAGCTGGCATGTAATTTATTCCATAGTTTATTTTGTTTGTAAGAGCTCCAACCTGTGCGCAACGGAGCCAGAGACGGTTTGTCTCCAGACACTTTTTACTGCTGACGCATGAATGAGTTTGTTGTAAGCGCGGTGCGTTCAGGTGAGAGGTCAGATCAGAGTTCAAGGCTTAAACCAAACTGACATCTGCCTCCATAAAGACGCTCTAACAACCCAGAGAAGAACTTTGAGAGTTGTAGGATGATGGATGCCCACAGCTAAACAGTAGGAACATCACAGCGGTGCAGACACCTAAATAAACTGGCTCCAAGTGCGCTTTTACGCACAGCGAGATATTAAAGAGGGCTTAAGTTGCAAACTGGTGACCAACAGTTTCTCCAAGCTGCACGAAAATATATGTATTAATGTAGGACATGTACCACCAGAATGATCAACGCAGTAATCATATACTTTAGTTAACTCACAGGAAAATCACTTCCTTTTCTCATCTGGACTTACCGGTATTCTCAGCTTGATTTTGTCTCCAGTTGAGTTCATGAGCAGCACAATCTATTAATAAATAGAATTAACTTCAGACGTTCAAGCTACATACTGGCATATTAACCCCAATTACTGCTTTATTACAACATCATAGTCTTTATTTATAGAGCATTTCTGAATGTAGTTTATACTTTACAAAGCTGTAAAATAAACGAATAAGTCATGAAATCCTCCGGTTTTAAAAGGCAGATATATCACAGTACTCTAACAGTGCTCCTACGTAAATAAAATGTTTGTTAACACATAAAAAATCCTAATGTGTGTAATAATGTAATAACAGGTGCAGTGGAAAGATTCATAGTTATAGTAGATTTAGTCTCTAGTTGACAAAATAATCATTATAATGTGAATACATGCATTTCTCTAAACACAATATTCACAACAGTCATTTACATTGTTTAGTAAAGTGAGCAAATTGATTTAAAGGACATTTCATTTTACTTCTTGTATATTTCTGATAGTTGTAGCTTTAAAATCACACCACTGAATCAGCAGCCTGGTTTGATTTGCTGGGTTCTGTACTGTGAGCTGGAACTTAGCCAGCTTTTACAGTGACTATTTTGATAAATGTGAACATTATCAGTTTAAAAAAAAACATTTAAATAATTGAAAACACAACAACTTTCTGTTTTCTGACCTGCTGACCAAATAGCTAATTGATAACACAAGAAAAGAATGGGCCAATTAATCATGAACATAAGGCTGAACCCAGGCTGCTCTTTGTTTTGGATATTCCGTCTTTTCTTGGGCTCAGTTTGTTCTACACCCATCGCTAAGCATTATTGTGTAACAGATATGACAGGGTCAGCTTATGGTCTGGGGAAGACATTAACCTGAAACCTGCTGGCAGTTTTTCACACGATAATATGTTACAGCTGCATATTAGCATTCTTTCACCATGGATTGTTCCCTTTTTCTCTTTTCTGATTTCATTCATTTCCAGTAAATCTGCTCTATTGTGGCTGAAAGCAGTCGTGGTAATGTACAGATGACTTCTGCTTTAGTTAGAGAACCCACAGCCTGCACTGTGTCCTTGTTTTCATTAATAATTGATTCACATCAGCTCCATATTCTCATGTGTATGTACTGAGTCAAAAAGATACAGTAGATCACCACAAAGCCATTCATTCCTGCTGCCACTATAAAACCCTCTAACTGTATGACTAAATAAAGGGTGTGCAGGTGAGGTACAGTTCCACCTGTGATAAACCTACATCCCTCTGCAGTAAATGAAACAGCCCTGACATTTCAGCCACGTGCACAGATTTGTTACATTAGTGACAATCAGAGTGCCAGAGCTTTGATTCTAACATGTTTCCCTCTTTCTCCATCACTACAGTTCCCTTTTTGTCAGTGTTGTGCAAACAGTTTGCTTGAATGACTTTCCTCTTCAAACGACGTTGTGTTGGAACACAGTCAGTAATTTAAGAGCTGATCTTAGGTTAGTCAATAGATTTGTTTCCCAGCAGAAACTCGTATCTCCACGTAAGCTTATTTGAGTTTATTTTTAGGCCTGAAAGGTAACATTGTAATGTTGTGGCTGGAGTGTAAGGAATGTTTCACCAGCGTGTGACCCAGTTAAATCAATGATATTACATTGTGAAATGTCAAAAATGTGTGAATGTGCATGGAGGCTGTAGGGCAGAGGGGGACTGATGTTGTCACACATAAATTTTTCTGGACTGAAAGT
Source organism: Dascyllus trimaculatus (assembly GCA_024666655.1). Lineage (NCBI taxonomy): Eukaryota > Metazoa > Chordata > Actinopteri > Pomacentridae > Dascyllus > Dascyllus trimaculatus. The sequence goes on from CM045468.1 coordinate 19,512,699, forward strand.
TTTAGCTTGAGTCTTGGGGCAAATTGGTGACTGTAATATTTGACATGGATGGGTTACTATGAAATGTTGTAGATTTTCATGCTCCTCTAAGGACGAATCCCACGGACTGTAACACCACCATGATGTCAATATGTGGTTTTGAGTGAAACTAATTAATAAATAGCCATTAAATCTGGTAAAGACATTATTGTCTGTGACAAGTGAGCATTAGATCAGACTGAATAACTCTTGAACACTGTGCACATCCATGCAGTAGCTTCCTCCTAAAACATACCCTCCTTTATAGTCTGTTTTCCTCTAAATAGGACCAGAAGTTGCAAAAAGAACACTATGGTGTCTTGAAGGAGACTTGAAACTAGTGACTGAGACCATAAACTCATTAGGAAAATGTTTACTGAGGTAGTATATCAAATAAGAAGTAGAGCCATCTTCTTACAGACTTCTACACAGTTGAACTTCTTGTGTGACCAGAGAAGTCTCCCCCTGCTGGCTGTAGGAGGTAATGCAGTCTTAAGACACTTCAGCATTGGCTTTACTTTTTGGAGGATAATCTGCTGACATGTTAACTGCTAGCTGACCACTGTTTGTTGGCTTTCGATGACAGTTCACACTTTCATTTCCTCTCCGGTAAAAGTGACAAAGCTTGGAAGGGAACCAAAAAGTTGCTTTTTGCAACCTTTACCTTTGTCTATCAGTCAAATGGTCCTGACCTGGCAGGTTACAACTGTTTGTTGGACACCTCACTTTGCATTTAGTGCTAATTAGCAAATATTAAGTGGTGTCACCCATAGGTTTGTGGGTTACTGTTTTGGAACCTTGAGGTTGAAATTTGGCCGTCATCATTTTGGTTATTTTAAACTGGGCATGATGAAGTATTTCTGATTCTGACACTGAGAACTGAAGGACACTACACATGCCCATTCGTAAGCAACCTACTAATCACAATGCAGGCACGCTATAAAACATACCCAGCCCCCTGCTGGCTGTTAGAAAGAATGAAGGTTTCGGGAACTTTACAGTTTAGGATTCACTTTTCAGAACTGGAGCCTCCATCCATCTTTTAACAGTCAAAGAAACCACTCTGTCCAAGTACAGCTGTACAGACCTGCTAGCGTGTCTGTGAACTTGTCAGTATGAGAGCTATTTTTTGTAGGAATGGTACGGCTGTGGCTCAGGCGGTAGAGCAGGTTGTCCACTGGTCTCAAGGTTGGCGGTTCAATCCCTGGCCTCTCCACATGCCGAGGTGTTCTTGGGCAAGACATTGAACCCCAAGTTGCTCCCAATGACAGACAGGCACCTTGCATGTAAGCTCTGTCGCCACTGGTGTGTGAATGTGTGTGTGATTAGGTAAAGGGGAACATTGTAAAGCGCTTCGAGTACCACCAAGGTAGAATGGCGCCATGTAAGTACAGACCATTTACTGTTTACATACCTCTAAAAATTGCTGCTACTATTTAAAAGCAAAAGATCAGGTCAGTGTTTTAATCAATGATAAAAATACAGAAAATGAAATTTTCCTCTTTGTTAACAGATTAACCACACCTATAAAATTTCCAAAAAAGTTTTAAAACTCAGCCTCCCTCAGCCTTCTGACCCATCTGTCCAAAACACTGAACCCAGTAGTGTATTAGGTGACTGTGCCACCAAGTGTGTTAATCTGACATACAATGAAGGAACTGTGGTTATGTAATGGTTGTTTATCAGCCTGCTCCACACACAAATCCTTCTACAATTAGATTAAAAGAAACTTGTGTTATCCTCGTGGGGAAACCTCAGATAATAGGATCCAGCAAAGAAAAACAGGGTATCAATATGGCAGCAAGCAGCAGCTGGTGGGCTTCAGTGCAGCAGTGACAGTAGATTAATACAGTATTAAAGTGCCATTTTATGTTTAGTTTTTTGCATTTCAACCTTGGATATTTCATTAGAAATTTGGGCTACAAAAGCACACAAAGATATACAAAATACTGAGTTACAGTCAGAAACAGTATGGTTTTACAGAAAAATCTCTTTTGACTGAGTAGCTGAGCTGTGAGAAAGGTCAGGAGAGTCATGGAAAAGACCAACAGAGGCTTCAGAGCACTGAAGGTAGTCCAGCTGTAAAATGTTGCCTCCTGACTAAACCTAATGCTTTGACATTCCTCTGTGTTTAAAATTTGCTGCTTCAATCTGCTGTCGCTGTCCATTTGGAGGCCACAGTCGGTCCCAGTGCTGTGATGAATGTGTTGAACATCAGGATGCTTATGTAACCAACGAGGAGAGTGTAAACATGACATAAGCATGACGTAAATTTTTGTCCAGCTCTCTTGGTGAGAGTCTTTCAGAGCAGTGTGGTCAGCTGTTGTGTGTGTTTCAAGGTTTGAACTTTAAAGAGTTTATTTTCTGCTTTTTGAGTTTTCCCCTGTCTTTGGTGTTCTGAAATTGCTTTGTGCGTGAAAAAGATCTGCAAACTTATAAAACCAAGTCCACACTGAAAGGAGTTCCTCTATCCCACAGAAAACACTGCTCCTTACCTGCCTGAAACACCTTGAAGACCAGACTTGTTACTTATCGATGTCATCGTGTGACACATTAGCGGCTAGTTTGGGGTACCCTCAGACAAGTAATGAGCAGCTCACTCGCAATCCGACATTATTAAAGCCACTTATGCGGCAGACACAGCCCTATACTTCTAGATCTGGAGTTTTGTCAGGCCAGCTGACCAATCAGAGCAGACTGGGCATTTCATGAGGGGGTCCTTTAAGAGGCTGGACCTAAAACAGAGCATTTTAAACAGAGGGTAAGGAGAGGTGCTGCAGTAATGTACAGAATGTGTTTTTTGAACTTTGAAATAGCAGAACCTTAGCATAGAACCTTATAAATAAATTGATAAACCTGGTCATGTGAAGAATATGGGCTCTTTACATTGCAATATTTTGTCAAGTAAGTAACATGGAAATTGATGTACATTTTCTAGTTACTTGTTATTTTGTTAAATCATCCATGTAAAGGCAAAATGAACTGCTGCAGCAAATAATATGAACTCACCAGATCAACTGAAGCTGTGGAGGGTGCAGCTGTTGGTGTTTTTGGTCTACAACAATGCTCAAGTCACATTCACATGAATGCCAGGACTCAAGGTTTCCCAGGAGAATCTTGTAATGAGTTGATCAGTGTTTTTCACTTCACCTGTCAGTGGTTTCAATGTTGCCGCTCTTCTGTGTAGTTTTCATCCTCCTTCATCAGCTTTTTGTCTTCTTTGTCTTTTTTTAGCGGATGAAGGCTCAGAGTTATCGGCGGCAGTCGGCCCCATCTCTGGTCATCAGCAAGGCTCTCATCAGGTCCAAGACTCTGTCCAGGTAATGAAAACACGTTGAAAGCCTCCATTTAAAACGAAAAGGCTTATTTTTACTGTGTTTGTTCACTTTTTACTGAGGAACTGCCAAAAGTGTCACAACAGACCTCTGCAAATATCTGCACTTACCATGACTACATGACATAAAATCACATGCACAGTGCTTTTTAGTAAAACTACAAGGATTAAGCTCTTATTCGATTAGTTGTCCATTATTGAACTATTTTCCCGACTGATTAATCAGTTTAAGTAATTTTTTGATTCCAGCTTCTTAAATTGAAATATATTCTGTTTTTGTCCTCTATGGCAGTAAACTGAATGTATCTTTGGGTTGTGGATGAAATAAGACAGTTGTCATCTTTGGTTTTGGGAAACATTGATAAGTATTTTTCACCATTTTTGGAAACTTTATAGACCAAACAGCTCATCTATTCATTAAAAAAAGAATCTACAGATTAATCAGCAATGAAAATATTTGCTAGTTGTTGCTCTGAGTAGTTGTCACTCTTTTGTGTGTGTCATGATAACGAACATTAACCACGGTGTTGTAAATCTACAAGTGTGAGTTCAGTATCATTACAGGTTAACTGCAGGTTAAGTAGATCAGTTGGAACTTCTTCAGATGAACTCAGACCTGTTCCAGCTCTGTTACACAGCGGTCACAGAGGTCAGGCCATCCCAACAAAACCCCGAAGCCACGCTCTCACGCACATGCACACACACGTGCACACTCATATGGCCGAAGCACAACCCTGAGTAAGATGTTGGAACCACTCGGATAGATAATCCTCTTGTTGTCAGAGGATCAGGCGTCTATTAATAGTGTCTGTCTTTGAACATATGTGCAGGGAAAGTGAAGAAGAAGTAACCTTATTAATAAGCGGTACAGACGGTTTGGCCTGTCGCTGACCAACACTGATTACCACCCACCCGCTGATCTCCAGAGCTATCACTGTTTCTGTCTCAGTTTAGGGAAGGTGTTGACGTACTTCAGACAACATGTCCTGACAAATAACATCACATGTATGAAGAATTTACAGCCTTTTGTCCTCCCCTCTCATGTTATTAGAAGCTGAATCATCCACAGGCTTTAAGTTATTCTGCTCTTTGATTTGATCAGATTGAGTCAAATCACTTGTTTACACCTTGTTGGCTCCATTTCAATGTTGGAGTACTAAATTCCACCAGGAATAGTTCCACCTTTTGGTAAATGTGCTGATTTGTGTTTGCACAGAGTGAAATGATGAGATTGATGCCACTCTCATATTCCTGCGTTAGAACCAGCTTAGCTTAGCTTAGCTTAGCACACCGACTGGATTTATATTTCCACCAAGCAACAACTGAAGAAGGATTTAAGGTTCATGGGGACTCTTTTGCAGGATGCTTTCACAACTAGCTGCAGTCTTTTTGTCACTGGAATGTGCTAATTGGTGGTCTTTAGAAGAACTGGATAAGAGCTGGACACGATGCCACCACTCAGCTTTGTTTCCAGATTCTCCCAGCAGCCACTTACACCTGACTGACCACCTTGAAAGTCAAACAAAACTCATCTGTTCCTTGAAAATTACATGAACATTTTAAATGTATCAAACCTTCCCAGGTCCCAGAGCAGCTATTTTTATTTTTGTGACATCTGTGGCCTGAGTGAAAACATGAGCCAGATGCCGATTCATCTGTGCAGTGGAGGGTAGGATGTGTAAGACACCCTGAAACTTGAAACGATTTTCAGTCTTCATCTGTGAGTCTGGAATCCATTCTCCTGTCATACATCCGTGGGTACCTTACTTAAGTAATGCAGCTTTCTACTTTCACTGCAGTAAATGTTCTGCTTTTTGCTCCCCTACACTGCTGTATGGTTCAAGTTAGACGACCTTCCAGTTAATACAAGGTCAGCTGAAATCATTAATTGATCAGTAAATGCTAACAGCAGTCATGGCAGTATGTTGTCTGTGTGTATGTTCGTACTTACATCTGTTCTATTCTCATTAATGTTAACTTGAATGAACTGATTAGATGTTTCATGATCAAAAGTCACTTTGACAAACCAGTTACTGGTCATACCTCATTTTTAGGACCATCCTCAGGGAATTTCCTCCAATTTTGCTCAAATGTCATTTTGGACTAATTAGATTTTGGTGTGACCTGAAAAAACATGTTTTTTTTTTTTTGGCATAACTCAAGAATTCATGTCTAATTATGTAAAAAGTAATGATAAGATCAAGAAAAAATGATGAAGTGCTGATACTTTGCATCCAAAACTTCAAGTCTGGATAAACATGGATGTAAATATCAACTTAACCAATCAGTGGAGACGTACAACTGTAGGATGGTAATTGTAGTTCATACATTTAGTTGGGTTCCAAATACTTCCAGTATTTGACTTCTCCAGCCAACAGTTCAAACCGTCATTGTGAGGTCTGGATGCTTCTGATGGCATTTCTCAGTATTTTCAGAGCTTTTACAAACCAATCAGTCAGTGAATTGAAAATGGACAGATCACGAACATCAGCTGCAGTAATATCCAAGTTAGTTTGAAAACTAGCTCCACATCAACCAGCTCCAGCAGTATAATCCTTCTTCTACATTCATGTGTGAGCAATAATCTGATATCATAAATACAAGTACACAAGTCAGTGGAGCCATTTCTGCATAGCTAACTTTCACATTTAATACTTTGAAGTACATTTTCCTCTTTACACTTATCCATACTTCTTATACAGTGTACTTTTTACTATTTTCATTGCAGGGCTTTACTTGTAACAGATAGCTATCATTGTTTGGGAATAGTACTTTCACTTAAATGAAGTATCTGAAAGCTGCCTCCCCTGCTTCCAGGCATCACCACGCTAACTGTTGTCCTCATGTTTTCAGGCTAAACATATTCTCTCTCTTGGCATCGTACAGTGAAGGACTTGCATGAATCACATAATGCAGTTTACATAACGAAGAGAGCTTTGATGTCTTGTCAGACTCTCTTGAATCCAAAAATCAATGTGGATCATGCAAACTCAATATTCAACTCAATTTTATTTATATAGCACAAATTTACAACATATGTCATCTCAGAGCGCTAAAAATAGGAAAGTACAGATCTAATGAACTATAAACAGAAAACAGAAAAACCCCACAATCCAGAGTTGCTTTTGGATTCTCTATGAGTAAGCAGTCAGCGACAATGGGAAGGAACAAAAAAAAAACCCCTAGGATAGGGAGGGGGGAACGAAAAACCTCCGACAGAACCAGGCTCAGGGAAGACGGCCATCTGCCTCGACTGGTTGGGGTGAGAGTGGGGATTGAGGGGTGGGGATGGCAGGACAGCAGGTGGAGAGGCACCAGATCCAGAGACATCCACGGAGAGAACAAGCAGAGGACATAGGACCTCGGGGAAAACACGGAGCTAGTGATATGTAATGGTGATATATAATAGTACAGAGAGGAGAGGAGAGGAGCCCAGTGCATCATGGGAATCATGATTAGGTTTTACCAGACCCATCAAGTTAAAGTATAATAACACTAGCTGAGTGTAAGTTCACCAGTATTTTTCACACTGTAAACTAATGGCTACAGGAGTCACCATGCTGGCAGTATTGTTGTTATGATACTGGTCTTGGCTTTCTGCATGGATGTTTAACATTAAACTACTGAGATTTCTAACTTTCCACAGTGTGGTGAACGCAGTCTTGGAATTAATGTAAAGATGCCTCCAGGGAAAATCAAGTCTTTTATCTTGTTAACATGTCCATACAGTGTTTTTTTTTACTACAGGACATATCATGAGGAAAATAAGGAGTGTTTCCACATTGAAACTGCAGTGTACTGAATACAGATCAAAACACTGTCTCAGACCTCCAGGGTTTCATATGTGATACATCTAAGGAACTGATCCAGTCAGCCTGCAGGGTGAAGCTTATTGTGTCTTTCTCCTTCTTCAGAATGGCTTTCTGGTTCAAACATGTATGACTAAATTACTCCAATACTACAACCTGCCCCATTGTGTGGCATAGAGAAGTTTTACAGTGTCTGAGCAGAGTTGTAGGTGAGCTGATGTGCTCAAACTGCAGTGAGTGAGGAGGGGTGGCAGGGACTGGAGTAGGTCTGATGAGTTACATCTAAGTGATTTTTGATACAGAAAGGGAATTTTTTCATGGAAAAAACTTCCACATATATAAAGTTTTCAGGAGTTTAACCACAGAGTGCAGCAAGACTTTGTTGTATTAGTAGTTACTTAGAGACTTAGAGGAAATGGTTGACATATCAAACAGCTGCTCCCTCATCATGATTTACAGTAGGCCCCTTAAACAGATATGCTTCATACAAGTACCTCTTCCTACTTACTGATGATAGCTAAATTGATAATATCCATTGGTAGGATGTGCATGTTAATAAGCTGTGCTGATAGAGCATACTTCCTCTGTAGACTCAGGTCCAGAGGAATAATCTGATGTTTTATCTTGCCTTCTTGTGCTTGGTTTACTGATCTCACAGTTACCCTCAAGTCTCAGCTGAACCATCTGTTGCACAGAGTGGTGACGGTGGTCGGTGTGAGTTAACAGTTTTCCCCTTCTGTACATATTCAATAAAACTCTTCTCACACTGGCAGAGGACCCAGTTCACGTGGTTGAGCCTGAATTTGAACTCCTGCATCTGGGCAGCATCTCAGTGCTCCAAGGTGTAGATAAAGCTAGTACAAGAAGCTCCTTTGTTTCTTTGCCATGAATCTCTTGGACTCTAATATAAATGGCATGACTCTATGAATGTTATCAGGGTGTTGGTCTTGTTATGCAGCTGCAGTTTGCTCAAAACTAAATTCTATCATCGGGACGAATAAACTGTCTGATCTGATAAGATCAGAAAGGTTTGAACCAATGAGTTAGCTGCTGCTTAACATTACCATGTCTAAAAACACGTTACTGTGTTACATAAGAAAGGTTCAGAGGAACTTGTCTGCCTTAGAAGTTGTAGCATGACTCATGACTCATATGAAAATGCAGTGACTTTGTATAACATCACAGGGATTTGAAGGCTGATTGCAGATAGTGTTTGCTCTTCCATCTCTGTTACATCTACTGAAAAGTACTGTCCAGCAAAATATTGTCAGAGAAGAGGCTTTCAGTGGGTTAGCTGCAGCGTTTACCATGGTCGTCATGTTACATTTGTTCTTACACGTTCACTCACACATTTTGTTTTTAGAAAACTATCAAACTCCTCAGTTTCATGGCTCAGAACAGGAAGAAGCTGCTGTTTTTCTTCTACTCTGATAGACCCAGTTTTCTGTTAATGCTTCTCATGGCTTCATTCGGTCGTACCCAGCACCGTGAGCTGTGGTAAGCACATGATGTTTGTAATACATAAAAGATTTAGCAGTGCACCAAGGGACATATAAAGCCAAATAATGCACTGATAAGCCAAAGATTAAGTCTAAATCTACTGTGTAAGAAATGATTTAACAGCAGCTTATTAATTAAAGAAAGTGTGCAGTGTGTCTTACAGTTAGCTACAGATCAATCCTGTCTCCATGCCAGGGATCATTTATAGCTGTAGGTGGTTGGTAAAGTCACCGATGTTGTTCCATGTGCATAAATGTGGAAACCTCTCTGTCTTTGAAGAGGCTCATAAAATCCTGCAGGTATTTAAAAAAATTAACAAATAACTTAACGCAACTTGAAGTAGCCTACATCACATGTGTCTTTCTGTTAATGTGACTGGGACAGCTGAGACTCTTGAGTTGAAAGTGATACGTAAATGGTGAATGTCCGACCTAGTATGTTTTTTGGAAAATTGAGCAGAGTGAGCGTTCAGGCATGAAGCCGACCCGTTCAGATACTGTCAGATTCCCAGTCGTTCCATTGTACCAATGCTAATTTGTCCCATTTGTTTGCTATCTAGAGAGAGCTTCCTGGTTCCTGTGTGTCCAGAGACCTGCCCATTGGTCCAGTCCTTCCTGACAGACTACGACAGGTCCTTCCTCCTCCACGGACATGCTCAGTTGAAGACGGGGATGCAGACTCAGGACAGACACCTCTTCCTGTTCAACGACCTACTAGTGATTGCCAAAGCCAAGTAAGCACAAGTGTGTTTCTATCTGTGTGGATGGATTAGCAGCATTCTGGCTGCTCCTCGTGTCCTTCACCAGTAAATTAGGTTAATGCCTGGGTCTAAGGTTGAAATCAGAGTGGATGTGTTGTCTGTCTCTGTTCCCAGATCAGCCAACCACTTCAAACAGAAGGCCCAGGTGTGTGTGTGTGAGATGTGGACGGCAGGCTGCATGGACGAGGTGTGTGAGGGAAGCACGAACCCCGAGAGCAGCTTTGTCATGGGCTGGCCCACCTGCAACTGTGTCGCTACGTTTAGGTAACACACACACACACACATTAATACACCCACACACCCACACACACACACACACACAAAGACACAAATATTCACAGACGTGGTGGAATGTGTTTAGTGTTTAAACACAGATTATACGTGTGGATGGTCACGCAAATACACAACTTGTCCGCTCTATCTGATGAGTTTCATCCCTTTTTGATGTATGTTTCTCAGCACAGTGTTTAGAAACCCTTACCCGAGGCTCATCTTCATCATAAATGGGTATGAAATTGGGAAGTGAAACAGTCAGACCCAAACATTTCTACCAAATGTGTCCGTTTTCACGCAGACTTACGTCAGAGGCTGTAGATGTGTTTGTGTTTCAACAGAAAGTATGTTGCTGATGCTGTAAACTTGACCTTAAATGCCAGACGAGCAGAAAACAGACAGGATGAAGCATAAGCACCGAGTGCAATGCAAAACACATCAGGGCTTGTATTTATCAGGTGTTTCCAGGAGGAAGTTAGTTCAACCAGACAGAAGAATTCTCAGTGACACATTTCTGGCCCTGCTGCTCGGATCAGGACTGAAAACATTTCATAATCTCTCTGGTTTGTGGAGGACAGTGAGCTGATGAGGAGAGTTAAATCAAGGTTTGGATATGAAAGGTTTGGATTGTTACAACACATTGGAGTTTTACTAGTCTTGTACTCCAATCAGCAACTGTATCATCAGAATTTGTACTTTGAGCCTGCGAGTGTCATAAAGCAGAAACATCAGACAGCTATTTGAATTCTCTTAAGTCAGAGCAGGAAGCGTCGCAGACATCTCTGAGCGACTGTTTATGGTCATATGATGTCAACTGGATGTTGAATTTCCAGGAATATTCAAGCTCCAACCTGAAAACCTGCAGCACGTTGCCAGTTGATGTGCTCATAAAACAGTTTGTATTACAGCTATGACATCCATTTTTGCCAGCATCAGACATACTGGTACTTTCCAACTAAGGTCAGCTGATACTGATAGACACATATTTTTCCAAGTAATTGCTGAGAGCAGTCGTTGAATTAATATATTATTATGATTCCTCTTATGCTGACGATGAGCTGCAGACATGAAATACAATGCTTTTTAAATGTACACATTGACCAGACAAAACAAGGAAACTACTACCACTTTTATATAAAACATGCCGTCTATAGTTTGTGATATTTTAAACAAAACAGTGAACTTTCAGCCTTTTATATTAGGGATCGACTGATGTGGGTTTTTCCAGGCCCGATACTGATGGTGGTGATTGAGTAAGGCAGATAACCGATATCTGGAACAGATACACATTAAATGTAATATTTTAACAGCATGTGACAGGAGAAACATCCATGACTAGACGTCTTCATTAATAACAGTGACTATAACTGAATATGTCAAATAGAAATAGGAGTGATTCAATGTGGAACCGACTGAGACCGATCAGTTTGTCTCCTGCAGTTACAACTGCGGTTCTTTTCTATTTTCTTAATCTTTCACTGTTCTATCAAGGTCCAGATCCTAAAGCTTTATTAATGATTGTTTTCCAGACTGTTTCAGGTTAATCTGTGGCTGCCTTCCAATTTAGCTGCTAGCCGTTAGCATAGCCTTAGCCACTGTGAGAGTAGTTCATTTCCTGGTTTGTGGCAACAGCTTGTGTAACTTTAGAGACATTTGTGAGACCACAGAGTGACGACTGACAGAGAGAAGAAGCTGATCAGACCTGAAGCAGCACATTTAATTTATTAATGACAAAATGACAAATATCTGCCACAGTAATCAGTCTGTTTCTATTTTTATTCACCAGTCACCATTTTGCTTGTTGCTGCCTGTTGCATGTGAATGAGTCGGTACTCACTCTTAGACAGAGGACGTTGTTTGCTCCTGAATGTAGTCGGAGTGATGCATCTTGAGTTCATTCATACCAGATCACCTGGGACACACTGAAGCCAGGTGTGATCAACACCTCACACTGTAAAGATGTGATGTTCACTTGACGTCTGTGCTTCTCCTCAGCTCAGCAGAACAGAAAGAGAAATGGCTCGCCCTCCTCAAAAGGTAAACTGGCCTCAGACCTCACTATAAAGTACGATATTTATTGCATGTGAGTCACAGAAAAGTCTTGCAAGTGCTGTTTCCTCTTTGCTCAGTCGGATAAAAGAAGAGAAGGAGAAGGAAGAGCCTAAAACCATCCCTCTGAGAGTCTACGGGAAGGGAATCAACACTTTTGCTGTTGTAAGTTTACTCTGATGTTTGAGGAGCTCACATCTGTTTTATAAGTGTGTGCAACTGTAATCAGAATATACCAACTCTGTGTTTACACATTCTGTGGTGATGTTATTTTCTTGAGCTTGTGTAATGTTCTGTATGTTGTGTTCTGTTTGCTGCCTTTTCCTCTGATTAGACCAAGACGCTGCCGGTCAGTAACTCAGATTCAACCAATGAGGTGATCCGACTGGCCCTGCAGCAGTTTGGCATCATAGTAAGTAATAAAAAAATATATAAATATGTCTGCAGGGGATCTTTAAGTCATTTGCGATGCAGAAACACCCCACACTTTCTATTTCTGTCCTTTGTAATATGTATAAATCCTCTTTTTGTCTATTTTTTGTGCTTGTTAAATAAATAATCTTTGGGTTTTTACTGTTAGTGAGCGTTGCTCTATTTGTCTTAGTTCTGTGAACATTCATGTGTTTGTGTATATTCAGATTTATATGTGCAGATCACCAAAACAGAAATCAGCACTGTTTTACTGAAGCCTCAGGGCCACAAGCACAAGCCACATGTGAAAATTTAAAGATAACCCAGTTCTTTGTCAGATTCCTGTTGTGGTTTGCTCTCGGGATTTGTAGCGTTTGACCACGTGTTGTTGTTTTTCACACCATCTTCGTCTCTGTTTTGCACAGGGAAATGTCAAAGACTTCCAGCTGTGGGTCATTTCCAAGAGGGACACGACTCCTTATCCTCTAATCGGTCAGTGGGTTTGACGAAACTGTCAGAATGTGTTTCCTGAGCTACCTGTGGCTCAGTTTCTCTCCAGTCCTCGTAGACAAAAAGCCTCTCAGCCTTGACACAGGGGTGAGATGTGTTATTTTAGGAACACTGTAGCATTCATTCCCAGAGAAGAGAGTCAGGAGAGCAGCTCCTGCAGGGAGGAAACATGGAGGCACAGAGGAGCTGCTGACTGATAATGTGATTCTTCTGCTGCTGCTGATGTTTTATAGCAACACTGTCTTCTTCTCTGTCTCAGGTCATGAGTTTCCCTTCAGCATCCAGATGAGTCATGTGAGGCTCTCTCAGGCAGGAGGTGGAGGCAGAGATGCTGCTACACCTGCAGACAGAGAGAAGATGATGCAGGTGGAGCAGATGCAGGTTTACAAACAGTGTCAGTTCATCCTGAAGCCTCGACCTGCAGAGCCGCAGCAGCACGTTTCTGCAGGTGAAAACACTCGTCATGCTTACTCAGCGGGTTTCATACTTTAGTCTGAGGCGGTGCTTTGTGTAACCAGCTCATGCGGTCTGTTGTCTCCTCAGATTTACCTCAGAAGTCTTTCAAAAGGAGGCGTTCTCTCATCACCTGGGCCTTCTGGAGAGGCTCCTCCTCCCACCTGAATGAACTGTCTCTTGCCGGTGCTGCTCGAGGCTGTTTGTTCAGCCAGCCACTCAGCTCTGTCTGTGTGGAGGACGCTCTGCCAAAGCCAGTCATGGTGAGAGGGAACGCCGGCATAGTAGTGGTGTAGACTAGACCTCCACTAAAACCACACGTGCAGTAGACGGGTGTTTTTAAAAAAATGCTCTGTATGTATTTTGTCCTTTCATGCACATTAATGCAAAAACTGAGCTTCTGGAAATGTGTACTTCTTTTGCTCTTCACAGCACGTACATGTGTTAAATATGACATGTAAATGTATCCATCCCTATGCTCTTGTCACAACGTTGTGAACTAAATTATAAGTAGAGACTGTAAGTTGTCAGGATCATCTGACAGATCACAAAATACAGCAGTAGGCTGTAATAAAACAGTGGACACATGCAGCCGAGCCGCACATCATGTTTAACTGACGTTGAGGACGTCTCATTTTGTTAAATGCCTGTTGCCTCACATCTCAGAGAGGAAGGGAGAGGAGGCAAGGAAAGGAATTGATGTACAAAGGTGGAAATGAGAAGAGGGAGAGTGTGCACTGTTACCCCCTTTGGTGGTGGTAGTATGACTTTGAGAGGAGAACCTTCTTTAAACCTTAATTTACAGACGGTGTTCTCCACCACCATCACCAAAACACCAGACGAGGGAAAGTCTTTGGAAATACTGTTGTTCATCCCTCCAGTAGCGTTCCAGAGACTTCAGTGTTAAGATTCAGTGAACCTGTTCTGGCAGCACATTGTGGGCAGCACCTCACTGAGACACTCCATGCTGGTTTTATAATAATTTGTCGTCCATCTTTACATCTACAGCTAAAACGACCTCAGAGAAAGTAGCCTACACCATCTCAGTGGACAGGCGTCGATCATATTTGTCACAACTTCCACACACTGAGCTTGATATCTAATCTAGTGATCCACATCATAACAAGCAACTTGTCATCTTTACCAGCGTACCACAGCTGTTGATTAAACTGACAGCAACAAACCCTCCGATGGTTGAGAGGAAAAAAACATTTCACATCTCCTCAAAGCCTTTTTCTTTATTTCAGTAACAAAAACTTCAGTTGGGTTTTGTAAGGCTCATGTCAGCCACCTGTCTCCTCTAAGAACACTTACTCTCTTGTCTCTCTCCAGGACATGCTGGCGTTTCTCTATCATGAGGGTTCGTGGACTCGGGGGATCTTCCGTCGGCCAGCTGGAGCTCGAGCTGTCAGGGAGCTGAGAGACTCTCTGGACAGTGGAGAGGTTCAGCTTCCTCTGACACGGGACCATGTTTTTATCATAGCTGGAGTCTTTAAGGTAGGACAGTGTGTGTGTTTTTTTTTAAAGATTTATTTTTGGCCTTTTGTGCCTTTATTAGATAGGACAGTGGATAGAATCAGAAACAGGAGAGAGGAGGGAAGGACATGCGGTAAACGCCCGAGGTCGGAGTCGAACCCGGGACAGCCGCTACGCCTCTGTACTTGGGTCACACGACATAACCATTAGGCTATCAGGGTGCCCAGGACAGTGTGTTTTCAATTAAAATATCGAGTAAAATCAAACTAATGTTCTCATATATGTCTTGAATGTTGCTCCTACTAACATGTGGATGAATGCTGATTTGTTTCACTGGAGTTTCCAGCATCATCGCGTGCTCTTCCTCTACAGGCATCATGGTATTAGCTTCCTTACTGACCCACATCTGTAGCATGACATCATTAATGAGCTTCTTTAATGCTCTGCTCAGTGTTTCTTGTTGTGCAGCCACGTTGGCAGGACAGAGTGTTCACAGCAGAGGAGCACAGATAGGCTTGTTAAAGTAATCTGGATTATAATCTGTTATTATCTGCAGGGATAACAGAGCTGCTGTGCACGAGCGTTTCAAGTGTGTCACGTCTTTACACAGCAGCACCAAAACAAATAAGCATTTACACTGTTTATTCATTTCAGCCATAATGTTGTCAGTTTTATTTGCAGTAAATGCACATGAACATTCTTTACTCTCCTTTAGCAGGGATAAAATATCCAACATTAAAATCTGTCCAGGAACAAAGATATTATCCTTTATTACTGCTGTGTGTTGGTCTGTAGGATTTCTTGCGCAGCATCCCAGGCAGCTTGCTGTGCTGTGAACTGCATGAAGAATGGATGGAAACGCTGGAAGAAGATGAGGAGGAGGAAGAGCAGGTGCAGGACATACAGAGGTAACATACAAATGCTCTGTCCTCTTCCAGAGAACTGCCACTAAAACCCGTTTCTATACTTTTAAAATCTCCTCGTCGTGTCGTCCTGCAGGATGATTGGTCGGCTGCCCAAAGAGAACGCCCTGCTGCTGCGCTACCTGTTAGCTGTGCTGTACGGTATCCAGGGAAACGCCAACGAGAACCAGATGACGAGCTTTAATTTGTCGGTCTGCATCGCTCCCAGCATGCTGTGGCCTCCAGGAGCTCCTTGTAGCCCCGAGGTGGAGGGAGAAGGAACCAAGAAGGTGAGAAGTTAGGGGAGACGTTCCTGCTGCAGCTTTTTAAAACTAGTTCTGAATAGATCCAACCAGAGCTGCATGATATAAGCTTTCAGCATCAACATTATGATGTGAAGTAGAACTAAACAACTCAAACACATCCCTGTTTTTGCTGCATGAAACCAAAAGAATCATCTCATAGTTTCCATTTTCATGACTTTAATAAAGGAGAAATCTGTCTGACAGAACATCATTCACTCCAGTTTAAGGGTTCTTGATACACTTCTTTTTTCTTGCTTTATTTAAAAAGACTAAGTTTGTTGACATGAAGGATCCACATGTGCACAGCAGCATTAGCGAATAACAGGAAAGAAACAGTGAAAAGGAAGACTTGGCTGCAGAAAGGACACCACATCAGTTGTAGGGCTGCAGTTACAGGAATGTTAATCACAATCATGATTTTTGCTTCCCACGATTAAATGAACATGATCAACAGCAAAACTGATGTTTAAATTGCTCCGCCCACAGATAACAGCCTGTGTAGATGAAGTCTCTTTCTTTCAGCTTCGGTAAATCTGACATTAGAACACCTTCTTTCACTTTTTCAGGGTAATTTTATGCAGTAACTGAGTACAGAGGCTTCTCTGTACACAGCCGACCAGCCAGCTTCTATTTCAGCCTGCATGGGAAGCATTTATAGTCTATTAACATGCAGGTGTTCAGCCAGTGAGGTGTTTTGGATGCAAGTTTATTTCTATTTATCTTCTGGGAGATGCTCTGAATTCAGGTGAAGATTGTTTCAAGTCTTCTTCTGATGCAGAAAAGCAGCACAATGTGGGAGTTAAGGCAACAGTCTGTTTAGGGAATATGGGAATATGTCATATTGATATTTTGTCTCGAAAATCATTTAATAATTTTAAGTCATATGCTAATCATGATCTCAGTAAATAATCAAAACAATCACAATTATCCATTTGGCTGTTAAGATGCTACAAAAAATGATGCTGACCAGAAACAGGTTCACTGTCTGTCTTGCAACTGTTGCGTCTACATGATGCAACACAGCTAACTAGCTTTATCCTTTAAATCAGCATTAAAAAGCTCTGCAGGTGTGTTTTTATTTTTTAGCTTTTAAAGTTATGTTTTATTTTAATACGAGTCAGTTTTAGTGATATCATGCAGCTCTGATTCCACTGGTGGAAAATGAATAAGAATGGGAAAAAAATCAATAGAAATCTTCAGGAGAGACACAAAATGCAAAAACATGTTTTATGAACTGGTCCATTTTTAGATTTTGCAATAATTTGCTTGCACTGCACGTCCTTTATGAGACCAGTAAAGGAAAAATCCTAAATACACATTTAGGTGTTTTAGTACAGTTTGTCTATTTGCTTCAGTAAACTTCCGTTATACTACATGTCTATGGAGGCCATAAATCTCCACTTCAGGACAAAGATGTTCCAGTTTTATTCCTCTCTGTGTTCATGTATCATTCACAGCCTGATTTCTAGAACATTTTATTCATAGAAACAGTATTTTCTGATCTATGAAGTGTAAAAATCGTTCACTCTAATATGTAAACAGTGAAAATGAAAGTTTGAACCTGACTTGATCCAGATTTCTGTTCTGGAAATGAACTCAAATATAACACCTTTATAATATCACATGTTTAAACAGAAACTTTCAGACTCACTGGCTTATTGGAAGTAATCAGGGAAGTTTCACACATATCTGTTAGATAAACGTTTTACTTGCTTCCTCTGTATTGTCTCCTTAAACCTTGTTCTAGTCTTTGTTGCCAGGATACAGTCAGTAACACAGCAGCCCTCCTCAGAGCTCTGCTGGAAATAGCTGCTACATAGTGAGGGAGGACCCAGATGCAGGAGGGTCGGAGCCACAGTGAATTCAGTGTTTGACACTCGAAACAGATTTTTTCTAGATGGAATATCGATTTAACAGCTAATGCGTTGTGGAATTTGACCCAGACCTCGGACAGAGTTGGCTCCTCCTGCTATGATGACTTTGACACCCAGGAGGTTCTAATGGTGCAACACGATTAAATAAATCTGTCTAAGCGGCCTCACAGCTCACGAACAAAGAGAAGCTTGTTGTTTGTCTGCAGGTCACACAAACAGCAAAACAGCACGCTGGAATCTGTTCCTCCACCCCTGAATAGCACATTTTAAAACAGACCGTTAAAGAGAAAAATATGTCGAGTATGTCGAGTTACAAAACACGCTGAGCTGTCTGAACCGTCAGCTGCACGTTATTTCTGGACAAATCTGTGTTTAATTCCTTCAATCCAGTGTTAATCAGTGCATTGTAACACCTCGAAACCACATCAAGGTTTCCCACAGGAATGTGATTCTAGAGGCTAAAAAGTCTCATTTCAGAAGTCTGACTTTCTGAAAAGAGCAAAGTATCAAGCTTTGAAACACCAAGAAGCTGCTCAGAAAACCATCAGTTACTCCACTGTTCTGCTTGAAGCTCTTGTTCCACTGGGTCAGTTTCTTATCCTCCTCTCCTTGCTGCAGGTTTGTGAGTTGGTGAAGTTCATGATCGAACACTGCTGGCAGATTCTTCGAGAGGACCCTTCCTCGCTGTTCGGAGGACCTCCACAGAGACGCAACAGCGAGGAGACGGGATCAGGTACAGAAGAGTAGAGATGTCACGTGTTTGATCAGCTGTAAACACCTGCAGGCTACACAGTCTTTAACCCACCTTCTATTACCTTTTGCCTGAGCCAGCTTCATGACATCAGTCATTCATTTATCTATATTTAAAATGTTGCTTCAAACAAACAAAACACAGCATGTAGTATGTAGAATAGTAAATCTTGTTCCTTATCTATGAAATGATTTCTCACCATCCTCCTACATCTGTCTCCTCCTCTTTCTTGATGTTTTTCCTCTTCCATCAGAGTCGTGGGTTTACCCTCTCACCGACTCGTCCTACGACAGTCTGGAGAACGAGTTGGACAACAGCAGCGGCGGCTCACCAGGATTCTGCAGCAGAAGGCTTCTCCGACCCAAACCGCTACAAGGCAGCCTGGACTCCATCCTCACCTTCAGCGACTACGACCAAGACACCGACCCAGACACACACCACACCCAGCAGCTCCACCCCCGGGGGAGACACAGGAGGCAGGAGCTGGACCTCTCCTGCCCCACACAGGACAAACCGATCGTGGAGGTCTCCTCCACCCTGGACTCTCTGTCCCTGGAGGGCCGACACACACAGCGGCGGCGCTCCGAGCCGGCTATAGCGTACATGTCCAAGTTCCAGCCGCGTACTTCAGGCAGCACAGATGGTCTCACCGGGGAGGATGAGGATGGTGAAGAGGAAGTTTCCAAGAAGCCGAGTCGCCACGCACTGACTCTGCCACACTCCAGAGGCCAGAGCAGGAGGCCTGCAGGAGATTCTGGGTTAAACGGTGGGAGGTCAGCAGCTCTGGAGGCCAGCTCCTCCAGCCTGTCGTCTACACCCGCCTCCCCCGCACCCACCCGCTCCTCCCTCGACTCTCTGGACTCCCTCAGCAGTGAACAAACCTGGGCAACCAGGAGGGGGCTTCACCCAACCAAAGCTCAGCTTCCCTCCAACTCACATTCCCCCTCCGTCTCCTCCACACCCTTCACCTCCACTGAGCATCCAGACCGGGGCACTTCTGCTAAAGACTCCCCACCCAAAGAATCCCTCAACTGGGGGACATTAAAAGGCTGCAGGGGCCTCCACCCAAACTCTTGGCTGAAAAAGGACCGGAGACTGTCGCTAACGCAACAAGACAACTTGGAGAAGGAGGAAGAAGACAAGACTGGGGTGAGTGAAAGAGGAGCTCTTATTATAACTACTATTTATATCATCTATGTGTAAAAATCTCACATCACTTTGTACTCAGAGCTGATATGATTAGTTCAATTAGTCACCTGCAAGTTTAAAAAGTGCTTCATCTTTCTCAGATAAAAGGCCAGGTTCTAGCAGCTGATGGTTTGTGTTTCCACAGATAATGTCCCATTTCCAGTCTTTCCTACCAGTTTAATCTCAGTGTGAACCAGCAGAGATCCAGACATTCCCTGACACTTAAAAATACTCTCTAGATGTTCTCAAAGTCCAGTCCTACTTTCATTCCTCTGTTGTGACAGAAGTGTACAGTGGTTTTAAGTGAGGTAGGATTTTATATAGTTATAATTCAGAGTGCCTGAGGACCTGCTGCACCTCCTCCTCCTCCTCTCTGACTACATCTTTAGCTCTTGTTTCTTACTTCTTTCATTAATGAATTGTGGTTAAAGTCTAAATGGAGGTATTGATCACAGTGGATGTGTTTCCTGTACACTGTTCTTTGTCCTCCTCATCACACTGGCATTGGAAAACCAGTCTAACATTCTGATCCTGCTCTCAGACACACTGGCTGTGTGGCTTAATAGTGTTGAGGCTGAAACGGTGCAGTTTAGTGACTGTTCTCTTCATACTGTGTGATGGAGGCTGCTGTCAGAGCATCAGGTTTAGACCATTCTATGTACAGGTTAGCTGTACTACGGCACGTCCAGAGTCCTGTTCTTAATGTGGTGTCCAGTGCATCCAAACAAGCACTCAGTGACATAAGCAAGACATGGAGATGACCAGTACTGTGGCATCTCTGCTCTATGTACCCTCACCAACATATAAAACTTGTGCTCCTCCTGTCATTGGGCATAACTTCTTCCAGAGGTTGCAGAGATAACTGCTCTCTCCTTCCTCTCTTTTAGGATCCATATTCAGCTCAGTCTTGAATTTCTGTGTTGTATCTTTTGAGAGTAAAGTTGAACTTACTGAGGATTTGTGCTTTGGATCGTTGCCCTCCCTTCGTCTGCTGATGGGATGTTTATGTTCTTGCTGAAGGTCACTGTAAAGCTTTAAAAGGTGAATCCCTCCTGTTGAAGGATAAACTTAAGGTTTATAATAGGTCATGCTACAAATGAAACAGAGGGGCCAATGCTTCTGTGCGATAACCTCATTCTCATTTAGAACCAACACAGAAAAACAAGACCGAGCTAGTTTTAGTCTTTGAAGGAGGATCAAAGATGGAGAACCAGTCATTTCCTGTGTCATCTGGAAAAGCTGGACCAAAAGACAAGTTTGTCTTTGCATTGATGGCATCACTACCAGTCTGCTAAATGTCTTGCTAGTGTCACTGGGCTCTCGGTAGGATGCACAGGCATCATAGTAACAACAGAGAACTTAAAAAAATGCACATGTAATATTATAACAGCTCTGACCCCATCTGATCTCTGTAGAGGACCAACAATTATAAAACTGACCTGTTTCAAGCCCAGCAGCTCTATCCAACAAATGAACAGTATTAACCCACACGAAACACTTCCCAGCGAACACTGCACCATGTAAAAACACCATTAATACAGATGAATACGTCAATTTCAACTGTAACGACCACTGACAACAAAGATCAGTAGTAAGAACCCTCCTAGAACACCGACTCTGTGAGGAGGTGCAGCACAACTGAGGGTCCTCTGGGCCAACAGCTGTAAGAAATAGATGCTTAAAATCTCACTCAGCCTTAAGATCAACTAAAAAGTGACAAGGAGCTGATTCCTATCATAGACCCATCGACAGGAGCTCTACTGGTGCAGGAGAGACGCAAGAGCCCAGGGTGAAGCATTATAAGCAGCAACAGCAGGAGCAAATAAGCACACATGTAATGAGTCAGGAGATGCAGCTGAAAGGCTCTGAATCATCAATAAGTGGAGCTCAGCTTTGCTCACCTGTGTTGTTCTCTACAGTTCAGACTGGGCTTCATTTCACAGATGCTGCTTCTGTCTCCTCACACAGGGAGGAGCCGCTGATAAGTCGCTCACACTTGGGAAACTGGTCCCAGAGAGAGGAAGAGCAGGTGAGAAAGGAGCAACAAAGCTGATCTCCAACAGCCAACCCAAGTCCAAAACCACCAACAGAGGCTCCAAAGACGGAGGGAACCATGTGAGGGGGAGACCTAACCAGGAAACCCACAGGCCCCGACATCCCAAACAGGACTCATCCAGCCCTCCTTCCCACCACCGCTCCACTGGGAGCCTCCATTTTCCTAAATCTAGCTGCTTTCACTCCCCAGAGCCCCTGATAACCGTCAAACAGCTCAGCGACATCAACTCCAACCCTAAAGCCAACATCAGCAGCCAGAGACGAGCGGCTCAAAGTGAAGCGTCTGAGCTGAAGCAGCCGTCTCCATCCTTATTTTACAAACACAGTGGACCTTCTCTGTCCCTGTTTAAACGCCAGAAGTCTCACTCTGTAGAGGAGGAGTTTAACTCCCGGCTCTATCAGCGCCGCGGGTCAGAACCAGGGCGGCAGGTCGTGGACCGAGCTGCAACTCTGACCCGGGCGAGGCTGCCCAGCGACCCGGGACTGAAGGTGTCGGAGGTGGATCTACAGGGGGGAACCTCAGAGGCCCGGTTCTGCCTTTCTCCTCACGCCACCAAGACAGTGAGGGAGTACTTCTCCTCCCACCTGCGCAGTAATCCTCAGAGCAGCCAGCAGGTGGCGCTGGCTCTGGTGGAGAGTCGCAGGGAGTGGCTGAAGAGATGCAGCAATCCAACAGCAGAACCAGACTTTGACCAGCTGCTGTTTGCTGAAGAATCCTACGTGTGATTCTGACTGTGAGCTGGAGTGAAATAACATCAGATAAATGCAACACAAATCACCTTAATACAGCGTAATTACAACAAAACAGAGCCACAGATCCACAACTTCAGAGCTGTTTTAATCCAGAACCATCAGTGAACAGCTGTTGATACTCACCAACTTGAATTTGACTCTCTAGTGACACATCTTAACAGAGTAAATCGAACTGGTTTGCCAAAGTAGAGCAAACAAGGTAAATTTTTAATCCATGGAGAAATCATTGTTTTTTGCCTAGTGCTTATTGCCATTAAGGGAACATGATTGATTTTTGCTAAAATGTCCTCAAGGCTGGATTTACACATGCACAAACAATCTGTATACTGAGAAAACATTTATTGTGATCAAAGCAGATCAGTTGTTTTGGTATCTTACATTAATGTGTTTTTTATCTAAATATATTAGGCCAAAGTTAAACCTGCCAATTCTAAACTACCTGCTGTTGCCTTCTTTTCTTATTCAGAATGTCTCTCATTGGATGCCTGGTTGCTGACTGGAGCCGCAGTATGTTTGGATATTGAACCAGTTTTCTGCAGTACAGTAACACAACAATAAACACATGAAGGGCAACAAACAGTAACTTCTACAAACTACAGTCAAACAACTACGATGCAGTTTTGGTGACACTACTTGTATTATTACATTAAACCTGAGTTTGGTTGAAAGCAGGCAGCTCTCCTGCATCGACACTGAATTCAAATGTTAACGTGCAATCGCTGGATACATTATGGGATATAATCAGCAGTAGTGTAAATGCAGCCTGGGTACACACTGTGACTGTGCATAGAACTGCACTTTGCTTTTCTAATTACAAGTATATTCAAAGCAGTCATTCCATAATGGAAGAGCAGCTTCTATGAAAATAGTTCATGTTACTTCAATATGTTTCAAGTTCACACAAGTTGCAAACGTCATTATTGATGCTTTTAGAGTGAAGTTTATGCTACGTTTTGCCAACTGTAGTGTCTTTGGAGTTCACTACTACAGGAGTATCATTACTGAACACCTTTCTAGATGCTGCTGCTAAAGTTTAGCTTCCCACAGTGAGCCTCTGCTATGTAAAGATCTATTCAACTAGCATTTCAATGAGGGCTGCATGAACTTTTTTGCTTACACAGTTCATATTTAAGGCTTTGAATTTGAGGCTTGTTGGATGCAGCAATTTGTTTTTTAAAATGTATTTAAAAGAGAGAGTTTGTTGACAAGCAGGCTAACAGGAGAAAGTCATAAGATGAGTTGTATTGGAAATGTTTACGCCACAGTAAGGATGATGCTGGGTGTCTTTGCCAGTTTTACATCCCATGAGAAAAGTTTTTCAAAATTCTTTTTCAGCTCTTTTTAAATTATTATTTATTTTCTCTGCAGATGCTCTCCCCTAAAAAACAAATCTTATACAAGTCATCTGCTGAAACTTCCTGATCTCTAAATCTCCTCTGCATTAGCACTTACATTTCATGTCAGTCATCTTGGGACTGATTGACACATACAGTGGCACAACTTGCAGGTCTGATTCTTGTTTTGTATTTGTTGCCAATAAAGTGGTTTTCACACAGGCCTGATTTGAATTAATCACATGTTTTTCAAGCTTTTATATTTTATGCAGCTTAAACCTTTAAAATAGACCACAGGACTGTTGCTTTCTTGTACTGCCTCCTTATTATGTGTTAATAAGCTTTGAAGTCTGCATTTACAAATAAAATGACATATGAGTTTAAATCTGATCATGGATGTTATTGCTTGACATTGGTGGCCACTGGAAAGACATCAACGTTTTTCATTTGCGAGGTCCAAGCAGCAAATTTCACATGTAAACTGACAGTTCAACACGCCTTTAAAAATATGAATTTTTATTACTTATACACAGATACATGTGTGTTCTAGCTATGTACAATCAAGTGATGAAATCTGGTTACATGAAGGATTCAATCAAAATAACAACAGTAGAGGTTTACATATGTAGTCAAACAGAATAGAACGGGGATGTCAGAATCTCTAAGGCGTCCAGAACTGTTAGTTGCATCAGTGAACAAACATTTCAGTCAGCTGTGTACCTTTTCCTTGGACATGACTCAACTTACACTTAAAGACAAGAATCTGATATTTAAAAGGGTAAATTAAGTCACAGGAAAAGCTACTTTCTTAGAAAAATGGAAGGCACAGCCACAAACTGAGGTGGAGCAGCAACCAGCTGAAGTCTGAAGGCTAATAAGACAGTGACAAATAACAACATTCTTCCAGAGAGTGATTAAAATAAACAGACAAGATTATTATTAGACAGCACTTTATATCTCATAAATACTTTGTTATGATTCCACACTAGAGCAGCAAGCTTCTGTGTTCTTGCTTCCCGGTTACTAACAGCTGTCTGTCGTTTTCTATGACTTGGATGCTTTTTATAAAACAGTAAGAAACAGTTTTGTGGCAGCCCACAGCAGCACCAACAGAATCACACCTACATCGTCCCAGTGCACACGTCGACCCTCACATCCGACCGGACGCACCAGCTCTCTACATTCATGTCTCTCAGCTGCAGGCGCCCAGTTAGGATGATCCGTCTTTGCTCTGTCGGATGTCGGCTACGCTCTCTGGGATTCTGGCCACCATCCCCTCCAGGGACTTGGTCAGGCAGATCTGGCAACCCAGACGAGATCTGTGGGGGGAAATGTCAATTCAATTCAATTTTATTTATCTAGCGCCAATTCACAACATACATCCCCTCATAGCACTTCACATATTTTCGACACAGAACAGAAAATCCAACAATGCCAAGCTGCCTTTGGATTCCCTATGAGCAAGTAGTCGGCGACAGTGGGAAGGAACCAAAAAAAAGAAACACCCTGTAACGGGGAGAGGGAGAAAAAACACAGACAGAACCAGGCTCTGGGAAGGCAGCCATCTGCCTCGACTGGTTGGGGTGAGAGTGAGGATGAGAGGGAAAATGGGATAGCAGATGGAGAACAGACAAACAAAACAAACAGAACAATAGGAAAACGGAAGAGAAGCTTAAGTTACTAATTACTACTTTTCAGTGAACACCTTTTGGTTGTAGCTTTAGAGAGGAAATGAATCATGCATGTTTTAACACTTTAGTGCCAAAATATATTAGAGTAACACTTTGTATGAGGTCTAATTTTTAATAAGTTGTTTATATGATATGGCTAATTTATTTCCTGATTTCTACCCAGCATCTAGCAAGCGAGCCGCCATGATGGAGTGACGTCAGTACGTACGGACGTAAGGGGGTTGGTTGCACCTGTTAGCGAGTCAACGTAGTGAAGCGTTTCTGAACCGCGTTGCACATATTCATGTTAAAACGGAGGAAAATGAAACGGCTAAGAGCCCTGGAAACCTCCTGCTGGATGAATATGAACCGCTACGATGTGGAAACCGTCCAGTGGTAACTTTAATTCGCTGCTTGACGACGGTGGAGTCTTGACTGACTGCTTTGGAAAACATGAAGTCAAGGTAAGAAATGTTTGTAGCGGTTTGCACGGCGGAGGAATCACGTGTAGTCTGGTATGAAATGACGCGAAGTTAGAACACTTTGATTGTAGTTAATGTCCTGACTTCTATGTGTTGTCCAGTTCTCTACTTATCTCTCTCCCTGTGGCGGACTGATGTTTTCACAGCATGTCGGTCGGTCACTAGATCAGCGTTATAGCCGGTGAAGTTCAACACCGACAGGACCATGCCAGGCTTTAGCTAGCAGACTCCACCTTCTCCTCCATAGAGTCACTACAAACCCTGGAATCACCGCAGAGGCTCTTTCTCTGCACTACGAAGCCAGTTCAGCATATCCAGACTGGACTCAGACTAAAGCCTCAGCCAGAGATGACAGGGCTCAGAAGGTGGCTCAACTTTGTGAACTCAGACTTTCTGCTTCAAACTCTGTTCATCTTAAAGGAGGCGTTTAACTCCTAACGTGCGACTCTTCCTCTGCAGTAAATGAAACGATCGTGTGCAGCTGCTTCAGTCAACAGGTAGTTTAACTGGAGAACAATGAGGAATCTAAACATGTATGATGGTAGAAAGCTGCTACTAGGAAAGCTGGTAGGAAACTCTTCATCATGTGCTAATATATGTATTTTACTGATCAGTGCAGCTGATTATTTCTAACCGACCACTGCACAATGAAACTATTAAACTTCAAACTTCATATATTTAAACACGATATTGTACTGAAGTGCATCTGGGTCTGACGCTGTCCCATAATGCAGGATGTTACTTTAATCTGTAGCCAGATCAGAGTGAAATTAATCTTACTGATTGAATATTTGCTGTAGCATCTATCATTGAAATAATACATGTTCTAATCTGTTCTGTCAGCTGCAGCACCAGCAGAGTAAACAGACCAAACATAAAAACAAGTTTATGTGATTTCTGCATCACCAGCTGAATACATGTTGGTTCCTATGGCAACCCAATGCATACAGCGTGTGATACTGGAACTGCACGGCTTCATTTCGTGATACTAGTAATGTAACGCTCAACAGATTTACAGGTAAAACATTCTCCTTCAGCTGAGAATCTGGATCACTCATAGAGAATCGTCAGGAAACGATCACGTCAAAGAGAAATGCTTCTTCCGGCCGATTTAAATCTGCAACTCTAAACAGAACACGCTCTGGACCAGGTTAGCTCTGCAGCATCAGTTACCATGGTGATCTAGTAGGTTAAAAGAGAGGCACCTGTGTCACAATGAAATGTCTGACTTTCAGCTCAACACACCTGCTGACACACTAATCTGGCTTCACAGTACAGAACTCCTTTTGGCATTTGAGAGGCATTTTGTGAAAGTGGACTGTTTTGCTTTAACCCTGTAAAATCCATTCCATTTCATACATCCAAAAGTAATGCAGTAGTGGCCTCCCTTTTGATCCCTTTTCTGATGATCTGTGCCTCCTCAGTTTCCATCTTTAACAGTCTCTATTGGCCATGATCTGTCTTTACCCGTCTTGTCTCTAAACCTGCAGAGCTAACAAACCCTGCCACTATGACAATACAACTGATTCTGCATTTCTTTAACTTCTGTGTAGTTTATCTAATTAGGCTGTCTTTCAGTCACTGCTTCATACTTGTTCCTTGTCTGACAACAGAAATAACAGAAAGTTAATGATAACAGTTTGACTGTGAATTCATTAGTATTAAAATACAGTGTGTGTGAAGCAGACAGCAGGAGAGAAGGAGAGAAGCTAACAGATGAAAAATGCTTCCTGTGAGTTTTATTTTTAGGGGTTCGTACATTGTGCCACCAAAACTCAGCAGTTTACAAACCACCTTTTTGTTCTGTGATAATTTAAAAAAGTCCAATACTAAAAATCACTGATGTCATGATGCAACAAGTAAATGGTGACACTGAGGAAAAATGCCTGTTAGAATGAACTAAAGTTAAAAATGAATAACCATGCAGCATTTATCATCAGCAGCAGCTCCAGTGTCTTCACATTATTTTACAAGTTAATTGTTCTGCTGTTGTTTGTGTGTCAGTCCCCTGATTGAAAGATGCGACACAATTATGAGTTGTTTTTCTAAAAACATGATCAGTGCTGTTTGCAGATGCAGCACAGTGAGGGGCTCTACTGTGTTTACTCCTTTGTCTCTGCCTGATTAACTGATCGGCCCTGACAAATCTCATTATCTCAACAGAACCTTCTCATCAGCATCATGCAGGCTGTGGGACTTTGTTAAAAGGAGAAGGCTGCAATTGTTTATCCAATTACTTTTTATCATCACAGTCCACATGTCCACTAAAGTGTGTCGTTGATGTATTCAAAACCTGACATGTAGCTAATTTTCCTGCACCAAAGAGCTCCAGTTGGCTAAAAAAATAGCAAAACAAGCAGCTGTATCTAGGTGAACTGTGGATTTATTTCTTCTATTATATACACATAAATCTAATAGATCCTGTCCTGTTGGTGTGTTCGTGTGTGTGTGTGTGTGTTGCTTACGTGTCTGTGAGGCCGTAGGCTAAGTCTAGCATGTCCATCTCCTCATCTGTGACCGGCCCCAGCTTCTTGTACACGTCCTCATCAAAGATCAGATGGCACGTGGAGCACGCCAGCGTTCCCTCACATGCTCCTACAGCCAAAAACAGACACACCTTAAAAACTGTATCTGCTGGATGGCATTGAGCTCCGTTACATACAGGCAGCTATCTGATGTGACAAGTCTAAACCTGTGGATCTCAGGCACCACGCTAAACATAAGGTACACGGGTTTGTTTACGCACCAAATCCATCAAAGTCGAGATCTTCATTAATGACGACATCCAGCAGAGAGTCTCCAGGTGAACCTTTAACTGTAATCTTCTCTCCATCTCGGTTGATGAAGTGGACCATCACCTTGTTGTCAGACCTGAAACACACACAGACATACCATGAGTGACATTTAAAAGCTTCACAAGACAGTAACAGGATTATCAGAAACTATTTGTTTAACTGAGATACATTCAGTCATACTAACTCAGCAGGGTAAAATCTGTGCACCATTGTTGGGAATCTGCACATTCAGGTTTCTCATGTTTGCCTGTGACTGTCTTCACTACACTTGACTGCCCTCTGGTGGGTCAATCAACAAAATGATACCATTTATTAGAACAAGAAATAGTGAAATCTGAAAGAATCATTTGATTTTCAACTTTCTGACAGCTAAGAACCTCCCATCTGTGACTTACAGTTCCACCCTAAAACTTGAATCTAAATGAATCCAAGCTTAACATCATGATATTTCAATAATATCACTTTTTTCTACAAGGCTCATTTAAAGATTTGCCTTCAACAAACCATTTGAACCAGATTCTGGGAAAAACTAAAAATTCTGGGCTCCTCAGTGCAACTAAAAAGCCATGAATCACTCCACTATGACCAGCAGCCACTTGGCAAAAATTCAGGGACTTTTCAGCTGAAATGCAGAGCAGGTCGAAGATAAGAAATACATTAACATGTAAATAGTGAAGTATCTTTAGTATGTAGAGTCACTTTTTCATTATTAGTAACACCTGTGTGGACTTGAAAACATGTTGTAAATGCTGATATCAAGCCGGTTTTTTTTTTTGCTAAAGAAATTCCATTTTTGCTTTTTTGATCTTTACATTTTCTGACATTCTAGCTATGCCACACTACACAAAGACATTTTTGGATCTCTTTCATTCTCGTGATGGTTGTGCTGTTTCCATACAGATGTGGGACTTTAAACTGCAGTGAAAAATTAGTCCATAGCAAAGATGTGGCAGCAGCAGCAAAACACCCTAAAAACTGCTGGGGGTCCAAAGGATTAATAAAAAAATTATTAAAAATCAGGCTGTAACAATCAGTCAATTAGCAGAAAATCCATCTGCAACTATTTTGGTAATTTTAACAACCATTCAAGTCATTTTCAAGCAAAAATATCAAATATTGAAGCTTTTCAGTTTGTCAGAAATGAGTAGTTTCTTCTTTCCTAATAGTTTAGGCTTTCAGACAGTTTGAGACGTCACTGTGCTCTGGTTGGAGGAAACTGTGGACTAAGTTTTAGAAAACTCTTATTTAAATGAAATTTGAGGGAACACAAATGTTGCAATATGTAGCAGACATCAAACTAATTGCAATCTATCAAAATCTAAACACTGAAATCCCAGAGGGTTCGTTGAACAGACATTCCAGTTCTGAACAGGACGCTTGTGCAGCCGTTTTTTTTTTCATCTTAGAAATATTTTAAAAAACAATCTACCTTAACTTGTCAAGACACACAGACCACTTCTACACATCCTGACTGTTGCAGCAGCCTCTTCACCTGCAGAAAATCAGCTCCAGATTCTACAGAACTCAGGTTTTTAAACAGAAGTGATCACACCTGTTTTGGGCTTCTTCAGCTGGATCCCAGCATGTTTTAAAATTCATTTTAACACCTAGTTCTTCGTATCTGACTTCTTGGTCACATTTGGGATCCTCAGGCGGAGGTATTTGTCTGTTCCAGAGGTAACTGACTTTTTGCAGTGAGAGCCTTGAAGCTCTGGAGCGAACTGTCTGAAGAAATCAGGTCAGCTCAGTCACTGACCTCTTAAATCTCTACTTAAAACATACTTCTGTCTGAAAACCTTTCCTCATTTGACTTGCTTTATGATCTGCTTGTACTTCTTGTTTAGACGCTCCTTGCTGCTGTGATAAGACATTTTATACTGTTTTATTTGGTTCTGATTTCATGACATTTGATGGACTTGATTTTATGACCTCTTGTTTTTTATTTGCTTGTGAAGCACAGATAAATGTTCTAGAAACAAATATTAACATGATTAAATCAAACGAGTGCACAGTATGATGCTGTGCTAACCTCTACAAAACCTACAGCAATGAAGGTTGAGAATATCTGTTAGGATACATTAAAAACACATCTGGATTACAGGAGTTCATATAGTATCATTTCTCCTGACAGTCTTAAATCTGATTTAGAACCAGCAAGATGCTTCAAACTGTGAACACAGTCTCCAAAGTCTGTGAAGAAACTGAACTTTGTCTTCTCTGTGGCCTGTGGAGTTGACAACTTTATTTAAACTATTTTATCATTAAACTTTCAACATCACAACTGGTCTTATCGTTATGTCATATTTATTTAATGATGGAACAGTGACGCTCGGTTATCATGACACAGAATGAAGGACATAAATATGAAAATAAAATATTATTGTCATATTATAATTTTGCTGCCACATGACAAAGCTGTGACTATTCATAGGTTACCCTCGCTTTACATAATGAACTCAGTGACCTCCTGCTTCTCTCAGGACCTGTATAATCAGCTTTAAAAGTTATCAGACTCCACTCCATACTTTCTCCTGCACCTCATGACCGTTTAAGTCTAACACATGTAACAACTTCTTAATGGGTGACCATTAGGATAATTAAACTTTACATCGTCGTATTGAACTCCTGAACTGCTCTGGGAGAGTCAGAAGCAGCCGTGACCGCCTGACGGCTCACACGGAGACAGAGTCGACCAAAACCTTCAACCTGAGCTGCAGGTCAGCAGATAGCAGCTAAACAAGCAGCTTGGCCCTGAGGAGGCCAGCTGTGGTCAGAGGCTCCTGTCTGAATGGGGAGATGGATCTCTTTAGCCTTGTGGACATGTGTTTCGAAGGACACTTCATCAGCTGTGTCACTAACTTGCAGCACATAGTTTTTATCAGATATTTTAGAGGGACTGGTCATTTTTAAGTTTCTTTTCCACTGAAAAATATAAATCAGAAACTGAATCAGTCTTATCGGCCAAAGTAAAGCGCTTTGAAGGAAAAGGAGTGTTTCACTACTATGTGCAGCTGTATACATATGTAAAAGACAGTGTTTAAAGTAAACCTAAACTTTAGTGCTAATGTTCAGATTCTGATGATAGGAATAAATACAGTTATTGACATATTATATGCATGAGGTATTTGGACACTGGAGCACTGGAGTAGAGAGCAGGTATACGATACTCACTGATTATGTGACTTTGTACCAAACAGACACATTCCTTTACATCTGGAGACTATGAGTTGTTGACAGGGCATCTCTGTAGCACCACAGTGTTTTAATTCATGATAGTACCGGCACTTTGTGACATATTGCGGCTCCAGTGAATTTAATTTAGACACTGACTTTTATTGAAAAACAAGACCAGTTTAATTAATTTGAATAGTCACTGGTTTTATTTTTTGTCTCTTGTCAACACTCTTACACACTACTAGTTAGTTCAACTTTTCAGTATTCCAGCTGCTTCAATGTGTTTCTTGTGGAGCACTTTGTAAAGCCAAACTCCATTTAGAGTTCTGGCCTCGTTATGTTGAGCGTACAATAAATGAACAAAAAACCAATAATAAATAACTAATTTGTGTTTTGCTAGCTGCCTTATGCAAGACTACACAAACAAGAAAGCTGGTTGGAGACATCAGGAGAAGCTCCTCGCCCACATTCTACCTGAAGCTCTGCGCTGATAGTAAAGGTCACATTTAACTAAACGTTTTCTGAATGGAGTCTGGTGTGTGTTTCTGAAAATTCAACACACAGGACGTTGTGTAGCTGTGTTCTCTGTGTTAGCTGTGTCAGTGCTTACCTCAGAGGTTGTGTACCGGTGCTCAGACTCCTCCGTCCCGTCAGCAAAGCTGCCCAACTTACTGCCGCCGTCCTCCGAGAATATTCCCGTAGCCGGACGTGAGCCAGTCGTCCTAACGCTGTGACTAAAGCCATTTCAAGTAGAAAAAGAGACTAAAAAACTGGAGGTGAAACTAAACGAGCTGCTGGATCTCGGTATGGACCTGCTCAGCCCACTTCTGTCGAGCTCTTCGCTTCTCAGCCGGAGTAGTTTGACTTCGCTAAGCTAGCTGAGCGCTGCTAGCTTGTTTTAGCTGCTAGAAGTCACTCTGTCACTGTCATTGCGTAACGGTCATCAAACGGCGGCTGCTCGCGGTCTCTGATCAATAATCAGTCAGCTTATTGACAACCACAACACCTGCATTAAGCAGCTATAGAACAGTGAGTAGAGGTAGAAGCTACCAGCAGTCACACTTCTGATGTGGTCAAGCTACTAACATGAGACATTTCTGATGTTTCCTGGTAAAGAATCGAATCAGGTGTTGTATCATTTTCCACCTTGATGTCAAAATAAAAGCATTAGCAACTAACACCTTTCGAAAACAGACCAGGAGGAGGATTTGGCATAAAGCTTGAAAGTATTTTAGTTCCAACCAGGCTAAATAAGTTGCTTTACATGACAGTCATATGTAGAGTTGTCGCTTAGCTTGAACCAAAACTAAAAATATCAATGATTTTCTTGCCAATGCTAAATTTGTTGTCATTATCATCTAGCATGTTAGCTTGCTGTAGCACTAGCTACTAGCTTAACTTCTTCACTAATGTTGACAAATTTTCCCTGGCTGTGACTTGACGTAATTTTAACTTGGGAAAGTTAAATATCACTGATAATAAAGTTATAGTGAAGTTAGGACCTTTGTCTTAGGCCCTTCAATTATAAATTATTTGGCAAAAATCAAACCTTTGCAAAAATGCTAAACTATAATTTGTACATGTTAGCTAAGAGCTACTCTGCAGTTAAAGCCAGAGCAACATACAAAAAAATTAAGTATATTAGTAACAAGTTTGTAGAGGTCAAAATGACTCATGTGGTGATTTTTTTTTTCACAAACTGAAATTTGCCAAATCACTCAAACAATAGAAAACAATAATATTATGTGCAACAACACATCACCAGTAGGGTAAAGCTAACCTGTCTCATGACGGTCTAATGTTCCCTGAAACATCTGTTGCTTGTACCCTTTTTTTTTAGTTTATGTTCTCCAATCTCACTTTATCGTGTATGTAACGTAGACGTTCTGTTTACCTGAACATTTCTATGTTCTTTTTTGTTTTTTTTAAGTTAAGGTTTTAATCAATTGTCGTGTGCTCTACCTTTACTTTTATTTTGAAGGCTGAACTACCGCTCTTCCTGATGTATGTTGGTTAATTTTTTCTAACTTGATGCCCGAACTCAAACCTTCCCGTGCCTGTCCACGTGCGTGGATGTGCCAAACTGGGTGCAAGTGAAGAATTTCGCTCGTTGTGTGTCACCTCGCCGCCCGGCGGGCCGGAGTTACAAGTTTGTTCGCTGTGGGACCGTTTGACTGAAGCGGTGTCACCGCCCGGTCGTGTACCGAGTGTTAAAACCCAGATAGTTCAAAGTGTTGCTCAACGAAGGTCAAAGTCTTGTACAGTTTGGACCTTCACTCTCTGCTGCTCTGCCAAAGGAACCACAGAAAACACAAATCAAATCAATGTCACCAACCTTGAATTGCTGAACTCCATGAACTCATGACAGCAGAGAGTTGAAGATGTGATAATTTACTCTGGTTATCTCAGTGATGCAGCCAGAAAACCCTTTATAGAGGGACAAGGATGAGACCATTTCTCACATGTCATGATAGTTTCTCTCTGAGGAAAATCCCTGTAGGCCAAACAGAGTTTTTGCTTTGGTCACTTATTCTTATCATTTGTGTAGACTGTCATTCAGAAGAACATGAGAACTTATAGTATAATAAGTATAATAAGCTTTTTTAGGCAACCCTCAGTTAACTAAAAATATGGAATCATTGCTAAAGTTTTGCTTTTTCAGTTGTGGATGATAATCATAAGATAATAATTTCAATGATATACCTACAAGTTTGTCAAAAGCGTAGTTGTTCTGCTCTGGACATCCACCTAGTTGAGGCTGCTGAGTTTGGTTTAATCTCGTCACGCTTTAAGAGTCTGAAGAGCTTCAACTAAATCCCCAGCTGATGCTACATCACATCCACTTTAACTAATGAAAACATTTGCAAACAGTCTTCACCTACATATAAAACAGATGCATCTTTTTACTGTCATAAACTGTGTAAAATGCGACATATAGTATACAGCATTTTTGGACTGTTATGTCTTTATACTGTTTATACAGTGACAATAAGATGCAATCTTTGAATTGCATAAGACTCCAAAATGTTTGCAGGTCTGCAGGGTTAAATGCGTACATGTGCACCACAACAACATCAAAATGACCGATAAAATACACCTGGTACCCCAGAACAACCTTTAGTGGCCTCCACAGTGACGTTTACCATCTGCTGTCACCTCCTCTCTTTGTCCACGTTCACAAATATTGATTGGGCTGGAATAAACCGAGAGCCGTTCACCTCTCATGTGTTTGTAAGAGCTGGAAAACAGGATGTGTACAGTAGAATAGGATGTTAATGGAAACTGTCAGAGGTCAACGGCTGACAGCCTGCACTTTATCAACTGCACTTATATTAGCGTTGTGTTCAAACCTTCATCAGATAAGACCTGAAGGCAAAGGTCCTCAAATATCAGCAATCATAGAGCTACAGCAGATGAAGATCAATCAGTAATCTCATTCAGACTGTTAGATTGGAGTTTATGGCCAAGACAGGGAGATATTAAGTGGACAGCTTTTCTTTGTGAGCTGCTCATTGTTCATCACTGCAGTCTCAGGTAAGAATCATACAAACTCAGGACTGAGGGGGGAATATAAAGAAGAAGGACTCAGACGTGTGTTAAGTTGTTCTGATGATCTAATACTTACAGGATGTTGAAGCTGGCCCTGCTGCTCCTGACAGTGTCAGGTAAGATCTCATTTTCTGATGTTTTCATTGTAGTCGTGTTTATTTAAAACATGAAGTTTAGGAAGGAAAGTCTGGATGGTTCATTTCTGTGTGTTTGCTTTATGCTAATTAACTTATCAGGTGATCTGAGTTGAAGATGACGTGACTGTGAGGCTCTGAACTTGAGTTTTTTAGATCATAAATGTAATATTCTGTGATCAGGACATAATGGGTTTAACACCTTATGTTCAGATCATTAAGCAACTGCAAAACAGATTTTTCCTAGTGATCATGAAAAAGTCGCTGTTGGAATGTTAATAAAAAACTTTACTTGGTGATAAAATATATTTTGTGTGATTACGTGAAAATGAAGTATTCATAAATTCTGCTTTGTTTCCCTTTTTTTCCTACAAACCATTACTTTAAATTTACTTAAACCATATGAGAAATCCTATGACTATTAAGGGATGTTGACAGACTAGAGGTGGTTGTTGCTGCTGTAAAGAACCATAGTAATCCACAAGAGTTATCTCAGAAACACTGAAGGAGTTCAGTATGTAATAATTCTGCTAAATGGTCTCAGTTGATTTATTACTATTTCCATGTCCTCATTAAGTTTGGCTTTGTGGTTTGTTACCTTGGCAGCAAAAACTGTTGACTGTGGCAAACAGTGATGTGATGAGGGCAACTGGCCTCCATGATGGAGGCGCAGAAAAGAGACTTTGACTGTTATTGATTTATTACCCTGTTAAAGAAGAGCGGTGGCCTATATAGTAGTGTGGCACAGTAGTTAATTATTGATATTAAAGGCCTCAGTTTGATCTCAAGGAAACATTTCTGTCACTAAGTTTCTGTCTGTTCTACGTATGACCATCTGTAACACTGACTGATCAGGATGGGAAGATGCAGCTGGAAACAAGCATCTATTTAACTCACTGTAAATCTTCACAGGCCTCCAAGCTGCTCCAGTCGCAGCCCCCAAAGGTTTGCAGAAGTCGACCTACCAGCTCACTGATGGCTTTCAACAGGGTGCTGAACACTCTGACATCCGTCAACCGATTCCTGACAGCTTCAGACAAGGTACCGAGCCGTCCAGAAGGTTCCTGGTTAATCTGGACACCGGCCTCGTGCAGGAACACATCAGCGAGATGGAAAGGAGAGCAGGTGAGCAAAGAACAAGGCTACACTGCCCAACAAACCTCACCAAGAACCTGTTCAAAGACATTCAAACATTAAATATGTTGTCCACTACTTTCAGCTCCTATCCAAAAAAACTACCAAGACACGGCAGATATGTCTATAAAAGCACATACTGTTACCCACAGAGGCAGTGTGGCTCTAAGGATGGGAAAGTCCATCTGTCAGTTCACCAATCTAGTATCAACCCAAATATCTCAACTACTAGATGGACTCTATGAGTCCAGATCTTCATGTTCCCCAAACAATGAACCCTAAAGACCTCAGTTATCCTCTAGCTTCTCCTGTGGGGCTAACAGCAAGTTGACATTTTTTTCTTCAGGGTTATTGGATGGATGACTGAAGTTTGGTTCAGACATTCATGATCCTCTTAGAATGAATTTCAATAACCTGACCTTGTAGGGTTTTATCTACCTAGACGACAAGTTGTCCATTCTTTGGTTTATGATCCTCTGCTGTACTTTATACTCCATCTTTGTACTTGTGTTTATGGAGGTGGTGAACAAGGTCAACATTCTACCTGCTAATCATCAGTATCCTGCATTAGGCAGCTTTCCACTGCAGGAACTCGGGACAGGTCCAAGTATTTCCAGGAATGGCCCCTAATCATTGCCTTGTAGCATCCTATAGTTTAACTCTGTGCCAAAACAACAACAAACTGCAGTAACTCTCCTTCTATGTAACAGGCACATAGGAAATAGAAAAATGTTGGTATGTTGTTAGTCTGTGTCCTGAATTTTAAATTGTTGAAAGACTAAGAAGTACTTCCTGTACAGTAGGTCCTTATTTCTCCACTGAAACAGCCTGGAAGTAGGTCCTGCAGCCTGTAAGCTACAGGGCTGGTTCTTGCAGTTGGAACATGCAGAAAGGTTCAGGCTGACCTAAAATGGTCCCCAAATTCCTGCAGTGGAAAACAGCCTAATGTCACTGTCAGCAGGGTGATAGTATCATGAGTTACTCTGTGGTTCCCTACTAGAGAGTATCTATTCTATAGCTGAAGAACTCTGTCTAATCAGGACACTGTCTGTCTTCCAGTCCCAGCCGATGTTCCTGTCCAGAGGAATGGTGGTGGTTGGGTCCGTGTGCAGGAACCTTCTACTTCTCATCTCCCAGCCGGTTTCAAGCAGGGAACCGAACCCATGAAGTCAATTCCAAATGGTTTTAGACAGGGAACCGAACCTGTGAAGTCAATTCCAGATGGTTTTAGACAGGGAACTGAACCCATGATATCAGTTCCAGATGGTTTTAGACAGGGAACCGAACCCATGATATCAATTCCAGATGGTTTTAGACAGGGAACTGAACCCATGATATCAGTTCCAGATGGTTTTAGACAGGGAACTGAACCCATGATATCAGTTCCAGATGGTTTTAGACAAGGAACTGAACCCATGATATCAATTCCAGATGGTTTTAGACAGGGAACCGAACCCATGATATCAATTCCAGATGGTTTCAGGCAGGGAACCGAACCCATGATATCAATTCCAGATGGTTTTAGACAGGGAACTGAACCCATGATATCAGTTCCAGATGGTTTTAGACAGGGAACCGAACCCATGATATCAATTCCAGATGGTTTTAGACAGGGAACCGAACCCATGATATCAATTCCAGATGGTTTCAGGCAGGGAACTGAACCAGTTCTTTCAATCCCAGAGGGCTTTAGACAGGGAACAGAGCCGTCCTTGTCCAGAATCCAAACACAGACAGTGGCATGTAAGGGGCAGATCATCAATGGAAACTGCTATGAGTTCAACCCGACACCACTGGCCTTCCAGGAGGCACAGGTGAGACCATCTACCATTTCAGCAAAACATACACAGGAAAATTCTGCCTCAAATATTCAGTAGGTCCATGGCACCACTTTTGTTTCCTTTTAAAGACCTACCAAGACAGCATGTCTGTATTTATAGCTCTATAAATCATCACAATCAATTTTTCTGTGTTTGTTGCTCTACAGGCTCAGTGCAGAGCTTTGGCCCCAAATGCTGAGCTTGCATCTGTAACCAGTGCTGATCTGCATTCCCGACTGGTTTCTCTGGTGACCAGTGGTGGAGAGAGCAACCCTGTGCTGACCTGGCTGGGAGCCACCATCAAGGCAAGTTCTTCTCATTAGTCAACTGTTAAGATTTTCAAAGAGAGGGAGATGTTATGCCTTTCTGAAAACAAGCACTGCTAAGGCTGTTGTGAAAACCTCTAACTAGGCTCTTCTTCCCCTAAACACCTTAAACTGCAGTCATAAGTTAGTGAAACGTTAGAACCATGTCTTAAGAACCTAATGTCACTATGTTCTATTTGAGTGCTTACTAACAGCAGTCTGCTCCTGTACTGTGGCACTGAATAGAGGCCAAGGAGACAATCATCAGATACGTTATCAACAGGACATGGTGTTATTCTTACCTTGGTAAAGCACTGACCCTTGAACTCTGGTTTGAAAATGTTCCACATGTTTGTGTGTCCCGTCACTGAGGGAGGCCAGAATGTAAAAAATGGGAACAAGTCAGATGGCCTTTTCTTCTTCCTTCATTTCAAATTTTTATTTGGATTTTATTTAGATGCCACTTTAGGTTAACTCAACGACATGTCAGAGGGAAAGTTTCAATGCTTTATTCTACTACTTAATTTGACAGCTGTCTCAATGCTGCTGCTGCATTCATGCAACAACCTGCACTTTTTACTTTACAGACAGACCCTTAGTGTTACTTACTCCTCCACTGTGTATGTTAAGGAGAACTGGCAGACTGAGCATGTTTTTGACATGTATGTGTGCTGCACACCTCAGAACCAGCAGGCGTCGTGGGTCGACGGGTCAGAGTGGACCTACAGCGACTGGATGCCGGGTCACCCTAATGTTCACACTGATAAACCTGTCTGTGTGGAGATGTTCAGGATAGGTAAGACGTGCACTCAAACATGACAGATACAACACACACACTTATTTATGTCAGCAAAGACTTCTGTGTGAAGCAGGGAAGCCATTAAAGCAGGACTATGGAACTGAATAAAGAAACAGCACATTCATTATCTTTAAAAAGCTCAATTCAGTACAAACCACGCCTGAGTAGGTGTGTTGTTGCTATAACCTCACTTGATCTGGTCTGAGTAGTTAATGGAACCAAACTTTAGATAGCCTCGATGTTACTGTATTGCAGAAGTATCTTAACTTTACAGCTTTCATGCCTTCCTTTTAGGAAAATACAGAAGTGCTGAACAGTAAAAGCAGATGTTTGAATAACCCAGAAAGAATCCTACTGTTGGTACCACCCTGGTCATAAAAACTGTCCTGTGGAGTTAGTTTTAAAAGCTCACATCAGCATCTATTTACCACTGGAGCTGACTTAATAAACTACATAGTGTTGGTTTACCTGCATTTCCACATCATTTACTGTCTTAATCACACCACTGTTATGTAAGTGGCTCTTTGAGAGACATGTGCCATAAAGTAAGTATAACTTAAAGGTCCAGACAACTGTGCAGCTACGTCACAGAAAACTGATCAGACTTAAAAAAAAAGAACTGCCTTCCAGTAACCTTTGCCCTGTGACTTTATGAATCTGTCCCTACCCACTGTTGCAGATGAGAGCTGGTGGTCCGCTGCCGACTGTGAACTGAAGAGAGCCTCCATCTGCTCGTATCAGATCACTGCATGAAAACCAGAAGAAGCACAACGTGAGAGAAAAGCCCTCTTGATTTGTTTCTCACTAAAACACTGTTTGTCACTTTGGGCTTCCAACCAAACCATGTGTTTGTGTGTGTGAATAAAACTTTGCATATGACACATCTGCATGTTTGTGTTTCCTCTCTACAGCCCACTCTCCATTCATTTATACAGAACACATGAACAGGAAGTTGACGTTTAAATTTAGACAAGACTTTAATGATCATTTTCCACTTGTGTATACAAAGCAGTTTGTACAGATTAGGGAGCCAAGTTAAAACGATTTGTTACAATTTAGTACCTGGAAAGTGCAAAAGTACATTTCAAAGACGCTGAAATAAAAATCATGCTGTACATTATATACTGTATTCATAAATAATCACAGATATACACACATCCATTTTGGTGACAGTCACAGAGAATGGAGCTAAGACACTGAATAGTACTTTTTTGTTTCCTATATTCTTGGTTCCCGTCCAAACTGTGGAGGTTTATCTTGTGGAATGCTGCTTTCCTTTGATTTCCACTAAGGTCGGGGACAGTAAGCTGAGAGGAATCTAGCTCTACATTAACACCACGCTGGGATAAAGGCACTCCGTTTGTTGCAGTTGTGGAACAACTCAAAGAGTGGTCTGTTGTCTGTATGACAAATGTGGATGAATGGAAAAAAACTGCATTTACAAAACACTGTATGCACCTTTCACAGAAATCTCTGAAAGAATGGCAGATTCTTGTATTTGTTATTTCCTCTTAGATGAATTGCCAACTATTCTGATGATCCATCAATTCGTTTGAATAATTTTAAGTGCTACTAGGAAGTACTATGGAGCTGCTCAGGAGCTCCTGTCCTCTGCCTGTACATCCCATCCTCTTCGCCAAAGTGTTGTAGAAACTCTACAAAAAGCAACTGCACAAAGTGTCAGTCATAGGTATGTATTGCAATGAACCATCCTCATCCATGGGAACTTTTGCCTTCCAAAGGCAAGAGTCAGTATCTAAAGTCCCACTCTGTGTTGTAGGTCAGTCTTTCTCTCATAAACCTCCCAGCAGAGGGAGACGTTTAGGTCAGTCTCTCTGGGTTTTGCCCTCCTCTTAGATCGAGCTGTGTTCATTCACTTCACAGAAATATTTGATTTTCCTTTCATCCTCCCTGGAACTGGGTCGTCTGCTGTACATCCACAAGACAGACAATATGAGGCCTCCTGTGCTCTTCAAGGCTGCAGGATCCAGCTTAGTACAAACAAGAGTGGACGAGAAACAAACCTTCACATGACAGAGCACACAGGTCATAAATGGAACATGCAGAAGAAGAACATATCAAGTGTCTGCAGTTAAATCTAGAATTTACATCTCATTGATAATGGTGCTGATGTGTCAGGCCAGTTGATGCAGCAGTTGATCAGGTGAAGAATGGGACACTTAGCCAAATAGTTGCTCCTGCTAGAGCCTTTAGGTGCCACTAGGACATGTGAACGTATCTAAAAACATGTCTTCAGCTGATGTGGTGCATCTTTGTCAAACTTGCTGCACGTACTAAATTA
This sequence comes from Dascyllus trimaculatus, assembly GCA_024666655.1. Taxonomy (NCBI): domain Eukaryota; kingdom Metazoa; phylum Chordata; class Actinopteri; family Pomacentridae; genus Dascyllus; species Dascyllus trimaculatus. Next base: position 19,554,618 of record CM045468.1, read on the forward strand.
AAGGTCAACCAAAACAAGAGATGTGAATATTAGAGGAGTAGAAAAATCACCCCCACCATGGTGAGCTCTGTGGCCTCACAGCGAGCAGGTCCCTGATTCGCGTCCCAGCCTGGAGTCTTTCTGTGAGGAGTTTGCATGTTCTAAATGAATGTGGGGCTACTTTAGATTTACAATCCAAACCACATTTTGAAGACTAAGCAAAGCTGCAGAAACCCATGTCAGTAACCAAGAAACCAGGACTCTACCTGCAACATTGAGCATCTTTACATGTTTCTGCATCATATCGTTTGTGTTGTTTCAGTCCAGGCTGCTGAATGAACAACAGGAACAAGCCAGAGAGGATCTGAAGGGTCTGGAGGAGACTGTGATGAGTGTAAAACTGAGGATATCCTGGTTTATTGTGGCTGTTTTTTCACGTGTAGGTGTGAAAATAGATGATCAATAACAGAAACGTCCAAATTACAAGTAAAGAAACCCATTATTTCCTTTAGTTGTCTAAGTTAACACACTGTTAGTCTAATTGTACAAAAAACTAATCATATAAAAGACGTCTATCTACATATTCTGCAAATATACACAGTTTAAATAGGAGTTGGTCAATTAGAGGATCTGATAATCAGCATTTTGGTATTTGATTGCTTCAATGTCACAAATAAAAGTCTCCTTTAACTTTGACATCTGTCAAACGTAAATAAACAAAAGCGTATTGTTAGAAGAATTGTGCTTATGTTAAGAATTATTCTTATTAGGTAATCATTGAGTGACTGTCAGGACTTTAAAGTCTACATGTCAGCAACCATGAATCCCCACAAAACATTCCAAGCTGTATGTACTCACAGTAAAGAACACAGAGAACTGACCCATTAAGATTGTGTATGTGACACTTATCTTATGCTGACTCTTGTACTGATTGTTTACCAAATAAAAGAGCCAAGGACAAGGACTAGCCAGAGAGCTGGAATGCTGTAGTGATGCATACTGCAGAGCTGCAGTGTTCGTTCTCTCCTTGTGCGCAAGTAGAAGACCTGAGCTCGTGAGTGCTGTCTTCCTTCCTGTGCTGTGTGTGTATTTTCAGGTTTTGAACCTAACACGTATCAACAAAGTTTTGTGCCAGAGTTTGTGTTCTTCTCCAATATTTATCATATATCAGTTCCAATTATTTTATATCGGTATCCTTGATCACTAATAATCACTATCAGGCTTGGAAAAACCCACATTGGTTGACTCCAAATACAAGGACCCCTCTATACTCCACCCCACTTGGTACAGTCCGGTTCCCCCTTCCATAAATCTGCTTGGATTCTTCCACTTCCTGTTTGGCAATGTGGCCTTCTACCTGCACAGGTGTTGGTGGGAGCACATGCAACAAACATTTTGGGTAACTGCACTTTAAAATTGAGGGATGACACTGAGTTTGAGTCTGTGTAGATGAGACTGAGTGAAAATGTTCAGTTCTTCCATTAAATTGTAAGTTATTTAACAGAATTCAACAGAAAGGCCTGGAATGTTTGCTAGGCTAGGCTTGGTTAGCATCCCACATGTTCTTTGACTCAGCTAAAGCTAACACTCTGCAACTGCTATCTATTTTGCTGAAGTATTTGTTGAGACTGAGCTCATTCAAAAGTCTTAGCTTTACTTTATCCTCATTAGTTTTAACTTTCCTTCATTAGCTTAGCGCTAGCTGAACAACAGAACATGTGGGCTCCAACATGCTAACTTAGCAAACGTTTGAGTCATTCAGGAAGGATTCTGAAATAACTTGCAAGTTAATGGAAGAGCAGCACATGCAGGCTCAGTCTCCTTTATTTATAGGCTCTAATTCAGTGTCATTTTTTGATATTAAAGTGCAGTTTTTCAAGTGTTTGTTGCAAATGCTCCCGACCAAACCATCCCAGGTAGAAGACGGTGTGAAGAGAAAGCTCAAGAATGTTAATGTCACACGTTTAAGTCCAAATTAAATGTCCTTTTATTAGATTGTCATGCACAAGTTGAATTTCCCTTTAATAAACTGCTTAGTTTGTAAATGTTTTCTTTGACACTCTGCCCTAAATTAGGAGATTAAAACCTTCTATGGCTCACAAGCTATAACAATTACTTTTGACTAATTTCTGAAAAAAACTGCTTCATGACTGTAAATATTTTTGATTTCCTCTCCTCTTAAATAACAGAGCTGCAGCAATGAATCAATGATCAAACATTTTTCACACTAAGATAAAAAGTGTAATCAAGTGTGTGATCAACATTTTCCACCATTCTTTGACATTTTATCGAGCAGAAAAAGACATTAATTAATGGCTGAATAAACATGACAACTTGCCAAACTTAAAGAACACAGATACAGTTTTAAAACATGCCAAAGTAAAAAAGGCAACCTCTTATTTTCTGTTTATTTTCTTAACTAACCCAATTTATTATTTGTTTTATAAGAGAATAATACGGTAATGAAAATAATGGTTTCTAACACTTTCTCTACCAAACTAATATACACGAGGTAAAATATAAGCAACAGTTTTAAATATATTAAAGTTACTCAACAAAATATGGATGACATTATATTCCTTATAAATGATAATAAAACATGATACTAAATGTTTGTGGGACTAAAGACATCAAGTTTTATCACTGACATCAAGGTTGATAAAAGTATACCAACCATCATTTCTCTGGAAGCGATTCGATTTTAGGGATCGTGGTTAAATACCTGCACATCAAGTCGTGTTCATGTTTCCACTGTAAAAAGTGAGACCATCCTCGCCAACCTGAATTCCTCTTCATGAAACTTTGTTGTGCCTCCGAGCTGGTGGAAACTCGAGAAACTTGGTAAAAGCGGCCGAGTCATGGATTTTGGAGAAACTCGATGGGCGGGGGAAGGTGTGGAGGGCGGTGGGGGAGTAGAGGGGGGCGGTGGGGGGAGGCGGGGGAGAAGAGGGGGGAGGCCGCCACCCACCTCCCCGCCTACTCTCCGCCCTGACTCCACCTGGACTCCGCCCTGGCTCCACCCATGTGGTCACTTTATTAGGAATGGAAACTTCGATGACAAAGGGAAGAACGGAAATTTTTTCTTCATCTGGTCTGTAGCTCAGTGAGTTAAGGCTCTGCCTATGGAGCTGCAGGTCCCTGGTTCGAAACCTGTCCCTCCTTAAATTTTGCCAAAATGTGGACCAAAAACAAACAAAGAAAAAGCCTTTGACGGGTCTTGAACCTACTACTTCCCACCTCTTAGTCTTCCTCTTATCCTCCTGAGCCACTCGCTCAGATACTAATTCTTCTTTTTTTGCGCATTTGTCATCTATTTTTGGCCCTTTTCGAGTTTTTTTTTTGACTCGAGTCGCGACTCGACCCTTTTCCTCAGGGGGTTGGACTTCACGCTTTGTGCCAGAGGGTTGGACCTGAGCTTCCAAGGCTTTCACCTTACCAACACTGGCTTTCCAAAGCCTCCACACCTCAGGACCTGAGCTTTCAGGCAGTCTGAGGACTGAAATTTTCTAAGTGTCACAGTAGTTCTCTCTTAGTTTCAACTATCACACACTCCAAGGACTGAAATTTTCTAAGTGTCACAGTAGTTCGCTCTTAGTTTGAACCTTTAGACACTCCAAGGTATGAAGTTTCTTGGTAGTTGCCTGTTAGTTTGAACCTTTAGACACTCCGAGGTATGAAGTTTCTTAGTAGTTGCCTGTTATTTTGAACCTTTAGACACTCCAAGGTATGAAGTTTCTTAGTGGTTCTCTCTTAGTTTGAATCTTGAGACACTCCAAGGTATGAAGTTTCTTAGTACTTGTCTGTTAGTTGGAACTTTGAGACACTCAGAGGGATGAAATCTTTAAAGTTTCTTAGTAGTTGTCTGTTAGTTTGAACCTTTAGACACTCCGAGGTATGAAGTTTCTTAGTAGTTGTCTGTTAGTTTGGACCTTCAGACACTCCAATGTATGAAGTTTCTTAGTAGTTGTCTGTTAGTTTGGACCTTTAGACACTCCAAGGTATGAAGTTTCTTAGTAGTTGTCTGTTAGTTTGGACCTTCAGACACTCCAATGTATGAAGTTTCTTAGTAGTTGTCTGTTAGTTTGAACCTTTAGACACTCCAAGGTATGAAGTTTCTTAGTAGTTGCCTGTGAGTTTGAACATTTAGACACTCCAAGGTATGAAGTTTCTTAGTAGTTGCCTGTTAGTTTGAACCTTTAGACACTCCAAGGTATGAAATTTCTTAGTAGTTCTTTGTTAGTTTGAACTTTGAGACACTTTGAAGACTGAAGTCTTTCAATTTTCTGAGTAGTTCTCTGTTAGTTTGTACTTTATCGTTAACAGAAGCCTTAAAACTTAAGACCATGAGTCTTTATTTGACATTTAAACCATAGATCTGAGTTCCTCTAAGACCTTCACCTGTGGATTTTTTTATAATCCAAAACAAACTTTGATTTTCTTCACTGAACAGTAAAGTTTGTGGAGATCAGAAGGTAACATTAGTTTAATCAATACCTTAAACTAATAGGAGACTTGATCTGTAAAGCAGTTTTCTCTAAGAAGTAGTTAGTAAATCTGTCCACAATCAAACCAAGAACATAGAAAGAGGAAATGTTTTCAGTCAGAACTTGATGTTTTCATTTAAGCCTATAAAATAGTTGAAGACCTTTATCTGTTTTTGCTCTTTCTGATTGTTTTATTGCATCTTCTGAAGTTTAACTGATTTCAAATGTTTGGTCTTTAGTTTTATTTGTCTTAAATGTTTGGTGTTGCTCTTTTCCCAGATTTAATTTGATTTGATTATCAAATGTGTCTTTTTTAATGTTTGATATCCTTTTTAAATTGTTTAATTGTATTTTGTAATGCTAAACATTTTATTTTTTCTAACATTTAATTTTCTTTTAAAAGGTTCTATTGTATTAAATGGTTACTTCATTGCTTTTTTAATGTAGTTTTTTTTAAATTCTTTTTTCTGTCCAACACCTTTTAACTCCTGTTCAAGCAAACATTTTTATGACTTCAGGATTTAACTCCAACCTTCAAAATGAAGCAAGAGCTCAGATTTGGGTTTGGACCATCAAATCACAATGCAAGCACATCTGCTGTGTCACAATCATGAGCTAGTCAGTTATTCAATTTATCAATTCAACTTTATTTTGTCTCCCACTTTTCACACAGTTGACAATACAAAACAAGCAAAGAGAAAATTGCTGAAAATTTTAATATTAAAGACAAAATAGAAGAAAATTTAGCATCAAATATCTTGTGTCCAGGGGATGGGGAGTTTTCTGAAGTCTTCTCCGACGTCTTGGGCCTCATTTAAAATATACACTTGAGATTCAGTCGAAGGAAACTGGAAACTGAGTGACAGAAAAACCAACAACATCTCCTTTAATGAGTCGACTCGTTCTTGTGCTTTCAGGCCAAACAACTTACAGACTCTTAACCTGTGCAAACTCTTCCAACAGGACCTCACCACACGGGTCAAGAAGGCACATCTTCTAATACATCTGCTACAGGACATGAGCATGTTTCTAAACCTCTGCTCTGTTTCGGATTTAATTAAGAGTGCACAGCTCGACTGCGAGGAGGGACTCGTCAACGTTGCCCCGAAACAGAAGATGTCCTTCCTGGAGAACAACTTGGAGCAGCTCACTAAAGTCCACAAGCAGGGACAGACAGCCAGTCACCACGGTTCTGCATGTACAGTTAGAAACTACAGTACATTTCCAATGATATCACTGAAAATAAGAATCAACTTTAGCTGAAATTGAGTCACTGAACATAGATTAGCAGTAGCATCTACACTGAAAAACCAACACAAACAGAAAGACCACTAAATAACTGCCCACACCAGTTGCAATTTTACCATTTTAGCACCCTACCAAATTACCTCCAACTCAAACTGCTTCTCTACTTCCTTCTCATTCTCCATTTCTACTGTTACACCTAACTTCTCCTACTCAAACTGTCAGCTATTTAAGCACCAAAAAAGCTCAAAAATACAATTTATCCAACAAGATTGTAAATAGTTCACTAAACAACATGTTAAAACTCTCCAGAACTTCCTAAAAACTCCTCGTCTTTATCTGCTTCACCAAACAAGTCTGCAGCAAACAACCTCACAGAACCACACGGAGTGTCCTCAACAAGAAACTAGCACAACACAAAATGCTAATGCTTCCTGCAGCCTACCATAGAAACCTCTCTAAATACAGAATCAGGACAGTAACTCTTACCTTCTGGACAACCAACGTTGCTTCACAAACAAGAGTAAAGACCAAAAACCTCAAGAGACTCACTGCAGCTCAAGACAAAGCCACAACTCAGCTGCACCAAATCTACTAATCAGTGTTAGCTCATGTTAGCACCATGTGCTCACTGCTAACTACGGCTAAACAAACACATTTAGCAAGACAACTGTCCAATACAAACCTCTAAAGCACACCAAGAAACACATTAAAGCCTATTTTACTGTTGGAAGCTGCAAGACAACACCTAAAGAACAAACTAAAGCAACGTAGATGAGCCTGGTTCAGTGGAGCCTGTGAAGAGAAGCAGAGCAAATGTTTGACTGCAGCCAAATAGACCAGCAAGACACTGAGCTGCACAGGTGTTCCTGATCACACCAAGCAGCAAGCTGGAGAGCCAATAGGAGCACAGGGTCATGGAGGTCCACAGGGCTGGACCACGAAGCTAAATTACAGGGTCAGTGAGGTACTGTTGAGTTGAAAGTTTTCAGCCACATGACAAGTTAAAGATCTTCTTTAATGTGAACAGACAGAGCTTGAAGCAGAAAGTTAACAAAGAAAGCTGATAACCACTTTCTGATATCTGAAATCTGAGTTTCTTTTGTTGAGCCGACTCACACAAAAAAAGCCAAATGTCTGCTATGTTTTCATAGGACAGCCTTCAGGGTAATGATCCAGGTTCCTCAGACCAGTAGGGTTCATTTATGTACTCTTGAAGACATGAGGAAAAGATTGTTTTGCCAAAGGTCTTCACAACAAAGTGCTGAACAAGGACGGCAGGTGGAAGATGTTTTTTGCAGCCAAGAATAAAGCTTCACAGTTGGTCCTAGTACTGATATGTGATGAGTTAATATGTCTGTTTATCAAGTAACAAGAAACACTATCACCAAAATCTACCCAGTTGGTGGGACTGTCCAAGTCCAAACCTGCAGCATCCAGTATTTGCACTGATAACACTTCCTGGAATAATTAGACAAGACAGCCCCGACCTTTTTTTAATGACATACTATACTATGACATTTTTAACAACATACCATACTGTGATGTTCTGTTTTACGACATATTATACCATGACATTTTTTTAATAACACAGTATACGACAGTTTGTGACATAGGCCTACTATTTTTGTATGGCGTAAAAAAGAACGTCATAGTATAATAGGATGACATTCTTTTTTACAACATACTATACGATGACATTTTTTAACAACATAGTAAACTATGATGTTTATTTACAATATACTATACTATGATTTTTTTAACAACATACTATACTGTAACGTTTTTTAACAAGATGGTCTACTTTGATGTATTTTTAACAAAGAGAAAGTTTTGCGTGTGCACGAGATAGTTTCTCGTGCACACGAGAAATTTACATTTGAATTTTTTTCTGCCAATGTCCCTTTAGGGCAGGGGTCTCAAACTCCGGTCCTCGAGGGCCACAATCCAGCATGTTTTAGATGTTTTCCTCTTCCAGCACACCAGATTCAAATGATCAGGATCGTTATCAGGCTTCTGCAGAGCTTCATGATGAGCTGATCACTTGAATCTGGTGTGCTGGAAGAGGAAAACATCTAAAACATGCTGGATTGCGGCCCTCGAGGACCGGAGTTTGAGACCCCTGCTTTAGGGGCTCTGTAAATAGCACATGTGAAGCTCTTATTAAAAGTAATGGAACGTTAACTGCAGTTAGCAGCTGTGGCCACCAGAGGGCACAAACCACGTTCTGACTGATAGATCTGGACAAAAGGGAAATTCTCAACCACAATGTTGCCTGAATAGTTCTGAGACCTTTTCCACATTAAAAATAGCTGCACTTCCCTCATATTTTTTGTGTTTTCTTATTTCAAAGCTGTTTAATTGTAATTATATTTTGTTATGTGTCATTTTAAATACAGAGAATTGAAATAAAAGAAAATGGGCTCTGAAATGTTCCTGAAGTCAACACTGACTGACTGAAACTATTTGAAAAGCGCTGAGTTAGAGTCTCACACAGCTGCAGTTACGGCCACTTCTTTTGTGCCGACTGCAAATTATACTCCAATCTATTGAGGTGATTTAAGTCTTTTTTAAATTTACGAGTCGTATTCCGAAGGAACCTCAAGTTAGACATTGAGATGTTTGTCTAAAGTGAGAATAATGAAGACGGAAGAGCTAAATAACAGCTGCAACGGTGTAAAAGAAGCTAAAAGAACAGGCACAACAAATGCACCTCCCTCTGTGAATAACTGAAGTACATTTAATAAAAAGACGAAACAAGCAAATGAAAGTAAAACAGCAGAGGAGGACCGAGGTCGAGGCTCAAACAGACCTTAAACTCAAATTGGTGACTTAAAAGTCAGGTAAATATTCAATATCAGTGGGCATACAGGGAAGTAAATCTCATTTGCATTGCCACACTTCACACGATTGCTGACTCAAAACATGAACTGTTCACCTGACATCAAAATGCACTGCATAAAATAATATATAAAATACTTCCATTCAAATAAACAGGGCACAGATGTCACTTCCATGTTGGGCTACATCCCTGCTAAGGTACAAATCTGCATGGAAATGAGACTTCAAATAATTTTCACCTGAGTTCAGAGCATCTATTCAAGCCAAAGCACCAACAAAATTGTGTCCAAAACACCTGCTTAATTTGCGAGATCCCATCCCCACTAGATTATTCAAGGATATATTTCCTTTAATTAATACTGCTGTTTTAAATATCATTAACCTCTCTTTACTAACAGGCTATGTACCACAGGCTTTTAAAGTTGCTGTAATAAAGCCACTTCTCAAAAAGCCTACTCTAGATCCAGGTGTTTTAGCCAATTATAGGCCCATATCCAACCTCCCATTTATCTCTAAAGTTCTAGAAAAAGTTGTTGCAAGCCAATTATGTGATTATCTGCATATAAATGGTTTGTCTGAAGAATTTCAGTCAGGACTTACAATCCATCATAGCACAGAGACAGCACTGGTAAAGGTCACCAATGATCTTCTAATAGCCTCAGACAGTGGATTGGTTTCTATACTTGTTCTTTTGGATCTTAGTGCTGCTTTTCATACAGTTGATCACAGCATCTTATTACAGAGACTGGAACATGTTATTGGGATTAAAGAAACCGCTCTAAAGTGGTTTAAATCATATTTATCAGACAGATTCCAGTTAGTTCATGTTAATGGCCATTCTTCCACCCGCACTAGAGTCAGTTTTGGAGTTCCACAGGGTTCTGTATTAGGACCAATATTATTTACTCTGTACATGCTTCCCCTAGGGAATATTATTAGGAAGCACTGCATAAATTTCCATTGTTATGCAGATGATACCCAGTTATATTTATCTATGAAACCCTATGAAACCAATCAGTTGGTCAAACTCCAAGCATGTCTGAAGGACATAAAGGACTGGATGACCTGTAATTTTCTTCATTTAAATTCTGACAAAACTGAGGTTATTGTATTTGGCCCGAAACACCTCAGAAACACACTATCTAACCAGATTGTTACCCTAGATGGTATTGCCTTAGCCTCCAGTTCTACCGTAAAAAAATTGGAGTTATTTTTGATCTGGATATGTCCTTCAACTTACATATAAAACAAGTCTGCAGGACGGCATTCTTTCATTTACGTAATATTGTCAAAATCAGAAATATCTTGTCTGAGTGATGCTGAGAAATTAGTCCATGCATTTGTAACCTCCAGGCTGAACTATTGTAATTCTTTATTTTCAGGATGTCCCGGTAACTCTCTTAGAAACCTCCAGCTGATCCAAAATGCTGCAGCCAGAGTTCTGACAGGAACCAGTAAAAGAGATCATATTTCTCCTGTATTAGCTTCTCTTCATTGGCTCCCTGTAAAATCCAGGATAGAATTTAAAATCCTGCTTCTAACATACAAAACTGTTAATGAACAAGCTCCATCTTATCTTAAAGACCTTGTTGTACCTTATCATCCTAACAGACCCCTTCGCTCTGAGACTGCAGGTTTACTTGTGGTTCCAGAGTTTCCAGAAGTAGAATGGGAGGCAGAGCCTTCAGTTATCAGGCTCTTGTGGAATCAGCTCCCAGTTTGGGTTCGGGGGGCAGACACCCTCTCTTCTTTTAAGATGAAGCTTAAAACTTTCCTATTTGACAAGTCTTAAAGTTAGGGCTGCTCAGGACCACCTGAGCTGTCCCTCAGTTAAGTTGCCATAGGTTTAGACTGCTGGGGGACTCACATGATGCACTGGGCTCCTCTCGTCTCCTCTCCTTTCTGTACTGTCATATATCACCATTACATATGACTAACCTATGTTTCCCCCCCGACGTTCTGTGTCCTGCTTGTTCTCGCCGTGGATGTCTCTGGATCTGGAGCTCAACATCCCTGATCTGGAGTTGAACGTCCCTGATCTGCAGCCGCTGGCCTCACCACCTCCAATCCCCACCCCAACCTCTCCTACTATCCCTCCCTCCCTCCTTCCCTCCTCTTCCCCACTCCCAACCCAACCGGTAGAGGCAGATGGCTGCCCTCCCTGAGCCTGGTTCTGTCGGAGGTTTTTTTCCCCCCCCTTCCCTACCATAGGGGGTTTTTGGTTCCTTCCCATCGTCGCTGACTGCTTGCTCATAGGGAATCCAAAAGCAACTTTGGATTGTTGGGTTTTCTCTTTCCTGTTTTTTCTTACAATGTTTAGCGCTTTGTGACGACTTGTGTTGTAAATATGCGCTATATAAATAAAACTGAATTGAATTGAATTGAATAGACGCTACAATTAACTGACGTTCCCTGAACACCTCACATGTAGGCTACAGTACAAGTTGGTGCACAGAGAAGCTTCTCGTCTCCATCATTTACTGCAGTGCGGCAGTTTAGACAGCTGTAACGCCATAAATGACTTTAAAAGAGTAAAATAAGGCGTCGTAATGTCAGATTTACCCAACAGTGATTTCGTCTACTTGTGCTGCTCAGATTATTTGGTGCCACCATCGATCACAAGCTCATCTTTAACGCCCTGGCTACAATAAACACATCTGCTGACAGTTAATAAATAAGATTTAACGTATATTAAATCTTATTTAATATACATTTTTGAGTAAAAAATCTCAAGTTTCACAGTGCTCCTGGCTTTGGCAAAACAATCTTTTCCTCATGTCTTCAAGAGTCCATAAATGAACCCTACTGCTCTGAGGAACCTGGATCATTACCCTGAAGGCTGTCCTATGAAAACATAGTAGACATTTGGCTTTCTTTGTGTGAGTCGGCTCAACAAAAGAAACTCAGATTTCAGATATCAGAAAGTGGTTATCAGCTTTCTTTGTTAACTTTCTGCTTCAAGCTCTGTCTGTTCACATCAAAGAAGATCTTTAACTGGTCATGTGGCACTGAAAACTTTCAACTCAACAGTACCTCACTGACCCTGTAGTTTATCTTCGTGGTCCAGCCCTGTGGACCTCCATGACCCTGTGCTCCTATTGGCTCTCCAGCTGGCTCCCTCTGGTGGCCACAGCTGCTAACTGCAGTTAACGTTCCATTACTTTTAATAAGAGCTTCACATGTGCTATTTACAGAGCCCCTAAAGCAGGGGTCTCAAACTCCGGTCCTCGAGGGCCGCAATCCAGCATGTTTTAGATGTTTTCCTCTTCCAGCACACCAGATTCAAATGATCAGCTCATCATGAAGCTCTGCAGAAGCCTGATAACGATCCTGATCGTTTGAATCTGGTGTGCTGGAAGAGGAAAACATCTAAAACATGCTGGATTGCGGCCCTCGAGGACCGGAGTTTGAGACCCCTGCCCTAAAGGGACATTGGCAGAAAAAAATTCAAATGTAAATTTCTCGTGTGCACGAGAAACTATCTCGTGCACACGCAAAACTTTCTCTTTGTTAAAAATACATCAAAGTAGACCATCTTGTTAAAAAACGTTACAGTATAGTATGTTGTTAAAAAAATCATAGTATAGTATATTGTAAATAAACATCATAGTTTACTATGTTGTTAAAAAATGTCATCGTATAGTATGTTGTAAAAAAGAATGTCATCCTATTATACTATGACGTTCTTTTTTACGCCATACAAAAATAGTAGGCCTATGTCACAAACTGTCGTATACTGTGTTATTAAAAAAATGTCATGGTATAATATGTCGTAAAACAGAACATCACAGTATGGTATGTTGTTAAAAATGTCATAGTATAGTATGTCATTAAAAAAAGGTCGGGGCTGTCTTGTCTAATTATTCCAGGAAGTGTTATCAGTGCAAATACTGGATGCTGCAGGTTTGGACTTGGACAGTCCCACCAACTGGGTAGATTTTGGTGATAGTGTTTCTTGTTACTTGATAAACAGACATATTAACTCATCACATAGGTATTTATATCAGTACTAGGACCAACTGTGAAGCTTTATTCTTGGCTGCAAAAAACATCTTCCACCTGCCGTCCTTGTTCAGCACTTTGTTGTGAAGACCTTTGGCAAAACAATCTTTTCCTCATGTCTTCAAGAGTCCATAAATGAACCCTACTGCTCTGAGGAACCTGGATCATTACCCTGAAGGCTGTCCTATGAAAACATAGCAGACATTTGGCTTTTTTTGTGTGAGTCGGCTCAACAAAAGAAACTCAGATTTCAGATATCAGAAAGTGGTTATCAGCTTTCTTTGTTAACTTTCTGCTTCAAGCTCTGTCTGTTCACATTAAAGAAGATCTTTAACTTGTCATGTGGCTGAAAACTTTCAACTCAACAGTACCTCACTGACCCTGTAATTTAGCTTCGTGGTCCAGCCCTGTGGACCTCCATGACCCTGTGCTCCTATTGGCTCTCCAGCTTGCTGCTTGGTGTGATCAGGAACACCTGTGCAGCTCAGTGTCTTGCTGGTCTATTTGGCTGCAGTCAAACATTTGCTCTGCTTCTCTTCACAGGCTCCACTGAACCAGGCTCATCTACGTTGCTTTACTTTGTTCTTTAGGTGTTGTCTTGCAGCTTCCAACAGTAAAATAGGCTTTAATGTGTTTCTTGGTGTGCTTTAGAGGTTTGTATTGGACAGTTGTCTTGCTAAATGTGTTTGTTTAGCCGTAGTTAGCAGTGAGCACATGGTGCTAACATGAGCTAACACTGATTAGTAGATTTGGTGCAGCTGAGTTGTGGCTTTGTCTTGAGCTGCAGTGAGTCTCTTGAGGTTTTTGGTCTTTACTCTTGTTTTTGAAGCAACGTTGGTTGTCCAGAAGGTAAGAGTTACTGTCCTGATTCTGTATTTAGAGAGGTTTCTATGGTAGGCTGCAGGAAGCATTAGCATTTTGTGTTGTGCTAGTTTCTTGTTGAGGACACTCCGTGTGGTTCTGTGAGGTTGTTTGCTGCAGATTTGTTTGGTGAAGCAGATAAAGACGAGGAGTTTTTAGGAAGTTCTGGAGAGTTTTCACATGTTGTTTAGTAAACTATTTACAATCTTGTTGGGTAAATTGTATTTTTGAGCTTTTTTGGTGCTTAAATAGCTGACAGTTTGAGTAGGAGAAGTTAGGTGTAACAGTAGAAATGGAGAATGAGAAGGAAGTAGAGAAGCAGTTTGAGTTGGAGGTAATTTGGTAGGGTGCTAAAATGGTAAAATTGCAACTGGTGTGGGCAGTTATTTAGTGGTCTTTCTGTTTGTGTTGGTTTTTTAGTGTAGATGCTACTGCTAATCTATGTTCAGTGACTCAATTTCAGCTAAAGTTGATTCTTATTTTCAGTGATATCATTGGAAATGTACTGTAGTTTCTAACTGTACATGCAGAACCGTGGTGACTGGCTGTCTGTCTCTGCTTGTGGACTTCAGTGAGCTGCTCCAAGTTGTTCTCCAGGAAGGACATCTTATGTTTCGGGGCAACGTTGACGAGTCCCTCCTCGCAGTCGAGCTGTGCACTCTTAATTAAATCCGAAACAGAGCAGAGGTTTAGAAACATGCTCATGTCCTGTAGCAGATGTATTAGAAGATGTGCCTTCTTGACCCGTGTGGTGAGGTCCTGTTGGAAGAGTTTGCACAGGTTAAGAGTCTGTAAGTTGTTTGGCCTGAAAGCACAAGAACGAGTCGACTCATTAAAGGAGATGTTGTTGGTTTTTCTGTCACTCAGTTTCCAGTTTCCTTCGACTGAATCTCAAGTGTATATTTTAAATGAGGCCCAAGACGTCGGAGAAGACTTCAGAAAACTCCCCATCCCCCAGACACAAGATATTTGATGCTAAATTTTCTTCTATTTTGTCTTTAATATTAAAATTTTCAGCAATTTTCTCTTTGCTTGTTTTGTATTGTCAACTGTGTGAAAAGTGGGAGACAAAATAAAGTTGAATTGATAAATTGAATTACTGACTAGCTCATGATTGTGACACAGCAGATGTACTTGCATTGTGATTTGATGGTCCAAACCCAAATCTGAGCTCTTGCTTCATTTTGAAGGTTGGAGTTAAATCCTGAAGTCATAAAAATGTTTGCTTGAACAGGAGTTAAAAGGTGTTTGACAGAAAAAAGAAGAATGGAAAAAAAATACATTAAAAAAGCAATTAAATGCAATAAAACAAACATTTAATACAATAAAACCTTTTAAAATAAAATTAAATGTTACAAAAAATAAAATGTTTAATTGGGAAATTAAACATTAAAAATACAATAAGACATTTAAAAACAGATAACATTTAATTAGATAATTAAAAAATTAAAAAAGACAAGACTGAATTAGAAAGCATTAAAAAAATTCAATTAAACAATTAAAAAGGGTATTAAACATTAAAAAAGACAACATTTAATAATTTAATCAAATTAAATCTGAGAAAAGAGCAACACCAAACATTCAAGACAAATAAAACTAAAGACCAAACATTTGAAATCAGTTAAACTTCAGAAGATGCAATAAAACAATCAAAAAGAGCAAAAACAGATAAAGGTCTTCAACTATTTTATAGGCTTAAATGAAAACATCAAGTTCTGACTGAAAACATTTCCTCTTTCTATGTTCTTGGTTTGATTGTGGACAGATTTACTAACTACTTCTTAGAGAAAACTGCTTTACAGATCAAGTCTCCTATTAGTTTAAGGTATTGATTAAACTAATGTTACCTTCTGATCTCCACAAACTTTACTGTTCAGTGAAGAAAATCAAAGTTTGTTTTGGATTATAAAAAAATCCACAGGTGAAGGTCTTAGAGGAACTCAGATCTATGGTTTAAATGTCAAATAAAGACTCATGGTCTTAAGTTTTAAGGCTTCTGTTAACGATAAAGTACAAACTAACAGAGAACTACTCAGAAAATTGAAAGACTTCAGTCTTCAAAGTGTCTCAAAGTTCAAACTAACAAAGAACTACTAAGAAATTTCATACCTTGGAGTGTCTAAAGGTTCAAACTAACAGGCAACTACTAAGAAACTTCATACCTTGGAGTGTCTAAATGTTCAAACTCACAGGCAACTACTAAGAAACTTCATACCTTGGAGTGTCTAAAGGTTCAAACTAACAGACAACTACTAAGAAACTTCATACATTGGAGTGTCTGAAGGTCCAAACTAACAGACAACTACTAAGAAACTTCATACCTTGGAGTGTCTAAAGGTTCAAACTAACAGACAACTACTAAGAAACTTCATACCTTGGAGTGTCTAAAGGTTTAAACTAACAGACAACTACTAAGAAACTTCATACCTTGGAGTGTCTAAAGGTTCAAACTAACAGACAACTACTAAGAAACTTCATACATTGGAGTGTCTAAAGGTTCAAACTAACAGACAACTACTAAGAAACTTTAAAGATTTCATCCCTCTGAGTGTCTCAAAGTTCCAACTAACAGAGAACCACTAAGAAACTTCATACCTTGGAGTGTCTCAAGGTTCAAACTAACAGACAACTACTAAGAAACTTCATACCTCGGAGTGTCTAAAGGTTCAAACTAACAGGCAACTACTAAGAAACTTCATACCTTGGAGTGTCTAAAGGTTCAAACTAAGAGCGAACTACTGTGACACTTAGAAAATTTCAGTCCTTGGAGTGTGTGATAGTTGAAACTAAGAGAGAACTACTGTGACACTTAGAAAATTTCAGTCCTCAGACTGCCTGAAAGCTCAGGTCCTGAGGTGTGGAGGCTTTGGAAAGCCAGTGTTGGTAAGGTGAAAGCCTTGGAAGCTGAGGTCCAACCCTCTGGCACAAAGCGTGAAGTCCAACCCCCTGAGGAAAAGGGTCGAGTCTCGACTCGAGTCAAAAAAAAAACTCGAAAAGGGCCAAAAATAGATGACAAATGCGCAAAAAAAAGAAGAATTAGTATCTGAGCGAGTGGCTCAGGAGGATAAGAGGAAGACTAAGAGGTGGGAAGTAGTAGGTTCAAGACCCGTCAAAGGCTTTTTCTTTGTTTGTTTTTGGGCCAGATTTTGACAAAATTTAAGAAGGGACAGGTTTCGAACCAGGGACCTGCAGCTCCATAGGCAGAGCCTTAACTCACTGAGCTACAGACCAGTTGAAAAAAAAATTTCCGTTCTTCCCTTTGTCATCGAAGTTTCCATTCCTAATAAAGTGACCACATGGGTGGAGCCAGGGCGGAGTCCAGGTGGAGTCAGGGCGGAGAGTAGGCGGGGAGGTGGGTGGCGGCCTCCCCCCTCTTCTCCCCCGCCTCCCCCCACCGCCCCCCTCTACTCCCCCACCGCCCTCCACACCTTCCCCCGCCCATCGAGTTTCTCCAAAATCCGTGACTCGGCCGCTTTTACCAAGTTTCTCGAGTTTCCACCAGCTCGGAGGCACAACAAAGTTTCATGAAGAGGAATTCAGGTTGGCGAGGATGGTCTCACTTTTTACAGTGGAAACATGAACACGACTTGATGTGCAGGTATTTAACCACGATCCCTAAAATCGAGTCGCTTCCAGAGAAATGATGGTTGGTATACTTTTATCAACCTTGATGTCAGTGATAAAACTTGATGTCTTTAGTCCCACAAACATTTAGTATCATGTTTTATTATCATTTATAAGGAAGATAATGTCATCCATATTTTGTTGAGTAACTTTAATATATTTAAAACTGTTGCTTATATTTTACCTCGTGTATATTAGTTTGGTAGAGAAAGTTTTAGAAACCATTATTTTCATTATCGTATTATTCTCTTATAAAACAAATAATAAATTGGATTAGTCAAGAAAATAAACAGAAAATAAGAGGTTGCTGTTTTTACTTTGGCATGTTTTAAAAGTGTATCTGTGTTCTTTAAGTTTGGCAAGTTGTCATGTTTATTCAGCCATTAATTAATGTCTTGTTCTGCTCGATAAAATGTCAAAAAATGGTGGAAAATGTTGATCACACACTTGATTTCACTTTTTATCTTCGTCTGAAAAATGTTTGATCATTGATTCATCGCTGCAGCTGTCATTTAAGAGGAAAGGAAAGCAAAAGTATTTACAGTCATGAAGCAGTTTTTTCAGAAATTAGTCAAAAATAATTGTTGCAGCTTGTGAGCTATAGAAGATTTTAATCTCCTAATTTAGGGCAGAGTGTCAAAGAAAACATTTACAAACTAAGCAGTTTATCAAAGTGAAATTCAACTTGTGCATAGCAATCTAATAAAAGGACATTTAATTCTGACTTATACGTGTGACATTAACATTCTTGAGCTTTCTCTTCACACCGTCTTCTACCTGGGATGGTTTGGTCGGGAGCATGTGCAACAAACACTTGAAAAACTGCACTTTAATATCAAAAAATGACACTGAATTAGAGTCTATAAATAAAGGAGACTGAGCCTTCATGTGCTGTTCTTCCATCCACCTGCAAGTTATTTCAGAATCCTTCCTAAATGACTCAAACGTTTGCTAAGTTAGCATGTTGGAGCCCACATGTTCTGTTGTTCAGCTAGCGCTAAGCTAATGAAGGAAAGTTAAAACTAATGAGGATAAAGTAAAGCTAAGACTTTTGAATGAGCTCAGTCTGAACAAATACTTCAGCAAAATAGATCGCAGTTGCAGAGTGTTAGCTTTAGCTGAGTCAAAGAACATGTGGGATGCTAACCAAGCCTAGCCTAGCAAACATTTCAGGCCTTTCTGTTGAATTCTGCTGAATAACTGACAATTTAATGGAAGAACTACACATTTTCACTCAGTCTCATCTACACAGACTCAAACTCAGTGTCATCCCTCAATTTTAAAGTGCAGTTACCCAAAATGTTTGTTGCATGTGCTCCCACCAACACCTGAGCAGGTAGAAGGCCACATTGACAAACAGGAAGTGGAAGAATCCAAGCATATTTATAGAAGGGGGAAGCGGACTGTACCAGGTGGGGTGCAGTATAGAGGGGTGCTTGTATTTGGAGTCAACCAGTGTGGGTTTTTCCAAGCCTGATAGTGATTATTAGTGATCAAGGAGACAGATATGAGATATTTGGAACTGATATATGATAAAATATTGGAGAAGAACACAAACTGTGACACAAAACTTTGTTGATACGCTTTTGTTTATTCACATTTGTCAGATGTTAAAGTTAAAGGCGATTTTTATTTGTGATGTAGAAGCAGTCAAACACCAAAATGCTGATTATCAGATCCTATAATTGACCAACTCCTGACACCTCGTGTCTTTTCTCTGAAGACAAATTGGTTCCTGTTATGTAGTAGTATGTCAATAATGAGACTGTTTAAATACTGTTTTCTCAACTGGGACAGAAGGGATTCCTCTTTTCCCTTGTATATTTCCTGAGAGGTTATGGTATTATCTAAAAAAGCAAACAAAAAAGAAGTTTTGGAGGAGGTTTGGAAGGTGTACGACCGTGGGCCTGCAGTTTGGCGAGTTGTTCTGCATGTAGTCAGTCAGAGACTTGATCTTGGTCAAAATTATTCCGTTATTGGCTTTTATTCCATTTTGAGGTTGACTTGATGCTGTCAGATGTTCCAGAGGTGATTCTGATGTCTTATGATAAAAAGCTGCTTTTCCCTCACAGTCTTAATAAGAAATTGTTCTCAGAGGTTTTCTCTGCTGTTTATATTTCTGTCATCTATGACTGTTTTATTATTTCATTATTGTAAAATAAAGCTGGAGGCATAAAGACTCACTTGGTTATTTTCTTCCTGAAATCTTCGAATAGCAGAACTACACTTACATTTTCCTTATTGTTCTTCTGATACAAGAACTAAACATGTCTTTAGCATGGATCATCTGGTTTGAAATGAGGCAGCAGCAAACATCACAACAAACAATGAGACAGTTTTCAACAAACTCATTCAACTGATGTCTCTTCAAAACTCTCAGTCTGTTTTAGAACATTAGCGTTACTGTTTTAATCACATTTAGGTTTCCTGAACATTACATTAACGTGAACCAGTGACAGTTTGATGAACTGAATGAACCACAGTACAGCAACACAACACACCTCAGCTGGAGACAGGAAACACAACACAAACATCGTTAGCTTAATGCTACATGTAGCTGCTAATCGGGCTTCGACTGGTCAGCTAGCTTGGTTAGCATCGCTAATTCACAAGAAAGCTCATATTTACTGGATGCTAACTCTCTTCTTTGGCCAGCACACACACAAATAAACTGCACCAGCTTCTGAGCTGCAGTTTGGCGAGTTGTTCTGTGTCTCATCAATCAGAATGCCTAAGTATTTATAAGATGTGACCATTTCAATTTCAACCCCATGAACAGTCAGAAACCTAGGAAGGTGAGATGGAAGCTGCTTGCCATTTGAAAATAGCATGATCTTTGATTTATCTGCATTCAGTACTAACTTGAGTTGAGTCAAACGGGACTGAACAGTATCAAAGGCTGACTGCAAGGACTCAAGGGATTTTAAAGCTGAAGAAGATGAACAATAAATTCACCAGCATAAAAATGAGACACAGCATTAGACAAATTGTCACAAATATTATTTACATAAATCGTGAACAATAGTCGCCCTAATATGGAACCTTGAGGCACACCCTTTAGAACAGGGAGGAAAGAGGAACAAGACCCAGTGGCCTGGACACACTGTGTTCTATCTGATAAATAATTAGAGAACCATTTTCCAGCCTACTTCAAGGCTGCAGGGTCAAGCTTAGTACAAACAAGAGTGGATGAGAAACAAACCTTCACATGACAGAGCACACAGGTCATATATGGAACATGCAGAAGACGAACATATCAAGCATCTTTGTCAAACTTGCTGCACCTACTAAATTAAAGGTCAACCAAAACAAGAGGTGTGAATATTAGAGGAGTAGAAAAATCACCCCCACCATGGTGAGCTCTGTCGTCTCACAGCTAGAAGGTCTCTGGTTCGCGTCCCAGCCGGGGGTCTTTCTGTGTGGAGTTTGCATGTTCTCCCTGTACATGCTTGGGTTCTCACTGGGTGCTACAGCTTCCTCCCACAATCCAAAGACATGCTGAGGTTAACAGGTGAGTCTGAACTGTCTGAAGGTGTGAATGAGAGTGTTCTTGGTTGTCTGTCTCTCTATGTGTAGCCCTGAACCCTGCCTTCTCCCTAAGTCAGCTGGGATATTCTCCAACCCCCTACGACCCCACAGAGGATTAAGCTGTGGATAGATAATGGATGGACTAGTAAAAGATTTCACATTGAAAAGAGATGTTTTAAATGTAATTGTCCTGGGAGCTCTGATAAATGTGAAGAAGTGGCTACTGGAGGAACAGAGGCAGAGTTTATGTACTGAGGACTGCTTTTATTTACCTGCTTAAAGGGACAAGATGGACAAGTGACCCCCTGTAGTACTAGTAGTTTCAAGGGAGAACAGGTGAAGGTCTGAGGAAGAGGAGTGGACAGCAGAGGGTGCTCAATCTCCACAATCTCTGGGCTGAGCACCCTCTGCTGTCCACTCCTCTAGTATTTCTCTGCTTATAAGCTATTTTGCTTTGAGAAGGACAAAGCAAATAGAGAGAAAGTAAGGTCCCTCAGAAATCAAGCTTCTCGGATGACTTAAAATGCCCTTAACAATGTCCAGC
Source organism: Dascyllus trimaculatus (assembly GCA_024666655.1). NCBI lineage: Eukaryota > Metazoa > Chordata > Actinopteri > Pomacentridae > Dascyllus > Dascyllus trimaculatus. Next base: position 19,575,726 of record CM045468.1, read on the forward strand.
TGCCTTCTTCTGAAGCTCCTAAGATTACTATGACTGGATGAAACCACACAAACATATCAGCTAATAGGGGTGCCCTGATAGCCTAATGGTTATGTCACGTGACCCAAGTACAGAGGCATAGCGGCTGTCCTGGGTTCGACCCTGACCTTGGGCGCCCACCACATATCCCTCCCCACTCTCTCCTGCCTCTGATTCTATCCACTGTCCTATCTAATACAGGCACAAAAGGCCAAAAATAAATCTTTAAACATATCAGCTAACTACTCATGAGCTTTTGCATTAAACACTGCCATTTTAAAGTAGAACTTAAAACACACTTTAATAATCATTTTTTATCTAATCCACAATCAATTAAAGCATGGACCCTTTAATTAAGCTCTGCTTTTTTAAAAACTGTTGATAAAAATGAATGTAAATTCACGTATGAAACTTGGTTTGCACTGTTGCCTCACAGCTAGAAGGTCCCTGGTTCGCGTCCTAGCCTGGGCTCTTTCTGTCTAACATAGGGTGAAGGCAGTGTACACCCTGGACAGGTCGCCAGTCTATCGCAGGGCCACACAGAGAGACAGACAACCTCATTCACACCTGCAGACAGACTCACCAGTTAAGCTGGAGCACCCAGTGAGAACCCACGCAGGCACAGGGAGAACATGCAAACTCCACACAGACAGAGCCCAGGCCGGGACGCCAACCAGGGATCTTCTGACTGTGAGGCCACAGGGCCAACCACAAAAGTAGAACCTAAAACACAGTTCAATAATTATTTCTACCTAACCCACAATTAATTAAAACCTAGAACGGTTGTTTCAGTTATGCTTTCTCAATTGGTGATGAGTTGATAAGTACAATTTAAAAGATGTAAGTTCATGTAAGAAACTGATGTCAAAGTGTCTCTGTTCTGCTCAGGACACCCACCTAGTTGTCACATAACAGCATGTCCTAGTTCTGGGTCAGTTTTCATTGTTCAGCCATTTGTACGACTAGTTTCCAAAACTTTCCAAAGTAGGTTTCTTCTGCTCTCTTTAAAGAGTCTGTACAAGAGCTCCAACTAAATCATGCACACTTTAATGAATGAAAAATGTACAGATTCTGTCTTTACATATAAAGATCAGGTGTATTCTTACACTGCCTAAACATTATTCAGAACTTCTGAGGTGCTAAAAAAAAACTGTGTTCATATTTTCTGGTTGGTCAGAACTACTTGGTTGTATGTGATTGAGTGGGTGAAGGTTGAGCTCAAAAATAAATCTGTATGGGAATAATGGGCGGAGAGAAATGGTTGTGCAGAAATGCTCTGCCACAGAAATGTTAGGTAATGGTTGGAATTCCAGCTGTTCAGTACATATGGATCTCTCTAACAGGCTCCAGTAGTGCCTGTGTAGCAGTAGTGGCTGTTAATAAGAAACATTTCATTCATCTGAATATTAGGAGCAGCGACATAATGTACATTTCTGTACTTCACCACCTTTATGTTGTGTCCACATGGAGCCTGTTGCAAACTAAAGTGGCTTTTCATTCATGTACCTGGAGTTGAACGCTGCACAAGCTGGACAAGGTGCAGGCAGCTGAGGAGCAGCAGCAGCAGGAGGTGACCGAGGCCTCAGCGGCTCACTTTGGCTTCACGGCCACACACCAGTTGGTCCAGCAGCCGTGGCAGTGTTTCTGCTGTGTTGTGCAGTAGAACGGGGCAGCGCAGGTGGAAGGGGCTGGTATATGGGAAGTCCACACGTGATCAACAGCACAACTAGTGTAACTCCTTCAACGGAGGCCCCCAGTAATCGGAAGTTCTACCTGCATTAATCAGTGGATGTGGAGTTTTAGTGAGTCCAAATGACTACAAGATGGAAACAGACACCCTTCATCCCTTCATGTATTTGTGTGTTTGATCATCTGTTGGAAGTTTGATGCTTGAAGAAAACGGACTTACTGAAAAGTAGCACTGACAAAGATCTGGATATGTTCAACACGGCTTTATTTTCTCACACAGAATCTGAATGACATGCGTAAAAGGGCTGAACTTGGCCATGAATGTATCAGTTACCACTGATTTGGAGTATTTACCAAAGAGAAAAGACATGCAGCAGCAGCAGCACATGTACACAATGCCAACATCGTCATCCTCCTCACAGACGCTCTCATCGTGATCTTCTTCACGGTAACAGAGCGCAGGAGGAACACCCACCTCTTCAGAGACTCCAGGAAGAGGAACCGTGTCCACATGGTCGTCTTCATCATCATCAGAGGAAAATCACTTCACTGTCTCAAAATGTGCATCACCTCCCATTGCTTGCTCCGGCAATATAGGCCCCAAATTTGAGACACCACGCAGCAGAGGTGAACACAAGTGTCATCAGTGACCCTGACATTGGAAAAACTCAAGAATGAGCCACAGAGATGATCACAGCTCCACAACCTTCCACACCAAATTGTGAGAAGCTTCAAGGCCATTTCTCAGCCTCCATTACTGTGGCTTTGAAAGACAATGGGGAGAGTCCTGAAACCATCCACTCCGGCCAGCAGCTCGTCACCTCCATCTCCCCCGATCTCAGCAGGAGCCCAGGCCACTCCCTGACAGTACACTTCACACCTCACACCACCACCACCACCACAGAGATGAGTGCTGCCACCTTCTTGGAGACAGAGAGGGAGAGAAAGAGAGGTGGCAATGGACTCCCATTCCCACTGTGACCATGTGCTGCTGCTGCTGCTGTGGGTACCAACCACAACACTGGCTGATGAGACAACTCACACAAGCAGACAGAGGAGGGAGAATCCAGCATGAGCACCATCCAAAGCACACTGCCAAAATGGCACCAGAGTTTGTACACAAGAACAGAGTCAAGAACAACTGCCACTTGAATCCAACACAACACCTGCTTTGGTACACGTGACAGAGAAGAGTAAAACAACACAACCCTCCTGCTGAGTAAATAAAAAAGGAAAGGCCTCTGTCTGAAGAAGGGCACAACATGTGAATCCACAATTGTGTTATTGTCTGCGCTGAGGAGAGCCCGCTCTGTCGTCACATATAAAGCTGGACAGACCAAAGTCTGTGCCAATCAAATGGACAATGTCAGTGTTCAAAGGTGGACTGACATTGCGTCCAGGTCCAACTGTTGAACCTGTATTTCTCAGGCAGAAAATCTCAAGTCTTAAGTTTTTCATTCGCACCAAAGCAAATACCTACTGTTGCACTTGGGAGTTTTGCACTTGTCGCGGACTTTGATTACTGTAAATCTCAACTCTAAAGTTTTTTCATTTCACACAAGAGCACATGCAAAAGTTCTGCGATTGCTGTGATCTGATACACTCTGGAATCATTTCACATGTAGGTGACATTGTACAGGGGTGTACTCACTTCTGTTGGTTACTGGACATCTTCCCGTGCGTAGGGCAGCTGCTGACACTAGCATGAGCACAATCACATACAGATGCAGTAGCGGTGCGTCCACATAGTTCCACCACTAGAAATAAAACAAGTTGCTTTGTTTGGTTTTGTTTTTTTACAGGTCAATATAGTACATGGCTGGCATTACACAGCATTTAGGCATGTACAAACATGCCATGACACAAAATAGGAACAATTTCAGTCACCAAATAAGACAGTCATCTTCATGTGCACTGTGACTCCCATTCAGTTACCGCTCTTTACCAGCCTCCACAATATTTCTGAGCAGTAGCTTTAACACTGGACTGAAGCCCGCCTCCCTCACTGTTGGACTTATTACTAACACACCTTATGATGATATAAAACACAACATAAACAGCTCCATGAACACTTCAGCTCATTTTCACCATACAAAGTATTGCTGTAAATACTGCTCCAGCAACATGACCTGAACACAAGAACAAAGATCAAAGGTCAAGTTCAAGGCCAAGAGGTGCAATGTGGTAGTCTTACCCTTAGATACACCAGAGTTCATCACTAAAAGCTTATATAGTAGATTATAAGGGGATTTTGCAGTAGCCCTGCGACCTTGACCTTTGACCTTTTGACCCCAAAATGAATGAGTGACCAGGGTAGGTCAAGATGAACAACTGTGCTGAGTTTGATTATCCTATATCTATTTGTTCTCGAGGTATGGTGTGGACATAGCCACCTAGACACCCACATACATCCATACAGACAGACAGACGGCAGTGACCGCCCTGCCCACGGTCGACTCCATCAGCGTGGGTCATGAACCATCACTGCACATATTAATGCACTTAGTCAGTACAAAAGTCCAATAGAAATCAGAAGACAGGCTGCTCACTGTTTTGCATTACCACCAGTGTACATGGGTTGATTTAGACATATTTTACTTTTACTTGATTGTGTTTATACTGTATTTTGATCCTTTCTTAATGTATGGCACTCACACAAAGGTAAGAGAGAAACATCTTTTTGGTTCCTCTGTATGTCTTGGATATATTGATAAATTGCCAATAAAAATCTTCTATTTGTTTCTATTCCATATTGACAGGGAGGCCTTGGGTCTGTTGGCTGTTCATGGATATTTTTGGAGCCTCAAGCTTTTATCTTACTTACTTACGAAGATATTGTCCTACAAACATAACTTGAAATTTAACTGTCCCACAAAGTGTGCTGAAGGTGTGTTGATGGACATTTGTTAAAACTATATATCTGTGAAAAGTATTTGATGTATCAAGATAAAATTTCACATCCAAATGAAATATTCACATTTTATGATAAAAAAAAAAGTCACAAGAAAATCAGAAATTGTCAGGCTGAAGGGCCCTGATGATGTATCAGTGAGTCTGTGTCTCTCTGGGTGACTGTAATGATATTTTCTGTATTTCTGTTTCATTTCATCTCAGATCATCTTATTTTAAAATTTATTTCTGTTTGACCATCTCTGCATCGCTTAAAATGTTTATACTATAAAATGATATAATATTTATAGACACATTTGTCTAAATCTAGTTTGATATATCAAAAATTGTCCAAGATAGCATTATTTCTTGGTTTAATTGCCTGTCAACCCCATTTCAGCTGATTGAATTTTGAATTGAATTGAAATTGCTATCAACAAAATTGACCATTTAGAAGTCAGCTTGTAATATTTTCTGAAGGATATGTATGTATATGTCTATTAATGTGTGCTCAAAGATAGGACTTCATGACAGTTTAAATTCTGTTGTCATATTTTGAACTCACCCATTGTCGGAAACGATTTGATGTACCTTTTTTTTTTTTTATAATTATCCCTATCTTACGCTACGAAAAATTTAAGCAAATCAGAGATGGTCAAGCAGAAATAGTTTTTAAAGATGGAATGAAACACAGACAAATATATCTAGCGTCACTCATACAGATAGACCGACTCAGTCTCCCTTCTACAAACAGACAAACATGCTCTGCCTCATTCATACAGACAGAAGGACAGACATACTCAGTCTCACTCCTTCACACAGACAGACATATCCACACACATACTCTGTCGAAGTGAAGTATTCAGTTTTGGCCGACAACTGCCTCTCAGAGGACCTCCATCCTTTTCTATAAGTTACATGTAAGAAGGCATCACATCCTGACCTGAGGTCCAGAAGGACAGAGAGCGTTTTAAATACATCAAGTCACTGCTCACTCACAGCGTTCTGTCTTCTCTCTCAGTTCTACAAGTGGAGTAAGGAGGACCAGAAGACCGGGAGACAATGAAAATCGAGTTGAGCCATTGGAGGCGAAACATGGAGATGGACTACAGATGACCAGGAAGACAAGTGGAAGACCCCACTGCCCTTAAGAGGGAGGGCCACTCCAGAGAGTCTGGTTCCTCCCAAGGTTTCTTCCTCTCAGAGGGAGTTTTGCCTTGCCACAGTCACCACACACTCGCTGGACAGCAGGACGAACCATCTCATCAGCACAGACATCATGAAATCCCATACAGAGTTGATGTTGTGCTGTGGAGATGCTCCGTTTCTGCACCAGTGTTTGGCTTGCTCTCTGGAAAGAACTACGTAAAGAGATAAAGGACTTGAAAAGTAAAATACTTGAAAGAGGACTATATTAGTTAATGTAATTTTACAATCAGTGAGTTTGTTTTGTTGAAATGAAGCCCAGTGAAGTGGAAGGTTTCTGGACAAACTATTTAATGACTCCATAATAGCTTTAGTTTTTGAGCAACACAGACTCTCTTATTTGCAGGATGTTTTATGAGGCTGTTTTCCATTACAGAAGGAAAACAAGATGTTTGCTTTTTTGTACACGTTTTTTTATATCCCAGAATATGATAGAAACCTGTTTTTCAGGTTTACAGATGGCTTGTTGTAATGGTTTTATTACAACGAATATTGATTTATCAATGACCTTTACCTATAAGATGTTTTACGTGGAGAAATCAAAAACAAAACATTAAATGACCCCAGATTATAAAATAACATACAAGTTTCCAATTTAACATGAATCGAAATGAATTAAAAAGTAATATTTTACCCTGCATTTAATGCATACAGGTTTGAGAAAAACAGCCTATAAATTTTACAATAGTAGCAGAAAAGCTTGATGTGGTTTAAACAGTGTTACTGAAAGCAGAGAACTGAAGAGATTCGAGCAAGAGAAGGAACTAACTAAACAAATGCTATAAACGACATCTTCAACTAACAGGAAACTTGTGTACTGACATCTACAGACATACGACAGAAAGGGGAGGGTTTGAGGTGTGGTCCTGCTCCTGTAATTATTTGGTTGAAGTACAGGAGTGCTGATTGATGAAGATTTTGATAAAATACTCATCAGACAGAGTGTTTTATCAAAATGCCAGTATTCCAATAAATACTAAACTAGCTTATATAGTTGTTACATGAATCTCAGGAAGTAGGGGCCAAAGGCAGTGCACAAAAACTCCACCAAAGGGCAGAACCGTCTCCCTGTGGCTACACATGTACTGTAAAGTTATTAAGTATGCGAGTGTTGTATATGGTGTTTACATGGACTGAATGTCTCATCTTCAAAGATGTGAAGTACTGCACTACTCTCATCAAGTGTCTGGAGGACAAGACTTTGCTGCTGCATAGGTGATATGAATCTACACCAAAACACAAAAGTGCATGAAGCTGAGAGATCAGTTACGACTAGTTTAGAAACGTTTATTACACTGTACGTAAACTAAGTGCATTTTCAGCATGTGTTGAAATCTTTGGAAATAATTCTATCAAAGATACAAAGGTAATTAAAGGTTGGACGCACAGTCATCTTTCAGTCATATTTAAAATTTACCTTTTCACCCAAATACAAACTACTCAACTGTCACAGGAGCACGGAGGCAAAAAAGCGATAAACTAAGGAGGCCCCTACAAACACGACAAATACGACAATTTTAAAGACTCTGTTACCGGAATTGTTGTCTATCTCACTTTGCTCCAGTCACTCATTAAGGTTTGCCGTTAACGCAAAGTTACCAGAAACTATTCCTGAGTCACTAACTTTCATTAGATAGGCAGAGGAACATACGAGCATGTGTTTGACTGCTTCGCTAACAGTTTCCGTACTCACCGGCTGATTTCACCACCGTTACGACCATAGACCGCTATCGGCTAAAGTTCCGAAAGACACCTGTAACGGAGCAAACAGTAAGATGCAGACCACAAACTTCAAAATAAAATAAAATAAAAAATAAAGTTGCAGGGACAATATGAAAAATACCATTTAAGAAACATTTGCTCTCGTCATTGTCGTTAACTTCAATTTACCATTAACATTCCCGAAGATTCTCCTGATGAGCAAACTTATACAACTAGTTTCACAGGTTAACAGTTATCTTTTCTACAAAAGTGGGGAAAAGCAACTTGCCAAGAAGTGAATACATTCGAAAATGTCTCGGTTTTACATAAAATAATCGAAATATACTAATATACTAAAATGTAATATACGGACCTTTTTCTTTTCTTTTGTCCGGTTATTTCAACAAAACCGTTGGGATTTGAATTCTCTCTTGTCATTGGTCAGTTTTTCCACCGACAGGTTCGGGTTCATTACCATAAAAGGAGGTGAGCATATATTTTCCCATAATCCTTTGCTATTGACAGTAATTTCCTGTATAAACAATTAACACTTGTCTTACTACATTTTACAAAAAACAGATTACAGTGTAACCTAACAAACTATTTGGCATACTTTATATTTACAACAGAATATCACATACAGCATTTAAAAATCATGTGCAATATTAATTTATGATTCAAACTGTGAATATAACATAAATTGTCTATAAAGTATTGATACTTTTAGCCAATTCAAATACAATAAAACAATGTAATTTAGTGTCACATATTTAAATAGCACAAATTTGTATACTTAACAATGCAGATTTTTGATGTGGACATTATGTACAGTTTTGGCCATTTTTTGTTTGCTTTTTTTTTTTTACAGTCAAAACAATAAATTCATACCCTTTTTCTGTATTTTACTAGATATTGTCTGTAATTTAACAAAATAGGACAAATCTGTAAGATAACAGTTTAAAAATGATACCAATTTTCAGTCTTTAATATGTATAATTTCAAATAATGTCAGACATCTGTAAAACAAAATTTTCAGATTTAAACACAATTTTTTTTTAAGTAATTTTATTGTCAACTATTGTAAAAGAACAAAATACTATTTGTAAAAATACAGATTTTTGATGTGGGCATTATTTACAGTTTTGGTTTGGTTTTTCAGGCTTAACAAGTCACTTTTTTGTGTGATTTTTTCCATTAAATCTCTGAGGATGACAGGAGTGTTGGTGGTTTTGAAAGCCTTTTATCATAAACCAAAGTATTAGACAAACAACATTTTGATCAGATGGTGGTGCTGGATGGCAAGTGAAGGGATCAAGCATAATTACAGAATTTTATAGCAATTCATCCAAAAGTTCTAAGATATTTCAGTCTGAACCAAAGAGACTGATAAGCCTTCACTTTAAGTGCCACACTGCTTGGTTGGTTAACACAAAATGACAAAAGCAGTATTCACATTGACATAATTAGCTCATCAGTTTAGCAGGGAAATGAATAACTGTCCTAAAGTGTTTCTCCTTTTTGCCACTTGATGGAGCTATAATGCTGCAGAACAACAAATGACATGTATTCAAACTAGTTATTAACACTAAATGCATTCATTTGTGGCTTGAAATACCGAGAACCAACTTCTGGCTCAGACTTGTAATAAGATGCAAATAGTCCAAACCTTATGAAAGAACTACAGTGAAAAAGAACGCTTCATTCCCTCACTCACTCATTCTGTCCATCATACAATCTCTCCTATCTCTGTTCCTCATCTTGTGCTCCTTCTCCGTCAGAGACTTTTCAGATCCTTTCAATTAAAGACTTCCTCCTCCTGCAGATCTTCTTGCAGACCCTGAACACACTGTGTGGAGTGATGGCTTGTGTGTGCACCCCACACCCCACCTACCGCCAACCTAAAACACAATATACAACTGACTGTCATCAGTAAATGATTTGCATTAGAAAGCGTTGCTTCTCAGACATAGATGTTTAAACACAGACTGAGCAGGTGAAACAGAGGTAAAATTCTGCAAAACTGCCAACGCTGACGCACCTTACCCAGACCGACCCTCCCACCTCCTCTCTGTCACTCCTGAGGGAAAGATCTCTCCTCTGTCCCAATCCAGACCTCCAAGCCTGAGGGAAAATGGGCAACATGGCAACAGAGATTGTCGCGTTTCTCCTGACCATCTCCGGGTGGATCTTGGTGTCGTCCACTCTGCCAACAGACTACTGGAAAGTGTCCTCTGTGGACGGGACGGTCATCACTACAGCTACCTTCTGGTCCAATCTGTGGAAAACATGTGTGACTGATTCCACCGGTGTGTCCAACTGCAAGGACTTTCCATCAATGCTGGCTCTGGATGGTGAGTCCACAGTAATGACCGTGAGTGTGTGTGATGTCTGGGATCAGAGAGCAGAGACAGAAATACATAGAGTGTGTGTTTCTGAGGAACCATGCGCCTGTGAATATCCATTTGACTCATGCACCTGTTGTTTTTGGATGAATGACCACCATTGTAAAAAAAATGCATTTGGAACTTGATATTTCCTTCTCTGACTCTGGCTTCAGGCCACAAACAACCACCACATTTAAAGCTAAAGGCCACCACAGGCATATTTTAGTAAAAGAGCTGAGAGACACTAACACAACCTCCTAATGTGTCCCAATGAAGCAATCTGAGAAAGTCACAGAGTCAGAGGTCACTAGTCACTTCCTACTACTTGTTTGTCACAGTTAAGACAGCACCTTTTCTTATTTGTTGTCACTTGTTGTTTTGCTCCTGATCTTTGGTTTTACGAAGCAGTTTCCATTCTTTGGATTGGAACCTTGAAAAGATAATTATGAGGTGTGGAAAAAACCCCTAACAAAAATTCTAGGTTTCTGGCAAACAGTAGTGAATTTGCAGCAAGGTCAAATTTTCATTTGCGTATTAGATTTGTGGCTAATTCGTGGTGGACTTTGTTATGTGTGCAGTAGTGCAGGGCTGCTACAATGTTCACTCTTTGTAGAGGCAGGTAACACAATGGGAAAGTCACGAGTCATACAGAGAGACAAACAAGTATTTATGCTCACATTCACAATTTAGAATCAGCATTTAACCCATGCATGTCTCTGGATTGTTGGAGCAAGACAGAGCACCCATAGGGAAACCCATGCAGGCTCAAGTAGACCAGCTGTACAACTTTTCTTAACATGTTTTTGTTCCTTCTGACTGTCATTAAATGCTTGCTCAAGGGGAATCCAAATTTAGAAGGTCTTCACCTTTCTATGTGAAATGCTTAGAGATGATATATGCTGTGAACTGACACTGTAACTAAAATCAGAATGAACTGAATTAATCTGAATACAGTCTTCAACATTAGATTGATATATGGAGCAAAAAAATAAACCAGCTAACATGTGTAATACCAATGACAAACTTGTTACCGGAAGGTTACTAGAAATTTACCACTAATGGGAACACTGTGATGGCAAACCATCGGTGAATATATCCGACAAACTTCTCAATATTACCAGAATGTTGCTGGAATGTTGTGACTAGTAGCCAACATTGGAAAACTTGTGACAACTCTTTAGCTGAATCTAGCTGCAAATCAGCCACAAGTCTGCCACCAAATTTGTCAGCAACATTTTGTTTTCTAAAAATCCTTAACACAACTTAAAGGTTCCATATCCCACCTCCTGGATGAGCCACATGGGGGTGTCGCCTGTCCTCTAGTGACATCAGAACAGGTTGCACACCTGAACCGCTCCTTCAGAAACACACTTTCTAAATTTCTGGACAAAGGAAATAAACAGGGATGATTATTTCTCATATTTTGTTGTGCTGTAGACACACAGGGAACACGTAATTGTGTGAAATAAACAATGAAAAACTGGATTTAAGTAAAATGGCCTGTTTAAACACCTTTCATTTTAAACCTGCAGTAACCCTTTTTGCCATGTGGGGGCAGCAGATGGTGCTATAAACTATCAATAACATCAGCTTTCAGGTTGATGCATGAACTTCTTTGCAAACAGGGGCTTATTTACACATTAAGCAAATGGTCTGCTTGTCACTGAAAAGTGTTATCTCAACAACATTCCCACAGCATCTTAAGAACATTGCAAGGAAAATCTTCTTTGTAAATATATCACATTAAAGAAGCATTACATATAAAAAACATTCATCACCTGAGGCCTTGATAACATCTTCAAAACATTTAACCAGAGCGTTCTTCTTTTGTTACTATGAAACATAACCAGTGGTCATGACAACATCCTCCACACACCATTAGAGTGTCGCAGTTAAAATGTCTTTGTTTGGTTTTAATCTTACAGAAACATTATTTAAAATTGTAAATATCCTTAAAACGTTCTTTGAACATTAGATTGAAATGTAAGAACATTAGTTCTGCCTGTAGGTACAGTGTTCTGGGAAGACTCCAGCTCGGTGGGTTGCCTCTGTGAGCAATACCTTTTATATACATGTACAAAGTGTAAAACAATAAAACATGTAGCAGCATGATTTCAATAAAAATAGGTAAATGCTGGATTTTCCACCTCTTCCAAAGAATAAATCACTGCTTTCAGACATATTTAAGGGTGAAACAGCTCATTGAAAGTTTTCTCCTCTGTCTCCTCCCTGCAGCCTACATCCAGGTGTGTCGGGGGCTGATGATTGCTGCTGTGTGTCTGGGTTTCTTTGGTGCTATTCTCGCCTTAGTAGGAATGAAGTGCACAAAAATAGGAGGCTCAGAGACCACCAAGGCCCGTCTGACAGTCCTGTCAGGCTTCCACTTCATTCTCAGCGGTAAAGTTGAGCTACATTTTAGGACTTGCTGTCATTTTGGAAAAAGTTCCTCTGGTAACCTTGATCAACTCAGTCTGCCTTGATTTGAAGTACAAGTCTTTGTTCCTATCCACAGGCCTCTGCTGCATGACTGCATGCTCCATATATGCTCACAGGATCACTACTGACTTCTTTGACCCCCTCTTTGTCGCTCAGAAGTAAGCATTTAGGATTAAAAGAATAATGCGTTTGCCAGTAGATCAAAAGCAGATTTAGATGTAAGGAAGTCCATGTATTAATATGGTTTTTCTCTGCAGGTTTGAGCTGGGAGCTGCTCTCTTTATCGGCTGGGCTGGATCTGTGCTGTGCATCTTAGGAGGCCTTATCTTCTGTCTCTCCCTGTCCGAAGGCTTCAGTATCAGGCAGGTTGCTTGGTTTTACCGAGAAACATGTGATCCCACATCAATCATCAGCAACAAGGGCTTAGTGGAAATCTGATTTGGATGGACTCTAAACTGCACTGAGTTGCGAACTCAATCAGGCAATTTAAATAATTACTTTAACTGCCACGGAGAGACGAATACAGTCCAAAACATGCAATAATCTCTCTCAACATCTTGTCTCATATTTGCTGGACCTACCGGCTAAACTGTGTGATACTTATTTAGATTAGTTAGTGTGACTGAATGTTTTCTTTGTTACAGTTGCATAAGAAGGAGGTGAAAGTCACCTTGACTGAGGGCACATATAGGAAAGTGTGGCATCAGGTGGGCAAAGAAAGCCACCGTTTTCTTTTTGTTGACTTCCTAAGTCTTCATTTTGTCGACTATGAGCTCAGGTTATACTGTACTGTGAGTACGCTGAATAGAAAAGAGGGAAGATATATACATGGCAGGATTTGCTCCCAGGGCAGCAATACTACTGAGTTTTGATGGATGATCAATTTGTCGTGCAGCCATACTTGAAATATCTGCAATCCTTTGTTCTACTTAAGTTACATACTAAAATAAAAAAGGTGGATCAACGCATATTTTTAGCCACCTAGCTGTGTGGGTCCAAGGATTTCATTTGGTCAGTTTGTCACAGAATTAAATGTCTCCCTAAATATTTGAGGAATTTCTATAAAATTGTGTATTGACATTCATGCTTCCCAGAGGATGAATCCTGTTGGCTTCTGCTGCATTCGTGGGGTTGACATTTGTATTTTTGAGTAAAATATCCTAACAACTGCTCAATGAATAATTCAGAACACATTTGAGAATAACAATTTTTTTGGTTTATCAAATGGTCAGAAATAATTCAGACTTCTGTCAAATAAGGTAATACAGAGTCATGACCGTCACTGTAGGTCAGGGGTCTCAAACTCCGGTCCTCGAGGGCCGCAAACCAGCATGTTTTAGATGTTTCCCTCTTCCCACACACCAGATTCAAATGATCAGCTCATCCTGAAGCTCTGCAGAAGCCTGATAACGATCCTGATCATTTGAATCAGGTGTGTGGGAAGAGGGAAACATCTAAAACATGCTGGATTGCGGCCCTCGAGGACCGGAGTTTGAGACCCCTGATGTAGGCGTTATGGGAGGTGGCTGAGAACCCAGGCGCAGACACAATAGCAGGCTGAGGCATATTCAAAAAGGATTTATTGTACAGACTAAACTGAAACCAAACATGAATGGGAAAAAGTAACTGAGGGAGAAACAACAGGAACAAATCAAACCGAATATAAAAAAGGGGCAAACTACTAAACCAAGGAAATATTTTAACTGAGGGAGAATCTAAGGAAACAGATAATGAACAAAAAAACTAACTAACAAACGGGGACGAAGAAAACTGACTACAACTGAAACGGCACTAAACTGAGGGGGAAAACAGAATGGAGAAACCAGACTTAATGCGAGAAATGAGCCAAACTACAAAAACTAAAGACCTACTCTAACAAACAAAACAGGATAACTGATACAAATTAACTAAAGCAAGACAAATCAAATGGGATACTCACAGAACAGAAACTAAACTAGAGGGACAGACAGACAGGCTGAGGAAAGCAGACAGGTGGCAGGTAGAAACAGGAACAGATAGAGGCTGGCTGGGGGGCAGGGTCCAGGGGGTTCTGGTGGCAGTAGATTGTAGACAGGACGGAGACAGAGCAGGAACGGCAGAGAAACGGGGTAGTATTGACTGTGGTCTGGTGGAGATTGACCGAATGAACCGGGGCTTTTATTGAGGGAGGATGATTAGTGGCAGGTGAGCCGATTCTCACAGCTGCCTCCTATTCAGTAATCAGGAGACTGCAGGCAGACAGAGTGAGAGTGAGGGAGAGTAAAGGAAAGCAATGCTGAGCAAGAGGGAGAGAGAGAGAGAGAAAGAAAGGAAAAGAAGGATACAGGCAGGGACTGAAACGGGGATCGTGACAGTACGTGGACCAATCATGTTTCTTGTCACATAGTCACCACCCAAAAGCACATTTTGAACCAGTAAAATTTCTGTACATTCTTTTGTCCAATACTTTGGTTTACGGCTAAAGACATCGTCATAAGCCACAGTTACAGTTGTTTAGTGCTGTTAGCAGCATGCTAACATTTAGGATAAACAATGTTGGTTGAGGTCATATAGTCTTTTTTGCTCAGGAAGAGCAGAACATGTAAAGCAATGCGCCATCCACTGCAATCCAATGTCAGCAACATCTATGATTATGTAGGAATGTCTAAGTGCAGCTGAATTGTCTTTGCATCAGTTTTTTCCCCCGTCTCCTTGTAATTTCTCCTTCATATTTTCATGACCACAGACTGCAAGAAAAAGTGTATAGGAAAAAACACAGGATGTAAGAATTTGAATATTTAATTAAAACCCTAGTACCGGTAAAAATGTAAAACTATGCAGGATTTGCTACCACAGATTTGATTATAAACCATGTGATCTTCTGTTCCACTGCTATGCCAAATGGTGCTGGACTTAAACGGGGATAGTGTTTTTGTTTTTATGGCTTAATGTCTTGTCCTGATCTTTGCAGAGCTGCATACTCTTACAGTGGAGCCACGTCATTTGTGACGACACGCAACAAGCATAGCAAGCCAGCCGACACCCTGCACAAGGAAACACGAGAGCCGTCGAGGCAGTTTGGAAGAAACGCTTATGTGTGAAACTGGACTCTTCTTACACGAGTGGATTGTGAAATTTATCACAACAGTTTATGATCTTCAGAAGCTATTTCATCCATAAAAGCCAAGGACAACAACTGTATTAATGTACTTCAACTCTATGAACGTAAAGGCAGGAAAATATCATTTGTGTGTCAGTTTACATGTTGTGTTGATTTTAAGTGGCTAAATTCCTCTTTAAATGCGGCTGCTTCTGTGGTCCTTCCTGTCAACAACAATAATATATAAATAAAAGATAAGCTTGTTGCTCTTTTAGGGCAGGAATTTGATTTGGCACACAACAAACTCTCCGGTCACCTTCAACAAAATGGCCTTTCCTGCCCACACAGACACACAATTAAGCTCTGTTTCATAACTCCGAAGTCAAAGGACAACTGGACATCACTATTTAAAGGAATCTGCAATAGACTTTAAGCAGCTTTCTGGCATGTTTGAGGTTACTGCTCCTGCTCATGTAAGATGAATAAGAGGGTTTTGGATATTCACTGTTCATAAACATGCACTTTTGTACTTTCCTCTTTTAAGGTCACATCATTTAAACCACACTTGTTTTCACAGAATTCCAGTTTCTAGTGTCTTTTTATTATTAGACACATTATGAGCTGTTCAGAAAATAAACTGTGCAGACGTGGTCAAATGTTGTTTTAATGAGTCACTGAAAATGTAAGCATAGATTACTTTTTGCTGTGGGTAGCTATGATGTAAGCCCAGCCAAGTTGTGTTGGTTAATATTTCTAAAACAGACTGAAGGCTGTTGTAGTTTTTCCTGGTCTAGACTGCTCTGACCTCCAAGGGTCACTAGGTCACATCTGACCCCAGAGATGGCTGTGGAGATCTACAGGCCCGACCGGAGGTTTCCCCTCCTATCAGCCATCCATCCCCACCTAGGAATTATTATCAATAGGAACCCCAGGCTATGTTACACAAAACCTCTTGGCCCAGAGGTTGGATACTTGAACCAGCTGGCAGAGAGCAGTTGCTCTGTGCTTTCCGCTGCCTTGCATCCGTAAACAAGTGTCAGGTGTCCTGGGCTCTGCAAAACGGTGGCATTGTGTGATCTAATGTCTGCAGTACATAAAGTACTGTTTACATTACGTTTTTAAAATGACTGATTTGCAGGTTTAAATAAGAAAAGAATTTTTACAATTCCACTTTCAGCATTCTATGATAAATGAGTCCCTTTAGTACAGAAGCAACATGTAATGTAATGTTTGTCCCCCATCTCCTTTCTTTTTAAAAGTAGGGACAACTGAGGGTAACACCAATACGCTGAAGCACATTATGAAGGGTTGCTATTTTCCTCAGTATTCACTAGAGTTCCCCCTAAGATCATGTTGGATCTTTTCAGTTTTAGGAAGAGCATAACATTCTCAAATAGATGGGGCTTGACTAGATTTCCACTGAAGTAAGAGATGATGCCATGCTATTCAAGAGGTGACATGATCTTGCAACAAAAGACAAGTTCTTAGTTTTATTTTGTTCAGATCTTGTGGACATAGCTAAAAATAGTCCTGTCAAAAATTATGGAGTAAAGGTTATGACATTTTCAAAATAAATGACAGGAAACATTGAATATGTTTGTTGAATACAGCTCAATATCTCAAAAGAAATAATATCCTGAATGCTTCACTGGACATGCTGTAGACAATAATCTGCATTTACATAATACAAGTGTGTTTCTAGGGTTCATCAAAATCTTATCTGTGCTTTAACATTCAGCAATGTTAAAGTAATGCTGGATTTCACACTGTGGGTAACCAAGACCAGTGGATCCCAAACCAGAGGGCCTAACATGATTTTCAAACTAGGTAATGAGGAAGAATTCAGCTTAGCTTAGATGTTTAGCATGTATGATGTTTAAAATGTCTGCCACTATATTAGCATGCTAACATTTACTAATGAGCACTAAACACACAGTTCAACTAAGGGTAACAATAAGGGTTTTGCAGGCTGGCTGCAAGAGGGAACACAAGAGACTTATTGCACTCCTAACATCTGAAAAAACCGAACACCCAGTGGATTACATTTACTGACACATTAGCAGTATCGCCACAGTGGAAAATTTTGGTGTTGTGTGGCTACTATGACTAATTTGTCCACAGATCAGAGCTTTAATTTCCAATTATTTACAGCAGCAGCTCAGCTGTATTTAAAATTATAAACTGAAACAGCCTAACTACCTTTGCAGTATTTTAAGCTGAAGAACTGAAAAAGACATGTGAGGCTTTCATTAACTTGCTGAAAGGGGCCCACAATAAATAGGAGATGGGACAATATTTCACTGAAAAGTTGATCGGGAAAAGTGAAAAGACAAGAGGAAGAAAAGGATCAGTGGAGTCAGTAGGATTTATCCAGCTGGGACCAGGAATGTCTAACCAGGTCTAAACTCGAAATTCTGCTGCTCTCATTTATGATTATTTATTGGACAATTCTGTAATCGAATCTCACATGGGGCCTCTCTGTGAGGAATTTGCATGTTCTCCTTGTGCTTTCTTGGGTTTTCCCGAGGTGCTCCAAAGACATGCTGAGGTTATTTGGTGATTCTAAATTGGTTGAATTGAACTGAAATCGTCAGGCCTCTGAGGACTTGATAAGGTCTTGCAAGAAGACGTTGCTTTGTATTAAGTGGTCGTTAAACAACACGGGTTGGAATGACTGATCTTTTTAATGAGCCCCAATGGGATATTAGAGCAAAAAAACAAGGAAGGATGAGGGGACAAAGCCACCAGTAATAGCTGAAACTGTGTCCTCTGTGCTCAACTACTGAGAGATCAAATTAAGCAAAATTAGCAACAACATTCCATCAGATTTGTTATTTGCTGTTGTGTTCTATGTCTGTGTTGTATATCAGCATTCATTTTTAGTGTCATGCTAATTAAAATGAATTTGAGCCACCATCACCAAATGAATTAGGGTGGCCCAGCGGTCCACCTATATCTCCCTACCACTACCAATAACTTTGTCATAAGCCGAGAGGACTTAGGAACAAAGAAGAGCTCTTTCAACCCCGCCGAAAGAACATTCATCACTCCCAGGAACTCTCATTACCTCAGATTTACCTCTAATTAGAACAGCACAAAGACGTTACACTGTAATTATGAGACCCACAGCACAGTGAGCTCCTGGTAAAATTCCTAATAACTAGCAGCTTAAAGCCTGAGGCAAAGTCGAGAATGATGCTTCCAGCAGCTTAGGTCATAGCAGCAGTGTTATTACATATTTCATGGAGCACGTAAAGGTCAGCAATGCAGACATAGACACTGGTTTTGGTCAGATCTTAAGCAATGTGATATTTGTGTACAATTATTATACAATTAGAAAAAAGGGAAACCTAAGCTATATATCAAGGCCCCTGCTGCTTCAGGTTTGACTGTTCTTCTGAATCTGCCTCGACTGAGTCCCCCAATTTTGTGATAGTGTAGTAGAAAAATGACTGAAATAGCCATTTAATTACACATTTATTCATAATACTTAATTTTCTAAGTTTTAAAAAGTTTTCAGAATACATTTGTCTATTTAACTATAACATATGGTGGACTTACAAGACCAGGGATTTCATAATTAATCAGCAAACACTGTTTTTATTAAACAGTGTTGCTGATTAATTATGAACAACACTGTTTTATTAAAGCAAAAATAATTAGAAGAAGACAACTACTATACTGTCTGATGTTGTAAACAGTCTCTCCTCCTTTTAAACTGTGTCTGCGTATTCGTGAAAGTACAGAAAGCTCTAATGGGCCCGTGAAATGTTCAGTAACCTGAGATACATGCTTAGGTGAGCACTTTCAGTCTAGATTCATACTTGACAACTGTCAGCTGTAGCTCATGGGAAACTAAGCAACCGTTGTCTCTCACCCACATGTACAGGAATACCTGGAAAACAACACTACACCTCTACTCTGTACCTGTGATCCACTAGTTCTCTGCTTTTTCCGACAAGAGGTGCTGAGCAGGAGGCCACTTCCACAGCTGTTTGATTTCATGTGAAAAGACTGGGCTCAGGATGAACACGGCTTCTGCGTGAGTGAGGGACTGGCAAAAACAAACAAGAAAAGAAAACTATCAAAATTGTGTGGATAAAAAATAAAACCTTGAGGAAGTAAGAGCTTCTGGGTTGGACATCTCGACAGGAATTCCACTCACAGAGAGGCTCTGAGATGAAGATCAGAGTGGTCCAGATCTGGGGCTTCCTGATGACGGTGCTGGGCTGGATCTTTGTGGCCTGCACTATGGCCATGGAGGGCTGGAAAATCACCTCCATCGGGGGCATGGGGGGCTCGTCCATCATCAAGGTGGCCTGGTACTGGTCCAGCCTGTGGAGATCCTGTTTTACAGACTCAACTGCTGTCACTAACTGCTATGATTACCCTGTGCTCTGGTCTGTTGAGGGTAAGTTGATAATTTTACATTGTATTATATAGTTTAAGCTCTCTAGCAAATCCAGTATGATTTATGAATACATTTCTGTCCCTCTGTGTGACCTCAGGACACATCCAGATAGTGAGAGGCCTGCTGATGGCATCTCTGTCTTTTGGCATGCTGGGCTTTGTACTCAGTCTGCTGGGTATGGAGTGCACCTTCCTCGGGGGAAAAGACCGTTCAAAATACAAGAAGATCTACGCCGGTGGATGGTGCCACGTCATCGGCGGTAAATATGTAGCTTAAATAACACAACAGGCATCACACACAACTATATCACACAGTTCAGACAGGACAGCATTCATATTGAATATGATATGATATCAAATGGGACCTATGATCATCCAGTTAGGCATCTGATCAACACTGAAATAGCTGTTTTCAATTATTTATTCATCTTTGAGTTGTTTTTCTGTTTTACCTGCTTGTGTTTTGGATTCCTGCACAGCAACTTGATGCAATTTTAACTTGATTATTTTATGGATTTTTCTTTTTTGACAAAGGTATAAAAGATTATTTTGGTAATTCAATCAAAAGATCTCTGTGTAATAAATAAATACATATCTGAGACAGGATGCCATCCTTAGTGGTTTGGTGCAAAATGTCCTCTAGCCTCTTATCCCAAATTTTAAATCATATTATTAGCATATCATTGGAGAAGCCAGCCCTAATACAGAGCACCATTAACTAACAAAAATCGCAAAAGAATTCTAAAAAAATTGCAAAAATAACAACATTCCCATCAGCCTCAACTGATTAGTGTTTAGTGCTAATTATCCAGTGTTACCATGATACATTAAACTAAGATGGACAATGTGGTGCCAGTTAAAAAGCATGTTAGCAGTTTCCTTGTGGACATGTAAACATGCTGGCATTGTGTTCAGCACAATGCACTGCTTTACAGGAAATCAGCTCATACACTGCTTATAGCTCTAATTTGCCGTTTAGTTGGTCGGTTTAAGCTAAAACCTCTTCTAATAGCCTCAAACTAACCTGAAACTTGATACTTGATACTCTAACATCCTGAAATGGATCAGTGTTAACCAGCTTTTCTGGTTTAGGAGCCCTTTAAATGAAGCATTGCCTTTTCCAACCCCTTGTATACTTGTTGTGATCAGGTCAGCCAAAGAGCTACACTGGTTCATTGTTTAATTTGAAAAACCTGGACAGGCTAAGTTATTTGCCGAGGTGAAAATTTGTTGAGGTTAAAATTCATGCAAGAATGCAAAAAAGATGGAAATCTTAGGAAATGAAGGAAGTTTTGTGTGACTGATTTATTTTCCTTTTTTCTATGTAATAAACAGTCCTTTCAATCTCTAAGTTCTGCAATGTTGTCCTCAGTCAGTATGTTGTTTTTAGTCGTGCATGAAATTGTTTTAATCTGTGCATTTTAGTTTAAGACGTGCAATATGTTGTTTAACTGCAATGTGTTTTGTATTTTTTTTTAAACTCATGGCACTTGAATGTGTGAACATATATGCGCTAACGTCACTTAATACCTATTCTGACTTCTCTTAACCAGTCTAGCTAGTAGTAATTCATAAAATACACCTATATATCTCTATATATCATTATGTATATATATATATACAGTTGTGTGCGAAAGTCAGGGCACCCCTTTAAAAACAGCATATTTTATATATTAAAAAATTAATATCCATATTTATAGTCTTTCTGGGATATGGGAAAAAAAGACAATATTATCAGGAAACAATGCATAGTTACATTTTATTTTATAACTTGAACAAAATTACAAAAACAAAAAACATCATTTTGGCCTGTGCAAAAGTCGGGGCACCCTACAGCGTCAGTACCTTCAGTACTTAGTAAGACCCCCTCTGGCAGATATCACAGCTTCTAAACGCTTTTTATAGCCAACGACAAGTCTCTGGATTCTATCATTTGGGATTTTCCCCCATTCTTCCTTGCAAAAGGCTTCCAGTTCTGCAATATTCTTGGGTCGTCTTGCATGCACAGCTCTTTTAAGATCTACCCACAGATTTTCAATTATGTTTAAGTCTGGAGACTGTGAAGGCCATTCCAAAACCTTCAGCTTGCGTTTCTTGAGGTAGTCCATGGTGGATTTTGAAGTATGTTTTGGATCATTATCCTGTTGTAGAAGCCATCCTCTTTTCAGCTTCAGCTTTTTTACAGATGCTGTGATATTTGCCTCCAGAATTTGCTGGTATTTAATGGAATCCATTCTTCCCTCCACCCGAGCAATGCTTCCTGTCCCACTGGCTGCAACACAACCCCAAAGCATGATGGATCCACCCCCATATTTAACAGTTGGCAAGGTGTTCTTTTCATGAAATGCTGCTCCTTTTTTTCTCCAAACATACCTTTGCTTATTGTGGCCAAAGAGTTCTATTTTAACTTCATCAGTCCACAGCACTTGTTTCCAAAAGTCATCAGGCTTCTGTACATGTTCTGTTGCATATTTTTGACGTTGTATTTTATGATGAGGACGGAGGTAAGGTTTTCTTCTGCAGACTCTTCCATGAAGGTCTTGTTTGTGCAAGTATCGCCGCACAGTGGACGGGTGCACTACCACTCCTGAGTCTGCTAAATCTTCCTGCAGGTCTTTTGACGTCAAATGTGGGTTTTGATTTACCTTTCTGACCAGCCTACGAGCTGTTCTGTCCGAGAGTTTCCTTGGTCTTCCAGATCTCATCTTGACCTCCACAGTTCCCCTCACCTGCCATCTCTTAATTATACCTCGCACTGTGGAAACTGCAAGCTGAAAACGTTTTGCTATCTTCTTGTAGCCCTCCCCGGCATTGTGGGCATCAATAACTTTCATTTTTTCTGTCTTACTTAGCTTCTTAGAGGAACCCATGATTGCTGTTGTTTGCACAGGTTTGTGGAGTCGCCATATTTAAGAAACCCTGAAATACACACCAGCTGGTGCTCCCTAATGACAATTGTTGACACATGCTTCAGGACTAATGAGCTGGTAAAGGTCTGAATTTGTTAAAAGAATCTGACACATTGAAACTCTCAGGGTGCCCCGACTTTTGCACAGGCCAAAATGATGTTTTTTATTTTTGTAATTTTGTTCAAGTTATAAAATAAAATGTAACTATGCATTAATGTTTCCTGATAATATTGTCTTTTTTTCCCATATCCCAGAAAGACTATAAATATGGATATTAATTTTTTAATATATAAAATATGCTGTTTTTAAAGGGGTGCCCTGACTTTCGCACACAACTGTATATGTATATATATATATGTGTATATATATATAATTAAATAATATAGTTTAGCCTGATTTATTTGGCGTACTTTACCTAGTCCTAACTGTAATCCTGCAGTCCTGGATATAATCTACTGTTTATAATCATCAGTATGCATTGCTACTAACTGTAAGTTGAGTTTTTTCTCTGAATCTCAACATGATTTATCTTCAGGCTTGCTGGCTTCATCTGGATATGCTGTGTATGCTCAGTACGTCTCAGTAGAATACGCCAACCCTGGCTTGGATGGACTGAGGTAAGTAAACAGGTTTCAATGTGATCTACAGGCAACTGAAATCTTCAAAGATTCATCTCACTGCCTCTCTGCTGTGACACTTACAGTTATGACCTCGGCACCCCGGTGTTCCTCGGCTGGGTGGGCTCAGCCTTCCATGCGACCGGTGGTTTGTTCTACCTGTGGTCGGTGTGCAAGCCGCTCTGTGGAGGAGAGGCCACGTGAGTGCAGACACATGTTGTTGTTGTTGCTGCCACATGTCAGAAGAAGTGAATAAATAACTCCACTTCCTCTATAAATACCAGCATCCTGCTGCTCAAGTGGAGTGACTCATTATCCACAGCGCACAAAGCCCCGTTAAAGCTGAGCTGCTGTTAAAGGTGGGAGTGTGCAGATGTCCGTTCTGGGAACACTCCATCTCAGCATTCAGCATAACCTCAAGCTGTCGGTGTAAATAAAGACAGGTCGGGTATTTTACAAGCCCTTCGAGTTTAATGAGGAGAGAAAACAACATCACTATGGAGGACTTTCAACACTAGAAGGCACTCGAAGAACACACATCCACACCACTGCTGACAACTTTGCACATCCTCACCCTGAAAACATCACTTTATACTCCTCATTCCAAAAAATCTCTGGATGTACGTCTAATCATAGGTGGGAAATGCCACCTAATACTTGAGTTCAGTTCTCTTAGCTCGACAGAGTGTGTTCACATCTCTCAGCTTCATGTTTTAATTTAGTTGTTTCAAAGCCCTGATCTGTCTTGTTTTAAATGTGGCAGGCAGCTTCCAGTCACAGCTGTTTGTGTTGCCAACAAGTCCCCTCAAAAAATCAGTTCAGGTTTAAACTATGACGCCAACTTCTCTTAACCTAACAACCATGAATGGGACCATATCAACAGTAAAGGACACAGGTCATGTCCTCAATATTTTAGCAGAGATTTACTGGACAGTTGCACAGGTGATGTTTGTCATATTTAGGGGTTTAGCTACTGACGAAAGATAAATTCTACAATTTAAAGAAGCCATGCTCAGGGCTCTGTAAGACAGTGCTTTGAACAAAATGCTAATGTCAAAAGGCTAACATCAGGATAAATCGATTTGACCACATGTACTGCATCTCTATTTTTTTAGGATAATCAACGTGCAAGCTCTGCCAGACCCAGAGGAAAACAAGTCCACCACAGCTCTGTCAACGGTGTCCAAGATCACCTCCAAGACCAAACTGTCCTCTGTTTCTGAGCTGTCGTCCAGGTCTGAGCGTTCAGACGTGTCTGCCATCTCCTCAAGATCAGGACGCACATCCAAATCTGGTCGCACAGCTAAGTCGGGGCGGTCATCAAAGACGGGGCGAACCGCAAAGTCTGTGGGGTCAGTAGGGTCCAGGTCAGCATCAGGATCAGGATCAGGATCTGGGTCGATGTCCGAGATCTCGTCAAGATCCAGCATATCGACGCTGTCTGGGTCGAAGAGCAGCAGCAGCAGCAGCAGCAGCCGGACAGCGTCCTCACTGTCAGGCAGTTCGAGGAGTGAGACTACGCCATTCATCAGAAACTCTTATATTTAAACAGTGTGGGACGTTAGGTGAACAATGAATGTGATGGACACGATGGTGTCCTGTTGAAGTGTGGAATATGTGGTCAACATTCATGGGTATGTTCTGTAATAATTAAACTGTCTAAAATCTTTGATACCTGAATATTTTTCACTGAATTGATCTGTGTGAAGTTTTTGCTGCCTCTTGTTCATCTTTATCCTCTCTAATGCGTTTGAACTGTCACACATCTTCTAATAGAACTGTCAGTCTTTTGTAACCTTTTAGACAACAAATAAACTCTGCCAGGCTAATCAGGTCTGGTTGACAGTAAACAGAGTCTGCTTTGCTGTTATTCAAACCTCCTACCAAACACAGAAGACGCAGCAGCAAGAAGACTTCATCTTCATCTACAGGTGGACTAACTCCTTCAAAAGGTCGGGAGGCAATAACAAACTTCACATCTAAAATTATAGGACTGTGTCTTTAGATGTATTAGCTAGGAAACTATTTCACAACTGCAGTTTAAGGCACATTCAAAAGTGCTACAAAGTCCTAAAAGCTCGACATGAAAGCTCTTCTATTTACCAGACTGAAGGGATGGGGAGGACAGCGGCTCAGATTCTGGGTCTGCTGTTCTGCATGCTGGGCTGGGGCTTGGTGGGCTGCACTCTTGCTATGGACCGCTGGAGGTAGGCAAAGGAAACAAACTGAAGAAGTAATTCTGGTGTCTCACGTGAGAATTCTATCTTATCTTAAACGTACCAATCAAGAAAATAATTCATGAAATAAAAAAAAAATCACATGAATGCACTTAATGTACATTTTATGTTGTTGTGGTGGGTTGGAGGGATTTTAAACAAGAACTAATTCTTCATCTTTAGCAATTAACAAATGATTTTTATCAGGAAATCTGCAACTGAACGTGTGCTTGAAAACATGTATTAAAATTGAAGATGCTGGAAAACAAATATAAAAATGGATCAGTCAGTGTGAAGGTTCATACGACTTTTATGCATGCACAGTAGACATAGAAATGTTTAATTAGGTGGCATGTAGGCATCAGTATCGTGAAAATGCATGTTATGTTTTGACATGAAACTCAGTACTAAATATATAATGGCAAATTGTGTTTAGTTAGAAGAAATAGTGCAGTAAGATTTAACATGTGATGAATTTTTTGCACTTCACTATTTTGTTTTCCTCACCATGTTTGAGTATGTTTGATCGTTTTCCTTTTTTTTTTTTTGACAGAAAGCATTCCACACCACAGATGTTAGAAAGAGTTAGTTTAGACAGATTAAAAGATGTGGGTATTTCAGATACTGGGATAATTTAATAAAACTTGCTATAAATAAGTATGATGGGAACTGTAGGATCTACCATCCCTGAAATGTGATCTAAAGGTAAGGACCTAAAAGTCTGGATATTTCTGCCTCTGCTGCTTAATTTTTCAGCAGTTTTCTTTAAATCTGTCTCCTGTGAGTCCTCGAACTTCAAGGGACAATAAAACTGTGGAGGGCCCCTTTAATATGATAATGTTCTTGATATATCACATGTGGCTCTGGCAATACAGTGGAGGAGGGCAAAGCAGGGTCGTGATGTGTAATGCAGTTCAAAAACAGACTGAGGAATATGCTATGTACATGTACTAAACCTGAATTCATATTATGTTAGGATTCTATTGATAACATGCATGTTCTTACTGGAGGGTGGCCCAGCTGGGGGGTGAGGGAGGCTCCTCTGTGGTGGTGACAGCCTGGTACTGGTCTGACCTCTGGAAAGACTGCTACGAAGACTCCACTGCTCTGGTGAACTGTGTAGACTTTGGGGTGCTGTGGACAGTCAAATGTAGGTACAGTAATCGCTTTACTAACATGAGAGTAGAAAGATCATGTTTCTTATGCCATGGATGTGTTTTCATGTTACCAGCATACATCGAGGCAGTCAGAGGGCTCCTCCTCACCGGCCTCTGCCTCGGTTTGATCGGTGCAGTGCTCACGTTTTTTGGAATGGAGTGCACACGTATCGGTGGAGACCAGAGGAGTAAGGACAGGATGTTAATAACAGCATCTGCTTTCCATGTGTTGGGCTGTGAGTACGATGTGTTTGCACATAGAAAGCCTCAGGTGTTGTCAGCACACCTACTCACCGGTTTGTCTTGTTTTTCCCATGTATCATTGACGCTCCCTCATGCAGGCGTATCAGACATGGCTGGGTATTGTTTGTATATAAACACAGTGGTTGCGGCTTTTTTACACGGCAAAGCACATCCATCAAAACTGAGGTAACATGCGGACTTTAAACAAGCCTCATAAAAAAGTAAATGAAAGACAATAGTCTTTTTGAACTGCTGTCTCCTCAGCTATGAGATTGGACCTCCTCTGTACCTCGGCCTGGTGGGGAGTTTTATTATTCTACTTGGCTGTATCGTTCAATGTGCAACTGCATGCAGAGTTAAGCACCAAGAAAGGTTTGTTCAATTAGTTTTTAACTGAATAAAGTATTTATGACCCCTCCCCTGCAGTGAGTATTTGAAAGTATGGTAACTGCTATTTGCCAAATGATTCTGTTTCCTCTCTGTGCAGCAGACACGACATTGTTCCTTCCATCAGAGGGAAAGAAGAAGGTTCAGTCCAAGGACAAAGACACACACATGGGCTGTCAAGAAGGCCACGCATTTCTCTGTACAAGGTGGCTTCTGTCATGATCGTGTAACACAGACTCAGACTGTTTAAGTTGGAACAGACAGGACTTCAGAGATACTGAGGACATAGTTTAAAACTAAACTTATAGATTCTTTTCACATAATATTCATTCAGTGAACGTACACTTCACTGTAAACAGGATCAGATTCAACCTGTGTAACAATACAAAGAACATGACGTCAGCTTTCCTATAACACCAGGCCTGTGATCACCATTTTTCACATTACTCTCATTAGTATTAATATACATCTCGTGCAATTTCACAGCCAATCACATCTATGCATTCCTAAAAAATAAACTATAAAAAATGACCTCCAACCTCTGTCATTATTTTTCTATCACCTTTTTATTGTTATTTTTGAAAAAATCTCACTATGTCATGTTGACGTTCTAGAAATCTTTGGCCATCTTTAAGCACAAGACCAAACAAAGTGACAGTTCATGGTTTGTATTAATTTCATAAGTGCTTATAAACAGAATTTTTGAAATGTGGAAAACAACACATTCCTTATTTTGAGGTCCGGTCCCGGCGCTAACAGATGTAAAAACATGTTTGATGACTGCAGATTTTTCATTGGGGTTATTAGAAAGCTTGTTCTCAGGAGTTCTAACACTGAATTTAACCTCCCTGGTATCAAACTGGCCTCAAACTGTTACTATATCACCATGTAGGATAACACACATTTTACAGCTAAAGCAATGAGCTGATCAGTTGAGACACATACAGGTAATTGGCAACTTTGTTTCTCCAGCAAAAAATTCAAAATGTCACCATATCCAGCCTCTTAAACATGACTGTTTGATTTTCTTTAGTCATTTTTGACAGTAAACTAAAGAACTGAGAGGTTTGGTTAAAAAAATTAATCAGAAATGTATCAAGTAATTAATCATTATTAAAAAATGGTTGAAAAAATGAACAAATAATCTTAAGTGCAGCCCTACCTGCAGGCATCTTTGTGAATTTTGGACAATCAAAAAAAAATCCTAGCATATTAGCAACATTTTTATAGCATTTTTTTCAACTGACTATTAATATTTCTACACATATGGCATTAAAGTCCATGGGAAGTAAAGTTAAATTCAGGGGTTACTTGAATGGCAAGATGATCCAGTGTGACGTAACCCTTGTGTTGGGAACAATGAAGTGCTTACTGGACAAAACCATCTAAATGATAAGATGAGAAACAAGCCAAACATCCACTCTGCTGCTCCGACGCCTTCACATCAGCGATGACACAGAGGGAAAGATCAGTTCTGTTCCCACAGTAACAAGTTGGTAGTTTTATTTACCTCTGATAGTGTTTCTGGCTAAAGGCCCAGCACTCACCATGAAGCACAGGACGGTGGTGATGTACATGGAGATCGGCTGCTTTGTGTCCTGCCTGTGTGGCTGGATCCTGGTGTGTTCCACTCTTCCCACAGAGTACTGGACTTTCTCTGAGGTGGGAAGCATCGTGTTGACCACCTCCAACTACTATTCCAACCTGTGGAAGGACTGCATCTCTGACACTACAGGGGTGTCCGACTGCAAGGAATACCCCTCCTTGCTGGCCCTGCCAGGTAGGATCCTCTGAGGGCTTCAAACTACCACCTTTCCTTTCTATTTTTTAATTTGCTGCACTACTATGCTCTCAGTCAGGTATAGGGCTATAAAAAAAGGGTATAAAATTATCAGGATGGGATGGCTGTACAAAAACACCCTCCCAGGGGTAATCAATACTTCTTTCCTTCTCCAACTTGGAAAAAAATAGATCAAAACAAAATATTTACAGAAATTATAGTGATATTCCTGCCACTCTACTTCTTATTAGCGATAGAATGTGTGAATCAGGAACAGGAAGCAGCTTTGCCCCACTGTCACCAATATATACTAGATCATAAGGAATCTATAGATATGCTGGGTGCTACAGGTATAATTGTGTAGGGTCTGTAGGTAATTATTCAGGCAATCACACAAAATATTATCAGGATTTAACCTTAATATTTACATTACTCAGGTAAATTTGCATAATTAATAAATGCTTAATCATGTCCTTAATATTGAAATTTGTCAGGTAAGTGTGTATAATACATATTTGTCCATTCAGAATCTTACCCCTAATGGCACATCCAGTCATGTGAATCAAAACGTCACTCAAGAAAACGTGTATAGCATATTAAGTTGACCTTAATATTTAGGTTAGTAAAGGTAAGTTAAAGGTAGGTAAATGTGTATTATATATAGTATTGTAAAGTCTTAACCTTAATATTTAGGTTGGTGAGGAAATTTTATATGATAAATTACATTGTAGGGTGTTGGTTTCAACATTTAGACTTCCATCCATCCATCCATTATCTGTACACCGCTTAATTCTCTGTAGGGTGGGGGGACTGGAGCCTATCCCAGTCGACTCAGGGCGAAGGCAGGAGACACCCTGGACAGGTCGCCAGCCTATCACAGGGCTACATATAGAGACAAACAAGCACACTCTCATTCGCACCTATGGACAATTAAGAATAGTCAATTAACCCCAGCATGTTTTTGGACTGTGGGAGGAAGCCAGAGTACATTTAGACTTCTTAGGTGTAATTTGTTTTTGTCTGCTGGCACTATGGGTTAACATGTTGTAAATGTGCTACATAAACCACAGTGACTTTACTTGATGTGACCTCTGTGGCCACTGATAAATGTCTGCCACCCAATACAAATCTGGCTCGGGAGCAAACAACAAAACAAGATGTGATCTAAAATGGAAGAATGCACTGCACTGTATCTCACTGTAATAATTTACACACAGACACTTACCAAAGCCAGATGAGCAGCACAATATGAGGCACTAAATCATGTAAGCTCCTTTAGGTCAAGCGCAAAAAGGTGTGGTACATTGAACATTTTATGCATTTACTACTGTGTTTCAGCTGCACCTGTTTTCTTGCAGTGTTCCTGCACGCCTGCAGAGCGCTGGCCGTCTGTGCTGTCATCACCGGCTTCTTCGGAGGCGTCCTCACACTCATAGGGATGAAATGCACTAAAATAGGCGGGTCAGAGATCGCCAATGCCAGGGTGACCTTTGCTGGGGGTATAACCTACCTGGTGTCAGGTAAAAATGTTTTCATCACATTTTTATCAGCATTTTAATCCTATTATATCAAACTTTAAATGTGCAGGAGATGTTTACGATATAGAGTTTCTCTTGGTAGGATTCTGTGGTATGATCACCTACTCGTGGTGGGCCAACAGAGTCATAACTGAATTTGTGGATCCAAATTTCAGGGCACAGAAGTAAGTTCTTTTAAAGGGGCATGAATATTATTACAATGTCCTTTTCAGTGATAATTCAAGAAAGGAATAAATAAAAAGTGCAGGAAAAAAACAAATCTAGATATACCTCCCTATGTGCTGTTCAGATTTGAACTTGGAGCTGCTGTTTTCATTGGCTGGGGAGGCTCCATCCTGCTCATCTCAGGAGGGACAGTGCTGACTTCCTTCGCTGGAAAAGAAGGTTTACCCTCAAGGTGAACATAAAGCCTCCTCTTTAAAAGTTGTATAGTCTTTATCATCTATAGTTCTCTGAGTGTCAACAATATCACAGCCAACAAACAGCCACTGCTGAGTAGTACAGTCAGTTCACTCTGTATTTCCTCTTTCAACTTCATCAGTTCCCCAGATAGGCCACGGAGGCCGGTGTCTTACGCCACTGCCCGGACCAGACGGACATATATGCTACCAGCAACATCCAGAGTGACTCTGATGCCGCCGCTGTTTTATGAAGGCAGGAAGAGCCGAACAACGAGAGCCACAACGAAGACGAGTCGAACCTTTAGCAGGGACAGCTTCGTCTGAGCTGGAGGGGAACTCAGAGCTGAGAAATGACTAGACCGACATTATTGGGGGACACGTTAATTCACATTCTGACTGAGAGGGAAATGAAAAGATTGGTACCACTCTCATGTCAATATGGAGCTGAAGTCAGCAGCTGATTAACTTAGGTTAGAATAAATTCTGTAAAGTGTAGGTGTAACAATAGGTAGAAACAGCTAAATTGACCGTCAGGTGGCTTTTGTTTCTTTCAGGATAGCTGCTTTCCTTTGTTGTTTCAGGAATAATGCTAAGCTATGCTAATTATCTACTGGATATAGCTTAACTGACTGGACAGAGAGTGATGACAGTGGTATCAAACTTTTCATCCAACTTGCTGCAAGAAAGCAAATAAGTGAACTTGTCAAAATGTCAGACTGTCCATTTAAATTAAGTTATGTCTGAAAATATAAATTCTGTTCAAGCCATGGTCAACACTTCCTGATTACAAAGCAATAACTGTGTTGTTTCAATTGTTGCTTCTTGTCTGTTTGCTTTGTGCTTTGGAAGCACGCTGAGGTTTAGTATAAAAGAGAACATGACAGTACACACGATGCACTCCTCTCCAGCTAAACAGCATCATGGAATATAATTATATCAGACTTAATACTTGTTTACAAATCTGTTGATGAAAATGAGACCAAACTACACCGCTCTTCTCACCAAATGTTTTCAGGTATCTGCCTTCGTCAGGGTGGGGTTCTACCTGGTTTCCTCACAACATATATCATATCCTATCAGTGGATACAGAAACATACTTAATCAAAATTATTTCAAAACATGACATGCAAACTAACATATTCTGTACTGTATCTTTTAAAATTAGGATTAACCAAAACTAAGAGTTGCTGTTCTTTAACAACAAATACACACTTTAAATCTAACTCCTTTAAATCAACATTTTTGAATACCTCCGTCCGACAAAAGAATTTCTCTAAAATATTCCAGACCTTCAAACACTTCTAAAGACTGCATACTTAGAGATTTTGACTTTTAGATTAATTTCCATGAAACGTGTTGTCCCTTTTCTTTCTTCTCTGTCCTCAATGCACTGTCCTGTACTTGTTCTGAGGTACCACAAGATGTCACTCAAAACCAAGTTATCTATTAAGATAAGGGCTCATATACTTCCTACCCCTGATGAACACAACATAGTCAAAAATATGTAAATAAAAAATGGTATATCTGTTAACAACAAAACACTGTAATCGTACAAAGTCCTGGAAGGGTCACAGTGAGAATCTTTGGTTTTGTGTTACCTCACAATGCTGTTGTGTCCCTCACAACATGCTTTAGATCAGGTTTCTCCGGTCCTTGAGGGCCACCATCCTGTATGTTTTAGATGTTTCCCTCTTCCAACACACCTGATTCAAATGATCAGGATCGTTATCAGGTTTCTGCAGAGCTTGATGATGAGCTGATCATTTGAATCAGGTGTGTTGGAAGAGGGAAACATCTAAAACATACAGGTTAGTGACCCTTAAGGACCAGAGTTTGAGAGCCCTGCTTTAGAGTTTCTCTGATCCATATTAACAGTCCAGTTATAACACATTTGACAGTTTAGAGAAACAAAACAGGACTGAGAAATGTCGTAACACTTCACATGATGCATTTATTGCTCATTATTCACTTTAAAGGTGATCCAGCTGCTGGCTGTGAGCTCAGCTCCAGCTGCTCTGTAACTGTGATGGTGAAGCAGTGGTTAGATATACAGTTACTGTTCAGACTTCAGCAGCTGCTGCAGTTCAGTCTGTGGTGCTATAAATATATCCAGGCGATCCCATTCAAATCTGAGGCGTTTCTACGACAGATGTGCTTTTTGTTCCCCACTGTGTTACAACTGGACCAACACACTAACAGTTTGTATGGATCAGAAGCAACGTAAGGCGAGGTAATGCAAAAGTAGTCCTCAAAAATTCTCAGTGTGACCTGCAATAGAAGAAGCAGTGTAAGTGAGGTGGATGGTAAATCTGTATCTAAATATGCTAACTAGCAAAATCAAAGACTCCACCTTTAATCACACTGTCTGATAAAACAAATGTCTGTCAGAGATGGACGCTCAACAAAAATGGCTGGTTGTTCCAGCTGCTCCAGCCAAGACAAATTCAGTTCAACCCGTGGATACATACATTTAAAAGAAAACCCATTTATCTCAATGGCAGTGAGCACTGACAGCCCTCTGCACCATCTCTACAGACAGAGATGTTCAGAACAGGAAGCCATCGCAGCTGTTGCTCCCCGCAAAACCAAGTTACTCATATTACAAATCACATTCATGGCTGAGTTAGCCATGCTCTGATTAAATATTTTACACTTTTCAGAGAGTGTTTTATGCAGATTTTCACCCAAAAAAATGTTAAAACACAAACATAATGTAGTGTTTTAAAAATAGTTTAGTCTATTGGTTTTAAGGCCATCAAAGGGACTTCTTTTGGCTAAGAAACAGTTTGAAAACACTTTTCCTCCTCTGACTGCTCTAATCCAACAGTAACACCTAGTATTAATTTAAATTACATTCACGTCTTATTTGTGTCTTATATGTGTGTAATCTTGCTACACAATAATTTGTATTGTTAGTTGTTTTATATATCATTTTATCGATGAAATCAAAGGCAGGGCATGTTGAAACATGTTGTTCATCCAGATTTTTGTAAGACATTTTTTCTTTTTACAACAGTTTGATCTTTTCTGACTAATTGACTTGAAAATGTGAATACACCAATTATAATGAAGCATAGAAACATGCACAAACTGCTAACTTCTAATTTGGAAAAAGAAGTCCTTTCAAGTATAATTTCTACAAAGAAATCTTTTATTGCTTGTATAAATATTGTCTATACAAAGTCACATCTCATGGCTTCATTTGTCACATAAAGGTAATATAAAATTTGACGTACAACATTTTTCACAAACTACACACAGTAGCAAAAACAGTACCTTATCTGGAGTCAGTGAACAATAAAAAACTAAATCTATTAAAAGATGAACACTGAGAAGGTCTAAGGCCAGCAAAGAATTGGCACAAGGCATGAGGTGAGATTGAAAAGAATATTCATTTATCTCTAACATATTCATTAGATGTTATTTTTACCATATGGACATTTATTTTTGAATCCTGAACTGACTAACCTACTTTAAGTATTGCTTTTTCTGTGTACTACAGCTTTCATAAAATAAGTATAAAATATGGCTCTTTGGCATCAACTGCAGAAGCCAGAGGAGGTGGTTGAGGTCTGTGTCTGTGCTACATCACCTGATCAGCTGCGGTATGTATTATGTTTATTGCTAATGTCCTCGGAGTCACTGATGTCACTGAGGGAACACAGGCTGCTCTTCAGGGTGCTCCCAGTTCCAGTTTCAGTCAGACCTGCCAACACAAGGCAACTGTGTTTATTTAACTTCTTCCCTGACAGGACAGGCCTAAATATAGAGAGCATCATCATCTCATCTTCATACTCTGAATGTCAACATGTCCTGCTATGAAGGTCATAAAAGACAGTTAAAAATGTATGTGAGTAGGTGTGGCACTGACCTGATTTGGGAGCCTTTCCTGTAGAGGTTCCCCAGACACTGGTGCTCGGTGAGTCCAGGCTCTTCCTCAGCAAGGCAGAGCCCTGGGCTGGTTTAGACACTTCTTGTCTTTCCTCTAATGAGGAGACCATCCACTCACTGCTCTCCTCTAGATCTGTGTACTGTCACCACATACAGGAATCTTATTATTTATCTGTCGTCAGCTTTGATATTTAACAATTACTGCAATCATCTAGACAAAGATCTGCTTGTAGCTAATAATGCTAATTTGACTACACAGTGACAAACAACTGGTGTAAACTAAAGCTACTCATTGAGGTCCCATCCTTTTACCGTGAGCTCCTGGATCTCATCCTTCCTCTCCGGTAAGATGCTCACGCCCCCTGCTGGTTTCTTTACCACTCTGTCTGTGAACTGCTTCTCCATTTTTCTGGCTAGGTCATTGATTTTGTTCTCTACAAGAAACAGGTAATTCATAAAATGGGTTAATGTGGTACAATATTGACCAAATTATGACAGCTGGGAGGAATGAAGTGCAAAGGAAACATTATTGTGATTTTAAGTAATTTTTTCCACTGAAAGATAAGACACTGACACACTTGAAGCTCACTTTGCAACTTCAATGCGAACAGTGTTGATTTCTTAACCTTTTCAACAGTTTATCTTAAGCAGCACATGTTGTCATAACTTTGTGGAAGGTAAGATGAACAACAGTCACTGAGTCCCTGATCCTTCATGTCTGCGATGGGCAACACTGCCTTCAAATGATACCATGATATTAATAGGTAGGTTGTGACAATAACACTTAAAATAACTAAACTGAAAGACTGAAAACAAATAAGGAAAAACCAGGAAAGCAGAGAAATAAAACAAACTAACACGTGGGCAAAGACACAAACATCTGAACTCAGTCAAGTCTAAAGAACATCAAATATATTCAAATAAGTAAATCCTGAGAGTTGTTCCTAGACATCATCACAAAAACAAGAACGACTATGACCAAAAAGATGGAAGACAAATTTAAAATCTTAAAAGCAACTTGTGGGTTAAACTTTTCACTAAATCTATACTTAATAATCATCAGAAATGTTTGCGTGAATGGTTAATACAAGAATTAATTTTTTCATGATAAAGACATGCTGTAGGCATTTTGAGCAGTGCCACATTATGTCACATAAGTGAGTCATCTGCAATCTGTGTAGAGGAAAACTGTTTGCATGTCATAATTTTTTCAACATGGTGAATTACTGTGTGTGTGCAGGCTGCACAAACTTTCAGACATCCAGTCCACATGTTCACTAACAACAAAGCTGCTTTTGGGTTAGTTTTGTCCAGGTGAAAAGGCTTCACTGCTGCATCTATTTAAAAAAATCACTGTGTGGGGCTCATTGTAGACATGAAGATTATGTTCCCAGAGGTGCAATGGAGTTCTAGGTGGGATGTTTAAGTCAGGACGGGGTGAGAACGATCGCTAGTTCAGTTTCTACAGTGCGTACAAAAGCTTCAGCTTCACCATCAGCAGTAGCTTCTGGTAGTGGCAACAGTTTAAGAACGTCAGAGACTCAGCTTGGCAAAAATGGAAACTGTGAATTTGAACTCCTCTTTGATTTTTGCCAGCTTCTAACTTCATCACCTCTCTCCCACCACTCTCTCTGTCTCATGTAGCACAGTTAAACATGTCAACATATGTGAGACAACCGAGATGTGACTGATACCAGCTGATCTTCGTGCATTAGTTTTTGTTTGTACAGTAAAACCCCAGTACTAAGCAACAGATGGTTGCCGTGTTATATCTTGATATGTGATATCAAACTTGACGGCGGCAACACGTGACAAAACTTCAGTTCACTTTATCAAATACCAGTCCCCAAGGCAACCACCCTGCTATCTACTAGCTGAGTTCCCACCACAAAAGATTTTTTCGCCTGATCTTTGTCTCTTCCTGGTCTCTAAGGCTCATAATTATAAAACTCTAGTCCATTGTATGTGCATAAATAAACATTTTGAACCTCTTTAAAACTACTATTACGATCTATTTTTCCTGTTGTTAGACTGGACCTAGCCTGAACATTTTTTTTTCAAAAATGTAGTTTTCATCTCATTTTCCAACACATTCAGTAATGATGACCACCAACATGCAAGTTGCTCTTTAAGACATTTCAAGGATTCAGGGAACCTTGAATGCATTTTTAAATAACTGATGTGACTCACACAATTAATCCAAATGATCAAATGCATTGTCTGCAGGAAAATAGTGTTTTCTATGTATACTAAAAGAGATGAACAAAACAAATTCCATTTTTCACCATTAACAAATGTAAATATTTTCTGACTGAACAGAGACAATTATAGTGAATCCTGTGAGATAGCAGATTTGAAAACGGACAACTAACCTTTACCGTGGTTTCTCTTATCCACATTTCCATTCTGATCTTTGTAACTCTGCAGCTGTCTGGGATCGATCTCCTGCAGCTCACTGACTTCTGACCAGTCATCCTCCTCTTCATCGCTCTCCATCTTTGTGACTGCTGTCTTGGTCACACCACCCATTGAAGCTCGTGACTGCTGGGGGTTGGATGACTGTCTGACTGCAGCCTGCCTGGTCAGGACTGGACTGGCTTTGCTTGCTCTGATTTGGACTGGAGTCGCCTGGTTAAGTTTGGGCTGTGGAGATTTGCCCCTCTGGGGTTTCAGGGGCTGTTCCTCCTCCATGTCTGTGTCCTCTTCTTCAGATTCCTCATCTGAACTGAAGGGAGGGGTCCTTAAGAATCACACAAACATGACAGCTATTACTATTACTCGTTCAACTTTGTTCTTTAAGCTATAGAAACCTTAATATTTCCTGTTGATTTCAAGCTAGTGTGCATTTCATTAATGTGGCTTTGGTGACTCTACAAAAAAACATGTGTACTGGCCCAAAAAAGATGCTTCACATAACCAGGTTTATCATATGTCAGATTTTCTAAACCCTAATTCATGGCAATCACCAGACACATGTTTTCTGTGCACCTGTACTGTTGTCTACCTGCAATATTATATCAGTAGCCTGTTCCAGCAGATGAACATACATTTGTGAGTGGAAACTTTTTCTTACAATAAACTCACCACTTTGTTCATTTGCACCATTTCTACTACACAACAAACCAGTTAAGTCGACCATAATCAGAACATTGTTGCAGGAAGTTTCTGTTCCAAGTAACATAGTAGTGCCAGAGGTAGATTTTCCAGTCAAGTGAATGTAGATTGCCCCATCGTCTATCCAACTAAAAGTAAATGTACAGCACAACACTGATCCAAGTTAAGAGAAAATCCTCTGATTCTTCTAATATTATTATACTATACTATATATTACTCTGTCTCTTCTTTCTTACATGATGTTTGTGTTGATTGTTTACACATATGTGGTGCAACTACACTGGCTGCTGGCTAGCCAAGTTATGTTTTGTATTTTGCTTACAGTCCAAATTGGTGCAGTAAAATGTTGTCAGACGCAGCTGCTTCCTATTGTATCAACTTTGTTGCCATGTTTTCCAAATACTCTTTGGGTGATTGTGCTGCGATTTGATTCTATTTACATCTTCACTCTGTTCTGTTCTTGCTCAGTTCTAATAATTCAGTTATCCAGCACAAACATTTGTGGAGAAACTATTTTACACAACAACTGAGCAGTGAATTTTTCCATACTTGCTTGTGACTATCTTTAATGCAGTCTTGGTGTTGGGTGTAGATGTCTTTGGTTGGTTGGTGGTCTTAGTTCTTGGTGCCGGTTGGGGGGTTTTAGGCAGTTTGACCGCAGATCCAGATACCACCTGGCTCGCCCTGGAAGGCAGGCTGCTGGACCGAGGCCGAATCTGCACCACTACACACACACACACACACACATAATGAGCAGATCAGTCACTGACAGTGTGTCAGAGCATAAATCAGCTTATGTGGCAGCATAGGTGTTGTATGCAATCAAAGCCAATTAGTATACATTAGACTTCTTGAACATACAATACAAATTCTCAGTTCTAAGACAGGTTACAAATGCAGCGTGGCTAACAATAAGCTAGTTGACATTATTAAAGCACAGTGTCCTGTTTACTACTCGTCTGTGGGCAGATTAAGAGTTTAAAGAGATGATCTCATGTGTTAAGGTTTTTTTTTTGATGACTCAGTCCTGGAAAGTACCTTGAACAGGGTGCCTGGATCTGGTCTGTGACTGTGGAGCAGGATCGCTGCCTCTCCTCTGGCCACCCAATGCTGCTCCACAACGCTGCTCCACAACGCTGACTATCTCCTCCCGATGGAGTGAGTAGTCAGGCATATTCTTTGCAACGCTCTCTCGGCTTGAATGCATCTTGGCCAGGATGGAAGTGAGCTCCTTGTTCTTTAGGCCACTCTGATCCTGAGAGGAGTGAGAGGGAATAGAACCAATGGTTGTACAAGGGGCAGAGATGATTACAAAATGTTGAACTAGTATGCTTAACTACATGCAGATACAATATTCTTTTAGAGTGTGTGTTGATCATCTTTTTGAGTCCTAATTGGGGGTGTGCAACATACAGGTTTAATGCCCAGATTCTCCAGCTTCTTGATGACAGTCTGTTCAAGCTCTTGTCGAATCTCTTTCTTGATGTTGGGGTTCCGTCTCAGAGCACTGGTGTTCACCCTCTGCTTCTTTTCTGGTGCAGGCTCAGGCTTCTTTTCCACAGGCCTCCTCTCAGAGATGCTGCTGGACTCTGTCAAATAAATCTCCCTTAGTCAACCTTCTAAAGAATCAGGATACAACTGAAGGCAGGAGAAGCCAAAAAGAAAATGAAAAAAAAATCTGCATGCATTTGCCAATTTTTACAGCAAGCTCTATGCCACAGGCTCATTCAGGTAGATGGATGTGACTATGGTCGAGCAGGCAGAAGAGGAGAATGTCTGTAAGTTTCTTTGCCACAATCAAGGTCACACAATGATGAATGGACATAATGATGATCAATCGTACTGACATGGCATCACAGACTAAATCACAGACTGTGAGCTGAGTTTCCAAAAAGCTTCCTCATACTCAGGCCATCTTAATGCCTTTCATGCCAATACAGAATAAGATGATCTCAGTCCAGACACGCTCAAAGAAAGGCAGCTCAGAACAGACCGACGCATCCATGCAGCAGCATGCAGTCAACCGGCTCTGCTACTTTCAGCGTCTGTTTTACCTTTCTCCTCTTCTGACAGCTCCTGTATAGGATCCAGCTTAAGAGCAGAGACTGGTTCCTCTAATTGGACAGCACATGAGGTCAACAGCCATTGGAAGTAAGGGAGTCAGATAGAATAGGCATTAAATGAGAATGGGACAAGAATGTGGGAACAGCAGTGGTTTTCAGGAGTGTTCTGTCAGAAACAGCATTAGGTAAATCCTTCATGCACAGGAGCACATGCTCAGCCCTTCTTAGAGTGACAACGTTTTCATATTCTATATTATACTC
This sequence comes from Dascyllus trimaculatus, assembly GCA_024666655.1. Lineage (NCBI taxonomy): Eukaryota > Metazoa > Chordata > Actinopteri > Pomacentridae > Dascyllus > Dascyllus trimaculatus. The sequence goes on from CM045468.1 coordinate 19,616,115, forward strand.
TCTTATGACTGCTGGCTTCTATGAAATAACTTACCGAGTACAACTCTCTTTTGTTTAGGCTCTGGTGCTGGTGTACTGACAATGACTGGAAAACAGAGTAAGACGCACACATTAGGATCATTAAAGTGGTTTCAGAGAAGGTACTGAGGATCCTAGTGCTGAACATCAGTCACAGGTCTGCTGATTTGTTTTATCTTTTATAAGCATATATACACATTCACAATATTCTTGCACAAGCACATTTGAACATTTATTGTTGCATGTGATGACTCTTGCCTTTATCAAGCCTCTTAATGTCAGTTGCTTTATCAGACATTTTGTGGCAATTAGTTTAGTAAGACATCCATCATCTAACAACATAACATGAATTCAGCTGCACTAAAACACAGTAGAACAGATGACAATGAGCAAGAGGGCATAGAACGACAGTCTATCTCCTAGTCTTGCTTTTCTCCTTTTCTCTCTCACTACAAACAAAAACACTTTATTTCAAACTAATTTTAACATATTTTCAGTCAACTGCCAGAAAATATGAGTAAGAATTTGGAATTTGATGCTTCAGAGACAGGAGCTGCTTCAGCAAAAGCAGGCACAGAGTGAAAAGATAGTGGAGTGGGTAAAAGGGCTGGACATGAGCTGCTCCAGTTCTGGAACCAGTGGAGACACACACCGGCTAAAATAGCAGCAGACTGCCTGGCAGCTGTGGCTACAATGAACACATAATGCACGTGGACCATTCGCAAAGCGGATGTTCCACAGAGTGTATGTCTCTTGATGGCAACACCTCCAGCACATGTACCATGTACGGTTGTAGCAAAACAAGATGGGGAGCTTATGTTTAGGGATTGTTGTGTCTTTAGCTTTTGGATGCAACACAGCTCCGGGAAACGAATAGTGTTTGACAGAGTTTTCGTAATATGGATAAGATAACATCCACAGACTTGACTCTGTAGGGAATAAACTTACTACGCAATATTTAGCTGGTAGCAACTGGCAAATAAATGCAGGGTGATCAAGACTAATAATATAAATTTTACTTTCATACGGTTGTTTTATTTATAAAGACACTTAGACAAATTTCTGAGTAAAACAGCTGTACACACCTCACATATAAAATATAAATAGAAGACTGATCTATTTTTACATTTGCAGCGTTGATCTCCTTGAGGGATACGCACCACTTACATGTCACTTGCTGGTGTAGCCATTTTTATTGATTATAGTTGAAACACTGTAATGCAGCAGCTCCCCCACATATGTTTCACATTCAATGCAGCCACAAAGTGAGCCATTTAAAAATAATGCATACCTGGTAATTCCACTACTTTGGTGGGTGGATGTGTGGATATTGTCCTTATCTGTGAAAGTATAAAATACCACTGATTATATTCCATAAGCATGCCTCCAAAAAAAATACTCTTTGAGGTTTCCCTGGTTAAACTAACTCCTATGGAAACTTAAACGCAACCTCATACAACCAAAATCCCTTCGCAGCTACTTATCTAAAAATGTGAAGCTATCACAGGAAAAGCATTAGTAGCTTCCTGGCCACTATGGTTCCTGCCAAAAGTACAGTATCATCTTGTGTTAATGTAGCAAATACAGGATATCCTGAACAAGAGCTGACCTTCCACTTCACTTCCTGTCCTGACATAATGGCTGATGGTGATGATTACTGTAAGTGTGAGTGACTGCTGACCTGCTCCCTCTGAGCCTTGATGGTTTGATCCTTCTCCTGCAGCCTCCTCCCCATCTCCTGCTGCAGCCTCTGGCTGCGCTCCTGGTGCTCCGACAAGGACAACTGCATTCTGCTCAACTCATTCAGCCACTGGAAGACAATACAAAGAGGATGAATTTTCCAACTGGTTCATTTTTATCAAAATCTTGATGAACACTTATAGATGGTTTGATTAATTCACAGTTATGTTGCACACTAAAGCATACCTGATTCCTCTCAGACTCATGCTGAGCATTAATGTCTTGCAGTCTGGATTCCCACTTTTTATCCTACAACAGAAAGTTTTGAGTATGTTAGATTGTACTCAAAATCACATTAGGTTTTACAACATTATCCCCCCTTAATACTTGCCTGTTTCTTTATTTGGTGTTCCAGCTTTTGGATGGCTTGTATCTGCATCTCTTTGTAGCTGTCCTGATCTCTCTCTGGCTGTGACTGCACTGGACTGACTGATTTTTCATTCCTGGCTGTCTGATTGTGGTTCACTTCCTATGAATGAAAACACGTGAAATAGTTAACCAGGTGTGAATAAAAACATCCTGAAGGTCATACGAATGTGTTACAAATAAACGCTATTAAAAAGTAAAAGAACTCCAAATATCCTTTTCTTACATTAAGGGCCTGAATATTTCGGTTGTAAAGAAATTCCATTTCCTTGCGCATGCCATCCCTGCTGTCTTCTATCTTTCTGTCCATGCGTGCCATCTCCTCAGCCTTAAAACGATCCAATTCTTTCAGCAGGTCTCTGTGCATGGACTGCTGCGCTTTTTCCTGGAATTACAGGAATAAAAATGAGCTTCAACAGTGACAACAAAAGTGAAAATAACTGGAGCTCTTAAGTTTTTTTAATCTCTCATCTGCAAGTGCACTTAGGAATAGGTTACGATGAAGCAGAAGCATGGTGACAGCAGCAGTCTGTATCGCAAATGTAGATCAGTGAGTAATCAAGAAATCTTTCAATAAGGTGGTAAGTAACAAAAAGAAATTATATCAGATCTGTGGATTCACTTTGCCTTAATGAGGATATCAGAGTTAGAAGATACCATGTTTGTATACTACAAATTGTCAACGTTTATTACCAACTGTGCACTCATAATTAGCACCATAAATTGTATACATTCTACCTCCTGTCAGAGTAAGAACCTTGCTCTGATAATGATGCATGTGATTGTGTTGTAACTTACAACATAACAATTAACTATTTGGTAAGTCGATAACCAACTTTGATGATACCAGTTATCCAAGATCAGAACTCAAAGATACTCGGACTAATCCAAACTTGCTTTGTCATCCTACCTGAGCTGTTTTAGTCGCCAAAGTCTGCTGCAGCTGAGCAATCTGCTCCTTAAGTCCACTGATCTCCAATTTGAGACTATCAATTTGAGATTTTTTGTCACTGTCAGATTGCAGCTCTGGAAAGACATGGGGCAAGAAAAATAAGCATGGTATGGTTAATACAGCAAGAAAGACTCCATACTTGGTATTTCTCCTGGTGCTATAAATGCATCCTGCTTTCATAACCATGTATCACTTCCTCTCTCACTCCATGTCCCTCTTCCAAACTTTGGATCAGCCTTTATGTCTCATTAACTTACGGATTTCATATTCGTCAGGATGCCGGCGCTGCATGTGATTCTGGAGAAATGAAGAATTGAGGAAGGTTTTATCACAGTGTGAACACTAAAAGAAAGTCAGAAAAAAAGACAGTGTCAGTAAACATTTGTCTAAATATGATGAAGAACTTGAGAAACGCATTCATCAATATTACAAATGCAGCATAAAGATGATGAACAAAACCAGAAGTAAACTCAAAGCTGTGTTTTGTTATGTCAAGCATGTTTTTTTCAAATCAGTGAAGGTACTTTCTTCATTTGACTGCTTTTTATCTATTTGTTTACATGTATTTTGAGCTCTCACACATCACACTGTTGACCACCCACCAGGGCTGCAAATAAAACGTATTTTCATCATTGATTAATATGCATGTTACTTTCTTGATTGTCCCATTCATCTTTAGGCCTTTAAAACATTAGAAAACTGTGTCAAATGTCTGTCGGCAAACCCAAGGTGATGTTTTCAGTTACTCAGTTAAACAGCTCAAATCACAAAGCAGCAAATCGTCACATTTGAGAAGTATAGAAAATATCCATCACAAAGTTACATTTCTTTGATTATTTGAAAAAAAAAATACTGAAATCACTATTTCCAACATTTTTCCAAGTTCCCAATGGTGTAAGCAACACTGGAAAACACTGGGGGTTCCATGAGCTACAAATCAGGTTTTTAACTAGGCCTACTTACATTTTTAGAACATCTACACACTGCCCTTTTCTCATTACACTGCACATCAGCTCTAGAAAGATATTTCACACATGCAGAATGCATCTTCAAAACAACTTGCTCTTCCATATAGTTTTTGAGCCATGCTGCATTTATTTTATCGATCAAATATATCTTACGTTCTTCTAAATGTCTCTTGCTGTCTTCTATCTGCTCTGTGAAATTGCTGCCTGCAGTTTACCTGTAAAGTCCCTGAATTTTTGTCATGTGACTGTCGGTATCAGCTGAGCCAGTCATGGCTTTTCAGTTGTGTTAAAGAGTGCAGATGTTTTGGTTTATTTGATAGGATCTAGTACAAACAGTGTATTTTTTTTGAGAATTCTTATATATAAGAATATATGTCATATATGATGGGTACAAGTACCTTAGAAAATTAAAAAGCTGATGATTCTTTGTGTTTTAACAATGTGAAGTCAGTGAGTCAGTGAATGAATGAAGCAGGCTGCAGTTTAACAAAAAGAAGTTCATTTCACACAGCTTCCACTGAGTACCGACATGTGTTTCCACACAGACAGATAGCGTGAGTGATGTTGATTTGCTCCCTGCGGCAGGCGTCACCACACTCCGGCTCACTAACACTTAACAAACAGAATAGATGCTGCCTGTGTTCCACACATCATACGCTACATTTAACACTGCCACTCTTTATGCCTGTGACTTCATTCAACATTAATCTTACTGCTACTGATATCTTGTTGCACCATATGACAGCAAAGATTCAAAGGCAGCCACATGACACGGAGAGATTGACGCTACAATAGGCACGTCTGTGAATGCTGCAATTACATTACTAGCTTGAAATAACTGTGAAAATTGGAAGTGAAATTAAATTAGTCTTCAGAGAAAGCCTACGCGTTTATATAGCGGAAATGTGGACTTACAACAAACGCCAAAGGTCTTTGAAGGACACGAGCACATGGCCTTTCTATCAATTATTGAACCTGCTCTGTTAGCTGAGCTTCTTGCGCACACCTAGCAACCACATGCTGTCATGACACACTATATCTGTTGCCTTGGCAACCGCTTGGCCAGGTCAGCAGCAGCCGTACACTTGAAGGAAACAGAGATTTTTGATCTGTGCTATAAATAACCTGACAGTAAATGAGCTGTGTTACCTAGAAGAGACAGAAAAATACATCTGACCGATAAAGCATCAGATTCTAATGTACAGAAAACGTCTTCAACAACACACTCAAATGACAAAATACACATATGAGGGTGGGGGAGGAGGGAGTCAGTCGGTCATGGTGATTATTGCTCTTGTATCCTTTTTGTAAGTGGATTTAAAAAAAACTAATTGCCACAAAATGACACCATCTGTTCTGCAGCTCTAAATCCTTTTCTTCCAGTATGAGAACAAGGCTTATTAGAATGATAGCACAACAACTCAGCCAGGGTAGGTTTTACAGTCCATAGCAACTGTTTATAGCAAAAAATGTTGTCACGCTCTGATAACAACCTTCCCATTTTCCCTCCAAACCCCAATGTGAATCGCAACAAAGCTGAAACTGTGAATAGATCTCAGGAACAATGACAGAGAGAGGACTGGAGGAGGAGGAGAGAGGGGGGTGGGGTGATGGAGCTAGCTGTCTGCTTGCCATACATATGTGAAATGCAAATGGTTACTGATACCCCCCAGGGAGTGAGTGTTTAGCCTGTCAGCAGTACCTTCTGGCTGCTGATGATCCGTGGCGCAAACAGGGACTGCTGAGTGCGAATAATCTTCTTCCGTTGCTTGAGCTCGGTGGTCAGTGCCTTCATCTTCTCCTCCTGCTTCTTCTGCTGAGCCAGCAGCTGCTCCTGCTCCCTGCCGGCAGCCGACAACCTCTCCTCGGCCGCACGCAGGTTGAGGGTGAGAAATTCCTGGCAGTGAAGGAGCCACTCCACCGAGAGCTGGGCCAGCTGCAAGAGCTTCACCAGAGCAGCGTCCACGGGGCTCTGGCACCGCTGGCACCGTTCCCCATCCAAGCTGCAGAAGGTCACGGTGTTGATGTGCTCCTGAAGGGCGTCCACATCCAGCTGGCTCACCACCAGGTCAATGTCCACTGCGTTGATTCGCCGCCAGTCTACACTCTCCCGGCGTGGACGGAACTTAAACGGGAGAACAGCGGAGGCTCCACTGGATGGAGTCATACCTGGTGCAGATACAGCCTGACCGTTGACAGATTGCTGGCTGAGCGGGGAATTCAAGAGGGAGGGGATCCCTGCTGATGAGTGGGTCCCCTGGGTGTCACTGGTGTAGGGGAAGTAGACTCCGTCGTGAAATGGCTGAAACAAAGAGGTTTTAAAAACACACAAGAAGCAAAACTGATCAATTCACATTAGCGTCAAGCGCCCTGCACACACCACGCATTCACAGGGAAAGAGAGTGAAATAAACAGACAGCCAGCAGCATCTGCTTTGAACAGCAGAGCACAGATTCCACCACAGCAGATCCAGCCTCCATCTACCTCTGATGCTGCTGTCCTCAGGCAGCCGTGCTCTCCTTACCATCTTCGACTGATTTTGCCTTTACTCGGAGAAACAGATCGGAGCTCCGCCGCTGCTCTCCGGTTCCGCCCCTCGCAGGCAGCTCAAAGCGACAACGCTGGGCGTCCGCCACGTTACCATGGAGACAGAGACGAGCGTCCCAGGGGACAGAAGTGTTGAGAAAACACGGCAGACAATCAGTAAATGTGTCCCTGCAGAGGGAGGAGGACGCGCTGAACACTGCGGTACATGTCACCGCTTATTACGGCTAAAACCTCTCCTCGCTTTGCTCCTCTGAACGAAGGAAAAACAACCCAACTCACCTGAGCACCAAAATGGTTCCCTGCTAACAGCAAATACCGTTAATCTGTCGGCATCACGTTTCTGAGTCGTTTTCATGTCGCGGCAGGTTTTTTTTTATCCTCCTCCTTGACCTCAACCTAAACAATGGCAGACATGCTTGAACTTGCCCGAGCTACACCTAAGAAGCCTTTCTGGAGGCTACGTTTAAGTACAAAACAGTTCACAAAACCTTAGCCTAACAGTCTAGCAGCTAGCTACGAACACCGCCGTGTTTCAAAGCCGTCATGCCTGCCGAGCTAACGGACATTTTTAGTGAGCGTGTTGGGGAAAACTTTGAAAAAACCTAATTATACATCACCAACAATTGTGAAAGTTAAATACTGAGTTTTGTATGAAACTACTCCACTAAAAGCACTTACTGTTGGGGTTGTGTTGTTAATTCTCAGCCTTTGACAAAGTTTTGCATCGACGACACCCCAGGCGGTTTGAGGGTGACGTAGCTGCTGGTCTCCACATTCCTCAATCCAAATCCCAACTGGAAGAAAGAGAGAAAAAAATTATGAAGCTAACGGTGATGTAAACAGAGCTTCCGGTACGTGCCTACAAAGTAAAACATCGTCTACTCGAGTAGTTTTGTAAGAAACATCCTGGCAAAATTAAGGAATAAACACTTTTCCCAGTGGTCATAAAAGTTTTATTTATTTGTTTATTTATTTTAGCCAAATGACATTTTGCAAACTCAACAAAATTCTTCATACACTGTATTTATTTAATTTGTTTGTCTTTATTTCTTTTTCTTCCCCTTCTACATTTCCTTTGCTTCCTTTTTTTCTTCCCTTGTTTCTTAGCAGATATCATTTTCTTCTTGCCCACTGACATTTTGCATACATTGTGATAATTGTATCTATTTTGGAGTCTTCATACACTGTGTTGTTTGTTTCTCCTATCTTAAAAATGTCCTAAAAGACATCCCAACCCCAATAATTACCCTTCTGTCCAGAATATATATATATATATATATATATATATATATAATGTTATTGGTATCATTATTATGTCTTTTTTGATGACAGTGGCCTTATTGATTTCTTAAATCAATCATTTTAATTGTGGGAGGAAATATAAATAAGTGGTTTTCAGGTGTGTTGACGTCATATTTTGACAGAAGAAAATAGACCTGTGTTTTTTTTATAAGGATATACATATGCAAACTGTTTTAGTGTTTACATAACAGTGATGTGGAGGATTATCTATTAGTTTGAATGGAAAAAATAACACTATTTTGTAAATGGACAAAGGGTAGAAGTAAAAACATGCCCTCTGGATATGCGATAAGAAGTAGGCCGTTCCCCGTGACCCTTTAAGGATTTTACATTTAGTTTTATAATTTAAAAAGCCGTATACTTCATTCCTCTAAATGTGTTTAATTTAGCATACATCTTATGTGCCCTATTGGAAACACATTCCGAACAGTTCACCTTTACTTTGGAGGCACGGCTCCTCACTTCCTGTGTTATTATGCTGAACGTGACGCAGGTCGTAGTGAGGTGGGGGGGAGGGAGGTTTAAACGGGGAGTCTGAAAACAGGGGTGAGGGGGTTCTAGGAGGGGTGCAGCACCTCAGCAGGAGGAGACACAGTTAAAGCTGTTTTAAAACGCTGGGGAAAACCGGAACCAGCCGTGAACGGCGACACAGGCAGCAGGAGGCAGAAAGGTTCGGAACGTTTAGGGAGCACATCAGGAGGAGAACTGACAGAGCGCCACCTGCTGGCCACCTTCATTCATTAACATGTGATCACACTGGAGACGTGCTCTCTGTCAACTGCTGACTGTCTTGTTTTGTCAGGCAAAGCAGCAATTATCTAAGTAAAAAATAAAATACATTTTTAAAAAAGGATAGAGGACTCTTTATTCTTTAAGGTTCTTCATTATGATCAAGATATTTGCTGGCAGTTTATAAGTATTATGATAGAAGATTTGCATTCTCTTTTTCGGGGTGGGGGGGGGGGACGGACAGAGTGAAGACAGAGTGAAAGGGGGGAGAAAGGAGAGAGACATGCAGCAAAGGGTCGTGAGCTGGACTCGAACTCGGGACCGCTGCTGGCGACCTGTGGTAACACCGTAACCCCGCGAACTATAAGGCGGGTCCTTTTACTCTTTCATCATGGTGTTGGACCATAAATGAAGACTTTCTTACTTAAACGCCTGAAAATCAAATCTCCTGTTTTCTCTCCAATGTTATTTATTTGTTTGTTTGTTTCATTTGGTAGGTGGTTGGTTATTATGAATGCAGAATGGTTTCATCACAATAAATGATTGTTTAAAAACCAATCTTTCCTCTTTCTTCTTTCCTTTTTTGCTTTTTCCTTCATTCCTTCTTTTCCTGATTTTTTCTTCCTCCTTTCTTTAATTTTGTACTTTCCTTCTCTTTTTTCCCTGTTTTTCCTTCCCTCTTTCTATCCTTTTTTCTCTCCCTTCCATCAGTTTCTTCTTTTTTTTCCTTCATTCCCTTGTCTCTTGTTTCTTTCTGCTATGAAATTCAAACACCCAAATAATAGAAACAGCAATGCCCTATAGAGTGTAGGGCGACTTTAAGTTCCTGTAGTTCTAATTTCACATAGTGCACGAATAGCTACTAATCACTGCGTCTCTGCTACATTTCATGAAAGCACACGCTCTGTGATGGACTGCAGAGTGAACATGTGAAGGTTGCTTGTTTTACTCCATATTCCGTGCTGAATAAAGAATGTGGTTCAAGAGAAAACAATGAACCCACAGCCCAGAGTGATGGAGGGCTCCATCCATCACAGATTCATGGGGGCTGAATTAAAGTGTTTGTCAAATGAAGAACTGCAAGCAGAATACAGCAGGCGACAAAGGTCCAGGTTTATAAGTTATAGTCCAGGTTTATGGAAAGAAAACAGCTGTCTAACACCTGCATTAACAATGAAAAAGATGGTCACAGATGAGAGAAAGGAGGAAGGATGCGATACTTTTAAAAAACAAGGTTATGATTCAGTTGATTTCCATGGCTGCAGCAGCCACGCTAACACGTACATCACCGACAGAGGTCAGCAGAGATCTGACGTGAGCTGCTGCAGGTGTGGAGGAGTGATGCTGAGTCCTGCCTCTGTGTCAGAGGAAATGCTGCCCACTGCTGCGGTGATGGAGAGCAGCTGCAGGAGGCGACACAGTGTCGGCCCTAATGGGGGGAAGAGCTCAGCAGGGTGGATCCACATGCACGCACACTGCTTTGTACCCACGGATCAGGCTGAGATTGTTCTTTGGATGCTTCTTTTATGCATAAGATTAAAAAATGAATCACATCCAGGACAGGCCTGGTGTTGGCACGGATCTTAGAGTGAAACTAAGTGTGAAGTTGTGATGAGAGCACTTTTTTTGCTTTGAGTATTGCTCATGCTGTCAAGACACAACCTACACGGGCTCAGCCCAGCGTGTTGAACTCTCCATCAGAGTCCCACTGCTGGAGGAGGCTGACTGCGTGCCATTTCCCCGGCCAGTCCCCAGACAGCTTCAGTCGAGTCCTGATAAATAGAGATTTTAATTCCGCCGGACAGGGCCTGTGACTGTCAGGATAGCCTGAGGCGAGCAGGAGAGACTCTCCTCACAGGCTGTGTCCGGGTAAAGACAGGCAGCCCTCACCAGCCGCATCACAATGAGGCGGAGAAGTTCAGGTGTAGGACAAGATGCTGATGCTTGTTTCCGGACTAACTTTTCCATGCAGCTCTTCCAGCCATTTCTAGACGCTCACTGTAGCCTCCGGGCCTGAGTTATGATGTTGACTTGAAAATAAAATCCACACTTTTCGATAAGAGCGAGAGACACACAACGCGGGCAGAGAAGTTGTGGCGTTGCATTAGTCATGCAGTAAAAAGGAGCAGGAGTGTGTGGAGGAAGAGGAGCGGACCTCTGAGATGAGTAAGCACAGCCCTACACTCAATTTACTGCTTGATTTATGAGTTCATTTCCTGCACGAAGTTCTCAGCGGGGGTGAGGTGGTATATCTTTCCCACTATAGGTAGCAGTGGCTCCACTTCCCAATCCCCAGGAGACCCACTCGCACCACTGCAGGCCTTAGTGGGACTATAAATAATGGCTGCTGTAACAAGTACACATTGAACACAGAGAGGAGAAGATGCCCAAACATCTTTATTCATGAAGGAGGTTCTTATCTTCCCCTGCAGAGGACCAGATGGATTCCGACCCCTCTGCATAGTGAAATGCAGCGTACAGTCGCGCCTACTGTATCTCTGCTCCCAGATAAGCATCCTGAGATATTTTGAATAATCGCATGATAGGAGCAGGAATCTACAGCTGGCCTTTCTGTCCGTGTGCGTGTGAGCGCATGCAGTCCGTGAATCAGGGAGAAATGCTTTCAGATATACTGATGTTTGTCTCTCAAAACAGTTTCAGGAGAAGCAGCTTAACAGGAGAGCTGCAGCGAAAGGTTACCACAGAGACTCGCATTCAAAGAGGGCTCTTTGTGGAGAGGAGAACGCTGGCGATTTGAAATGTTTCAAATTTAAACCGCCTTAGCAAAGACTTAAAGTGCACGTTTTGGTTTTATGTGCGCATAAGGGGATGAAGAACATGCAGAAAGGACAGTTACTGAGTCTTTTCTCCTTAGGAACTGAGAGGAAACTGGGACATGAATTTGCTGCTTCACATTCAAATCAAAAGGGATTCAGAAGTTTGAGTAATATGCTGCCTCAGTATACACAGGACTAGACACATAAATGCATGCTTTGAATGTGTTGCGTAAGTGTGATTCACAAAAGTAAGAAAAACCATGCCTAAGCATTAACATCAGTCACTTTTTTGAGAAATGTCAGGTCAACTATTTCAAATCTTCACTTGTATGAACAGATGTAGTGTGATTTATCCGTCTGCATTGAATACAGTGTAGCTGTGTCTCCTGCGCTCTCTTCTCTCTCCCATAGTTGGTGTCTTGTCCTCTCTCCAGCTACACGTCTCCGATCTGCAGATGCTGAACTCACCAACCTCTCCAGCGTTCACTCTTCTCCATCTGTGATCTCTCCCCTTTCACCCTCACCCTAACCAGTTGAAGCAGATGGCCGCCCTCCCTGAGCCTGGTTCTGCTGCAGGTTTATGTAAGGTCCTCACCCCACAAGTGTCTTGGGAAAACACATGTTGTGAATTAGCACCATATGAATAAAGCTGGACTGAACTACACATCATGGTGACCCAGAAAACAGAAACTTGGTTTGTTTGATAGTAACTGCTTGAATAAACTGATTTGTGCAAACATGGTGCTTCTGTGGAACTCCATCAACTACGTAATCAGCTGTAAATGCAAAAGACGAACAAGAGCCATGTCATGTGAGTGTAGTCATGTGTCATTTTATCATTTCCATAGTTCTACCAATCCTCGTATAGACTCAGTTGGTTCTGACGTCTTCTCCCTTTGCACCACATTCAGTTGCAACATGATCTGTTTAGCTGCTACTGTTTGAAGTGCACAGAGGAACTCCCAATGACATAAAACCCCGCCGCTAACTAGTGTCGTAGCAATGTAGCGGCAAAAACACCAGTGTAAAAGCTCTGTAGGCCTGTTAGAGCCTGATATGTAACAACGATCCAAAATGTAACAACGACCCAACTTGTTATAAAAAAAGTAATAAAACCCGAAATGTAATAACTGGTCGATAATGTAACAAGATGCTGAACCCAAAACATAAAAACTTTGTGGGGTCAGTTATTACATTATGGGGCCGGCAAAATATTTTTCCCATAACAGTGTAATAATTTTATTACATCATAGTGTGAGTCAATGATTTATGGATTAAAGGGCTTATTGCTTCAGTGTAGAGTGTAGCATCATACACTAATGCCCCTGTCATTCATATATATATATATATATATATATATATATATATATATATGTATGTATATAAGTCACAGTAGAAATCGTGATCCAGGATAACTGCTGATTGTCCTCGGACAAACGACGATTCTACCAGGACAATAATAAAAAATCAATAAAAACAATAAAATGCAATATAAATCTTAAAGACAGAAGTCTTTTAGTTAAGGTTAGGGTTAGGATGAGGGTTAGGGATGTGACAGCCACATAGTGTTGAAGTATGTTAGAATAGACTGTGAGTACTGAAAATAAGGACAATACACTCATAAATGGAATGCATTAATTTGATCACAAAAGGAGTGTTTTCTTGCTGTATTTGTTATTGTTATTAGAATATTGTTGTTTCCTTTATGTTAACATCATATCATTGGCACCAATCATTTATCCATTACACTAACCCCTCGCCAGCAGCCATGTTGCAAATGCTGCCGTGTTAGAGCCTGATATGTAACAACGACCTGAAATGTAACTATTGTTACATTATCGACCAGTTGTTACATTTTGGGTTTTATTACATTTTGTTTTATAACAATTCAGGTCGTTGTTCCATATCTGGCTCTAACAAGGCCAAGTAACTCTGGTGTAGATCAAGCTGAATGTTACCATCGATGCAATGAGTTACACTCTGACCTCCAACATTGGCTTCATGCTTTGGCCTGTATTCACTGACACTGCCATTTTGTAAAAGCATGAGAAATTAGTTGTTAAGAGTTCCTTTTTGCTGTGTACCCTTGAACACACTGGCAGCTGTCATGAATCACTTTGAAACTGACGAAATCTTAAAAACCTGATTCTTGTCAGACAGATTTAAAGGCATTTCAATTTTTGCCCCATCTTGTACATTATATTTATAGGTTTTTTTTTGGTGGTGGTGGGGGGGAGTTGAATTCTATTGATAGACAGAGTGAAAGGGGGTAGAGAGGAGAGAGACACACAACAAAGGGTCGTGGGGTTGCCGTAACCCCTTAACTGAGCGAGCTATACGGCGGCCCATCTTGTACATTATTACGAGATGTGGAACAACATCTTCTGTCATGATCATGCAGTAGTTAGTCATAATTTTGAGGTAACGGTGTTATTTTGTGAATGCATGAGCCATATAAATGTTGTGAGTTATGAAATCAGGAAGTAATTTATCTAAAGATATCACAATAAACATGTTGATGTAACATGCATTTTATTTAATCTGTTATATTTTCAGTTTACTTTACTAAAAAACAAACTCGACTTGTGCCTGTGCATGTTGTATAATGGCAGCAGGAGAAATAAGACCTGACACGTAGACAATAAAAGTACTTAAATCAACCTGTCAGACAATTATTAAAGCTTTTCTGTGCAACATTCAGAAAACCAACCACTAACTTTGCATACTCTGGAGGCCATAACAGGCACTGAATCTATATGTGACACTGACACAAAGAGCATTGGTCTCATGGTTCCAGACCTTGACAAATATGATGATGGCACCACTAAAGTACAATACGAAGATGGGTCCTAATGCTTTGACCCTCTGGAGAGACCCTGTGCCACACTTTACTCTTAAACCCCCTACTTCAGTGAATGTTGCCCTCAGTAGAAGCATATTTCTGAATGAAGTTGTGTTTAATCTACTGGAATCATTGCTCGAGCCGAGAGTAAACACTGGTTAGTTTAATAGGGAATGATGAGCTTGTGCTAATAGACAGAACTGCCTGAAGGGCTGAATGTGACACTGTAGGATGGATGCATTTAGTAGCGTCGTCAATAAAAATGATCTGACAGGCTTCTTGTGTTTGTTGGTCCTTGCAGATGTGTCTACATGGCAGTGCCAGCCCGCTGCCTTTCACACGACGACAATCCAGACAAATGGAGGTGTCAGCTCAGCTCAGCGAGCGATCCTGCCACTGCCCAAGCAACTTGAAGCAAAGCAGCAATCCAGCCTGCCACTGCCCACTGGTTTTCATCTCAGACACTTTGTTGTCTATTTTCAACGAGGCAACCGCAGGGGTCACCAGCGGTGAATCAGCCTTGTGGGAAGGAGAGATGAAAGAGTGCTGCGGTGGGGAGGGGAGAGAGAGAGAAGCATCCCACCGTTTCCTTTCATTGTCCCCTATGAATGTTGCTCAGGTCATAAAGAACCCCAGCTCCAAAGTATTATATATAGCAGACAAATGACGAGGTTTGCACGGATTTTTTCTTATCCTCCTACTGAGTGAGGAGGCCTGGGCTCTTAAGGGCAAATCAGCCACGGCAGCAGGGGATCTTTGGACAGGAACAGGTAATGGAGATCGAATATATATGGAGGGAGTAACGTATGATGAATGTGCTCATGGGTATAAAACTAAACTTATTGTAGGAGGAGTGTGTGCTGCTTGTGCCTGCTGCATTAGCAGATCCTGCACATTTCCTCTTCATCATCACATGGATTCATATTTGTGAAGGATCAGGTGTTAACTGTTGTCACATGACTGCCAGTTAGAGCATGAAGGTGAAGGCAAGTTTCAAATGAAGTGTCCAGAACAGGCTCACTTGAACATCGTCCTCCTGCCATTATTATCCACAGAATTAACCTTCATGATCTCTGTTGAACATTTTACCACGACTGGAATGGACTTATTTCTTATTAGCACACTTCCTAAACTATCTGCTTATTACTATTTGAAGTTATGTGAAAAAATATAGCTTTAGTTTTGTTATTTGGCTTATAAAAGCAAAATGTTTGTGCCACAACTGCAGCAAACTTTGGCTGCTAACATTCAAACTTTCAGCAACACTCTGACAACGATGAGAAGTTCACCACCACTGTCAGACATGTTCACCAGTGGTCTGCCACTACAGTTTGACGGCAGTACTAAACTTATGGCAGCTTTCTTTGAACAAGTTTGCTGTTTCTGCTTTCTGGTAGACAGCTGTGCCTAACCTTTGGCAATGTGGTTGCAGATTTGCAGCAAAGTTTTCCTCAGTAAATTAAGTTTGTGGCAAACTTGCAGTGGACTTTGTGTAAAACGTGTCTTGTTCAGCTTTTATCATATCTGAGGAGCTATTTTCTAGATGCTGCACAGTGGTTTGCATTATTCAAACCTGCTTGCTGCTTGGTTTGCTCCGGGTGCTCTGGCTTCCTCCCACAGCTCAAAGACATGCATGGGAGATTAAATGGTGATTTGAAATTGACCATAGATGTGAATGGCTCTACACAGAAGAGCCAACTCATCAGGACAGGACTCAGCAGTCCTCCTGCATCTGAAGGCCACTCGTTGGAAGACAATAACGTACGAATACTGGCCAGAGAAGACAGAAGTTTTGAGAGGGGGGTGAAGGAAGCCATCTATGTTAAACTGGAAAAACCTTTATTAAACAGAGGGGGAGGCCTGAGACCTCAACTTACCTGTTTACAGTATTACATTCTCTATCCAGGAAGAACACATCTGGCCACAGTGGGCCCCAAAGAACCCCATTGTGAGAGGGAAGGACCTAATGACTCTCATAATGAGGGGAGGGGTATCACATACCTAGCAGACTGAAGCTTCAGTAGTGTTAATGGCTCCTGAAGAGTATAAACATCTGGAACTCCCAACCAGTCAGTTTAGAACTGATGGAGCCTCTTGGATGAGAGGTGGAACGTCTTGGAGAGACTCAAGCTAAGTCCAGATGCTGTGATTGAAACTATGAGGATAAACATGACCTGGATGACTGAGAATCTTCACAGACATAGATGTGAATGTTGTGCATGTTGAGCATGAAGGGTTGTCCGTCTCTCTGTGTTGACCTCTGGATCAGAAACCAGGTCCCTTGTGACCCTCTGAAGGATAGAGTGGATATATAGCTGATGGAGACATTTCTCCACAAAGTTAGCCCCTGCAAGCGTGCCATAAAATGCAACTTCCACATGAAAATATGACTTTGCTTTATAAATACACCTCTGTGCTTATTAACGCCTTTACTTCAAGGTACGATTAGTCATTTTTTCACCTTTTTGCTAAGAGTTAGATGGGAAGGTTGATGCCATTCGTCTGATCCGTCCACTCTGTCCATAGAGTGTGTAGCTGGAGCCCAAAGGCAATTAGCTTACCTTAGCATAAAGACTGAGAAAAGCTTACCTGGTTCTTCGCAGAGTGGGAAAAGAAACACCAGCACCTTTAAACCTGTAAGGGAATCAGCATTGCTTTTAGCCATCTCCCCAAAAAAGTGTTTTATATAGTGAGGAGGTCCTGTTGTGTGGGCCCAGAATGCTGTTGTCAGTGTTGTGCCAGCTCATGCTTGAAAAGAACAAGCTCAAAGTTCAGTTCACACATGTGAAAATGTGTCACGGGAAATACAGAGACCCAGATGCAGACAGAAGACATGGATCACAGAATTATATTTACAGGTCTTTATTACAGAGATTGAAAGCTACTCACAAGAATATCAGAAGTGGAGCTCACACGGCACAAACACGGGGATATCAGGACAAAGGCGCAATACACAGGAATATCCAAACTAAGGCGCACAAAACACCACGACTAACGATAACATTAAACAGAAAACACATCGAAAAAATGACGGGAAATCCAACTTCCACTATATAATAACTGTACCACTAAACTACGGAAGAACCAAGAAGTGGTGAAAACAACTACAAGACTTAACCTGTACCTATGGAGCCTCAACTTAGCCGACGACTGGGAGAGCGGTGGGTGGACATGAATGGCAAGGTGGTGTGTTTGAACCAGCAGACTTCGGGTACTTGGCAGGGCTGAACTAGGTGTCGGCAGTGAAGCAGGTACACAGGCAGGTCCAGGTGGAGTTGGGCAATGGAAAGTGTGGTAGATACAACAGTCCAGTTTTGAATGCAGCATCAGCGTCCTTCTTTTGAAGCAGGACCAGACAAAGGACTGATGGGTCCCTCCTGTTCCAGGTGCCAGCAATCACCAGATTAAGGGAGTGGAAACAGGAGGGAGTGTCAACAGCAGGCAGAGGTGGAGGGAATGACGGAATGAACTAGTTCACGTTCATCGTTCACTTTTTAAAAATCTGAACTGAGTTCACGGTCCTAAAAATGAACTAGTTCATGTTCGTTAGTTACATTTTTTAAATAGATAAGACACCATGTTACTCAATAGAACCAAGAGCGAACCTCACGCTGATGTTTGCACTTGTTTTTTCAGACCAGGTGGACAAAGTTTGTATAAAAATGTGAGGTTCTTGCTGTCTGTGTCTTCATTTGTTAACTCATAAAACTCCGCTAGCTCTTCTGCTAACCTGACTGCAGTACTAGTCATGCTGGACTGTCACCAGTGTTCACCATAAACTGTCGTAAAACCTGAAAACCTCTTTCTCTCGTGAGAGTTTTCAAATGAAAGTGAATGTGAATGGTGCGTGCCACTTATTCTCGCAAGAGTGAGCGTGTTCCCGTTCACGCTCATTATTTGAAAACTGATCCGTTCAGTTCAGCGTTCACCGAAAATATGAGCCACAACACTGGCTGCTGGACAGTAGATGTAGAATGAAGTACACAGGTCCACAACTCACAATCTGTAAACTGTGCTTCAGTTTCATGTCTTTGTTTTAGTGGATTTAATGTGTAAATATACAAGTAAGCAAAACGCCTTCAATGTTTTTTGGTGATCATCGGAATGTCTACACGTGGATATTTAGTTACTGTGAACTGCATTCATGAATTACATTCTGAGCTTGTTATATCTGTGTCAGAACAACACCTGACACATCACATGTAACCTTTTGCTTCTCACATGTTCGTATATTGAAAAAACTACGACTGGAAATGTAATGTCTACGATGATGATTCATTTGAGCTGAGACCAGGACTGGATAGGCATGTGACAGTTTTCCGGTAGCAACATTTCAAACTACATCTGCATCCTGCTTGTTGCATTCAGCAGCAGCAGGGATGCTTGTTTAACTGTTGTAGGGCAGGAAGGTGCTCTGGAGGGTTGCATGTATATCTTTTAGTCTGACAGGTAGACAACACAATCGGCCAGCCAGACAGCATAGTGGGACTTCAGTGGAATGTATAAATAGGTTCAGGATTCATTTGCATTGAAAATATTTAGTGTGGAAAATGCTACTTTTCCATTTCAGAATACCACTGACAGCACATATAGTGTGCAGGATGTGATTAATGCCGTCTAAACTAGAGATGGAATTGACACTGTTCAGAGGGAAAGAACTGACTTTGGGACAATCATTGCAAATCAACATTGCCAAAAACAGGGATTGGGACCACATTAAATATCAGTTTTGACTATTATTATTACATGACAGTCCATAAAAACTATGCCTGTTCTGTGTTGTTATATTATTAGTAGTATACAGACTCTTATGAGCTCCACATGCAATCAACCTTACAAAAAAACTCTCAGCTGTTCCACTTATTTTTCAAATGTGTTTCCATAGCAGAGTTTCATTTGGAAGTATTACACCAGAAAAAGTTCAACAAAAATTTTGAAAAATCTCTTCCTAAATACAGATCGGCCTAATGTGCACAATGAGAGATGAAAGTACCCATTTCAGGTTAGGTCTGACATAGTGAAAATTTAAACTCACACCACTGATCAGTTGTGTCTTTCGTCGTCTTTGTCTCCAAACATGACTGATACCAGCTGACATGGAAGAAACATGACAACTCACCCAACTGAAAATCTTTCCTGAAGACTTATCTCTACTTCCGGGCATATATGGCCGGCATTCGTTTCATTCTTGTTTCTTCTTTTAGATTTTTTTGACAGTTGGCAAATACAGGATTTGTTTTCATCTTCTTCTACCGTGTTTATTGCAGCCATGTAGCACCACCTTCTAATGACACCACACAGCCTAGTTTATTTAGGCTCCTTTCCATTCGCTGTTAATAGAAATGAGCCTAATTCTCATTTCAAAAGTCTGTTTCCAATTTACCAGATAATTATATAGAAATGCAATTATTAGGAGTACAAACACCATAATCCTGCTCCAAACTAGGCCCAATATTGCATTCTAACGTTATTTTTAAAAGTGTAAAATAATTGAAAATTGTGTAAGTTATGCATCAGAGGCCCAAACAACAGTATAGGATAAATGTTTTGCTAATTTCTTCTCTGACGCTTGCTGTTGTTGAGGAGGCAAAGTCTGAAAACTCTCTCATATCCTTGGAGGACTTTGTTGAGAGGAAGCTCCTCGGTGGCAGGGACCGAGTGTGGAGGAGATCTGTTCTGAGATTCTGGGGGTTCTGGACACCGCTGGCCTGTCCTGGCTGACCCGTCTCTGCAGCGCTGCGTGCAGGTTGGGGTCAGTGCCTGTTGAGAGGCAGACAAGGGTGGTGGTTGGCATCAAACAGAGGGTTACACTGAGCAGCCTCCCTGGGGAAGTTATCCCAGTGGGTTACAAGTGATTCTGTCCTGGGTGTGAAACAGTATACAGACATATAAAACCTTGAAATCAACATACTACAAATATTTACCTGACAGTTAAAGCCACCAAATGTGATATTAAAGCCACTTAAAGCTAGGAAACGTGTCATTTTCATAAGATCTTTAAATAATGAAGGGGTATTATGTGTTCAATGGGTAATGAAGACATTCCCTTCAAGAGTTTCAAAGAAATCAAAACAATACTTCATGAAAATAATCCTGTTAAAATGTCCTAAAAACTGGATTTCCAGCTCCAAAGCTAATTCCAGGAAGACCTGTGGCAGTCAGCTTTTGATGTAGCACCAAATCACATTTAGATATGACAAAACTAAGTTGTTTCTACCCACAACACACATTAGGTTGGAACTGAGTGAATACTAGTGGATATGAATGATTGAAAATCCAAGATTTTTCATTTTGATGATACAGTCTAGATTTTTATTATTTCAATTTCTGTAAAAAAAAAAAAAAAAAAAAAAAATCAGCATAAGCTATTCACTTGATAAAAGTTCTTACTTTTCCCTGAGGTTTCTGGATATTCAGTAAAATTCTGAACAATAATCAACTGGTGAGGCTTTAAAGATGCCTTCAAAGAATCAGTGAAGTTATCAAATTTAACACAGAGGGCCTGTTTTCAAAAATTCATACCTCAAAACGTATTTGGAGTTGAGCTGTGGGATTTTGCAAGATTCCATGGTTGAAGTAGAAGTTTATACTTTCACCCGTGACGACAACTGTTACATTACAGACTTCATGTTAAGTTAGGAAATAAGTGCCGGCCCTTACAGAGACTGGATTATATGGAAGACCTGTGAACTTCCTAATCACCTCCTGACTCTAGTCACAGTCTTGAGGTGTGGATTCTCTCACTTGAATCAACACTTTGTTCCTACAGGACATAAGCAGAGAAACTCTGTGCCCTGTATTGAGATCTTTTAACTGGTGTGTATTTTCCCACCTTGTGTTCAGGTTCATATGAATGATGACAAAAACAGTAAGGTGGAAGCTAAGAACAGAAAGAAACAGGACAAAATCACATTTCTGTCACACAGTCGCAGCCCCAACAACTAAAACTACATCTTGTTGATATTAAGTTTCAGGAGCCACACTTCACTACACCATTGATTTCTTACCTGTAGAGTTTAATTATAGTTTCCTCTTTGTGTGAACTTAAAGTGCTCGAGCTGTTTTTAGATGTAGGACAGGAGGGAATGTTTTCATCTGAGCTGCAGCAGCCAGGATTTGAGCTTTCTGAATGCAGTCGAACACAAGTGGAAGTCTTTGTCGTCCTCTGTGTAGCCCTATTAGGGACTAAATGTTACTTTTGACAGTTTGAACAAATGAGGGAGAGAGCAGCAAAGAGGGGAGCAGATAACTGTCGCTCTCTCTGAGCTATGGCAGCCATCCAGTTTGGGCCTTCTTTGTATTCAGGGAGCACCTCGTTTTCGTGTCAGCGCGGGACAAGAGAAGCACTTAACGTGACATTTAGAGATGCTCAGAGATTCTCTCTGGAGGCCAGAGGGAGGGAGAAACGAACCAATGATGTTATCGCAGACATGTGTTTTAAATGCCAGGAGGGGTGCTTTGCCAAAGAGCTTTGGCCACAAAGATAAGAGAATAACCCGGCCTCTGGTCATGCACCTTGTGCACCGGTTCTGGGGCTCACGTTAAGCTTTGTCTGAAATGGTTTCATCTCTTTTCTATCAGATATGATCTTTTAAGGCTTACAGAACAATCTCCTTAGATCGTACATTAGGGCTGCTGTTATCCTGGGAAGAAATCCACACATGCATGGTGCATTTTAAATAGTCGGCCACAGGATAGGACACACTGAGCTTTATGAGTGGGCGACTCGAGCTCCCTGGGATTCTGAATCTTAACCAGATGGCTGTAATACACATCTTAACTGTGGATCACAGCCATTTTTAAAGACTCTGAGCCCCCTGAAAATCTCCTTTCCATTAATACCAGACTAAATATCTTTTATTGATGTGGGTTTATCCTGAAGGGACCTCCGCAACAAGACAGCATGAATATTTAACAGGTAAAGAAAGGTCAGTCTTCTAGCATGGATACTAAGATTGAACTAATCAATCATCATTTCTGTGTGAACTCTCTTTCAATTAAAACATGTTGCCAGTGGAAACAGAGGCTTTTGTTGCCCAGAGATGATATCAAAATAGTATACAAACAAACCCAAGTAAATCCATAAAACACGCATCTGAATGTTTTGCAATTCAAATGTGTGCCATCCATCTATCTTACAAATGTATCTTTCCTCGTGCTGTCTATGTAAGCATTTGTACTTTGTGCACAAAATGCCTTAGTGTTTGATGCAGGGTCTGGCGACTCTGCCATAGCCTCCAATAAATCAGGCCTGGAGTTAGATGTATGAAGATAGAGCTGCATAGTGATGAAGCTGGTGCAGAGTTTAGAAACAAGGTTAGCTATTCATCACCAGACATCATACCCATACATCCTGAGAACTTCCACGCTCTCATTTTTCCCATTTGTCTCTGATATGGTGACTCGTTCCTGTAGTCTCTCAGCTTTATGCCTCATCACGGGTTCAGACACCTTGTGAACAGGTTTCTCGGAAATGGCACCTGATGTAGCACAAACATCATAATATCAATAACAGCAATAGTTTCTCTGGCAACAGCAGGACGTTGTAGGAACCTGAATTGGTTTTAGCGGCAAAAACTGGAGGGAAAGGTCTTTGATCTGCAGTAATACCACGTTCTGGTTCCTGGAATCACATTCTTTTTATTGCTCTCATCATTTTCCATCATCTTGAACCACTGCAATTTGCCAAATGCTCCCTTGCAGACACTTTCCCCTTTACTAGACTGCATGCTTATATTCAGTGTGTGTTTACTCAAGGAGGAATAATCCATTTGTACGTTTCTTGCCATCTCAGGGCTCTGTGAATACTAAAGGCTTTGATGTTCAGTTGTCTAAAACAGTTACCTAAGCAGCTTGCCATAACCGGCCTCCCAGAGCTTCTCCCTGTACGCTGCTCTCCTACTTTCTGCTGTGTGTCTGGATCGCGACAATAAAGTCTGCTTTTGAAGCCTCTGCTTGCTGCCTCTCGGGAAGGTGTTTTCTGTAGATAATGACTTATTTCAATACACACCTCACCTAAAGAGTGCAGCACATTTTTTTAATATATGTAATTCGTTCTTGCTAAAGGCTTGAGTACCTGCAAATGCCGTGACATGAATTTAATCACGGCCCACTGGTGTGAGAACACATGGCAGATTTGGCCAGACGTTAATTATTCCATCTTTGTGGCTAATATAACAAAGCGGCCCAGCTGCCAGGTGGCAGGAAGACATGCAATGTGGAAAAAACAGAAGCATAAACATGGCTGAAGATTGGGACAGTTTCCAGCGAATGTGTGCCTGGAATGTGTGATGACCGAATTCATGCGGTGTGCAGTCTTAAGCAATGCCGCTGTAAATTGGCTGTAAAATAGCGAACTGTTGCCTGCCACAGTTACTGGGCTCATGGCCCAGACAGTCCCTGACTCAGCTCAAAAGCATGGTTAACTTGGCACAGACTCACACCAGCTGGATGGACTATTAACTGCCATTATCAGCCTGCACCTCGCCAGAGTGAACTGATGAGCTCATGTCTGTATACAGTAAGCAGAATATTTAAATATAGAAATTAACTCTCAGAGAAATTCATCTTTTCAGTACAACAACACATATTAACAATCTGAACATCAAAACCCACCAGCAGGTTTGAAAGGCATGTTATCTTTCAAAAAACCACCACCAAGATTAGACCATTCATTACACTCAAAAACTGTACCAGCAGAAGAATTGGATTTTTAACTGTCCAGTGGTTCTTGCTGCTGTTCTGTCAGGAAAATTGCCCAAATCTAAGCTTAAAATCAAAATCTTTCATCAGAATCTCTTCATTCTACATGCCTGACTCGCCAGAAATAAGCCTTTCGCACCACTGCATGTACAAAACTAAATTTTGTGCAAGCCATGACTGATTCAGCTGCAGCCAACAGTCATGTGACAAGACTCAGCTGAACTGCAGGCAGTGCAGAGAGGACACTAGTGTGGAAACAAATACAGAGAGATTGAGAGGAAAATATATGTGATCAAAAAAAAAAATACAGTAGGACTCAAAACAGAACACACAGGAGCAAATTCCTTCAAGCTACATTCAACATGGTGAAATATCTGTAGAGTAGTATGGAATAATTCCAGTTTGAGTGGTTATACAAATGCAAATAGTAGTAGTTAAAAATCCATAGCATGTAGATCCATCATGTTTTTGGATAAGAAGACAGCTGTCATGTCTGTGTGCTAAATATAAAGCTATAAAGCCAGTTTGGCAGCAGTTATTTTAGGAGTAAGACTGGAAACCACAGCTGCCAGTTCTTCCTGTGAAGCTACAAACTGTTGGTTTTCCATTTTGAATTTTACAGGGATTCAATACACAACAGAAGCTGTTAACTAAATTTAGAAGTGCTGATAAGCTACTGCAGGACTCTCACTTTAAAATCTTGGAGACAAAAGGTTTTAAATCACTTTTACCTCAGTTGAAATATTATCATATTAGATTCAGGTCAGAACAGGGTCCACTCCCCATCTATATGCACACAACTGGATGGACTCCTATAGCTTAAAGGAGTCCATCGCCTTCATTACACTAATGAAAAATTAGATTTATCCTGATGTGAACCCTCATGTGTGATCAGTGCAAGTAGACACTCTTCCATTCAAATCTCTCCCACATGTATTTGAGATCCCTCTCAATCCATCAACACTGACAGCAATATCCGGAGTGGCTGCAGAAGAAGCCAATGTTCCAAAGTATAAATTAAAAGCTATTGCCTTTGCATTTATGATTGTGAGATGATTCTTCTTCGGTAGAACAATGAAACCCCCTACGCACACTCACTGGGTAGTGGTGGCCTAGTGGCTTGTGAAGCGTACTTGTAACCAGTGGGTCCCCGGCTCGCTTCTCTGGACTGGGAAGAGGCTGAGTCACCACCACTGTGGGCCCTTGAGTGAGGCCCTTAACCCCTGACTGCTCCCAAGGGGACGAATAAAGTATAGATTATTATTATTAGATGATTATGATTAGAGATGTAATTACAGTTTTTGCAACTGGAACAAGTTGGTTCTTCTATCTACGACCTACTGATTTACTGTATAGGAAGTGTAGCTGTTTCATTCGGCATTGATGCTAAGCTAATCCAACCATTTGCTAGTTATAGTTTCATATTTAGCATACAGATATGTATGTGGTATTAATCTAGTCATCTAACTTATGCAAGAAAATGAATAAGCATTTTTACCCAGTGTCACAATAACCTAGCCTGTAGGGATGATGATGAGATGCAATAAGAATTTTGGAAACGACTCCAGAACCTCACCACTGACTTGTTCTCATGAGGTTAAAGCTTTGATCATTTTATCGAAACAGTTCGATGACTATTTGGGTTTATGGATCAATAACCCACCGGAGATGAAAGGCCTCCTGTGAGTGAGTGCCGACATAAAGCCAGCAGTCATTAGATTTGGTAAGTAATTGTGCCGGTCATTTAACTTGAATTAAAGGCAAATTAAAATGTGATTTGTTTAAGTTATTCCAGTGTAGTGGACACGTGACAGGATCATTCACTGAGACAGGGTGACAACATCCAGAGGTAACCTCAGAATATCACTCTTTGCAACTTTTGCTTCACAGAATGTGTCATTAAAGGAACCATATCTGCCACTAATGGTAAAAGCCTGTATTGAAAAGTACTTTTAAAATGTGAGTTCTGCTTTATCTTGTTTTTTAAATTTTGTTATTGTTTCAAACCCTTTGTGATTTCTGCATTTCCTTTTTCCAGATATGGTTTATGCAGTGCAATTAAATTTCCTCACTTATTGCTTTATTTTGGTCTCTTGTGTTTCCTTTGCTGTAGCGAGCAGAGATCAATTTTAACCTTAAAAGCCCCATTTCAAATTAAAAGCGTGCTCCAAATGTGAGGAGTTAATAATCTTCTCTGTTTTGTATCATTGTAAATGCAACACTTCGGGGTTTTGGTTCGTTGGTCAGACGAGGGAGTAATTTGAAGATCTCATATTGAGCTGTGGGATGTTGTGATGGGCAGTCTGCAATTATGTTTTGATATTTTATAGTCTGCACAGTGAATCAATTAGATGAAAATAACCACCAGCTTCATCAGTCATGGACAGACAGAGCGTCGATACGTGAAACCCCTTACTGACGGAGATGAAAATGGATCACTATCTGTTTTATGATGTGTTTATTGGTAGATCATGTTATTTTGTATGTTTCTGCATGGAGGCCTATGTAGGGACGGACATTGCTAACTAGCAGAGGCTAAAAATGCTGTGGACATGCAAGTGAATGTACACATCAAGTTCTAGGGCTCTGTGGGAAGCTTTGTAACATCTGAGAATCTCAAAATGCTTGTGTTTCAAAGAGGAGAGTTTAAAAAATATGAGTCAGACAGGAAAGGTCAAAAGACACTAAGTGCATTATGGGAAATGCTGCCATTAAATTGGTGTGGGACTCCCAGGAAGTATAAAATGTCATACATTATTCTTTGCAAGCCTTGCCACAAATACAAATAATACAAATTCCATACTAAATTAAACGTGTACATCCTATTACAGTCTTCTTTTCTAAATTGACACCATTTTTCAGGTTTACGGCATAAAAATATGCACGCATTACAAAGAGATTAGAGCCACGTGCTCAGAATAATGTGGTGAATTTCAAAGTAAAGAACAGTAGCTCTGATGAGTTACTGTGTCAACAAATGTGCACTTTTTCAAAAGAAGGCATCTGGCTGCGTGCACAGATTAGGCTTTTTAAGGTGAAAAAGTGTTCCGACACAATTAAGTTCAAAGAGAAAAACATCACTCACAGTCATCTTCAGAGCACACTGACCTAATTAAACTTCTTCATCCAGCATTACACGACTGCTCTGGTAGATGTGAGGCTTGTTGGGGAGGCAGCGTGAACAGAAGCAGGGAAATAAAGATAGTATTTGCCTGACTGTGACAATCAACTGTTCCACATGACTGATTATTCTTTGCCTTGATCACAACTCAGTACATCAGTAGTTACATTTTACTTAAGGGTTTCACTTTGAACACGTTTTATTGCTTGGGGTGAGTGTTTGAAAGGTTTTCTCAAGAAAGAATGAATATTAATCACAACATATTTACTGCTATTGTTTAGTCAAGTCTTGGCCTAAATATGTTGGTATTCCTTTATTCTAAATGGGATTATTTTCCTGTTTGCTACCCCATCTGCCCCTCTAAATCCAGCACAATGCATTTATTCCGTCCTTGGGACTGTCTGCATTAAAGCCTCCTGCTAAATTAGCCAGTCTGACATTTATTTTGGTGAATGCGAGCAGTGAATCTCTTTAAATGAATCTGTCTCATTAAGAGCAGACAGTCA
Organism: Dascyllus trimaculatus; assembly: GCA_024666655.1. NCBI lineage: Eukaryota > Metazoa > Chordata > Actinopteri > Pomacentridae > Dascyllus > Dascyllus trimaculatus. Next base: position 19,643,685 of record CM045468.1, read on the forward strand.
AACATAAAATTATCCAAAAGATAAGAAAGAACAAAAAGTGGAGCATGAAGGTGTTTTCAATTTTGTGTATCTTACTTTAAAACGTGTCAGGGCCAGCAACACAGACTAATTAATTATATACTGTCTTATTTTAAGTTTCATGAATGCGACTCGCCTTCAGGCATCATCAGAACCCAGCAACCAAGTGAGCACAGGCATCTGCAGTGGGTTTTTCAGGGAATCAGTGATGAAGTTACTGAGAAAGTTTGAAATCTCTGCAGAGGCACTATAATTATTGTATGATGCTTTCAAGCTAGCTTTGATGTGGAGGTTAAAGGTGGAGTATGCGGAACTTTCCCCAGGGGCAACTCAGTCTCACCAAAACCGCTATAAAACTAAACCGCATTTACAATTTGAAAGAAACATAATTTAGTCTTCAAACAAATATTACTTCTTATCTGTGATGTAGTGGCAAAGTTTTCTGGTTTCAAAGGGCCATAAAGTCTGCATGGGAAGGAAGGATGGGAGGATGGAGGCACAACCCAGCAGCAGGACCGTCGCCCTGGAGACCAGAGCTCACATCCCACATGGGGCCGTCATCCTTAGACTGAAGCTTCACTCTCACTGTTTGGTTAAGTTTAGCCACCAAAAGTAGAGGGTTAGATTCAGAAAAATATCTTATATAGGGTTAAATGATTTGACAATATGTGCTGAAGCTTCTCCTCCACTTTTCAAGGTCACGGTTTGGATTGAAATACACACTTTCTCAAGATTACCCGCATAACGACAAACCTCTTGTTAGACCAGCAGAGAAAACACCAGCTACGGGCTCATTTAGTCTGTTTCTGATAGCATCTGATATTCCACTGGACTACCCTGCATGCTGAAAAATAACACTGAAGGGTATCCAGTGGGTTCAAATGTCATGCCAAGAGGTCCTGACAAAGAGGCAGCGTGGGATGACCTGGGAATGACATCAGGCCAAGGGTGAAGGAAGGGGAGTTAGAGACGTTCTGGCACACACTAACGATCTAAACATTAACAACCTCTTTCGCAGATTCTATCTTTGGCTAAGGGTCATGAAAACTTACATTAATTGACCAATTCTACGCGTTTGCACCACTTACACTTAATAAGAGGTGTCCACTGGGAGCTGTCACTCACATTTAGACTTGTTTTCATGCATTTTCTCCTTCCAAACATTATTTAAACCACTTTTTTACACTTACTGCCTGAGTCTGGAATTGATTCAGTAGATGCCAGGAACCTTTGTTCTATTTGTAGAAACAAAAAAGTAAGATTTCACTGCTTTTTTTTCTAGCATCGACACCACATCAGGCCCAAACCACAGCAATGCCTTGGAATGTGTCCTGCACAGTGTGTCCTGCTCAGTACAACGGAACAAGATGTGAAGTTAAGCAATAAGGAGGCAACGTCTGAGAGCTTATATAATAATGCACACTGTCGTTTTTTAAAACCGATATCTACTCTAATACTGTAAAATCCTGAAAGACATTATTGAGCAACTAAGCTGGAAGTTTGCTTTGGAGCACTTTATTATCCTGTATAACTGTGATTTACTTCAGATTTACTGTTGTGCTTTCCTTGTACTGTACTGGAACACAATAAACTGCAAAGAATGATGCTGTGTACAGTAAGCTGTTTGCTAGAGTTACTAAAATCCCAATACTTAAGACTGGTCAAACCTGAACTCTGTATCAAGGATTCTTTTCAATCTCCCCTGTTAATACTGTCAGATTTATGAAAGCTTATTTAAAAAACAGGCTAAAAAGGTTTCATTCCCTTTCACCTTGTTTTTCACATCGGACCAGATCCGATACCTTTCAACACATAGGCACTATAATAAATCTTCAAGAACCCATATTGTTCCCCTTTTCAGTAAATTCAGGAAAGACTCACATGTCCCCAGAATGTGTCGCTCAGCTCAAAACACTGCAGAGATGGTTCCTTTCAACATGACTGTAGAATTTCTGGTTTTACCTTTGTTCTAAACAGGTGGTTTAGAACAATCCATGCCCCCTTCAGGAAGACTCTCTCTCCATCTGTGACTGACACTGCAGAGCAACACACTGACATCTGTAGTATAGTATCTGCCAATGTGGGTTACCATTTTCCTAGACAGTACGTACGATGCTCACTAAACATTAGCTTAGCATCAGATTCTACTAGGAACAGACAGGTCGTTGTGTTTGGCAGAATTTACGCAGGAATAAGTTTAATTCTTTGTAAAATTGCAAACAAGCACAAACTACCAACAAGTATCTCTATCTGTAAGGCATCAGTAGAGGGAAGACTACTGACTTAAACTCCTGTGAACTGTAGTCTTAATGAGCTGCGTTCATCTCACTGTATCACAGTGGTTCCCAACTGGTGGGTCGGGACGCAAAAGTGGGTCGAGAAGCCACTTTTAGAGGGTCGCAGAAGCATGTCCCCCTGTAAAAAGTAGTGGTAAAAAGTCTTTTATTTTAAAGGACGTGTTTCTTATGACACAGTTTGCTTTCAGTAGCAGGATATTTAGTGGTGGTGACACCAGTAGTAGCCCGCTGTTAACCTCTCGATTTGGTTCTGCCAGCTTATTGGAGAAATTTATGCTAAAACGTCCCAAAAATACACGAAAATGTGCTCAGAATCTGTCAAAATGGGCCAAAATATGCCCCAAAACTTGGCAAAAGCGTCCAAATATCCCAAAATTAGCAAAAAATAAGCCAAAATTTTCCTAAATTGTATCAAAATACATTGAGACGACACCCAAATAAACCTTAATTTGTCAACAGGAACAGCAAAATTCAAAAATCTGGGTTGCAACTGTTAATAGAGACATAGTGGATCCTGAGGCTGGACCAGTTGAGAACCACTGCTGTATCATACTTGTTCCACTGTCTGACAACAGAAACAGGAATAAATAAGTAAATAAAAACAGCTTTATTGGGAAGTCAGCTGTATTAAAATACAACGCATGTGGCTGAGTTTAGGTTCCACGTTTTTTAAATATTGTATTATATTAGTTTACATATCAAATGTCACAATTCCCACAGAGCTCTGGGCTTTTCTGTTTTAAAATGTAAAATCGATCCAAGCATCATTTAACTGACCATTTCTCTAAAGTTACTTAAGGAGCTCACTATGGCTTCAGAAACAACATACACTACCAGCTTCTTGAATGTGTGTAATATTGAATAACACTTAAAATCCAATTCAATCGTAAAGTGAAACTGCCTGCTGGTACAAATGACTGCTTGAAATGGCTTTTAGGATCTGAGAATCGAGGATTTGAGCTCCTCTCATCTGCTATTTTCATTGAGATGACCGAATAGTGAGAATGGACCTCCCTCTGATTCACATAGCAGTGTTAAAGCATCTCGAAAACTGCTGCTAACAAGCTCTTTACAATTGCTCCAGTTTGTGCTTTCTCTGGCGCTGTGCTGCTGTTACTGTCTTTGCACCTTCCAGATGGAGAGAGCCTCGGTTATTATTAGAGCTACTGGATAAAATGTGCCCTGGTAAAGTTCCTATTCATGCAGCAGTAATAGTTTTCCTATAATGCAGACTTTTCTTTAAATTGAAGACCCTCTCCTGATTACTTAAATCCACTTCTCTCACTGCTACCTCCTCTAAATCGCCTAACGGTGTTGCCATGACATTTCTTTGACGCGATACGAGTCAAACCCTGAGCCTGAGCCTGAGCTTTGCACTCTGATCGGAAGAGACAGTGCAAATGTGGTGTCTGTGAAGAAGGAGAACAAAAAGCAGTGCAAAAGTGGTCATTTTGTAAATAAGAGATCCACATTTCTCAAGCTGTTGAGTAGGCATGAATGATAAAAACCAGAGGGCAACATCAGGTGTAAAAATCAAAGCATCATCTGAGTGCTATGTTTGGCAGTACAATTACATGTTAGTATCGAGGTGATCATTACAAAAAAGATGTGACCTGAATGTGGGGATTGAATATGGCCTGACGAATGAAATTACAGTAATTTTCCTGACATTCATTCAGCGACTCGAATCAAGTTCTGCAGGAAGTGGCATGCAGGCTCTGTTGAAGGAGACCATGAACACCCATCAGTGCTGATGGTAAGGACAGGGAGGCTGATTAGACCACAGCAGGACACATCACCATCAACCTTGTCCCCAAAGCTTCAGTTACCAGCTAGAAAATGCAGATTGTACCTCAGGCCTCCTCTCCAGTGTCCTCACCGTGCAGCACAATCGTCCACCAATCTGGGCTATTCTCTGTCGAGCTGCCAAGGTGCACAGCATGCGCCAACAGCTTCCTTTTCATGCAGGACCAAGTGGAGAGAATGTCCCTTTTGATTAAGCGCTTTGGATGAGTTTGTGGTGGGAGCCCAGCGCAGGTTGGCGTGGTGCCTCAGCTGCACTGCAGGTCTGTGGGCCTGCTGGTGGATCCCCGCGGCGGGGAGTTCACACATCTTCAGTCACTCGCGCCACATGTAGCCGAGGCAAACGGCCAGGGTTGTCAATTCACTGAGCCCAAAGACGCTGCGTGGCATCTAATAGCACAATTTACAATTAAAACACTCAATCCTCCAAATGAAGGGAGTAAATTTGGGCCAACTGGCCGCAGCAAATGAGTACTGATGGCCAAGATGCTACTGTTTAATGTGCTCAGTTATCTGATGAAGGTCAGAAACGCCACACAGCCTCCCTGAACCACTTCCTAAAATGTTTCAGATGGAAAAGTGCTGGAAATCCTTTTTTAGAGAAAACAGACAGAGATGTCAGCATCAGACTTCATTTGTCCAAGACTTCATACCTAAGTACCTAAAAGCCACTAATGACATGCCTCAGCTGCACTTTGTTTTTATGCTGCATTCACATCATATTGTTTATAGCATAATTAACTTGCAACTGAGTTGGAAAAACACTGATGAAGCCTCCTTAGTTATTTGTAACAGCTACGGTATCTCCCACAATAAACCTTGCTGCAATTCATTATTGGCAGTTATATCTAAATAAAGCCCAGCATTAATACTAATACACTTAACTCAGCTCATTTAAAAAGCCTGAGCCACTGTTTGGTTGTTTGCTTCACTATAGTCTGACTCCGATCTAAATATATTAGGCTGCAAAGTAGCTAATTCAGGCTGCTTAGGAGGTGTGATTGCAAGGCTGGCAGTGAGGGGAACCAACATTTACCAGTTGGAGTAACTGAGATTTTCCTGTTCTTGCCATTCTGGACAGAGAGCAGACATCAGTCACTTTCCTGTATTCAGGCAGGTTTGGGGTGAAAACAAGTCCTGTAAGAGTGCCAACACCAAAGTGGAAAAACTAGTGGCCGGACACCTAAAAGCTGCTATGTGCATGTCAAACAATAGAGAGGAACCCAGTTTCCAGTTCGAAGGAGAATAAAAGAAGAGTTCTGTGGCTTTTGGTGGTCCACAGGAGAGGATAGTTACACTTAAGGTGCTAGTTAGCCCCCGAAACCACTGTCAAGCAGCTAAAAATGTCTTAACAACAGAGCGAGTCCCAGAAACAGATACTGAAGAAGAAAAATGATACAGAAAGCCACGCAACGCAGGATCATCACATATGAAACCCTGGAAGTCTGACTCCGTGTTCCTGAGACTGTCAGCAGTTTTAAGGTGGAAACGTTCAGCCATTATGATGTCTGTTTATTACACTTATGAAGTGTAAAGAATAATAACATTTTCACCAGTGGAGATCTTTAAATTTGTAACTACTGAATCAAATTTAGACTCATCTTTGCTTTAAGTGTTTATGTGACTAAATCTAAGGATTATAAATACTTTTATTTTTATTTTTTTAAGACCTTGTTGTACCTTATCATCCTAACAGAGCCCTTCATTCTCAGACTGCAGGTTTACTTGTGGTTCCAGAGTCTCCAGAAGTAGAATGGGAGGCAGAGCCTTCAGTTATCAGCTCCTCTGTTGTGGAATCAGCTCCCAGTCTGGGTTCAGGAGGCAGACACCCTCTCTACTTTAAGATTAGGATCAAAACTTACCTATTTGATAAAGCCTATAGTTGGGGCTGTTCAGGATCCCCTGAGCTGTCCTTTAGTTATGCTGCTATAGCTTTAGACTGCTGGGGGATTCCCATGATGCACTGGGCTCCTCTCCTCTCCTCTCTACACTGTTATATATCATCATTACATATCAGTAACTCTGTGTTTCCCCTGAGGTCCTGTGCTTGTTCTCTCTGTGGATGTCTCTGGATCTGGAGCTTCACGTCCCTGATCTGCAGTCACTGGCCTCCCCACCTGCTGACCTGCTATTCCCACCCCAACCTCTCCCCTCCCCCTACACCCCCCACATCCCCACTCCCAACCCAACCAGTTGAGGGAGATGGCTGCCTTCCCTGAGTCTGGTTCTGTCTGAGGTTTGTTTCTCCCCCTGCTTATCCTAGAGGGTTTTTTTGGTTCCTTCCCACCGTCACTGACTGTTTGCTGCTACTGCTATGTAAAGAGCTGTGTGATGACATGTTGTAAATATGCGCTATGCAAACAAAATGGAACTGAATTGAATTGAATTGTCTGATATCTCTAAACTTTTAATTTAAACAGAATATCCAGATAGTTTAGCTCTGATTTGCTACTTTGTGTGTTTCCAGCATCTGTAACCGGCTCTGAAAGAAGTGGGTCCAATTTATACCAACATATGCAGAACACATAGCAACAATTTAACAGTGTAATGTATGAAAATATCAGATGAAGGATCCATAAAGGTATATACCTTGTCAAAAGGCAGTAATATTTCATCAACTGTGGTACCAAAAAATACTGTAAAATACAGTTTTTCATAATTAAAATATATTTTGTAATCTGAATTTCACATTAGATCAATGTATTTAATTTTATAATAAAATTTACTGTTTTAAACTTGAATTTAACAGTTGTAATAATTAATACAAAAAATATGAAATTTTTATTTAATTTTTTAAAGTATAATTTTATGGTTATTGTTATGTTTATGGTTATATTTTAGAAAATTTAATTTGTTGTGTGTGTGTATGAGAGAAATACTGAAAAAAAAGATTTTAGGATTTTGTTTTTACCATTAAAAAGCATTTTAAGTTCTTTTTTCATCAATTCTGTAAAAAAATAATAGTAAATTAAAAAAAAAATCTGCATTAAATATGGACTGAATGTTTAAAGAGTGAGAAGCTGCCAAAAAAAATCTGCAACAACTTCCTGACTATCCAGACAGGCTGCTGCTTGCCTGGTAACACCACCGTGGCATCATTCATCCTGTGCTTCCCTCGGTGTTTACAGCAGCTGTGACAGGTAGTAAAGGAAGTGGGAGCAGCAAGTCGATTCCAGGCCTGTAATCACATGTTGCCAGTCAACACAATAAACAAATGGGTAGACAACAAACCGTCAGAGGCAGCAGACAGTCAGAGCACATGGAGGAAGCGAGACAGGAAGCACCTGACAAGTGACAAATGAGGTGAGGAGCAGAAGCTGATCAGTGGGTCAGGTGATCAGAGGAGCAGCTAGTGGACAGGTGAGGCATGACAGGAGGCTGACATGACAGTTAGACCCAGAGAGGATGGAGGAGCAGCTGTCGCTATGACAGCACCGCCATCTGGACGGTTTCCAAGGAGACAGCTTACAGAGCACATCTGCATGCTAGAGCCTTATTTTTTAGATGTGTCAAAGATGCTGGAACCGAGCCAAACAAATGTATCTTGGTCTCATCTGACCAAAGAACGTGTGAACATTCATCAGACGTTCTTTCATGTTCTTTAGCAAAGTGTCATCTTGCAGTTTTGTTGCTGTGCAAGCAAGAGAGTATTTGCTGGCTGCCCTTTATATAGGTTGATGGTATGTAGTGTCCTTCACTTTGTCTGACTGGTCTTGGAAACTCTGATTTCCACTGATAAACTCTGTTCCAAGTCTGAAGCAGCTGCCCTCCTGTTTTTTAGAGCTTACAAGTCTTGACCTGTCAGTGATGCATTTTAGGAGGATACAACTGCAGCTCTGATTAGTGCTGCTATCACTTAATATTCACCGTTTCCATCGTTATGAAGCCTCACAATCGGATTTAGATCCAAAACTGAGAAACTTGTGGCGGTCACAGCTCATTTATCAACATGTTTGCGCAGTTAGACCGATGGATACCCCAGGTGAAAGACTTATGCTGTGTACTGTAAAATCAACCTGCGTCAAGAGCTAGTTTAATGACCTTTAGTTTCTTGAGCTTATCTGAGCAAGTTTGTCTCATCAGAGCAGATAAATAAAGCTGCAACCAGCAATTATTTACATCATAAAGCATCTGACAGTTATTTTCTCTTATAAAATGTTGAAAAATTGCCATTACTATTCCCTGATGCTCACATGAATGAATATGCTAATAACAGTTAAAAACAGCCACATGTTGAATTTACCACACATTACATCAACACATCCACACTTGACAAGCTCATTTTAAAAAGTTTGTGCTTCAGAATGATTTTAACAGTTAGGCAATTAATTAAGTAATGAACTGTTTCAGCTCTTGTGTGCCGTTTGGCTTCTGGCTGTCTGAGGGAGTAATAAAACTGACATGTGTAGGCCACAGTAGGAGCTTAATGTATTGCAATTATCTTTAGCATCTGTTTTTAAAATATTATTTTTTGGGGGGGTGGGGGTGGGGGCATTTTTGAAGTTTTATTGATAGACAGAGTGAAAGGGGGTAGAGAGGAGAGAGACATGCAGCAAAGGGTCGTGAGCTGGACTCGAACCCACGACCCCCGCTGGCCACCTGCGCCCACTCACTGAGCTATACGGCGGCCCACCTTTAGCGTCTTTGATTTTATATGTGCATCCTTTATAATATTTTTAAAAACGTTTGTTGCATGACTTTCATATATGTAAACTCGTTGCCATGATTCATCTTGATTACCTTCCCAGCTTCGCATGTGTCTCATTCTCATTTATATCCCATTCGATAACCTGCAGAACAAGCAGCAAGGGGCCAATGTGTCTTCATGCTATGAGGCAGTTGAGTTTTGGATCATTTTTCATATTCTACCTCCCCTCTTTGATAACCCACGGTGCTTTTTTTTCTGGTAAATTTTCTCATTTTATCTTCTGCAGCAGTTTTACATCCCATTTGCCTGCCTTAATAGAACAGCATCTCAGGCTGCTCATTCGCCTGAAATGCCCAGAAACTCTCAGCTCACCGGAGGTCCCACTGCACGCCCAGAACAGGTGAACTTTCGTAGCGCTTCTCAGTATCATTTTCAAATCAATACTGATTCCCATGAACACAAAATACACACGCGTCTGCAGGCGCATCAGCCTGGCAGTGTTGAAAATGAAAAAGACAAAAACAGATCAACAGAAATCCCCAAACCAATCCAATCATCATTTCCAGGAAGCTTCAGTTCCATTACTGGGAGCTCCGTACAACGCTGCAGTCGGCTGAATCAGCACTTCCCAGGGGTTATTTCTCATAAGGCCTGTGTAGTGCACGTCAGGGACCTCGTAAATATCCCAGCTGCACAGCCAGAACAACACCAGTCGTGCTTCACGGCACAAAACATTAATGCATACTCTTTCCCATCGGGGCTCCGATTTTAATCAGCGGGCCATTTGTAGGGAAGGTTTCTTTGTGCAAAATGTCTGCAAGGTAAAGAGCAGGCTGACAGAGGACGTTATCATCACCGAGGGAAGCTAAATAAATAAATAAGCAGCGTCCAGTTCACTTCTGTATGACCTTTAGAAAATGAGACGTTTCTTGTTCTGACACTTTCCATAACAGATTCCTTTCATGCCCTCCTACCTTCTCCTGGGCTGAAGGATGTTGACTCCTTGTAGACACAAAGTGAGAGGAGCCACCGACTAAACTCCCATACAGATTAAGTCAGTGTCAGAGCAGGGGGCCAGAGTGCATTCAGTCCTGAAAGAGGATTGAATCGAATACATACCAAAGTGCACCCAGGTTAAATCCCTTGATGGGAGCATCTTAGGCAAAATAACAAAAGCTTTTGATCAGCGCGGGCTTAAAGGAAATCCATTACCGAGGGCTGAAATGCCTTTAGTTTGAGCCTGCAGTGTCCATAGCTGTGCAAATTCAACAGCACTGCATTACGTGTTCAAATCAGTGGGTATCTAGGGGTAGAGGAAAACCTATGTAGGATGATGACGGAGAGTGTGCACACATTTCCCTCACACACTATGCCAATTATTGACTTGACATGTTGGAATCTGTCCATGGTGCTGAAATGACTCGCCTCGCGCTCGCCTGAGGATTTAACTCTTTCCTGCTGCCTGCATGGAAACTTCAATTATCTTTTAAACTCACACCGTGGAGACCTGATTACAGCGTCAACGGGAACCTCACAACGTAATATAGCATTGCCTTCTTTATTGATCCCCTACAAATGCACTATTGAACACAACAACCGACAGCCCCTTTATTAATAGAACTGGGTCGTTAAAGCAACATTACAACTACGCCAGATGGAACAAACACATACCACCCAGTCTGGGACTTTAAAGTCAATAAGTGATCTGGACTCACATATGGGCTGTAAGAACAGAGAGATAATAGAAAATGAAATAAAAAGCCCCATTCGCTCTCAGCTGTGTTCATCATGTCTGCTTTTAGCTCCTATGATTCCAGTTAATTTAATTCTCCTGATTTTCAGCCATTAGTTTTAACCAGGGCACTCACATACCAAGTGTGTGTGTGTGTGCGTGTGTGTGTGCGTGAGTGCGTGCGATTAGATGGCACAGATGTAGATAAAGACAGCCAAACCAAACCGGAAGTTATAACATGTGTTCTTCACAATAAGAGCAAACAATCACGTTCAGGAAATAAATGAATCGATCGTCAAAATTGTGCTAAATTTAAGTCAAGAGGCTTCTAAATAATGCCAGCAATGTGAATTTACCTGGCAAGTTTACAAATTAAGAGCAAGATCTCACAATTTTATTACATAAATTTATGTGAAAAATTTAAATATGGGTCATTTGTGGTATCAACACAGTCATTTCACCAGTGCAACAAAGACAAACTAATTAGAAACTGATCTTTTTTCCTTTTTCCTTCTTTCATTTTCATATGATAAAGGAAAAAGATGGTACATCACAAATGCATCTTTGTTGGACTGGTGAAATGTCTGTGTTCATGTAAACAATTCACATGTGTGTTTGAATTTCCCAGCTGAGTTTATGTCATTAAAGAACTGGAGTAAATCTTGATCATTTTGGTTGGCGCTATCCGTAGTTGCTTCTTTGGACTGAAGGTAAAGTAAAAGGCATGGAGCTCCACATATTGATCTAGTCTAATCAGACCCCAGGTATTTTTTTTTAAAGATTTATTTTTGGCCTTTTTTAGATAGGACAGTGGATAGAATCGGAAATGGGAGAGAGTGGGGAAGGACATGTGGTAGGCGCCCGTGGTCGGAGTTGAACCCGGGACTGCCGCTACGCCTCTGCACTTGGGTCACGCGACATAACCATTAGGCTATCAGGGCGGCCCAGACCCCAGGTATTTTAACGGCAGTTTCACAATCAGAATCAGAAATACTTTATTTAGTTTGGTTTAGTTTAGTTTAAGCTGTAGATGGCAGAAATCTGGAAAAGGCATGTAAAGCTTGACTTTTATTTGCGACATCCTGAGGGAAGGTGCTCCATCCAGCTGTTGTACCACCACGCCCTGCTGTCATCATGGACTGCTGCTATTAATACTGTCTCATCTGATCAGTGAAAAGGCCTGTGACTAGCTAAAGCCATTAAAACAGAACCAGGTTCAGTTCCTGTCAGACCACTTGAATTACAATATGCAAGCAAGAACGTTTATTTGTGTAGCACCTTATCATCCACGGAGGATGTTCAGAGTGTGTTACAGGCAAGTAAAAGATATATTACAAAATACAGTAAAATTAAATTAAATGAATTAAAAACAGTGCATAAAGGTTGAGTAAAATGTGCACAAATTTTGTACAATAATAAATCATAATTGACTAAAACAGCAGAAAAAAGCAAAGGACACACAAAAAACGAGTAAACAAAAATAGCAACAAAAAAGAAAAACTTCAGTCAGTAAGAGTGCAGACAAGTTTGATTAAAAAACAGTGGAAAAAACTGCCTACCCCAGCTTTAAATGTTGCAACATGACTCTGAAATGTTTTATTTTGAAAGTCTTGCCCGGTAATCGTCTTGTTATTCTGCGCAGCTTGACACCGGTGCTCCGGGATCAGACACCGAGCAGCAGTTGGCAGGACAGCCGAGCCATAACGCGTCTGTGGCGGGGATGAGCCGCTTCGTGCTGGTGTCTGTGAAGGTGTTTCTGCAGGAGAGAAGCTGAGCAGCAGCCGGACGCGTTGAACCCGGAATGTGTGAGAGTCTGTGAGAGCAGCGCTGAACGTCCAGAGACAGACCCAAGTTTGGAAGTGGAGCAGTTCCGCCGCAGGACGAGGCCGCCCGGAGCCGGACATGTCCGTACCCGCTGCTGGGACTCTGTGAGGACCAGGAGCCCCGCGGACCTGAGCTCCGAGTGCAGGATGAGAAGCGGGGGAGACGACCTGGACTCGGACATCACGTTTGCGCCGTGATCTTCAGTTTTCCACCATGGAGGAGAAGTTCAACAGACTCATCTTCATCCCCATCGCGGCGGTGCTCTTCCTCATGATCGGCTACCAGTATGTGTGTCCGGCGGACAGCAACACCTGCTACTTCAGGAGCGACGATAAGGGGCTCTTCCAGCGCTACTCGTCCGGCTTTGAGTTAGTTTACACGGAGCCGGAGGCGGACGAGGACCTCCCGTCCAAAATCACATCCAGATTCAACTTCACGGAGCGGGACCTGGACCGGCACGTCGACTTCAACATCCGCGGAGAAGACGTGATGGTTTTCCTGCACATCCAGAAGACCGGCGGGACGACGTTCGGCCGCCACCTGGTCAAGAACATCCAGCTGGAGCAGCCCTGCGACTGCATGCCCGGCCAGAGGAAGTGCACCTGCCACCGGCCCGGTAAAGCCGAGTCGTGGCTCTTCTCCCGGTTCTCCACCGGCTGGAGCTGCGGGCTGCACGCGGACTGGACCGAACTCACGAGCTGCGTGCCGGTAGTGATGAACAAGAGGGACAAGAAGAGCGCGCCAAAGAGCAAAAGGTGAGAAGTGACAGAGTGAGTCTCATGTCGTTCACCCAGTGCACAAAACGAAACTAAAGTGTCATTAATTCACTCATTCATTTAGTCATGAACGTGTTCATCAGTCCGATCATGGATCCACTCACTCATTCATTCATTCATAGTCTCACTGGAGCAGGTTTCAAACAGGGGCTCACCTCCTGAACTCACTCAGCTTATTCATTCACCCATTCATTCATTCATTCACTCATATTTATATTGATGCATTTTAACTGTCTGTTCTCATCCATTCTTTGTATTAGGAATCAGTGAGTGAAAGGGTTATGCACCATCACTCACTCACTCATTGTAATAGAAATGGATTCCCCTTATTTTACTAATTTCTTTGTTGCCATTTGTGAATGAGTGAGTGATTAAGCCCTCATTAAATGATGCGTGACTGTATGACTCACTCATTCACTCACTTTCAAAGCCTTTTTGTTGATTCACAGGATTTCAAAAAGACAGGTTTTCACATGAAGCCATCATTCACTCATTCACTTCAGTAAGTTGATAGGTTAAACAAAACAACACAAACTGAGTTTAAAGTGAATGGATGAATAGAAAAATGACTTGGAGGCAGTCATTCAGCCACTCACTCTTTAACTGAAACAGAAATTGATTCCTCTTATTGTCTTTCTTGAGTGAATGAGTGAGTGATTAAGTCAGCATCAAATGATGTGTGACTCCATAACCAGCTCCCTCCATTCACTCATTCACTGACTTGTAAAGCCTTTTAATTGATTCACATGATTCCTTATGGACTAGTTTTATTTAATATGGAGCCATCATTCACTCATTCACGTCAGTCAGCTAGTAGGTAAACAAGGTGAGTTTAAAGTGAACGAGTGAATGAATAGAAAGACGACCATACTCACTCCCTCACTTACTCTTTAATAGGGCAAAAAATGAATAAAAATGAGCTTCAAGTGTGTGAATGAATGAATGAATGAATGGCGAACAGACATTTCCTCACTCACTGCATTCAGAAGCCAGTAAATAAGAGGCTCGAATGAACGAATGAGCAAATAAAGTGAGTGAATGGATGAATGAAGAAGCCAGTCACTCAAAATGAACCGTTTTTAAGGGTTTTTTTCATGATTGCTGTTGAAACATTTGGTGGTTTCAGCTGCTCACATGTGAGCTGTTGCTGCGTCTGTTGGTTTGAAATCACTGTGAATTCAGTGCTTCAGAGTTTAAAGACAGAGCTGGTGATTTAGAGCCAGCACCTTGGGCTCTCTCTGACACACGGAGTTCACTGAAAATAATCATTAGCGGTTCTGAAATAGATTTTCCCCGCGCCTACAGGAGGAGTAATGTCAAATGGAGCGAGGTGTGGAGCTCTCTTTGCTTATCCGGAGGCACTAAATCAGTGCTAAGTGGATTTTTTAACAGCAGGTTGAGGCACCAATTCTCCTTGGTTTCCAGTTTCCTCCGGGGCTCCACTCGTGTGTGTCCTTATTGGGTTGTAATGCAGGGTACGGAGCTGATGAAGCTGCCGTGTTAACATGCACGCCACATGGCACGTCAGCGCCAGCCTCCGTCGACTCCGGCACATTCACCAGCAGCCAGCTAACAGGCCGCCTCCTCCACTCAAGGTCTGCTTCAATTTCCTGTAATTACAGCAGCAACGCGGCTAAGCTTAAGGGAGTAAATCGCTTAAGAAGGGCAGGGTCCTCTGAGGTGTGCCGCCTGGGCGTTGAAGCCAATTTGCCTTGCAGTTGGTTCAGAGAGCAAATCTCCATATGTTACTGAGAGCGTTAAAGGGGGTCGACGAGGACGGGGAGGGCCTTCAAGAATCCTTCAAATCCATTAACAGCCCTCAGTAGCAGCAATCCGACCTAATTTAAGGCTTTGAAACAGTTTTGAAGAGGTGACTTAGAGCCACATCCGCACTACAGCACTCCAGTCAACACATGTCAACTCAGTATAATAGCCGGCGAAGAGTCAGCACTCATTAACGTTGGCACTTTGCTAGCTGACACGAGTCGGCTTCATGTTTAAAGATGGAGCCAAATCTGGGCTGTGCGGTGATTTTTCTGCTATTAAGGGTCGATTATTTCATTAATTACTTTCACAAGGGAGGTGTTGATTGGAGGGTCGCCTTCCCACTCTCGGAGCTAATGAGTGCTGCATTAACTCTTCTGGGTGTTGACTTACGGGATGATTTCTCTGGCTTATCGCTGCACCAGACGATATCTGATAGAGGACACTGCAGCAGGAAGCGCTCGCTGATAATGTGATACGTGGCCGATCCCTGCAGGGAAACGCTCTTTCTACAGGAAGGTCAGAGGTCACGGCGGCTCCCGAGTGGCTTTTAGAGATCCAGCGTCTCGGTCGGGGACAGATTCCTCCTGTTTAATATCGTTTATTGTGCTGCTCCAGTAAGCTGCGTGTATATTTTAGAAGAAGGTATCAAATTTGAGCCGCATGCACCGTGAGTCATAACTCAGCTTATACCCGCGAGTTTGTCGGTGGATGTGTGAGTCATAACTCATTCAGCGGCCGCAAATCTGTCACATGAAGTTCTCATTTCCCCGAGGATAATGCCTGCTTGATTTTCTGTCCGCACGCCTTTCGAAAGAAATATCGGGGAACCATTACTCAGCGCCGGTCGGCCTAGAAAAAGACGAACAATTAGGCCGAGACTCGCTGTCGTTTCAGATTAAAACTGCTGAATAAAGACTGCGCAGAGCTTCCCTGTGTTGCCACCAGGTTTCATGTTGCTGCTTTATCAACCCTGAAAGGCTCTTGTCCTGTCACTTTGGCCCACGTCGTCCCTCCGTTGATGGACTGTGACACACAGGGTGATGGCAGCAGGGGGAGTGGAGCCGAGTGTGCGTGCTCTTGCATTTGTGTAAAGTCATGTTGCGGCTCGTAATACAATATTTAATGCTACTCTGATCTGCTCTGTGAGATTAGTCTGCTTCACTAGATTTGTTTGTGTTTCGCCCTGATCCCTCTGTTCTTAAGAGGTTAAACAGTATTAGAGCCAAACATCCATAATCCCCATTGCTTTATCAGTGGCAACTCACAGAGCACTCCAAATGTTTTGTCCTCGTCTGATTGCAAGAGAAAATCCAACTTAGTAACAGCGTGTTGACACTGAAGGATGACTCTCATCTTATACAAGTCACATATAGCAATAAGAGTGCAGACAGCCAGCGATCAAACATGCTGGGAATGGATGACGCCCACACTTACCTTAGGGCTACATCCAGCAGGGTGTGATGTAGTTTGCAGGGAAGGCTTACGTATCCGAGCCCTCAGACAATACGCTGGTTTATTTAACACCCCAGCACAAGATGGAACACATGGTTACAAAAAGTACCTTTACTCAGACAGTGGAGTTGGACAAGTGTTTCCATTTTCTGCTGCCTTTATGAGACATATCTACAATTCACTCGCCTGGCAGCTGGAGTTACTTTAAGATTAAGGTGTGACATTATAAGTTGAATTCATCTTCAAAGATTACACCAGTGCTTTTGAATATCTTTCAGCGTGTGAAGCCTCATATTAAAGGAGTGTTGCAGGGTTTTTCCTGGCTCGCCGCGAATCTGACGCTGCTGCTTGTGCCGGTATTTTCTTCCCCTCTCGTTTACGTCGTGATTAATTTGCTCCATCTATTTCCAGTGCACTCTGTTTTTATTGACGCGCCAGCTTTTTCACCTCAGTCAGATTGAACACGCTCCACCTGCTGCACTGGGCGCCACGCTCACCCTTCAACACGTATACCAAAAAATGCATCCCAAACAGCGTTTTCACCTTAGACCGCTCTTTCAAAAGAGATGCTTGTAAGACTGTTGGCACCTCCAGCTGCAACAAAGGTCAGTTTCTTCCTATTGCCAGGCAAGCATGTTTCACCAAAGCTAGCAGGCGCCACCGTTCAGTCTTGTATCCAGTGTTCCTGAATACATGAGCGGCTCCACCAGAGATCCTTTCCCCCTAAACTCAGAAATATTCGACTGTTTATTACAATCAGGTGCAAAAGGACTGGAGTCATTTACTAAAGTCGTTCAGTCACAGTGGTCGTGTTTCTGTTACAAGCTGATTTAACATGTAACAGCTGAATTTGACTGACTGCAGCTATCGATGCTGTCATTATAACTATTGGTAATTACACTGCAGTTAGTCAGTGTATATATTCCAGATATCTATAATGTGATTCTGACCAATCCAAAGGACAGTTAGTCATATTTGTAATTCAGTTTTGAGTACGTTTACTCAGAATAGTTGTGGATGAAGATGCTCATGTGATGCTTCCTGTTGGATGTTGTTCCAGCGAAGCATTGGAACACTGGAGAACAGGAGCTTTGCTTATTCAAGGCTTGGCGTCCAAATGTCCTAGAACTTTGGCCTCATACAGTTTTTCACATGGTTGCAGAGTCATAATATGTTTAAAAGGCAAGCTTCTACAATATCTACAGATATGCACAATCTGTAACGTCATCCCACCCAGTGAGAACTCTAATTGAAGATATCTGTAATTACATTTTGAGCCGGCAGAATTCTAGTTTGAGAAATCGAATTGAATCAATTGAACTGAGAAGAACTAGACTTATTATCAGTCAGAATTAAACTGTAGATATCAGCTAATACATGCACAACTCAGCTGCAGATATCTGCGGTTCATAATGAGGATGTGTGCAGCTAAATGGTAGAGATCTGTACTGCACATGAATGGTAAAAGCGACATGAATAGAATCACAGATGTCTACAATACGTATCCAGTCTGCTACTTACTAAGCATGTATATATGTCCACTGAACCTCTTCACCTTAGCGTAGCCAGCTGCCTCATCTTCCCACTTCCCATCCCCTGATGAAACACACTTTGCAGTCAGGGAGGTTGTGAAATGAGTGTGTCTTAATATTCTTCACTCTCCCCTGGATGTACAGAATATCTGCGGGCCTTTTCACAACCTGCGTCTTGGTGGAAGCTGTCCTTCCCCATGATGACATGATTCAGTGATGGATAGTGTCTTTTACCTGGGCTCACCTTGTTACTGTACCTCAGGAAACGACGAATACTTTGCACATTCGGTGTATGTTGCTGGTCCTGCTGGTCTGTTCTGGAGACAGAAGCACCATCTGTCTGCTTTTGAGCAGCACTTAATAGTCACCTTGAAATCACCTCTCTCCTACACACCCTGCCAGCGTAGAAACTAATAACACCAGCAAATACATAAACTGCAGCATATTACACAGACTTGGCCGTACCTGCAGTGTGATGGGTGGAAATGTTTCATATCCTTAATTATCATTTCATTTTCGGTGCTTTGCTGTGGATGTGGGGTGTTGACAAAGGGAAAAAATGCCTTCAATAAATGCAGAAGACTAAAAGCCAAGAAAATAACAGAGTGATTATTAGCTCCTTAGTTACCAGGAGGGTTAGCATAGCAACCGTTTTGCTATAGCCCACCTATAGTGATGCATTATGAAAACGTAGTGGCGTTAATGAATTTGATAACATCACAGTACATTTACAAGGAGGGTGTGTTGATGCTTGTCGTTCACTGCCTGGAGGGTTTTCCTTCGTTTGCTACTTTCCCTCCCCATCCATTAACTTCTTACTTAACATAAGCAGCATCGACTTGCCCTCCTTGCCGCAATTTTCTTCCTAACATGTAAAAACTTCACTGAGTAATCCGTGGTCAGTTCAAGTAGTTTTTGATTGGTACACCACTGGTCAAAGGCTCCTGCAGGGCTTTGCTCACAGCATGAGGCTACAGCATTCACATCGCAGCGGGCTACGAAATTGCTGTAAGGCCAGACGTCAACCCTCCTTCAGTTGCCAGGCTGCCCTGCTCGTCCTCGGCAGCTGGCCTCACACTGAGCAGTCAGAGTGTGTAACCTTATTACTGACCTCATTATTTCAGATTAGAGCAAAGAATGCAGGCTGGCCGGAGCACAGATCAGCCTGAGTTTAATTAGCTCAGTTCATTCTGCACACATACAAGGTGGTTTTAGCTATTAATTTGGCAATGGAACCCTAATACTGATCATGATAATGGCAGTGAGAGCTTTAAAATATGGACGCTGACAAGAGTTCATGCTCAAGAAGGGATGAAAGTGTGGTGAAAAAGATTTTATCAATGATTTTCTGTTTCTGCGGGCTAAATAAACTCATGTCTTGCTGAAACACTACAAGCCTATATGGAGGGAAAACAGCTGGTTGCAAGTTTTCTGACATTAATCTTCCTTCACAGTTACAGTGAGTCAGTTTAAATCCTCAGCTGAAGAGAGCCATACGCAGAGACTTCAAGGAGGGACGTATATTGTTGAGAGTGTTCTCTTTTCCAGTTTGAAGCAGAGTTCTTAAATGCTTTCGGCACAACACTGCCCTTTTACTGTCAACTTTGCTTTTGACTGTGATTCCAGTCTCCCTGCTTACACATCAAGTTATTTCAGGCTGCTGACAACCACACATTGTCGTTACACTCAGTGTGACAAGAATGCTGACAAAAAAGTGACCTTTGGTAGCCTGAAGACATAGAAAGTGTGCATCTGTGATCCCTTAAACTCAGAGTATACAACTTTTTAAGAAAGCACTTTATTTCTTCTAAATTAACTTGCTAAATAGAAATGTCCCACTGCTCAATTGAACATACTCAGGGATTTTGCTGGTAGGACCGTAGACTGTATATAAAGATGGACAAGGCCTCTGTCACATTACACATAGATTTCCTCGACAGTGATTTTGAAGTCACAGTGCCTGATTCCACCAGCTCCAAAAATAAGCAACGAGATGGAGTGGAGCTGAGTAGCAGCCTGACACTCACAGTAGCCACACTCTTAATTATGCAGAACTTTAATCCTTAATACGGTTTAAATGTTTGAGTTATATAAAAATTCATCCCTTGTGCAGTTGACTTGAACAGGAAAATCAACTATAGAAACCAAACTAGCAGCAGGCTGTAAACAGCTTTATTTCTGCTGTACAGTTTTACCATTGGCATCTATGGGGATAGACTCACTTTTGTTGCCAGCCTCAAGTGGACACTGGAGGAACTGCAGTTTTTGCATTTCCACGTAGGCTCATTTTTCCCAGACGTTGCTGCTCATGTAGGACCAGTAGCTTATTGTGGCTATTGTTAACTAAAACTAATTTAGGAAAATACTGCCACTATAATGGATTTAACAAGTTAGGTCGCTAAGGTAATGCTAATGCTAATTATGCAGTACACAGAAACCAGCAGTAGCATTAGCTTTGTCCCAGTTATTGGCTAACGCTACATTCTAATTCTATTTAGTGACTGCAAATAAACATTACACTGCAAATAACAATACACATGAAACGTTTATTTTGTAAATTCGCATTGTTTAATTCAAAAGATGCAGGGAATTTGCATTGTTTGATAGTACCTTATGGTGACTAATGTTAATTATAATGCTAATTAAGTAAATATTTTTGTATAGCACACATTACCAGTTCAATTTAATTCAGTTTTATTTATACAGTAGTCCCTCGCCATGCCGTGTTTCACTTTTCACGGTCTCACTGTATTGCGGATTTTTACATTGTATATAAAATATGTAGCGTACAGCAGATGAGTAGACGCACGTATGGAAAACGCAGCTATGGCTGCTTCCGCTTGAGCTAGTCAGTCGCTGATTGATTGGCGGTGATTGAAGCCAGTGTTTATAAAAGTGTGGGAAAGGTTAATAACAGTGTGGGGAGGGTTTATAAAGTCTTAAAATATATATAAATAATAAAATAAATATAAGGTCGCTGCTTCACAGATTTCGTCTATAGTGGGGGGGTTCTAGAACCTAACCCCCGCGATACACGAGGGATTACTGTGTAGTGCATATTGACAACATATGTCATCTCATAACGTTTAACATAGTAAGGAAGAACAGGAAACAGAAAAACCCAACAATCCAAAGTTGCTTTTGGATTTCCTATGAGCAAGCAGGCAGCGACGGTAGGAAGGAACCAATAACTCCCTATGATAGGGAGGCGGAAAAAAACCTCAGACAGAACCAGGCTCAGGGAGGGCAGCCATCTGCCTCGACCAGTTGGGTTGGGAGTGGGAATGAGGGAGGAGGGGATAGCAGGAGAGGTTGGGTTGGGGATGGCAGGACAGCAGGTGGTGATGCCAGCGGCTGCAGATCAGGGATGTGGAGCTGCAGATCCTCCAATTCCACTTGCTAACTCTATATCGTTAACTAAATGCTGCTCTTTATTCAAAACTGCACAGAGCAGCAGCATTTAGCACTATCCCAGTTGCTAGGTCATACTAAACCCCATTGTTTTGCATAACCAGTAGCATTTAGCGTAATCCCTCAACTGTCACTTGCCAAAAAGTTACGTACTGTCACTTTAAGAAAATTCATCTCACTTCTGTTTAGGAGACAGTTTTCATTTCACAAGTTCTGATTCGTCACTTCATGTGGGTGGAGAAGTAGATGTACAGTACCTGACACCACAGTTTTATTTTTAGGAAGGGGTGAATGTGCAGGTCTTTTGGGAGATTCTTTGCTGCAGCCTGATGTTGTGAAGTAGGCAGATGAGGAATAAAATCTCCTCAGGTTAAGCATTTGCCGCTTATCTTCCTATCCTCGCACAACCCTGGCCTACCTGTGCTCGATACGGCCAAGGCGACGACACCGCTGATGAGGTGTAAACGTTTGGCGTGCTCAGGCTGAGGTATGTGTTACAGTACGTCTCATCACACCCTTGACACGACATACACTCGCCAGCCTGTCGATGACGTCTGTCTGAATTAAATATATCACCGTTTGTATGACTTGGCATATGGTAATTTATGCCACAGTCTGCTGTGCCAGTACCATGGCGAATGTGACCTTAATCACATATCTTACAGCAGAATGATGACACATGGGATTAGAAATGAGACCAAACGGAAAGCTGAGTGAACTCTGGACTCACTTTGCAGGGAGGCAAGCAAAAAGGTACAATTTATGAAATACTCTCATGTGTGTTCTGTCAAAGGAATCTAACGATCAACCAAATGCATGTATTTTTTTAAAATGCTAATTCGATGATGTTGAGGGGGAAACAGCTGACTTGACTCTCTCCAAAGCAAAAAAATAATACTAGTCTTCTAAAGCTGACAAGTTAACATGTTGAATCTCATTTGTTTCAGTGAAAACTGTAAAGACAAGACAAGCTGATGCAGTTTGTGCTGTGGTTCTTGGCAGGGCACAGTGAACTCCATGCTAAGTTAATGCACTTAAGAGCATCCTTTGTTAACAGAACTTATACTAACTTAAAGCTAACATTAGGTGACAGTATACACATAACATCATTAACTAGGGACTCTTGGGAGCCATCCAGGTACACTACCAGGTATACCGCCTTGTGGATGCCCGATCCCGTCAGATAGATAAGCGGGGTTGGGCCTGGTCAGTACCTGGATGGGAGACCGTGAGGGAACACCAGGAAGCCTGGGTGGATGCAGTGTGAGAGTGAGTGGTTGGTGGTGGTCGGAGGGGCCGATGGCGCAGACTGGCAGCCTCGCCTCCATCAGTCTACCCCAGGGTAGCTGTGGCTACATATGTAGCTTACCACCATCAAGTATGGAGTGAATGAATAATGCAATGTAAAGCGTCTTTGAGTGCCTTGAAAAGCGCTATATAAAACCAATGCATTATTATTATTATTACTACAAGGGAATACATGTTGGATCACTAATATGGTAAGGTTAAAAGGTCAAACACAATGTAAAAAAGACTACAATGTACATTCAGACTTCTTTTTACAACTGCTGGCTGTTAAAGACTGCAGGGTTTGGACACTTCCACTTTGACCAACTTTTCCGACAGCATTTAGAACCTGTCAAAGTCCCTGAGCACATTCTGTCACAGTAGTGCTTACACAGCTCTGCTCTTACACATATTTTGGGGATGCTAGGATGGCATCTGACAGTGACCATGAAATGCAACTGTGCACCTTTTATTAGTGCACTTTAGCAGTATCGGTTTTCTTTGCATCTTGGGAATAATGCTGTCATATTTGAAAGTATGTAACAGGAGCATGACGTGTATAAGCATTATGGAAGCATGTATTTAAGGCCTGCATTTAAACATACACCATAAATAAACAACGGCAGATGCATTGCTGTTGCCCGAGTGTGAATATGATAATGAACTGATAATGATTTCAACTGCCAGCACTGGTAGATTTTGCTGTTATGTTTACTGCGTGTGTTGACATACTTGTGTTGGTGAGGTCCTGTGAGAAAATTTTCAAATATTCCACCAGTATTTACCGCAAAGAGGTTGATGTGAAGACTTTTGTTGTCTGCAGTCTGTATGAACATATATCCAGCATTTGTGACCAAAAATAAGCATGTAAAGAAATTCAGTTAAAGCCTCAGTGGTTAAAGTTCACCTTCACCAACCAGTCAGGCTGCAGTTTACATCCATGTCTGTCCAGACCTGACCTTCGACCACATAAATATAAGATGTCATCAAATAATAATTCTATTTTAGACATGTGTGTGGTTACAGTTTTGTGACTGTTACCACCAGAACCTGATCAGTTTATCCCTAAGTGAACATTTGTGCCAAATTTAAAGAATTTCCCTCCTTGCATTCTTGTTTTGTTGTGTTCACCAGAATATAAATGACATAATGGTCACAGTGACCACCAAAATTTAATCAGCTCTTTTTGACTCAAAATGAGCATTTGTGCCAAATGAATGGGAAGGACAGACAGACAACCCTGGAATATAGGGCCTCGCTGGCATGGAGACCACTAGCAAACCATTTTAAACAAGACCAACCCGGGATAGCTCTTTCATTTACTAGCCAGTATTTGGACATTGTGCCCGGAGGTATGGAGGCCCATTAGTGCCAACAATTAAAAAAACACCAAACATTAAGTTGTTTTTTTCAGTTTTTTTTAAAGGAGTTTTAAAGCGTTTTTTTTTTTTTTTTTAGTTTTTATGAAGTAGACTATATTTTTCCGATAGCAAAAATGGACTTCTCATTTATAAGGTAGATTCTATTGTAGTAGGTGATTTTTTTTTCTTCATAATTATGGCGTAGCTCTTATGAAGAACTAATTGATTTTGGGTCCATAATAATATGTATTATTATACACCAGTGGTTCTCAACTGGTGGGTGGGGACCCAAAAGTGGGTCACGAAGCCATTTTTATTTTTAGAGGGTCGCAGAAGCATGCCCCCCCCCCCAACAAAAAGTAGTGGTATAAAGTCTTTTATTTTAAAGGACGTGTTTCTTATGACACAGTTTGCTTTCAGTAGCAGGATATTTAGTGGTGCTGACACCAGTAGCAGTCCACTATTAACCTCTAGATTTGGTTCTGCTAGCTTATAGAAGAAATTTATGCTAAAACATCCCAAAAATACACGAAAATATGCTCAGAATCTGTCAAAATGAGCCAAAATATGCCCAAAACTTGGCAAAAGCGTCCAAATATACCAAAATGAGCAAAACAATAAGCCAAAATTTTCCTAAATTGTATCAAAATGCATTGAGATTCCACCCAAATAAACCTTAATTTGTCAACAGGAACAGCAAACTTCAAAAATTTGGGTTGCGACCGTTATTAATAGTGGGTCCTGAGGCTGGACCAGTAAAGAACCACTGTTATACACTATATAATTAGTTCAGTTTTTCCTATTATTAGATCTTATCTTGGACATGCCTGACATGTTAATAATCGATTACTTTTGAAATATTTTCTCTTATGTCTGAGATGCTAGCTTCTGACTCAGCTCATGAAGTTCTTCGGTACCAAGGTAAAAAAAAAAAATCTGAATTATAAGATAAGATAAAATGAGAGGGTATGTTTTATGCAGAGATCTTCAGATTTATTTTTTAAGCATCAGAAATGGGCCTAAAAGAGCTTCCATAAAGTATTAGAGTAATGTGTTTTTGTTTGTTTATTTTCCAGCATTAACTGCGTAGTTAATTTAATTTAACCACCTTCTAGAGATCTGAAATGTATCCCTGAAGCACATGTGGATATTTTGAGAGCAATCAGTAGCTTTAAAGCTAGAAACTGGGGTAAAAGGCCTGGGTCGCTGATAAGCAGAAGTATCCCTGTTTAAATCCCACTTTAAAAACTGGTTTGAAGGAAATAATCTTAAAGTGGAATGTAGGCTCAAGTTAAAGAAACAGCCTTGTTTGTGTTCAATCAGACGCCTCATGTCACTCCCTTTAGGACGGTGAGCGGCGTCTTTTATTCTTGTGAGAAATGAGAGATATTCAGAGGATCTTGGTAATCTCCACACTCCTTAGGGGGATTAGGGGCAGTCGAAGACAGGTTTTATTATACAAGGGAGGAGGAAGGGTGGTGGAGGGGGGATTAATCCAGAAGTCCAGATTTATACAGAAACCTGTCGACTGGATTGAAGCTTTCAGGGAACAGCGTATGTGTCGATTTTGTTGAAAGAGGAAAAAACATCACAGATAGGACAGACAGGACTTCTTTGCTCGACAGGTCATTAAATGCCTCCCTTCCTGTTGTGTGCTGTCAGACTTCATGCAGTATGGATGACGGATAAATCGTTATGGGGTAAAACTTAAAGGTGTACAGGAAATAAATATAGATTGAGCAAAGCGTTGAATCTCTCTTCTTTTCCATTCCAGCCTTATTTTAAAGCATTGCAAAATGTTTTAATAAAAAAGAGAAATTGAAAGGAGTAAATACACATATAGGAAGTGTGCAAGTTGTAAATCACTCACGACTTTCAAAAACGTTGAGGCCAGGAATGAAAGCGGCCTTCACATATTTCTCAAAAGCTTTTCAGACATTTCTGCGTAGTTCGTGTGGGTAGATGCAACCTTTGCAGAGCGCAGCCTCCCATTTATCCTTCCCATCTCTATGTGCACCTAGAAGCCTGGCTGACACCCCACAAAGCTGCAAAGATTAAGATGTCAAGCGAAGGTTAAGGCTAAGTTGTTAAAGCCACTAAAACTGCGCACGGCAGGTCATTGTGAGCGCGTATGTCCTCGTTACCATGTTTGCTGTAGGTGTGTTTAAAAATCAGATGAACTCCAGGAACTTTGAGGGGATGTAGACACCGTAACAGCATCCAAGTAAATACAGAAAAGCAGTTTTCTTTCTGTGTGTGTGTGTGTGTGTGTGTGTCGAAACCTACTTAATTTAATTGAAGTGTGAGCTCCAGCTCCTCACACAGTCTATCACCTAGTTTTCAGCAGAAAACCACATCTTCACACCCTCACTTGCCTGGACGCCACATCCTTCTCGAAGCGTTCCTGGTTCCCTCATCTCCACACCAGCATCCCTGGGGCTTTTCCTTTATCGCCCAAAATAGCAACTCATATCTGCGACCAGTGAAGATCACAGTGCAGCTCCTTGCTCATCACTTCTGTTCTCCTCCTCTAACTCTGTCTCTGTTTAAGCGATATTACTTGCTTCTTCTTTAGCTGTTTCCATTTGTTACTCCTGGTCCTCTGTAGTCATCCATTCTCCCACTGCAGAGCTGGCTAAGCTGAAATGCAAATTACCACTAAATGCAGTATTTTCCACTGCGGACATTTACATTTATTTTCACGTTTGTTTTAGTGTGAAATTAAAGGGTTTTTTTTCTATCTGTTAAAATCTCTGTAACATTAAATTTTCATGATCAAGTAAGAAATCAAATTTGGGGGGAAAAAATCAATTATTCAATAAGAGACTCAGCGACTGTCCTCATTTTATCTGCTTCATCAAAACTTGCATATGTGTGGTTTGATCAGATTGATCATGGATGTTGTAAGGAAAACTGAATGAGTGACTCTAAGATGGTGCCCACTGGTTGGAATGCAGCTTCTCAAATGGCCACTTGAGGCAGCCTCCAGAGACGAGCCAATTTCCATAGACTACCATGTTAAAATGTCCACTTTTACAGCAGGAATTAAACACGTTTACATTCTGGTTTTGGTTTGATTTTGATCTCTGTAGCTAATTTTCCTCTTTATTACAACTGTATGGGGAATGATTTTGTATATAACTCGCCCATTTAAATTGTATTAACCATTATATGACAGTCCATGACCCATAAACATCCAAATGACCTTCCTCAGTTCCATGTAGGTACTGCTGGAACCATCTTTATATACAGTCTATTGTTAATCATTAGTTTTTTTTCCAGTGGCACAGCCCTCATGTACAAGGCACTATTCAAGGCTCTTGGGAGGTCTTACAAATAAGTAACCTCCACGGAGTAGAAAAACTAATAGAAACTGAACCTTGTTTGCAGTTGGAGGCTGCATCAGCAATTTTACAATCTTCTCTTTTTTAATGGTCGTCGAAATGGAAAATACATTTTTGTTGCAATACCACAAATGACCTCAAGACTGAATTACAGCACCGAATTCAGCATCCATGGGCTTGATTGACTCATTCATTACAGCATAAGTGTTGTGGACCTACATTAATCAGACTATACAGAGCGGAGACGTCCATACCGGTGGGGATGAACCAGGACTTGGTAACAATCAAGCTAGGAACATTACACGAGTTAACAGTGTGCCTGTTGTGCAACACAGAAGCGGGCACTGACCAGAAAACAACACGGAGCAGAAAAGAAAATGCTAACAATGTGAAAACACACTAAACACGAAACACTGACAAGAAACTTTGCTGATGGCTGGCTTGAACGAGGGAGAGGGGAAGGCAGGCAGAGGTGTGTGGCGCAGTAGGAATGGCGTGAGGACAGGTGCAGGCCCAGGTGAGTCTGGAATCCAGACAGAACCAGGTGGAGGATTGGCAGGCGAGATCCAGGGTTTGGAAGCGGTGCACACGGCTGGAAGCAGGTGGGGGTGGTCACGGATGGTTGCTGTACAACGGTTCAGCGCTGTGTAGTGGTGAGCGCCTGTCTGTTATGGAGCGGGTTGATGAATGGCAGGAATCCCCACTCCCTGCTGCCGGAGTGTTCAGTCAGGTGATTATCCAAAGACCTGCACCTGTCTGCATTCCACACCTGGCACACCTCACTCCCACCTGAGGAGAAGAGAGAAGGAAGGGGAAGAGGGAATACCAGGAGCGCTGGAGGTGGAGGGCGTGGCAATAAGCAACCAACCCACTAACTGTGATTCCATTTTGATTCAAGTACAGCTTAACTGTGATTGGTGCGCAGAAATGTGACATCATCTTTTGTATATCGAGCCCCAGGCATTTAAAACTAATGCGGAAAGCCGAATCAATTCAGTAGAATAACCATCTGTTCCAACTCTAACGCCATTGTTTAACCAGATTGTTTGTACTAAAAAGGACAGATCTGAACTACGACAGGGCCGGCTGGGGAGGGCTTCATTTCTTCTTTTTGCCAGACAGTAAATCCCTCTTTGAGGCAGTGGTTAAGAGATCCCTTGTGGGCAAAGAAACACCTTTAAAATGGATTTGCTCCAACTGTGCGAGTTATCAACGCCCTGACTGTGTGAAATCGATGTGCAGTCCTGAGCTTGTTTTCAAAGTCGCTTCTTGTGCCAAGCCGGCTGATAGAAACAGTGAGGAAAGTGATACTTCATTGACGGCACTCATTGGAACAGCGTGAGGTTGAGTCTGAGCAGTAGACCCATGTTTCAGAAAAGGCTTCAACGAAAAGCAACATGATGTATTTTCATGTTTTAAAAGATGAGCTAAATGAGATTGTTGTTGGTCCACACAGTTTTTGTATGCGCTGCTTCTTCAGTGGCATAAATAGTTTCCATCAAGGCTTTTATCATGAGTCTGATGGCGTCCTTGATGGTGGTGAGTGAATTAACAAGGCAGATATTGATCTTTTGCTGTGAGTTTCCTCTGTAGCGTTTTTGATGGCGATTTAGACAGTGAGAGAGAGACAATCAAAGAGCGACGGAGAGAGGACGATCGATGGTGTTTGCAGGTTTGCTGTGTGGGGAAAGGTGACAGGCAGCGAGAAGGGCACGGACGAGGCGTCGGATTGATCGAGAGCAAAATGTGACAAGCGGATTTAACTTTACCTCCAGGAACAACCGTGATCTCACACACCGCTGTTGATTGTGCTATTATTTGACGGTAGCATCATCATTGTGTATGATCGCTCAAATCTCTCTGAGAACATCAGGTCTTGGCTCAATCGATCAGGCGTCCAAGAACACCGTAAATGTTCCTACTTCGTACTGTTCAGCAGTAAAAGACAGATATTTAAGTTACTTTATAGGGCTGGCTATCATAATCACAGTTTTGGCTACTTTAAAAAACCTAGATTTTAAGAGGGTGAAAGGAAAAGTGACAGTCAAAGCTAGTGAGATAGGTTCATACTGTTAGATTTAATTAAATAGGTTTATAGACACAATTTAAAAGAAGGTTAATCAGATAAAATCACAACAAATTCCCTTGAATCACACAGCTATGGCTGTTCTACTAAGCTAGAATAGTTCATTAGTTAGCACAATGTGTCTATCTGGCTTTGCTTTTTGGTCCATCATGTTGAGATTCAACAGCTGCAATCATCTATGTGATATAATAAACTCCACTACTGTGACTTTAGAGCATCAAAGCTATTTTTTGAAACGCAAAGAGACAGATGCAACTAGCCACACTGCATTTTATTCTATTTTCTTTATTCTTATCAAATGACATATTTCTTTAGCATTGTAACGTTTGTATCGTAAGGTGAAATGCCAGAACTGAAGTGATGTATGTGAAGCTCTGATGGGAGTATAAACACATGATGGAGTGGTCAGTGAATGCTGTGAGATTCCTGGACTGATGAAGTGGTGGACATGTGTTCCAGCTGAGCAGCTGTCTCCAGCAGCTGGACTCCAGTGAACAATCACATAGATGAGCTTGGAGAATTATTCTGGTATCAGACCGTTACAGGTTATTTACTGCTGAGCACTGATTTGCTTTTTAATACTTTGGGTTTTGTTTGACCAATCATTCAATAGGAATTTTTACTTAAGCATTTTTGTTGTTATTTAATTTACACTTCAGTAACCTGGGCTTTACTTTATCTGCTCCTCAAATTCCTGGTGCATCCAAGCCGATTCTGCGGCGAACAATAAGTGTCAGTGGTTAAAAATGCTTGAATCACCATACGACTAAACGTCCACTGCTTTCATAATGGGCTGGTTGTTAATGTGGCTGAATCAGGACATGTTTTGATATTTGCAGCACTATTAATGAACCATGTAGCGGCTAAAGAGCCAGACAATGGAGTTAGTAAAGACCAAACTGAAACTGAAAATGATTCAGGGCTCACTAAATGTCTTATTGTAGTGTGGCTTTGTGTCTGTTAAACATCAGTGTTGCCGTTCCAGCTTGTTCTCTGCCCCAAGAGGCCAAAGCAAATTGAAGGAGATGTTGCATTTTTGAGTTAATGTTTCTACTTAAAGCACTTTCAGGCATCATAATGAACACCTTCCTCTGATGCCGTGATTATTTTCTACTCTAATAAATGCTCTAAAATGCTCCGTCAAAGGGACATTTAGTTGCCTCCATGCGAACCTCAGCCATACATCCAACAAGGGATTATTCTTGACCTTCTTAACGTGACCCCTCCTCTGTCCCTGACACGAGTAAGAGGAGAGCTTTGACATTTGCTGCTCTTTGTCAATAGGTCATGATGAAAGCACAGATGCAGAGAGGCGGGCTTGCATGGACATTTATTGATCTGGCTGTCTCGCGGTTAGCCGTACAGATAGATGATAGGCACAGGAGGAGGAAAAGACTGCACTGTTTTCCAGGAAGTACAACACAGGCCACTTTTGTGAGGCGTTCGTGTGTCCATCCATCTAGAGCTGTCCGTTCAACCCGGCAAAGATGGCAGGGTAATTCACTTAGCCTCCACTGTGGATGGCCATTATCCCTGGGTGGTGTGTCTGTCTGCGGGTGTGTTCTGCCATGGTATCATCATAGCACTCACTTAAGTGTATATCACAGCTGATTGATATCATCTGTCTGGCAATAATTGCTAAATTGTGGACCTTTTAAGGCTGTTTGGCTGTGCACTTGTTACTGAGTAACACAACTGCTCTCTCAATTAATCAAATTTCTCAGTTTAGCAGTAAAGCTGAAACCGCTGCAGCTGCACAGAGGCTCTTTTTAGCAATGAGAATGAGGGAACCTAACTGATGGTGATCATTTAACCTCAAGTTAATGTCAAAACAGCAAAGCCCAGTGTGTCTATATTACCCAAATGTAAAATAATGTGATGATACGGTCTAAAACTGACGCTTCCTCTTCTAAAAAACATAGACAAATCACTTGTTTCATGTCCTGTCTGTATCTTGTGGACAGATTTATTTTTGTGTGATGGAGGCCTGTCATTATAGGTGTTATCTTTGCCTTTTGATTCTTCCCTTTGCTAAAATAAAATCAGGGAAGAGACTTTTTTTCTTGAGCTATAAAGACTGAAAAAAAAAAATCACAAAGCTTCAGTAAAACAAGACTCAAATGCATGACTTGCAGACAGGACAGGGACGGTAAAAGCAAAGTCTACTGAGAAAAGAGTTTGGGAGCAGGCAGGTGAGGGGTCATTAACAAGGCAAGCAGCAACACGAAAGCAAAAGGCTGCAGCTCCACTACTGGAGGGCTGATGTGGGAATTTAGACCAGGTGTGCATGTGGGTGGGAAGGCCACACAACAGCCGGACACCAAGACTTCTGAAACGGCAGAAGATGTTAGGGACTGGATGGACGTTATTAGCAGGGACAGCCTGTCAGTCAGGGGGGAGGGTAACATTTACCCACAGTTAGGGGTGTTTTCTTGTAGTACAGCCTTCTCCTTCATTTTTGAAGGTCATTGAATCATGGATTTAATTCCTTATAATCAAAAAAGTAAGCCAACAAGACAGCAGCTGGAGCCGTTACAACCACATGCTCTGAATGAGGTCAAGTGATTTATTGACATAATTAACAAAAGATAAAGTGATAACACTACAAAGAAAACTGAACTGGCGGGTGTTGCTAACTCAAAGAGCCAGTTAAAACCAAATGAAGGCTACTAGTTCCAAAAAAAATAACAAAATTAAACTCCTTAAAGACACGATAGCAGCCCCCAAACAGAAGCAACCTCAGAACACACATCACAGAAGACACCAGACACTAGTAGCTCTTAACAGAAGCTACCAGAAACAAAAGACAACGAGAGGCACATAGACGAGCTGCTCTCACTAAATCACAGCCTCACAGACTGAGTTTGGCTGCAGATTTAAGCCCAGGTGTGGCGATTGCTGAGTTCTGGTTGGAGGAGGAACCTGTGTGGTGGACCAATCAGGAAGGTCGGCGGGGAGAAGGACGAGGTCTGGAGCTCCAGGCTGATCAGGGGAGATGGGAGGCAGGTTGAAGCTGCTCCTCAGTCAGGTCAAATCAAGAGTCCACACAGGCCACCTCAGCTCAGAGAGGCTGCAAAGGATCCACTACGAATAGGAAAGAAGCAGGGGTCGTAACAGCAGCAGACTGCATTATGGGCTTGTTAACAGAAATGAATGTAATAAAATGGCAGGCAGAAAGTACAGGTGCTCTATAAAGAGTCATTTCTGACCATCCTTCCACAGTTAACTGACAATTACTCTTAAAGCTGTGCTTCTATACCTTGTTAGCAGTTTATTGGAGAACCTAGCTAAAGCTAAATACATCCCTACAGCAAATCCTACCCTCATGAAGATCCTAATGTTCATGGGACCTGAGAGAGGAGCTGGTTCAGCTGTATGGTCACACAGGATACAGTTTGTGATGTTAGAATAGCATTTATTACATCGTGGCTCAGACATAGAGAATAGCTGTATATATGGTAAGGTATGATTTGGTAGCACACACTCCAAAGACTGTATATAATATTTACTTCCTTATTTTCTAATGTCTCTATTACTTGATGATTAAAGGATTGTACTAACTCAGTAGTCTTATGTTGTTGTAAGGTAATGTGGAAGGGCAGCGCAGTTTTTTATGCATTTAATTTAAGGCCTTAATGTACTTTGCATTAATTCCGACCTTCTTCAAGTCGTTCCTCCATCCCTCTGAGGTAGAAAGCAGAGGTATGATCACGTTATCCTCCCGCTGTCTCAACAATCTCTAAGAAAACTGAAGATGTATGGACAAATCCGCAGGCATGACTACAGAAAGAGAGAAGACGAGAGGAAGGTGTGAGGTGTAGAATGAGAACCCAAGGAGTTTTTAGTGGTCATTCATGAAAAAGAAAAAGAAAATCTATGTTTATGTGCTTTTACAGATATCCTGAAAGGCACTGAAGCTTGGCTAGTTAGCTTTTAACAGGACCTCCTGGTTAAATGTAGCTGCTGCCTTATAATAAAGTAAATTCTTGAGATGTCTGACAATCAGCAGTCATCAGCTACAGAAGACAGGTCAGAAAAAGCTGGTATAGCTTTTGCTAAGGCTCGCTTAGACTTGCCTTAATGAGCTTGGAGGCATTCTCGTGGTGATTTTTTAAAAATATGATCATTTTAACATTTTAAGACAGACTTTAAAAAGTCTGATTTGATTCCTAACTGACTTTTCACCAAATATGCTGTGTCTGTAAAACTCAAGGTTCACCCCCCTCCCCACACAAATACTGTTGGTACAGTTTCTTACTTACTAGAAAAACAGGTGGGAAAGGTAAATAATTAGCTGTCACAATAGCTGTGTAGTGTCATAAAAAGTTCCTTTTAACCTTGTTAAGATGTTCTGTCAGCATGGAGGGTGGGGCTTTGTGCATCATTATCCTACTTGAGAACTGGCTTCAGGTTTTTACTCAGTGACTTAAGAGGGACCACGTGGAGCTCAGAGCTTTACTGATAAAAAAAAAGAACTGAAATATTGCACAGTCCAAACTGGCCTTCACTTAATCACACACACACAAACAGGGTCAGGTGGTAGAGCGGGTTGTCCACTGATCGCAAGGTTGGTTTGATCCCCGGCCCCTCCGCTTGCTGAAGTGTCCTTTGGCAAGACACTGAACTCGAAGTGGCTCCCAGTGGCAGGCAGGAACCTTGCATGGAAGTCTGCTGCCATTGGTGTGTGAATGCAAAGAAGCTTTGGGTATCACTAAGGTAGAAAAGTGCTATATAAGTGCATTTACCATTGAGACACACACCCTCAGAGTGTCTATAGTGTACAGAAAGAAACCCACAAACCATAAGGGATCTGATTTTGGGAGCCAGTCCAGCTCCTAACAGCAGTCTGTGCTCTTGGCCCCATTCTGTCCATTGAGAGCTGCTCACAGTGTGAGAAATCTAATGGAACACAGAGCAGGGCAACAGCTGGTTCAGTATGGGAGCATCAACAAGTCATAAGACATGTTATATAGGGAAGAGGGTTCGTACTGAAAACTGACCGTCCCTGTAACTGGATTTAAAGACAATTTTCCAGAGCAGCATTGCTGTAACCGTCCTTGAATCTGAGGTCTGTATTTAGCTGTTGACTGAAAGCTCCCAGAAAATAAACTGCAGCCATGTGGACTCAAAGAAATAAAATGCTCAGCTTTTTATTTCGCCTTTATATTTGGTTTTCTGTCTGGCACTGTAAGGTCGCAGTGATCTCTGCACACAAGATGAACGTTTTCAATTTCCCCTTTATCTATGTTGTTTTCCTTTTATAAAAACTTTTCGAAAATGGCTGAATTCCTCCTGCTGCTAACGCCTTTAGTCACCCCACTGTCACGCCGGTCATCACTGAAGTCAATAGATAAGTGCGGGAAGCTGTGTGTTAGTTGAAAGGTGTCTGTGCAGCTTGGTTGCAGCAATTTCTGAAGCGCCGTTAGTGGCAGATCAAAGTGATCCAGAAACAGGAAAGGTGCCGGAGATGAAAAATAGTCATTACTAGAGGTAGGAAGGAGCAAATTGGTGTGACAAAAACAAAAATAATTCCACATTTGCAGGATATTAAACGCCATGCATGCTTGGTTTGCATTCCTTTCCGTGTCATTATTCTCCAACACCCTCAGACACACTCACTGATGTTTTTCATTTAAACCTTAATCAGACTTTCAGTGCACTCTATAGCGATGTGGTTTTTCTTCCTGCTCATATTTCTTTTTTTCTAACTGGGGCAGGATATGAGAAATTTGATGTATAGTTTCATCCTCCTTGGCTGTGCTGAAAATGTGGCTTTGCAGTGTTTTGCCAGACAGAGTTCTTCAACCTCTATCATTCGCTGCACACACAGGTACTGTCTGCCATACCAAGGGCTGTTGTAATTCTGCTGAAGAATGAGGACGCTTGGACTGTTTGACTGAAATCCATATTCATGCAAAGGTTAAAAAAGTAATAACCGGTGAGAAAGAGCTGGAGATAATCCAAAAACACAGACTGTGGTCTTGACATCATGTTGGTATAAGGACCGAGCTGAATTCAGTTCACCTTCATGAATATTACACAACATATATTTTGTCAAGGCACTTCACATAGTTAGGTGAAATTATAACATTTAATACAGTTTATGAAGTAAAAGTATTTACAAAATGTATGAAGTGAAAATCAAGAAGTGAATCACAAAAGTCTAGTTAGATGTGCTGCTCTGGGCTTGAAGGAGAATAACATTATACAAGGAAAACGAGGCTGAAGGAGGAGTTTTAGAAGATATGTGCATTTGCTTTGTTGTTGAGAGTTTAGTAAGACGATCCATCCCACTGTCATGTCTGTATGCTAATGTCTTGTAAAGCTACAGCCAGCAGGTGCTTAGCTCAAGATATACCTGTGTCTGCTGACTTGGATACAATGTGGTCAATTGGCTGCAGAGCTGCTGCTAGGCAGTGATCGGTAGGCTACACTGGAAGAAATGCTCCTCCCAAAACAAGAAAAATAACTTATTTCAAAGCACTTTTACCTTGAAATAAGTGAAAAAAATCTGCCAATAGAACAAGTGAAAATTTGTCTTAAAACACGTCCCTCCATCTTGCGGAAATGCTGCTTGTAAAGTGAATTTATCTCAAATCAAGTGGGTTGAGACATTTTGACTAAAAATAAGACGAATAAACTTGGTAAGACGGTCAGTTTTTGCAGTGTAGTTGTTTCTTCACTGTCTTATTTTGATGCTCAGCAAAGCTTAAAAACACCTCCTGGATGGAGCTTTATATTTGGTATACACACATCAGCGTGGTATCGACTATCTCGTCATGTTAAACAAGGGATGGGCGATTATAGCTGAAAGAATTTTACCCAGTAGCTTTTGAACCAACACGAAATAAATAAAACACCCAAATAGATATATAAACAATCACAATGAAAATAAAGAAATGTGAATGATTTCACTTTGAAGCACTCTGAGCGCTCCTCTGTACCTGTGCTAAGATGATTTGCTAGAAACCTCATTATTTTTCTGTCTGTCTCTGCAGGAACTTCTACTACATCACTATGTTACGCGACCCAGTGTCACGCTACCTCAGTGAGTGGAAGCACGTGCAGCGCGGGGCCACGTGGAAAACCGCCCTCCATATGTGTGACGGCCGCCCTCCCACTCAGGACGAGCTTCCCGCCTGCTACAGCGGTGAGGACTGGACAGGCGTGCCCCTGGCAGACTTCATGAACTGCCCCTCTAACCTCGCTAACAACCGGCAGGTCCGCATGCTGGCCGACCTCAGCCTGGTGGGCTGCTACAACATGTCCTCCATGAGCGAGCTGGAGCGAGGCCGCGTGCTGCTCGCCAGCGCCAAGACCAACCTGCGCAACATGGCTTTCTACGGCCTCACAGAGTTCCAGCGCAAGACGCAGTACCTGTTCGAGCGGACGTTCGGCCTGCGCTTCATCCGGGCCTTCACGCAGATCAACAGCACTCGCGCCGCCAGCGTGGGAATCAGCGAGAAGGTGCGGTGGCGCATTGAGGGGCTCAACGCCCTCGACGTGGAGCTTTACGAGTACGCCAAGGAGCTGTTCCTGCGGCGCTACCAGTACAACCGGCAGAGGCAGCACCAGGAGGAGCGGCTGAGGAGGTGTCAGGAGAGGCAGCACAGGCAGCGGCTGCACAGGACCTACCTGGCCGAGCTGTGGAGACTGGGAGGAGGAGGAGGAGGGGAGGAGGAAGACGAGGAGAAGGAGGTGAAGGTGGTGGAGGAGGTGGCTACCACAGAGGACTACAGCAGCCAGGTGGTGCGGTGGTGAGGAGGACACAGGGACTACAAACACCACAGCTCTGACTGATGGCTGGTTGATTCATTGTGCTTTACTCTCCTCCCTCCATCTCCCTCTGTCTCGCCTCTGCTGTGAATCTGCCAAAACCCTGCCCTCCCAGCCTCCTAGCGCTTTGTTGGACTGCCGAATGATGTCTTAATATTTATGATGGATGTATTTGTCATGGCAACATAAACATTTTGTATTTCTGTTTTTTCTTATGGCTATCTTTGGCACTGCAGTCGTGAAATGTATTTATTTATTCATTAGCAGGTGCTTTGAATGTTCTCAAAGCAGTGAAAACGTTTCTTAAATTCTGCTAAGAATTAGAGGAAGTGAAGACAGGCGATGAAGACGGCCCATTTTAGCACGGTTTGAAAATGGTGACCGACTTCTGGTGAAGGATCCTCAGTGTCATGTTTGTGATCTAGCGCCGTGTTGATCAGTGAAATCTTGTAGTTACTCTGTGGTGTTTGGCTTCATAAGAATATCAAAGCACAAACTTGGCAATAGTCTGCAGTGTGTTTTCTTCTCTTTGACTGATTAAGCTGCGATATCCAGAAACAGTCAAGGCAAATTCTCGCAGGAAATGTGTTCAATAAAAATATGCAGCATCCAGTGATGTTAATTTGTACCTGATGGACTCGTGTACGTGCACGTGTTCTTGCCTTGCTCCTTTTTCACAGCATGTTCTCACCATAAAAATCTGAAAACTTCACATGTGCCAACTTCTTCCACGTCCACACACACACACACACACACACACACACACACACACACACACACACTGACGCACACTGATGAGGCTCTTCTCAAGAAGAAGAGGGGAGCTGCAGGCCTGAAAGACAGGCTGTCAGAGCCAGTTTCAGTGCTCTTACATCACTGAGACAGAACATTGGTATTTCCACCATTAGGGCATTGATCACGGGGCTCTTTGCTTCCAAATTGATCATTTAAAGTTCAATTGACCGTGACTCTGGCGCTGCAGAAAATAGAAGAAACCCAGCGGTGTGCTGAACGCTTTTTCCTCCCCAATTTGACAAACATGCAGCTCAACGGACGTTCCGTTTGCACTGCAGTACAAAAACAATCTGTTCCAACCACGTTTCCACAAACGACACACCTCTGAGATGTCATGGTGCTGGGATGATTGCTCGGCGCTAACATCCTTATTCTGGAAAGTCGTGGCTGCACTTCCCGATTGCTGCACGCGGGCATTTTGTTCATGGGAAGAAAAATGAGGATGAGGAGGAGATCAGTCAGGAGGCAGGAAAGGAAACGTCCGCAGACTAAAATAGCCTTTCCATCTGTAGCTGCAATCTCCATTCTACTTGTAAAGCATGAGAAAGATTAGAATTATATAAGCCTGTGATAATGACACGGGGTTTTGCTTCCCTGTGTTCACATGCAGGAAGGTGCAAACACCTTCACATGTTGGATTATTTACATCTTTATCATGGGATTCGGTCTTTTATGTGTCACAGCTTAATAATTATTTGAATTGTGCTCTCACTCGTGAAGCAGGTGGAGCACAGCAGCAGGATGACACATGGTATCCAGGATGAAACTGTCTGCAGCCGGTGATAGACAAATAATGTAAAAGCTTCCCTGATCTACGGAGGATGTGTCCATGTTGACAGGGAGAATTTGTTCCGGGAGGTCTGCATTAGATGAAGATGGAAGGATGTTTGTCTGGTCTCACACAGCATTTTTGTGCGTTGCTTTTATGTAACACTGACACCCTCTTCGAAGACTCCAACCTTTTGGTTCCTTTGTTGTCAGCACTCTTTGTGCAGCGGTATAGTGAACAGCACGCAGGCTTTTAAAATGAGGAATGTGCAGGCTGCCTTGTTAGCTCACGGGGAAGGTGAACTCGGTTAAGTGCTGTCTTTCACAGTTGAGTATCTGGAGGGGGTGTCGGCCTGTAAAATCACTTTACTGCACTGGTGGGGAAATGCAACAAAGCATGGTACAGTCTCTTTTGCCGGACTTTTTAAAATGTTGCACCTATTCCCAAAGTACTTTGAACGAAAAAAATGTAGGAATGATCTAAAGAAAGAAGAAAAA
This sequence comes from Dascyllus trimaculatus, assembly GCA_024666655.1. NCBI lineage: Eukaryota > Metazoa > Chordata > Actinopteri > Pomacentridae > Dascyllus > Dascyllus trimaculatus. Next base: position 19,682,860 of record CM045468.1, read on the forward strand.
ATTAAAACAAAGGTGAAAACTATGAATTACGGCTGATTTCAATCACTGAGATCAGTTCAAAAATTCACTCAATGACACAGTTGGAGCACTTTTTGAACACCCTAAGACAGGGGTGTCCAATCCTGGTCCTCGAGGGCCACCATCCTGCACGTTTTAGATGTTTCCCTCTTCCAACACACCTGATTCAAATGATCAGGATCGTTATCAGGCTTCTGCAGAGCTTGATGAGCTGATCATTTGAATCAGGTGCTGTCCTAAGACACACCCTGCTTTTTCAAAATAGGCATCTATTTTACAAAAATAACATCATGCTATGCTGAAAAACACTTCAAACTAAACACTGAGACCACACACTCAGTAGGAAAATGTTTGATGATGCAGCAGATGAAGTCAGAAGTAGGATCGTCTTCCCATGCTTTAAATAGTTGTTCTGGCCAAACAAGTCGCCCCCTGCTGGCTGCTTGACCAGTTAGTCAAAAAACACACGTCTTATCTTTAATAAAAATCTTTAATTTATCATTCTCCGTTGCATCATGAGACTAACTTCCATAAAGTATTTTATGCACATTTTGAAGCATCACATCAGGAGAAAGCAGTTTTTTCAGCTGAACATCATTCCTGTGGGTCAATACAGCGTTAATACATAATACCTTCTGCTGGCCATTCGAGATCCTGCAGATTTGTTTCTCTCCATTGGATGGTACAGGTGGGCATCTGTAGGGGTTTACATTAAGGTTCAGTCACTGCAGAAAAATGCAGAAATGGACTGGAAACAGGAAAGAGAACATTCAGCTCAGAAATGCAAACACGCTGCAAAGTGAAGCTATTTTTGCGGCTGCTGGCAAAGGAATCCACTGTGTCAGGGAAGTTATTCTCACAAGATTTCCAGTAAGAGGAAGAAAAGGTGTTGACAAAGGTCCAACTTAACACCCAAGTCTTGCAGCTTTTACCTTTACTTATATGTATTTACACATTGGAGTTGGTTTCTGGCCAAGACAAACCTACAGTAAAGGCCTATTGTCTCTGAAAGTGACACATGTGAGTGACTAAGCTTGGTGTTGTTAGTCACGCAGCAGGCAGATCACCGCCTGCCTTGTTGATGATGGGCAGGCGGAGCATCGACTTGGCCTTTTGCAGCCAGCATTCCCAGTGAAAAGTGCTCAGGAAGGCTCTCCTGAACTTGTCTCCTGACAAAGTGTACAGAGCCAAGTTAAAGAACGTGTTGAATCCAGCCAGAGGTCTGGAGATGATATACGCTGCGTGCACGATGTGCTCCACCGTGCACGGTGCAGTCCCTCGAATTTCTATCCGCAACCCGCGTAAGACGTGATAAGGCAGAAAACACACGACAAACACCACCAGTATCAGCACAGTAACACGCCGCGCTCGCATCCGACCAGGACTGGAGGTGTTGGGCCCTTTCCCCAGCTGTTTGACTATGCCAATGTAACACATGAACACGACCACTAGGGGCAGTAGAAACCCGACTGCAGTGAGCAGCCAGCCGTACCACTGCATGCCATTATCGGATATGGTGCTAGCAAAGTCCGAGCAGTAGGTCTTGTTGTCTGTCACTTCCACTGATATCATGGTCAGCATAGGTGTGATTTCGGCAGCAGCGATGATCCACACAGCTGAACACGCAATGATGCCCCAAAACTTCTGCTGCACCTGTGCGGCCCTCAGCGGCTGGACCACAACCACATAGCGAAAAACTGCGAGGCATGTCAGGAAGAGGATGCTCCCATAAAGGTTAAAATGAAACCCAGAGCGCACGAAGCGGCACATGAAGTCACCGAGCAACCATGACTCCTCGTTGGTGTAGTAGTAGACGAGGAAGGGCATGCTGAGGACGTAGAGGAGGTCGGTCAGCGCCAGGTTCACCATGATGATGCTGCTGCTCTTCCAGGGGCGTAGTTTTGTCACATAAATGCTGATGGAGGTGATGTTTCCCACCAGGCCCATGATGAAGATGATGGAGTAGGAGACGGGTAGGTAGTAGCGAGTCATGAGTTGGTCCACGTCGGTGCGGTTATGATCCATAGCTGAGCCCTGCTGAGGAAGAGGAACAACTTTATAAGCCAGGTTTCAAAATAAAAATCAGAAAGATGGCAGACAAAGATCATGTCCTCCTTGTTGATTGAAACGTGAATGAAGGACCAGAGGAACAGACATTCTATGGTTACACACAAAGAAAACATTTCTGACCCAAGATATTTAAAATTGAATGTTTTGAGCTCATTTTAGTGTGAAAAGGCTTTGAAACAACATCTAAATTATAATTTGAATCGATGAAAATGAAGCAAACACTCCTTAACAGTTAAATAAATACATTTTTGATCAAACTTTTACACATAATTTCTTCGAGGGTTGGCCTCCCAAGGGCTTGCTGATGATCAGAAAGCACATTTTTTCCTTGCAGGGTTTAAAAACTTGATTCATAAACAACAACAGATCACAGAAATAGTTGTCAGTCAAATTTCTGTCATCTGACAAACTGTTTTTAGCGCTATCTGGAACCTAAGATTAGTGTCAAACTATTTTAGGCCACTTGGGGGTAGTGCAGTGTCAACATGGTGTTATAAAACCGCTATGGCGTAGCAAGCAGATGGCAGTTTTGGCTAACGTGTAAGCAAGCAGATGCTAATTTACACATTCAGAAGAAACACAGCAACATTAATATTCATTCTGAGTCACGTCTGGTCTGGTGATGAATGTAAGTGTAGTATTATTACTGTTTTTAGCTCTGTTTTTAGCCGCCACCAACACCAAAACGACTGTTTGCTAGCTGCTAAGCGCTCACTCGCTTGTTGCTAACTTTGATTCTATCTGATATAGTCATGCATTCTTCTGTTATTGAGATGTAATTTTCAGTGTGTCTGCATATATATATGCTTACGTGTTCTTAAGAGGTTTAAAAAATGCTTGTTTCATGCTGAGCGGTTAGCAAACAACGACAGGAAACAACATAATGAGAGCGGCGAGGGTGAAGCAAGCATTAAAGCTGCAGGCCCGAAAAGCAAAGCAAAACAAAATATTGATCAGTGCAGCTTTAATATTCTCAAATGTGTTGAACAAAGGCTGTTCTTTAATAATGTTTATCCCGCCATGAAAAAGATCCTTTCCCCTGTCTGCTGTGCTCATACAGCATATGTTGCGTGAGTAGAAAATAGGCTGTAGTGAACAAATCATCATTCCCTTTTCCCTCAGCTGTCATATCACTGTCAGAAGCAATTACTGCCGGAGGAAGGAAGGAGGGAGCAGGAAAAGAAACCCAGAGGTGAGCAAGACTCGGAAAGAAACAAACAATCAAGCGAACGCAGTGGGAAAGAAGCAAACAAAACTCCTCTATCCTCGTCAACGGCTTGGTTTCTGAGAGCCTCTCTGGATATGACAGCGCCCGTGGCACCGTGGCTTGATGGCAGCTTCCTGTAATGCTGTCAGTGCAATCTGCTCTCATTATGGATGAGAGGAGATGTGTGAGGTGTCATTTACACATCGTGTACGCTGAGGTTTCATAAGGCAGGAACTTGTACTCATTAAAAAGATTATATTTTGGGAAAACACAAACCCTGTCTGAAGGATCATTTCAGTGGTACAGAGGAGTCGACTTAGAAAGCTTGAAGAAGAGATTTTTCTACTCACTCTTAGTTCCAGTGTCTTCGCCAGTGCGCTCTCCACACCTTCACCGCCTCATCTCTGTTTTCATTTCCATTCCTCCGTCACTCGTCCTTCTACTCTTCCCTCCCACTTTCCCCAGCCATGGGAAACTCCCGCATATTTTCGAGTGACAGACCACTGTTGTGTGCCTCACCTTCAGCCATGTGAACCAACTTCCTGGTGTGACGTTGAGCTGACAGAGCTCAGGGTCGCTTTATTTACACAGGTAAACAAGTGAGAAAAGTCCAGCGACACATTCAGTGTGTCTTGTTCAATTAAATCCTCTCGTGCTCCTTTTGTTCAGAAAAGGGTTAGGAGTTTCATTGAAGTCTCTGTAATTTCTTCAAACAGGCATGTGATTACCTCAGCGTGACACTGCCGAGCTAAATTGGGCACAGACAGACCCTCAGCTTCTGATTAAAGTAAGAAGGAAATTTGGAATAGTGTGGGAAATGAGCGGTTAAATATAAAGTGTCGTCTGTGTGTCATTATATTCAGCCCTCATACAGTATCTGTCATGTCAATTCCAAGTGTTTATTTCACATTAAATCAAACAGTCTACTTCAATCTTGTCAGAACATCTGTCAGGCTCGCATAGAAATCAGTAATTACTGACGCGCCAACTTGTGTGTATGTTGGGCAATATACCTGTAAAATCGGCTTGAACTGTGCACATTTTTAATCTCCCTGTGGGCATTTTACAGATGCAGATTTTGCATTTGGCCCTGGCTGGGTTGGTCTCTTGAAACTGGACGGAAGTAGCAAGGAGTGGATTTTGTGAACACCATGCTGCATTCAAAAAGTCTTGAAACTCTCAAACTAAGATCACAAACTCATTAGGAAATGTTCACTGGGGTGACAAATTAAGTAAGAAATAGAGTTATTTTATCATAGACTTCTATACAATTAGATTTCTTTATGCAACCAATGAAGTCGCCCCCTGCTGGTTGTTAGAAAGATTGGAGGTTTAGGGCACTTCAGTGTTCACCTGAAGGCTACGTCAAGAAGCCATAGACTCAGACCTTGTCCACACGTAGCCAGGTTTTTGTAAAACCAAATATCCTGCCTCCTCCGTCTAGAAAAAAACTTACATACACACCACCTCGTTTTTAGAAAAACATTCATCCACACCTAACTGCATAAGTGCCTTTTTGAGCACCTTCAGAAGCATGCCAGGCCTTCAGGTGGCAGTAGTTCCCCAAATCCTACCCAATCAGAGTCAGCTTCCATCTCTCGATGTCCATCACATCCATACTGTTTCTGAATGTAAACACAGATCCCATATGTGACCTAAGAACATATTTTGTCGCAGGCAGTGGCGTTTCGAAATGCAAAACTCTGCTTATTGACGTCCACATGCAGACGCAAAACGGAGAATTCGCAACTCTTCACTTTGGTCGGAGGTTTTTAAAAGAATCATTTTTAATGCCGTAAATCTGCGTTTTCGTGTGGATGACAGGACAAATCATAGGAAAATATCTTTGTTTTGTAAGATACCGGCTACATGTGGACAAGGCCTCAGTCTTAGAGATATGATGGATAGCTTGGACATTCAGAGGGAGCTCGGAATAAAGTCACTGCTCCTTCACGTCAAAAGAACCAGCTGAGATGGGTCGGGCAATGGGACACCTCTTGGGCGCCTTCCTTTGGAGGTTTTCTGAGAACACCCAACCAGAACTCAGAGGGATTACATATCTCAACCGGCCTGTGAACGCCTTCGGACCCCCTAGGAGGATTTGAAAAGTGATGCTGGAGAAAAGGACGTTTCATATGACCTGCTTCACCTGCTGCCACTATGACCCAATGCCGGATAAGCGGTAAAAAATGGACTGATGGATCTTAGTGGAGCTTACTGTGCCGTTGAGTAGAGGTTGGAGGAGGTGCAACTGAAGAAGAGCGCAATGCACTAGCAGCAGGTTGAGGACTACCAGAGGAACAGGTGGAGGGCGAGGTGTATGCTGGGAGGGGTTTTAAGATATTCCCTCAGCAAAGGGATCATGGGATCAAGCAGGAGAAAAGCCACCAAAACAACATGGAGGTCAGTGGAATGTCAGTTAGGCAGAGCTGATTAATCAGGTTGGCTGGACGAAGGGGTTTGTTGTAAGACCTGAAACACAGTGACTCCAGGAAAGTGTCTCCATCAGAAGATGTATGTAAAAATATACTTTCTCACTTAAAAAGGCAGCCGACCTCATCAGACACTTCATTTCCTTTCAGTGCTTTGTGTTTATCAGACCAGGTCGGTTTTAAAGATGTTGCACTTCAAGTTCACAGCGTTTAATATCGAAAGTTTAATTTCAATTAGTGCCCATACTTGAACTGAAACATCAGCTGCTCTCTGTCTATTTGAGCTTCTTGACAGCATGTCATTTAAAACCTTACTTCTAAATGTCTTTAAATTTCATGCTGGTTTCCACATAAGCATAGTTTCAGTCACACTCACCTCGTGAACTACCGCAGTGCACAGGTGCAAATCACACTGAAAAATTACTGATTGAAATCAGGTGTAATTTCCTCCATCTAACGTGTCAATAGTCCTGAAAGTGCAAATGTAAAAACTTGTACAAACACTAAAATGATTCAGTGTGAATTTACTTCATTCCCTATCAGGCTAAACTGGTCAAACAGACCTGAACTTTTCATGTTGTGTTTGACTCTTGCTGCCATTTCCTGAGCTTGAAGTGCAGCCGTCCACAGTTGACACACACAGGAATGTGTCTCGTGTGTTAATGATCATTACTGTGTTTAAGTGTCAAGGCTACACCTGCCATTAACCCAGTTCCACTTCCTCGTTTGCTTGAAAGTACAAAGGAGCTACAAATATATGTGTTTTTCCTCCTCGGCTGCCCTCGACATGCTGATCATCTCTGTGATGTCACTTTTCTTGTAGATCACATGAAATCAAACGCAGCAAAACAGGCAGAAGTTTACAAATGTTTATTTTACAAAAGAAGAGCTAGAAAGGATGTAAACAGAGCTTTAGAGATCAGTCTAAACCGTGACTTCTTTTTCTAATGCTGTGGGGATGGTGCAGTCTTTGAAGCGGCAGCAGAAGCAAGTGTTTATTGTACAGATAAAATCATCTGAGTTCTGAGAAAAATTAATGTCAAAGATCAACTCGACGCACAGAAATCCGAGTGCAGAGGATGGGGCGCCTCGGGGGCAGCTCGCCAGGCGAGGACGGGGGTTCCAGGGGAGGGTGGGGGTTAAGATAGCAAGGAAGAAAGAAAGTGGTTGTGTCTACAGTTTGGGCATCCTGGCAGCGTTGAGGCGCATCGACACACAAGAGGAGCCGGCAGCGTAACGCATCTCCCTCAGCATGCCGCTCCACTGCTTCTTGTCATCCTCGTACCTAACAGGAGCAACACGAGGGTCACATGACTGAAACAACACAAGGCAAACAACAAAGGCCTGGGATTGTTGCTTCCATAACTTGAGAAGACTTACTGCCAGACGTCAGTGACCTCTGTGGGAGCCACCTCCTTGTTCTCCATCTGAACCATTGCGAAGCCTCCCACAGCGTACAGAGAGCCGCCGTTGCTCACCAGGTTGACGGAGCTCCTCTCCTGAGGAAACTCTGCGAAGGGCTCCCACCTGAGGAGACGCAGCGTCAGGAGAAGGTCAGCAGAAGACAGAGCGGTAGTTTGTACCTTGGTACTTTGATGTGTCTCTTTTTGTGTGGTTAGACTAGCTGAGATGTGCTGTACGGAAGCCCAGAGAGATCAAAGGCAGATTAAAAAGAATGGAAAGTGGTGTTAAATATGTACAGAAAATTAAAATTAATAAATATAAATAAATAATTACAACTAACTGAATTATTATCCTGCTATTCTTCTTTTCTGCATACATTTCCATTTTTCTTTAGTCTTTATTTCAAAAAGAATTTTCCCATTACTTTTAATTAAAACCACTTTTTAGCGCATTATGTCACGTTTCATAGTACGGTCAACATTTGAACATCACTTTGGATTGTTGGGTTTTCTGTTTCCTGTTCTCTGTTTATAATTCCTAAGGTCTGTACCTGACTATGTTGAGCACTGTGAGATGACATATGTTGTGAATTTGCACTATATGAATAAAACTGAATATGGCAAATTATGCATTAATCAGCTCGAGGCTGCAGCTGTAATTATGCACTTTTTTTTAAATTGTCAAAGCTGCATGTGGCACCTATCTAGTCAAGTCACTGAGCAGATTAATATTTAGCATCAAGTGCTAAAGGAAGCAGCCAGATGAAGCTGTTAGAGGCAGAGACAAGTCAGGGAGCATAAAAAATACAGAGCTGGGGGCATGGGAGAATACGAAATAAAGTGTGACACTAAATGGAAGTGTCACAGGAAAAATACCATAATGAAATCAAAACGGGCTCTGAAAAGGGGCAAAAAAAATATTCTGTATTCTATAAATTCATTCCAGTGGAGTGACATGAGTGTAATTATGTGTTTCATGAATTTGTTCATGTTTATTTCATGTAATTTTGACCACTACGGGCCTCCGTACATTGTGGTAGTTCTGAGATTGATGTCAAAAAAAGTGAGTTTTGCATTTGTTTGTGGAGAATGAGTGATTTGTCCTGAGCTAAAAGGGGAAACGGCTGCATCCAGATTCATACTTGTTTGCTGCAAAGTCGTAGGCTTCACACGTGGCGGTGAGGCCCTCCTCGTTGACTCCACCAGCCACCACGATCTTGCCGTTGTGAATGACGGCTCCGAACATGGCTCTGGGCGTCTTCATGGCCGCCTGCTCCCTCCACTCTGACTGCTTGTGGTTGTATGCGAACACCTTGTTGAGGGCTTTGCTGTGGAGATGAAGGGAGGGATTGAGCCGTGTGATTGCTAGTGTCAAAAGCTGTTACACATCAGCCAGAAGACGGTCACTCGCAGAGCTCACACGAGCGCCTGGGCGGGAACATTTCACGTTCTTTCACATCTTTCAGAGAAATTCTTCGAAATGACACGTTTTTCCGCAATCACACAACAAGACGTGAGGATCGTTGAATAAATTGCTTTTGTAAACAGGAAAACCTCCCGTCTTCATCAAGACTGGCAGTGTTTCAGCATGAAGCCTTCATCAGAGAGTCAGTAAGTCTTCTTTTTAAAAAGGACACAACCTCCAAACAACAATCAGCAGGAAATCAGCGACACCTGGGAGAGAAAGAGGAGCTCCATGTGCTTTAGAGGGTGTGGAAAGAAAAGGAGAATTAAGAGGATAACAAGGAAAATGTGACGAGACAGAACAAAATGAGAAAAAAGTGTGAAAGAAATGAAAGAAATCAAAATAACATGACATACAGACATTCCTAAAACAGGTTTAAAGGTGTTATCAGGTGTGTGTCTGAACTCCTTAAGACTAATTTTCATGACCTGATCATTTCCAGCTTTTATTAGATCTGATTTATACAGTTTATTTAATATTTAATATTTTATTTTATAAAATTTTAAAGATACCTTGTAGAGTTTTCTCGCTAAGCTGATAAAGTCATGTTTACAGTGAATGTTGCTCTGGATAATAGCTTATAAAATGAGGTGATTTCATTTCCTTTCTCATTAAAAACTTGCTGCAGGAGTTTTTGATATATTTTAAAAGCCTGCTTTGTTTAAACCAACAATTGTTTGGGGATCTGTCGGGGAAAGTAGGAGTTTTGGCTGGGGACTAGTCAGAATTCCTTCTGTAACATCGTTCTAGATATAATGGATGGATGCTGGTCCAGCAAAGCATTGTGAACAGTGTTAGCTCAAGTAAGGGTGGCTGCCGTGGTGGAGGTGATGGTTAGAAAATGGCATGAAACAGAAAGAGCTCGTCAGGAGGAGTTTATGAAGTAAGAGAGCTCCATTCATCAGAGACCTGTGATCAAAATTTACTAGAACACGAGCCTCGGGCTGCTCTGACATGGCGGTAAAACAGCTTGTCACATGTAGTTATGGCTGCAGTGCCGCCTCCACCTCTCACTTAATTTAGCTTCTGACGTCTCTACAGATGACAGCGACGCCATTTTGTCTCGACAGAACACTAATTCAATCTAGATATCTTGAGTCAGGATTCGGACTAGTCAGAAGTAAACTGTAGATATATGAAACTGAATTTACAGGTAGTCATAGTTCAGCTGCTCCACATTGTGGATGTCTGCAGCTACATGTCCATATCTGTAATGACAAACACATGAATGTTGAAAGTGACGTCATGTGTATCTGAAATGTTCTTTTGACTAGGATGTGTTTCATTATTTTATATTAGTTTTCCATTATACTTTTATGAGGCTCTTAAAGGGCCACTCCACCACTTTTACACATCAGTCAGTCTTGACATCTGGAGGAGCTGATCGAAGAAAACAACAGTGATGCTATCATGGTGATGTCATTCAGGGTATTCTGACTTGTGACTGGGAACTGTTTTGTAACAGGAGTTTTGCATTACAAGCTCGTTTAAGCGTGGGAGGAAAATCAAACTGTAATGACCTGTTCTGATGAGGATGTACAGTCTCTGAGTGCAGCATTGATATCATGTAGGTCAAAGCAAGGTCTCAGAAAGCAACAGCCCTTTCACAGACTGATAGTATGAAGCTCTCCCAGTGGGTAAAATGGTCAAATAGACACAAATACCAGTAGCTTTTGGAACATCTGATCAGGTGAGCAGACTTCAAAGTGCCTCTTAGAAGATGTAAAGCAAGTGAAAGCACAGTCCAGTACCTGTGAAAAGCCACTATAATGGATAGACTGGAACAAAATAGTATTGTAAATGTTGGTTCAACTTTAGCTACATTTTCACCTGTCGCACTTTAGCAAGATTTAAGATAAACAAGATTTATGTCAGGAAACACAGAAAAAGACTAACATCAAAAAGAAGATACCAGTTTTTAACCATTGTAGGGGTGTCCAACCCTGGTCCTCGAGGGCCCCTATTCAGCAGGATTTAGATGTTTCCTTCTTCCAACACACCTGATTCCAATGATCAGCTCATCATCAAGCTCTGCAGAGATAACAATCCTGATCATCTAATCAGGTGTGCTGGAAGAGGGAAACATCTAAAACATGCTGGATAGGGGCTCTCGAGGACCAGGATTGGACACCCCTGACCTAGTGATTACTAATCCACTCCTCTAACCTCAGATCAACCTTAAACTTAGGTTGCCATGCTCCTTTTAGGGTTTTCCTCTAGCCACTAGAATAAGGTAGCCCAGACGTTTAAAAGATACAAGGAAGGATCTGGTGAAACAACTGAACTGCGTTGTGATTAAAAGGAAAATGAGGCATTTCTGGTCTCATAGTGGGCACTAAAAGAAGGATATCTCGACCTGTGGTTCTCTGATTTGAACCTTTTGGTTTCTGATCTCCTACAAGTCACATCACATCTGAATTTTTCGTCTGAACCTCTGAGTCTCTTTGTTACAGGCCTAATTACTTCCCTGCTGAATCTGAATTATCTGGTGGTAGCTTTCACACCTTCTTTTTTCAGTCCCAGCTGAAATTCAGAGCAGGACAAGCACACCTGTTTCCTCCTGATGAGTATCTTCCACTGACAGCTGAACTCACTGAGCTGACTGACTGGTCTATTATTAGTTTCTCAGCATTAAATTCTTCTCTCTTTTTTTTTTCGTAAAGTAGCGCATCGCCACTGCATGCATCACAAATATACTGGAGATCACAGGACACGTGTTTGCTGCTGCGCTCTGAGGAGAGGAAATAAACATGTACTCAGAGTGTAACAGGAGATACTTTCCATTGTTGTAGCATACTAGACTGCAGTCATGGATTGTAGGAGTGTTGTTGTTGTTGTTTGTGATGTGCCATGCAGCCCTGCAAGCTGGCAGGATGATTACCACAAACAGCTGCAACACACACACTCTCACACACACACACACACACACACACACACACAGACACTCCTTAACTCACTTGTCATCTGTCTTTCCTCCAATGCAGTAGACCAGGCCTTTGTGGGAGAGGACAGCGTGACCGTGGATCTTCAGAGGAAGCTTCTTGGTCTCAGTCCACTTCATCTTCCTGAAAAACGTGATAGTTTCAAACAGGTGGACTCATTAAATGTTACTTCCTTCCCTTGAATTAGTTGTTCGGACTGATCCACATGTGATGAATGTAAATAATTTAAATGTGAATAAATGAAACAAAAAAAAAAATCCAAGTCGATAATTACAGAAGAACTAACAGGAGCAGATTAAGAAGGTGCGATCACACCTAGCAGAATTAATTATATTTAAACACCACTCCTTCCCTTATTTATTTATTTATTTAAGGAAAGCAATCTAGATTATTTCCTGGAGTTAATTATTACCTGGAAACCTCATCAAACGTGAGAATCAAACTGAGAAACAATAGGAAAAGCGATAAAAGAGAGGACACTACTGACTCGACATCGTAGCACATGACGGTGTCCAGAGACTCGTTGGTCTGGAGGTCTTTTCCGGCCACGGCAAACAGCAGACTCTCGCTCTCGCCGATGTTGAAAAGGCATCTTGGAGAGGGCATGGGCGGCAGGGCCACCCAGTCAGAAGTGAGTGGATCCAACTGAGGAGGGCGAAAAACACATTAAAACACAAGAGCCGAGAAAGCACCCTCTTAGCACCCATTAGCTCCACACGGATCTCCGTCTGCATGATATCCACATATTGATTATGCTGTAAAATATAGTTATTCACGGCCTTTCTCATGTCCTGTAGTGTCTGCGTTGCTCAGACCTGATGGGTAACGTGGGGAGCATAATCCATCAATTGATCGTAGAAGGCTTTGTGAAGAAGTGCCGTAGCCATTTTTGTTGGTTACATGCTAAAAATCTGTGGTTTGAGCTCCATTAAAGCACTGAAATGAAGGCCAAAAGAACGTTTAGACGAGCTTAAATACTCCCTGAGAAGGCAACTTGGTGAGCAAATGCTAAGTGACTGATAAGTAAGATTGATGGTGCTTTTATTTTTGGCCAATAAATATGAAACTAGTGGCAGGAGACAGTCCATAGTTTCCTCAGAACCAACGTTGAAAGTGGAAAGCAGGCGTGCACACAGCTCTATTTATACTACAATAGATACACATCGATACGTGGATGAACTCAATTTTCGTCAAATGTAGTCTTGTAGGCCCTTGTGGACACATAACATGGGCAACATAAATTAGCCTTTAGCTTGGATTAGTAAAGACACAGGAGGTGAGAGCTCGGTGGTTAGCAGCATCGCCTCACAGCTAGAAGATCCCCGGTTGGCGTCCCAGATAGGACACTGGGATCTTTCTGTGTGGAGTTTGCATGTTCTCTCTGTGCAGCGTGGGTTTTCACTGGGTTCTCCGGCTTCCTACCACAGTCCAAAAACATGCCGAGGTTAACTGATTATTCTAAATTGTCTGTAGGTGTGAATGAGAGTGTGCTTGGCTGGCTGTCTGTCTCTATGTGTAGCCCTGGGATAGGCTGGCGACCTGTCCCAGGGCTACAGGTGTCCCCTGCCTTCGCCCGAGACGGATAGATTCCAGTCCCCCTGTGACCCCACAGAGGATTAAACGGTGTATAGATAATGGATGGATGGATGGACAGGAGGTGAGAGGAAACAGATAGCATTGCACTAGCGAAAAATAACTGAAATACCTGCCTCTCAAAAGCTACCTAACACATTATTTATAATTAAACCTCATTTATATGTCTGTTTAATGTATACAAAAACTTCAAAATAACAGCATCATGCTACCTACTTCCTGCTTCCACCCCAGTGCTAAACTAACTGTCTCCTGAGTCTAGCTTCATGTTTGGTGCTAAAAAAGATAGTAGGAGTCTTCTCATGAAACTCCTGTCAAGAGAGCAAATGAGAATATTTCCCAAGCAGGGAGTTTAAGTGATTCATTTTCAGCAGGTTTGTCTCATCAAAATGAATCTAACCCTGCTTACCAGATAGAAATAACACTGCAGAGGCAGCTCCTTGTTTTCTTCATCCACAAACAGTCCTCCAATGATGTAGAGCTGGTTCCTCTGTGATGCCAGGCTGACGTGGTTACGTGGAACCTGCTCCGACATGGCCGCCAGGAAGCACTCATTCTCGATGACATCGTACGCCACCGCCGCCGTGTCATTGATCATCACGATGAAGTCGCGTGCGTACATGCCGTGTCTGCGGTTGTCATTGAGGAAACCGGGGAATGGGCTGTCCTCATCCTCACCTCCTTCCTTATCGGCCCCCTCCTCCCCCTCCTTCTTGGATTTCTCTGGAAGCTTCCCCTTGAAGGCATCCCTAATGACCTGGATCGTCTTCTGAAGCTCTGGGTCGGCCTTGATGATCTCATCGGTCTCCACTCTGTCTTTGAAGTACTTCTCGGGCAGCAGGCGGAAGCGGATGCAGTTGAAAGCATCCTTCAGGACCTTGATGCGTTCCTTGTCATGGCGGACCCAGGCCATGACCGCCTCGAACACCAGCTCCTCCTTCTCCACATTCAGTGAGTCTCCTCCGATAACGGCGAAGAGCTCGTGGGCTGCAAGCTTGAGGAACTCCTCTTCCTTGTAAAGGAACTCGAAGCGGTCAGCAATGTAGTTGCGTGCAGACACGGCGAGCCTGGGACAGCTGAGAACCAGGCCCATCCTGAAAATGGCCATGCAGTTACTCAGAGACAGCTTCTTCTGGAGGTAGTTGACACACACCGTGAAGACAGAAGGAATCTGGAATCTGTTGGCCACAGCAATTATATCCTGAACGTTGTCATCGGTGAGGTCGATCTCAGCCGAGTAGAGGTACTGGATGATCATGTCCAGGATGGCAGGGTTAACATCGTCCAGGACCACCTCCTTGGTGTTCTCCACCTCCTTCCCATCCTCGGTGAAGAAGATCTCCCTGAAGTAGGGGCTGCAGGCAGCCATGATCAGCCGATGGCAGGGGAAGCTGCGGTCGCCCACCTTCAGGGTGCAGTCCACAAACTTGTTCTCATTCAGCAGCTCCTTCAGGCCGTCCTGGAGCAGGGTGCTCTGAAACAGACGCAGCTCCTCCTTGATGGCGTTGGGGTCCATGATGTGTCAGGAGGGGAAACAGTGGGCGAACAAGGGAAAGAGGAAGGAGACGGTGGCCACAGGTCCTTTTGGCAGTCGGTCCTGGCTGGAAAAGGCAGAGCAGAGAAAAGGGTCCCAGTGTGAAGACCCTGCAATTTAATCCTGTCCCACCCTAAATATAGCTCCCTCTGCCCCCCCGCCTGCTTCAGCTCCCATGGAATCTGACTGGGCCAAATCACTGCGCAGCACAGGCCTGGCTGGAGCAGCTGCTGTCACAGACTGAAAGAAGCAACTGGCTGCTCTGGCTGGGGATCTGCCACCATGATTCAGCTCCCAGGGTGTCATGTGGTCGGCCAACAGCGGAGACAATGCTGTCAAAACCCTTGAATAGCTCGCTTCCTGCTGAACGTATGACTGAGAGGATATTCAGGGCAGTCGCTGTCATCTTCAGAAATGTGTGAACTTGGACGATCTCAGACACGTCATCCTTTATTTTAAATCTAATCACCACTAATCCATTAGACTTTTACATCCATTGGCATTTTCTTGCGATTATAGTTACTTCTTGGGTCTTGTACTCACATATAAATTGATTTCTTTATATTTCGCAATCCTTACACCAGTGTAAACAAGACGACGAGGTTTGCAGTTCACATAATTGTAGACACTATTACCATCAAGTTAGGGTTGATTATACGATCGAGAACTCTGCAACTTGTCTCTAAAAAATTCAAAAATTTCCAAAGGGACCATCTCAAAGGTCAAGGTGTCTTCTTTGAATGATTAGTTTTATTCAAATCGACAGTCCAAATTGCTCTAATATTCAATTTACTGTAACATACGACAAAGAAACAACAGCAGAAACAACCCCAACCCTCGAACCCAAAACATGCAAATTATTTTTAATTATCAAAATAGTTGCTGATTAATTTTCTGATGATCCCC
Organism: Dascyllus trimaculatus; assembly: GCA_024666655.1. NCBI lineage: Eukaryota > Metazoa > Chordata > Actinopteri > Pomacentridae > Dascyllus > Dascyllus trimaculatus. The sequence goes on from CM045468.1 coordinate 19,698,430, forward strand.
TGTTGACTCTAGTGTCTACTAAAAAATCCACAAATCTCATTATTAAACTCATTTCCTGATGCCAAACTCCCTCAAGGGAACCACTAAAGTCAAAACAAAAGTCATTTTACTTGATGTTATGTTGGCATTATTTATGTGACGAGCACAAAGAAGCATTGTGCTATAGTTGGAGCAGAAAAGTTTGGGTGCAGCAGCAGCAGCTGTGTGCAGGAACAGGTGAGAGTCGCACACACAAGCAGCTTTTTCCACCAATCAGCACGACTCTGCCTTTTCCAGCTATTGTCCAGCTGCTTGTGTGTGTCTTAATGAATGTGAGAGTGTGCTGCTCTGCACCTTTTAAAACACACTTCAATCATGGAGGTAATTAAAGAGCTGGAAATACTTCTTTCTTCTTGGAGATAGATTGCGTCAATTTGTTCACAGCCACAAGTTTTATACTAAATGTTAAAAGCTGCAATTAAACAAAGCCTTTGCGGATGTGTCTGGATCAATCGGAGCGTACATATTGTGGAGTCTCACTTCTGCGGCCTGATAAAGTGTGAGGAGCGAGTAGAGTTAGGTAACGTTTCTCCCGTGGGCAGCACTAAAGATAGATCAGACTACGCCACTTGTCGAGGAGTGTCTAGCATGTAATTTAAGCAGAGGAGGAGGGCGGATTCTACGTACGAGAGCTCTGCCCCACAACCGCAGCAGATTAATTAAACGACAGCAGAGAGTTTGTTTTGCAAATATGTTCCCATTTTTCCAGAGTATTTAAGGACTGTATGGAAATTACTGTTGCAGAAAGATGGGAAACCACTTTGTGTGAGCCCTTCTTTTAAAACATTACATTGTTAAGCTTGCTTAATTGTAGGAGTTGAATTCAACATGCTACTGCCAATCTTAACAGAGCTCGTAATAAGCCTGTCTGCTAGTATATTGTTGTGGATCTTGGCTTGTCGGATCCCTCCTGTATTGTTTTTACAGGATCAGGACCTGTCGGTGGTTTTAAACAACATGATATTTCAGAATCAGCTGTCAGAAGACGTTATCTTACTGCTGAAGTGACTGAACATTTTATTGATCTCTTCCTCCTGCAGTCATCCTGTGTTTGTCCTGTGAAATCACTGCCGATAGTTTTCACAGTAAACTAAGGCCTTGACACAAAGGCTCCACAGGAAAAGATCCTCGCTAACCCGACAGCTCCCTGGAGAAACAAAGAAGACATTCAGGAATTAAAGAGAACCTTTTGAAAGCTAAAAAGCAGATGGAAGAAAAACAATAAAATCTTTTGTGAGCAGCGAGTTATTTACAATCAGGCAGTTTAACATGCAAAAGCTCACTTCTTACAGTTGATAATCGACAACCAGAACAGCCCAAAGCTCCTCTCTGCAGCTACTGACCATCTGATTAGTGCAACTCTAAATGTGAAATCCCGGAGTCCACTTTCTATGATCCTTCTGGAAACCTTTGCTCTTCTGTTCGTGGCCTTTTAATGGCCCCCAAAGTCAAGACAGATTCCCACAGTGAGGCAGCCTGTAGCTATTATGGTCCACATCTACTGGAACAACCTTAATGAAGACCTGAGGGTGGCAGAGAATGTTAGTATTTGAAAATGCAATGTCAAGACCTTCCTTTTAGTCCGAACTTTAGCATATTTATTTATACATTTTGGTGTATCTGTCTAATTAATCTTTACTTTTATATTATTGTCTGACTTTGCTAGTCTAAATTTCTCTTTGTTACCTTTGTTAATTAATGCAATGCTAACACTAAGCTCCTAAAAACTATCTGGTTTAATGTACAAAATAGCATATATAAAGAAAGTGCCTTGTCTACAGGCTAACTGTTAAAGCCTGAAAACATGCAAAAACAACAAATCGCATTAATGATGTTCCAAATTCTAAACATGTTTCAACTCAAAACACTGATCAGTACAACAAATGGCGCTGTGTGATGCTAAACTCCGATCTGAACATTGTATAACTTTTTATAAGGATGTGTTATGATGCAAAATAAAGCAGCAGCTGTTAGCCGGTGGCGAAGTGAAGCGGTCTAACAGTCGACTTTCCACTGCAGGAACTGAGGACAGGGTGAGGTGGCGCTAACGTTCACAGCAACAACCACGTAATGGGGCCTTTAAAGCTTTACTGTTTCCTTTGAGGGTTGTTTCCAACAGCCTCAAACGCGACTTTACCACTGACAAATAGTATTTACTGGGCGCAACTCTGAGTCTTGGGCAAACGTTTGGGCCTTGAAACGGCTGCAAGTTCCTGCAGTGGAAGACAGCCTTTTCCATTTCCCAGAACATCGCGGACCTTCACAGCATTTTCTTGATTAGGATAAAAAAATAAAGCCCTGGTGCAGCATTTTAATGAAGCTAATTTGGTCTCTTTTTAAACAAATAATCTCACAAGGGCGCGAGGGAAGGCTGAAATAAAATATAAATATGGGGGAAAAAATGAAATAAAACACCTGAAAGTTTACCCCGGGAAACATAAAAAATACAACACACTCTCTCTTCTCTGACATTCCAAATCACACAGTCCCTCTCTATGAATGGGAGGCTTGAGCACACATTAGTTAAGATCAGATTTATTCAAAATGTTTGACATCTTTGTTAACCATGTAATACACAGTACAGTATGTATCGATGCAGTCAGTACAGCTGCTAATATAATGACAGGAAGCTCTGCTCATACAGCACCTTATACTGAACGGTAGCAGCTACTTCAGTGGCATGTGCTACCCAGTAGAGGGCAGTGTGTGTGTGTGTGTGTCTGTCCATCAGTGTAAGAAGGTTACTGCTTGTGAGGTGAAACAATGTAAACACAAATCATCACATTTTTCATTTAAGAAATCTGAGAAAACACATTCAGACGCACAAAATGGAAGTTACACAGCAACAGGCTTTTTATATGAACACAGAACAAACTAGAGTTTAGTGATAAATGACAGGAGGCTTCATGTCTGCTGTGTTATTGGCTTTGTTGATTACACACTAATAGTGACTGTTTGATTAAAGAGTAGCTGCTGTTAGTTTTAATGCCATATTGACTGATTGCTTTATTTGCGGAGGCACTGGGGGTTTTACTGATCACAGATAGTCCATCTTTTCACCATCCTTGCAGCTCTCAGAGATTGTGTATGAAAAAAAATGATCATGACCTGTAGTTGCAAGAATCCCAAACAGACTGCAGTGCTCATCTGTATTCCTGAGTAGAAGTGATGGAGGATCTCCTGCGTTATTAAGAAAAACAATGGAGGTGTCTCTCCAAGATTACACTGTAATTAGAGGAGGATTATTTTACTAGAAGTGCTGGAGGACGGGGCACAAAGACACGGACTGAGATATAGTGGTGATATGGAGCATCAGTGTATATGCCTGAGATTTATTAAAAGAGCTTTATAACCCTGTGAAGAATGACTGGTTTTAGCTGCCCCTCCTTGAAGTCTCTACAGCAGATGCACGACAGATGCCTTCACTCAGCCTCCTGGAAAAAGAGAACATATGAGGAAGTCAATACTAGGAAACATTTGGATCCAATAATACTGATATAGCCTCATTATTTCAGGAAAAAAAAGAAAGCTAGGTGTGAATGACATAAAGGGCATTAATATGGGCGGGATGAATCATGAGAGCATACCGGTGGATATGGAAACCACACACGTCCTCTTGCACTCCTCCTCCGTGTCGAAGCGGTTCTTGTTGCCGTTGCAGCCTCCGTACCAGAACTGAGCGCAGGCGTTGGCCTGCTTGTCGTAGTACCAGCGGATGTTATAGTCCCGACACGTGCCCTGGTCCAGCACCAGGCCACAGCGGGGGTCCAGGGGAACCGTCTCTGCAGGATACATGTCATATTAGGGGTCCACTTAATCAAACTTCAGTGGCCGTTACCGCTCTGCTCCTTCACCACACTCCCAGGATGGAGCACATTCCATAAAATCAGCCGCCCCGCTTCAGAAATAATTGGCTCCCTGTTCCTCGCCTCGCTGCACACAGACTGTTTTACTAGAAAGGCCACATCAAGGAAACTGTGCCACCTGCCCTTTGAACACACTGGACTGGAGCTTCCCTGGAGAGTCAGCTGATCAGATGACATCAGTGTTGGAAGAAATATTCAGATCTTTTGCTCAAGTAAAAGTATGATTACAACATTTAAAACTACTAAGTCCTGCATGAAAAATCCTTGTAATCTCAAAATGTAGTTCAAGTTTTGCAGTAAAAGTCCTGGTTTGCTCCGTCTGACTGACATATTATTATATATTGCACCATTAGAGTATTAATCGTGAAGCATCAGTGTGTCAGCTGTGTGTTAATGTTGTAGCTGCTGCAGATGGAGCCAGTTTGAACCACTTTACATTCATTTTATATACAGAGACAGCAGATAGATCTAAACTGTAATGTCTGTATCTCAATCACACCAGCAAATGTATCAAAGTGTGACAAGTTTATTATTTGTTCCACGTTTAACAAACTAAATATCCTAATTGTATAATTAGTTAAATAAATGTTAGCCCATCATGTTGCAGATGGATGCTTTAACCAATGGAAAATGACTGATTCGTTTAAAGTACCCCTGAAGTTGGCAAATGTGAGACAGGAATACTCAGCTACTCTGAGCGCTCGTCACATGATTCATGGGAGAGGAAGGAAGAAAAAACAACGCTCCGATACACAAATCTGTTTCCAGTTTCTCTCTAGTCTTTGGTTTTTACACGGAGACTGGATCATTGGAACGTTTCTGGAAATGAAACCATGTGAGAAGTTTAGAAGGAAAAATCACTGTTTGGTGAAGCCGTGAACAAAACATGTGGAATGTGACAGGCTACATGCTGCGTTCAGGAGGAAACCCTGAGGGCTGGAAACCACTGGGCAAACCTGTACCTATGTGTTGAATATAAGCTCCTTATGTTGTCCAGCAGAAAGTACAATATTTGCATCTGAGGTGGAAGGACCAAGTTGCAGACAAAGTAACTGAGTAAAGCTCTTTGTACCACTGTCCTGATTCTGACAAACAGTGCAGGGATGATGCATTTAGCACTCAGATTAGTCTAATGCAAGTCAAAGTGCTGTTCCACTAAAGTCTTTAACACTATCCACAAGTTCATCCAGGCACAGAAGTTCTTTCAGTAAGTTGTGATTTGTATTTCCACAGCAGGACCAGAGCTCCCAGAAGATTCAGCAAATGAGTCTGCTGACGTATCAAAAGCACAGCAATCTCTAATCCCCTCTAAATGTTGTTCTCTGCAAACACGGACAACAAATCCTTCACTTCAGTCCACTGGTGGTTAAACTTTGCAGGTTGCTGCTTCCTGATTATTCTCAGCCACAAACTATAAGCAAAACATGAACAAATGAACTATTCATTTGGTGTAAGCCATGATCAAAGTCTGCTTTCATTCCTGATTGCTCTGTATGAAGGAATAAACATGATGCAGTTCCATCCTGCACAGGTGACTGAGAGGATCGCCATAGAAAGGCTGTCTTCACTTGTTCAGTGTTACTAGTAGAAATGGCTTTCAGCTGTCTGATTTTACAGTTAACAGCCAGAAAGAATTCAGACCTCGATCAGGCCTGAGTCGGATGTTTTTTGCTCGTATGTGACATCGATCTGTTTTTATCATAACAGCACAAACTACATAGATCTCTTCTATTCAGATTCAGGCCACATGATCGTAAATCAAAGAGTCAGATTGTTTCGTAAAGCTGCATCGGTCTGAACAGCAACATTGAGTTTATGCAGCTTTACATCACTGCAGCTGACATCCCGATGTTTTGGATAATACGTGTTTCACTGAAGCCATTCACAGCCACTACTGGCAATGGCTGCACCTAACAGCGATGTGGGTTGTGGATCGATCTATTACTGTCTGAATAACGCATCGATTGGCTGTTTGGTATCTATGACGTCAAAACATGGAAGGAAAAATGTCGATCAGTGTTTCCCAAAACCCAAGATCCTCAAAAGTCTTGTTTTGTCCACAAGATAATAAGTTTACTGTCACAGAGGAGGGAGAGCCTGGAAAATATTCACATGTAAGAAAACGCAATCAGAGAAGTTAGACTTTGTGTTCATGAAAAATTGCTCGATCCAGTTTATTGAATTGTAGATAACTCCTCAAATTAATTGAACAGTCAAACAAAAAGATTGGATCTGATCAATAAATCTAAGGGCTTCCCACCTGACTACATTATCTACATTATGTAGAAAGTGAAATCAAGTGAGGGTTTCTGCAGGCTTTCAAAGTTAGACTGAGGACTTTTTAAAAAAGATTTTCATAGCAGTACATAGAAGGTAATTTTAGACCCATCTGTCAGTCCTACCTGTAAATGTGTGTGTGTGACGGAGGTTTATTCAGTGTTCAGCACACCAGATTTCCTAATGATAGAATCGGTTAAATAAATGTGACCCTAACTTGATGGAATAGAATGAAAAATCATAAAAACATTTAAAGTTTTGCTGAATCTGGCAATTATGAGACAATGATGCAGCAGCAGTGATAGAGTCCTACAGGTCTGAAGCTCCACAAATCACTCCACAATTTACTCACAAAATCCTTTCATAACTAAAACTACTGCCGGAAACAGAAGGGAGATAATAATTTAGGTCTTAGTCATTTAAATCAAAGACTTTTTGTTGGGAATATATTTGATGCTTTTGAAAGCTTCTCAACACCAACTGATAACAAGGAACGACAAATGACAGAAAAGGAATCTGAATCTAATCCAGAACCACTTCTAGTTTTAGCTTACTGTTTGCTTGTATGCATTTGGTACAATGTTACATTACTTTTGTTGTTTTCTGCACTATCAGGGAGCAAATAACACAAATAAAGATGTTTGTTTTTTTGCAGTCACTTTGAATTCTCTATAATATATTGCTTCTGTGACTATGTCAGCCTCCTTGTAGTGCATCCATATTTGTAATTTAATGAGTTATCATTGCCCTTTTCTAAATTTATATTGTTGTCTCTTTTAATATTTTACTGAAACGTACGAAAGAACAACAACAATAATGATAATAATAATAACAACAACAACAACAACAATACACCAAATATGTAATTATTCATCTTTGTCTTATTATTATTAGCATTAGCATTATTAGCATTAGAGAACCATTGCGTCACAGCTACAAGATCCCCGGGTCGCGTCCCGGTTAGGACGCCTGGGATGTTTCTGCGTCAAGTTTGCATGTTCTCCGTGTGCAGCGTGGGTTTTCACCGGGTTCTCTGGCTTCCTCCCACAGTCCAAAAACATGCTGAGGTTAACTGATGATTCTAAATAGGTGTGAATGAGAGTGTGCTTGGTTGTCTGTCTCTATTTGTAACCCTGTGATAGGCTGGTGACCTGTCCAGGGTGTCCCCTGCCTTCGCCCTGAGTTGGCTGCTCCAGCCCCCCATGCCCCCACCCCCCACCCACCTACCCCAATACCCCACAGAGGATTAAGTGGTGTATAGATGATGGATGGATGGATGGATGGATGGATGTTTGCAAGTGGCAAGTTTTAGGCTGACCTGAAATTTGCTTTATAAAAGTGCTACTTTTGAAAATGACTCTTGTTCATAAATACCTCTTTTTTTTAACACAAAGTGCTGCTACAGTATGACGTGTGGTGTGGGTGATGTGATGAAGCTCAAACACTGTTCATTGTTCGGTTCATTAAAACCTGCAGATATGATTCATCCTGTGTCTGTTTCCTGAGATGTTTCTGCATCGTTCATTGTTCGTTTTCCTGAGTTGATATTATGTATCTGCAGTTATGTTCAATCTATTTAATCTGGATGGCTGCCCTGCTCTGTGACTTTTGTGATTTTTAAAGAGAGTCTTCTCTTTAGAAAACTGTTGCAAATACAAAAGCGCAGCAGTATAATGGACTGGATGTACCTTTGGGAAGAGCTGGCCTCGGTGCAGGGACATACTGCACAGACACACTTGAGGATGATGTGGTTATATTTGTAGAGGATGATGATGAAGATGAAGAGGAGCCTCGACCACTGGAGGAGTCCTCTCTGGAAGTAGGGAGAGGAATGTAGTCCGAGGTGTTGCGGTTAAACGTGTCCCCACGCTCAGTTCCCCAGTTTGTTGTTCCTGTGAACACCTGCTGGCGTCCTCCTCCCTGCGGATGAAGGGAACAGCAAACAGTGGTTGGAATGATCTTTGTGTCAAATAAATGTGTATCTGTGTTGTCATGTTCCATACTTGTGTTGTGCTGGACCCTCTGCCGCCCTGCTGGCTGGTCTCTACCCGGCCTCCATGGCTGTGAGTGCTGGCGCCAGTGTTGCTGCCGGTCTGTCGGCCGTTCTGTACTTCCTGGTCGGTGGCAGGCCTGTACCCATAGCCACCGATGGCATAGTTCCCATTGAAGCCATTCCTGTTGCCGTTGTAGCCATTGTTTCCATAGCCGTTGTAGCCATTAGTTATTCTGTTATAAATCAGGGCTCCATTCTCGTCTTCACAGAACTGGCTCACTAACTTGGATTCCAGAGCTGAGACACAAAGAGGAGACGAGAATATAGGATGGAGTAAGTTACTGTGTTGTATCTAAAGGTTGCCCAGACACGCACTGGGAGAATTCTTGAGACAGTTTTCAGGGAAGTGGATGGATTTACATTAACATGGTAGACACACATGTCCAATACAGGATGAATTCTAACAATTTTTTAGTAATTTAATGCCTTTTTATCTGCATTTTTTCCTTTCTAGTCATTAGTTTAACCCATAATACTCATCTTTGTGTATCAAATGTATGTATTCAGACGTTTTTTTCCATTAAAATGATCCCATCCTGACTTAATATGGTTTGGCTGTAACAGCGCAGAGTAACATCTACACCGCATTTGAATTATACACATTATTTTGGCATGAAAACATTAAAAAAATAGTTAATACAGTTAATAGACAAACACACACATTTAATAAACTTAATATCTGTGGAGCCCCACAGATATTAGTTAATATGTAGAGAAAACTTTTTGAATAAAAATCTGCTTGAATAGATGAACAAACTGTGCAGACGGATTCAATTTCATGACCTCAGGCAATAATAAATGATAAAATAAAACATGCGCAGACTGTTAGCTGATGAAAGGTGTTGATATCAGTATTGTCAGTCCATATGCCAATTAAATAACAAATTCCTTTGGTTTATTAATCCATATGCACAGTTTAATAATCTCTTCACACAGATTTGAACTTTTTTTTTTGTAAATATCCACTAAACAGAAACGTCTCTTACCCGGCAGAGTGTTGAAGTCATCAATGAGGAACATGTGCTCAGAGTCTGGGTCAGAGGCGATCAGATTCAGCTCTCTCAGGAACTCAGCCTGCGTTGGATCCGAGGTGTTCACTATCCCCAGAGCAAACATCTCAATATTGGCAGCATGTGCTTCTCGCACTGCGATATCCAGCTTCACTGGCTCTCGTTTGTCTGTCTGCCCATCAGTAATCACAATGGCCACTTTGCTGACTCCTGTACGTGAACTGTAGAAGGCCTCCTGTGTAGCTTTGCGGATGGCTGTACCAGTGTAGGTGCCTTCTCCCATGTACGGGATGTTCCTAATGGCCTGCTTGATGTCCTGTTTGGTGACATAGCGGGCCAAGTTGAACACCAGTCTCACTTCCAGGCTGTAGAGGACCAGGCCGATCCTGGTGGCGTTGCGACCCACCGTTACCCTGTCTACGAGCGCATTCACAAAGTCCTTGATGATCTCGAAGTTCTCTGGGCCCACACTCTCTGAGCTGTCAATGACAAACACCAGCTCCATAGGCCTCTCCTTACATTTGATCCCACATCCTGGAATCACATCACATCAACATATGAGATCATGGTCGAAATGTCACATTGATGAGGTTCAGTCTGTGGAATCTGATCTAACGATTCACAGATAAGATGAGACAGCTGCTTAGATTGAGCAACTCAACCTTCTCCTATAACATTCGTGCTGCTAAGTCAATACTAAGAAGTGAAATAAATACTGCAAAGATCAGAAGATACTTTACCACAGATTTCTTTGATCATTCGAATGATGTCCTCTCTCTGAAATGAATACACCAACGCAATATGAGCACATAAACCGGAGAAATAAGTGATGGAAAAAGTGCATGAATAAAATGAAACTCACAGTGAGGCCTGCTTCACCTTTGATACCTTGGCGACCCTGTGAGGACCCAAAACATTTAGATGGAGGCAAAATAGGTCGCAATATTCTAAAAGTGTAGGGGTTATTACTAATGTTGGCTCAAATAAGGGATAACACAGAGCAGAATGCCCTTCTATTTAATTACCTCACACTTCCTAGGAAGGTTCAAGCCTTGTTAACGCCAATCACAAACCAGGACACAACAAATCAACTTATGAAAACATCAGTGGTGTCACTCACAGGCTGCCCAGGGGTTCCAGGGTCTCCCAGATCTCCTTTGATTCCCTTCAGGCCCCTCTCCCCTGCTGAGCCTCGGTCACCCTGTTGCACATTACATGGCAAATCATCAGTGACCAGAACATTACGAAACGCTCACAAGCAAACACTGAAATGTCCCAGACGACATGGTGACTGACTTTAGATCCAGGAAAGCCTTCTCCTGGTAGCCCTCTCGGCCCTGCCACGCCCTGGGCCCCCTGCTCACCCTGAATCAAACACAGAGTTCAACAGTGTGGTTAAAACAAACCAACACAGATATAGGTGTTTAACTTATGTACTCTTCATGAGATTTCTGGGGGAAATAAAAATAACAAGACCTACGAGATTGCATTTACAGCTGCATACACTTTCTATAAGGAGGACCACAAATCATAGCCTACCTTTGGCCCTTGAACGCCTTGTCCTTGTGGTCCTGTTGGCCCTGGTGGACCAGGTCGACCAGGGTTACCCTGCAAGTCAAAGGAACCTTATTTGTGTAGCATCTTCCAGCAACAGCTCAATTCAAAGAGCTTTATATATATATGACATCAAAACATGTGAAGGCCAAATTTAAAAAAAAAAAATCCCACATAGCCATACAAAAAGACAGATGGCACAGGATTTATAAGGGATTACAATGAATCCTGTCTCATAACCATGCCTTGCTAGGTAGCTTGCTGTGTAAATAACATATGTAGTCTCACCAAGATGAATCAAGAGCAACTTGCTAGCTGAGTGGTTCAGAATTACTTTGGCATTGATGCTGCTCCAGCTAGGAGCTAAGTGTCTAATGCTTTTCTTTAAAATAAATCTGAATTGGTAAAAAGGAGAGACATGCCGACACAGCTAGTTAAATAAATACAGACAGATGAAGGACAAAGGTTTAAAATAAACATACACAATAATGTGTTCAATAAAGATACTAAGCATGAAATAAATGGAAAAAAATCGATGAAGGACAAAAGCATCCTAAAAACTGTGTTAAAGCAACATTAAACTTGGCACAGTGATTGAAATGAAACAGATTTTTACAAAAGAATGTCGGAACATTAAAAAATGTCAAATAAGTGATTGCATAAATATTCACCCCTTTAAATTGACACATCTAATTCAATGCAGATGCAGCCGAGTGGCGCCAGAAGTCACACAATAGGTGAAAAAGAGAGAAAAAGAGTGTTGTATCTGTGGTTGTATCTATCAAATGAAAAAGCAGAATACATTATATCTGTATATAATAATTTAAATAATCATTTTGAATAATCCTTAAATGTATTATTTTGTAAAATCCCTCTTTGTTTTGTGTGTTAATTACATTTTTGTATTCTTAATTTCAATTCTGTATTCTTTCTTTTTAATGATGTTGTGTTTTCAATGCATTGTTTTACTATTCATTGTCTTTGAATAAAAAAAAAATTAAAAAAAAATCTGGAAGGTCTGGTCGCTGCTGAATCAGTATTCTTGAAGACAAAGGAACACTAAGCAACTCCATGAAAAGTTTATCAAAAAGCAGAAGTCAGAAGATAAGTCGAGAAAATTTCCAAATGACTGAATATCCCTTGAAGTATAGTTATATCTGATATTAAGAAATGGAAGAAATACGGCAGTGAGCAAATGAAAACAGAAGTCTGCTGTCCTCAAAAACTGAGTGACTGTGCAAAAAAGGGACTAATGGGGGAGGCCCAGAAGACACCTATGATTCTTCTGAAGTAATAACAAGCTTCAGCGGCTCAAATCGGAGAGACTCTGCATAGAAAGCAATTGTGGCCTGTTCTTTACCAATCAGTTTCATGGGAGAGTGGGAAGACAAAGTCGTTGTTGAAAAAACCTCACATTAAATTTCAACTAGAGGCACGTGGGAGACCCTGAAATCAACTGAAAATGGAATCTTGTGTCTGACGAGAACAAAATGAAGCTTTCTGACCATCAGACTAGATGACATGTCACCATAAACACACCATCCACGTCATGAAGCATGGTGGTGGCAGCATCATGATGTCGTGATGCTTTCAGCAGCGGCCCTGGGAGGCTTATAAAGGTAGAGTGCAAAATTAATGCAGCAAGGTAAAGAGAAATCCTGGAGGACAACCTGACGCAGTCTACAAGTGGACTGTGACTTGGGAGAGGATCTGTTTTACAGCAAAACAATAACCTGAATCATGCAACCAAAGCTCCACAGAGATTTCTGGTTTTAAGACAACAAGCTGAACATTCTGGAGTGGCCGAGCCAGAGCCCAGACCTCAATCCAGCTGAGAATTTGTGGTTCATGATCCCTAGAACTGGGGCAGTTGTGCAAATAAGAATTGCAAAAAAATCCCAGTGTCCAGATGTGCAAGACTGATTGAGACCTATCCACACAGGCTCAATGATGTAACTGCAGTGCATCTACTAAACACTGACTTGAAGGAGCTTATGCAATCACTTACTTCATGTTTAATGCTTTAATGAATTGACATTCCTTTGTAGAAGTCTGTTTTTACTGAGACATGACAGAGCCAAATTAAATGGACTATTATACAATGTTGAAAAGCAGTAAAAAGGACAACTTTCAGATCAGGAGAATGTTTTCTTTATTGACATTTTATATACATGGCTAATCTGGGTGCTGGCGTGCTGCACACACCTGTGACCCCTTTTTGAACCTGCTCCCAAACCCTTGAGAGTAGGCCAGCTCTATTAGGACAGTGTTAAAGTATATTTTAAGTCCAGTGAGCCTAGTTCTTACAGACGGGTCAGATTTGTTACCAGGTGAGTGCTGCAGGCATGTGACTGCCTTTAAGATGAGGCGATAAGAGGGTACTGGTGAAAAGACTGCTGCAATAACAAGCGATTGCGAAATATTAAACTATTATTAATATTCATTACTGTGAAACTCTATATTTTTGCCCTGTTTTGTTGTTCTCCCTAAAAAGGTTCCTGCTTGACCTTGATTTGACTAAATTAAAGAGAAACAAAATCCTAAAATTATCTGGTGTCATGATGAACTGAAATAAAAACCTATCTATAAAGGTTTTACTGTAATAGATTTGCAGAATGAGTAAGGTCATAATGTGGAAAATGTAATCCATCAGGACAGAGCAGGCTTGTATGACACACATGTGTCATCAATAATTCAACTCGAACCAGATTCATAATGAATACGAAAGACACAATAAGCTGTTCCAAGGTTATCTGTTTTATAATAGTGATTCATGAATGTCTGGCACTCCCTTTTCTTCAGCGTGGATAAGGCCTGATGTCTGTCAGTGTGATCTGCTTCCACATTTTTAGGGGGAGGAGGGGGGATTGACAGCTTTAGTTGAGTCCTCAATTAAATCTTGTCTACGCTGCATGACTGTGACAGTGCTCGAACCTGCAGAAACACTGGTCGGAAGCCTGCGGGGAATCTGGATGTGATATGTGAGGACATATGGGGTGCTGGGTGTTGCTTCGGCTCAGCCTGTTAGGCCAAGTGGTTCTCATCAGACACATATGTCTGTGGAGATTCACACTCTGCACCCATGTGTCAGAGTGCTGAGGGGAAAATCAAGATAAATGCCCTGAACAAATGAACTGGCAGCCTTTGCATATCAGACCTCTGTGGGGGGCATGTTTGCACACAAGAAGAAATCTATTTTATCTGTAAATCTTCAGAGAATATGACTCAATCGAGGCCATCTGGTGGTGTGTCAAATAAAATTAAAGAAGGCTTCCTGCATAAGTAAACACCTTAGAATGTTGTCCTTGACTCGTGTTTGCAAAAACAGAATACAAACGCTGTTTTTATGAGCTACAAAAACAGATGAAAAGTTAACATAGAATGGGATTTCAGTCAGAAGTAATCAAAAGTAGGGAAAAAGTAAAGATTGAAATTTACCACAGGTCCTTGAAGGCCTTCGCCTGGAGGTCCTGGTAAACCAGGCAACCCTCGGAATCCAATATCCCCCTGTAAAGACAGAAACACAGCGAGGACAAATGAACACTTACAGCACAGCAATTTACAATCCATCAAACTAATGAACTCCTGTACTGAGTTAAATGCTGCTTCCTTTAATTAGCTTTTTCAAACAAATGACCACATCTTTCAGTGGGGAGAAACTTTCACTCATCTTCAGTGTGGATGTAAACACAGCTTATAGACTGGTCTGACCATGGGTTGGTTTGGCTAGTGATTGGTACTGGCTTAGCCTCCTGAAGAGCATAAAAATGTGGAACTCCCAACCAGTCAGCTTAGAACTGATGAAGTCTCTTGGATGAGAGGTGAAACATCTTCAAGAAACTCAAGTAAGCCCAGATGCTATGATTGAAACTATGAGGATAACCATGACCTGAATGACTGAGGATCTTCACAGACAACAAAGACAACATTCAGCAACAGTCTTAACACAACATTTTGACCTCATATAGCCCAAACTGTGAACCATCTGCATCACATTAGGTTGCACATCACACTGTAATGTTAGCTTCTCAACACTGTGCATGTTAATTATGCTGGTCTTTATCAAACAGTAATATCAGACAGTAACCAATTCACTACAGCTCACTATTTACATACACTACAGTAAACCCTACACACATACAAGATAGAAAGATGGCTGTGCTGCCACATCATACTCTTTTTTTTGGACTTTTTACAATTTGTCTGATCTCATCTTATCAGTGAAGAGATTTATGATTGGCTAAAATCCTCCATCATGGGTCAGATTTTCTAAAAACTGAGTCAGAAGTCCAGTTTGGTCTCAGATCACCTTAATTACCATATGCTGAAATGTTAGTATGGGATGTTTGCCTAATATACCTAAAGAAACCCTAGTGTAACACTCATTAAGTTGCAACATTTTGCCTGTAACAGATCAAACCATTATTTAAATGTAAGGCAGTAGTAGAGGTGAAGTAACCATTAACATTTTAAAGGATAAAACATGTAAAAATGTATGTTTTTGCACAGAACCAAACTTAGACACCACTTTCTGTCTAACTTTTTCTGCCACAAACATTCAGTCCTACAGATTTACATGCCCACCTTTGGTCCAGGGATGCCCGCTCCTTCCGGTCCAGGTTCTCCTTGGAGTCCAGGTAGACCAGGAGGGCCCTAAACAGCACAGGACACAAAGGTAAAACACTGGAGCGGCAGAAAGGAAATTTTTTTTGGTGTTGTTGGTATGCAACTCTCTATAAAATATGTGGTGTCCATTTTTGTACAGATCAAAACATAACGAGCTTCACAGGAGCTGTAAGTGTTTTTATTGTACAGCCAGCAGTAACCACATAATCCAAACAATAACAAATCGAAAATAAATACAGTATTAAAAGACAGAGATCTGAGCCTGAAGACTGAGTCAGCTAAATATAAGTTCAACGGCAGCAAAGACAAAAGAGTTACTGAGTCTACTTGTCCTGCATGTTGGCAGATTGTGTCTGCAGCCAGACAGTAGCTATGTGAGCTCTCAGACACGGGGTGGCTGGGCCTCCTTCAAAGCCCTAACCATGTACAGATGAGAAAGGTCATTCAAGGTCACAATTCTGGTGCGTATTTTGTTGATGTTCTTTAATTTGTGCCCATTTTTTAGGGTAAGTGACTTGTGTTAGGTGGCAAAACAGAATGTTGCACTGACTCTTTATTTAGTCGTACTGCAACAAACCCATGAGTAGAACGACCAGAAATGATAAATGTAGGATAGACTGATTTAATTGTTTTTGTCACTGTTATACTTTGAAATTCGTAATTTGTGAATAAGGTTTTACTGCTGATTGCTGTTAGCTTCTGCACTTAATAAATAAAGCACTCTATATGCATTTAAAGTAAAGGTTTCCTGGCTTTATTGTCACTTGTCCAAAGGTTTCCTAATAGCCCCTCCTCAGTGATGTAAAAGTACAGATTGTGTCGGTAGGTCAGGTCCATAGATGAAGGCTCTTTTCAGTTGGCCAATGAAACAACACATCAAAAGTATATTTTCAGCTTAAATAACATCAAGCAACCATAGATAGAAGGGAGCTGTCATGGACCAACATTTTTTGCATCAAATATCCCTGAGGTTGATAAGTACACTTGGGGAGGAAGACAGTTAGTGGCCGAATGAGTCTCCTTCATTTCATGTTGTATTTCATGATTAGAACCATGTTCCATTAATAAGGCAAGCTAATCTTTCCACTCCAATGAGAGAACTGAACAGGCCGACCCATACACTATACTCCTACTAGCCTAGTTGTAAATCCTGTTCTTTGTATCTGCCCTGGTCTTTGTTAAGGAAAACATGTTCAGGAGATGTGCAAAGGCCAAGTACTGCAACTTTTGGTAATAAAAGTCTCACTGATTGATCGATGGCTGGAACTGATGGCCAGAATATGGAAGACAAAGGCAGAATGATGGAGGAGTAGATGTAACATATGGATGAAAGGTATGGATGTACAGATTTATGGGTGGAAAGATGAGTGGTGTATAAATCAGTCTCTCACCATGGGGCCAGGATAACCCTCTCCTTTAGGACCAAATGGCCCTGCAGGGCCTCGATCTCCTCGATCACCCTGCAGGAAACAGATACATATGAGTCCATAATTCAGTCAGGCAAAGGATACATAGAGATTTACTGATTTTGAAAGCAAACTGCAATGCATAGTGGATATAAAAGGACACGTGCTTTCTGCTCTGCTGCATGCTTCTGTATTGTAACTATTTTGCAAAGCCTCAAACCAGGGGACGGTTAAAACTACAACACATACTGGAGCATTTTATCAGCTGAAATTCTGAACAAATGTTGGCGCAAGGACAGCAGGACAGGATGTGCAGTCGAGTCATGCTTCCCATTTTCTGACATCTTCTCTGTTCTTTGTAAATGCTGTGAAATGGCCTTTCTGATGAAAGCACACACATGTGCTGCTGGATCTGCCTCTCATTACACTCATTTGATAATTGATTTTCCAAACATAGGCTGTTCAGCTGTGGCAACATGTTTGCACTTGTTTATTGAAGATCTGAAACCAAATGTGTTTCTACAGGCAGGCATCCAAGATGATTATACTCAGTGTTACCTTTGGACCAGGAAGTCCATAACCAGTCTCCCCAATCGGACCTGTAGGACCACTTGGGCCAGGATCACCCTACGAGACATTTTCAGAACACAGTAGAGCCACATTAGAAAGGTTTTAAATGAAGCAGAGGTGGAATGTAATTCGGCACGTAAGTTCATTTTGAGTGATTTCACTCCATTTATACCACTTTAAACTTCTACTTCACTTCATTTCAGAGGGGAACACCGTATTTTTCATTTATTTAACAGCTGAAGACTTTGCAGATACAGGCTGACCTCACAAAACCTGTCATGATAAAACACAATGTACTGCAACAGTTTCACTCAACACTGGGGGAAGTAAGTACACTCATTCAAATACCGTACTTAAGTACAGTTTTCAGGTGATGGTACTTTACATAAGTGTCTTTCTCCTTCTACTCCACTACATTTTGATAACTTTAGTTACTGTTAAGATCCATTTTACCCAATAGATAATATAACAAGCATCTAAAATACAGCAGACAGTTACAGAGTCTTCGTCCAAACAGCAGTGTGTGGTTAACACCAAATTCCATCAGTGTTTCCTTTCTCTAAACTCTCCACATGGTTTCATTTCAATAGATTTTCCAAAGATCCTCAGGAAAACTCAGCCAAAATCAAAGATTAGAGAAAATGTTCTATTTTTTGTCTTCTTTTCTGTCTTATTAGTCATGTTAGAAGTCCTCATATGTATCTGCTGTCCTTGTATATTCAACTGCATATAAAGTAGTTTAAACTAGCTCCACCTGCAGCAGCTCCGACAGTAACCTGCTGCTGACACACGATGCTTCACTGTTAATACTCTAACAATATGTTTATCACATCCTCCATCCTCCCTTTTGCATCTGGGTCCCCCAAGTTAATTAGATAATAACAATAAATTGAGTAAAAGTTAGTTACCAATGTACATCATGAAAGCATGTTATGAACTGAAGTCAAATTAAAGATAATGGAACTAGACTTCAACACTGGGCCTCTGAGTGAGATCATAATGCTGCAGTCACTTTAAAGCAACACATGTGGAAACATCACAATATTCATCTTACAGATTAATAGGCCATTTCATTAGTAGGAGAATGCACCTTTGCTCAGATAAGTGCACTCAGTGGTTTTGCTGCTACAGCTTGGCTTCATCTGCTGTGATTAAAAGCTTATGATGTCAATGGTTAGCTAATGTTAACAAAGTTGAGACTAGATATTACTTTGTAACTGTTATAACTGAGCTATTGCTAGATTATATTTCAATATTGTTCAGACTTTATTGCTGCATATTTGCTTGCTGCTAGAGCTGTCACAACATCAGACTTTCGCACCATGGTTATTGTGGCCAAATTAATTCACAGTAATGATATTATTGCAGTATCTATCAAAATTTGAAAGAGAAAAACTAGTAATCTTCTTAGTGTGCAGATGTACTGTCTCTCATGTGCCTTCTCTACCAACACGCACTGTGGCTGTAGCCTGCACGCTAGTAACTCTGTTTTCTTTTTCATTCCATTTAATGGTAGGTGCTGGATTATTTACTCTTATCTATCATATGTGTATTATTAACGTGACATCAGTATTTTATTTTTGAAATATCTTGGTTATTGTCATTACCAGTATATCAAGACACCCTGAGTTGCTACAGTTATCCTGTGGCATTTGGAGCACATGATGTTTTACCCACTATGTGCAGTTGGCTGTTATATACACTGGGGTGTTGCTACGTTTACTTAAAGAGCACACAGTTAGTCAGTCAGCCAAGTCTTTTTACACTACTGGCAACAATCTAATGAACTTTTACTTGTTTTATAAAAATATGCAGGAGACAGAAGAGGATTTCACACTTCTATAATGTAACTTAGAAGCATTACCTTGGGCCCACTGACGAAGCGTCCTGGTGGACCAGGAGAACCGCCTCTGCCTTGTGCCCCTGGTTCTCCCTGATGAAAATGAATGCAAACCAGGTGGTTAAAATCATTAAATCATAGTTGATCTTTACCCATCATTCCTCAGTGTTTATTCATGTTCACAAGGCCACAGACAAGGTCTCATTACAAAAATGAATGAATTTATTTTAGCTGCTCATGGTTTAACGGCTCCCCACCTTTGGTCCTGAGGGTCCAGCGATGCCAGGTGGACCAGTCAAACCTCTTATTCCTCTTTGGCCTTGGTCACCCTGCAAAGTCACATTGGGAACACACTTATTGGTTGATCTGACAGCTGTGACCACTTATTATATACAGGTCAAGAAAGACCTACTGCAAGACAAGCAAATAAAGTGGTCAGGTTGCTTTTTTACCTTTTCGCCCTGGGTGCCAATTCCAGGTGCCCCCTCCAGCCCCCTGAGGCCGACAGCTCCTGGCTCACCCTAGAGACATACATAACCGCACACATGCTGACTGGCTTTTGATTACTTACAGAGGAGTGACATTGGTGCAAACAACCTTCAAACTACCTTCTGTCCAGGGGCTCCATCCTCCCCCGGCAGCCCCGGTAAACCTGACATTCCTTGTGATCCTGGCTCACCCTGAGGACGGATGTGTAAATTTGTGTCAGTTTATTAAGTGAAAACTTTAAATTAGATGATTGTGGATATTTTCCCCATAGAGCTTTGACCCACCTTAGCTCCAGGTTCTCCAGCCCCTCTTTCTCCTGGTGCGCCAACCTCACCCGGCAACCCTTGGTCACCCTGTGTAAGACACCAACTTATCCTTTATCTTACAGTGCTAATGTTAATATTCAGCTCAGATAACTATTCCAAAAGATCTCTGCTTTCTTTGACTAAATAATACTGTGTTTTCTGTGCAGACTAAAGGCCTGGTCACACCACAAATATAATGGTAAAATTTAGCATCCACATGAATTAATTCCATTGGAAGTTTGCGAAGGATACACACAGAAAGGCTACATTAATATGTGCACATTTTAAATTACAGTGCAGAAAATACTGGAAGCAGTCAGTAATATTAATTTGCTGCACCATGAGCCTTTATTTCATCCAATGATACATTTTCATTAATAAACAATGTACATGTATTATCTCAATAGCAATCAGACTCAGCTTTATTTTCCCTCTTCAGTAACTTAATATTAAATTTAGTGGTGAGTAAAGGGGAACCAAACAGAGGAAAAATACAGAAAAGCTCAAAAGTTGTTGTAACTGACTGGCTGGGTTTAATGCTCCTCTATATACTGGATTTAACCTGTGCTGCATTTATTTTATTGTTGAAGTATGTGTTATTTTTCTCCTCAGTCTTTCTATTTTTTTGCATTCTTGTTTCCTGTCTGCTCTGTGTAAAACACAGCCTGCAGTTCAACCAAGTATTTACTGGATTTTTGTAGCATGACTGTTAGTTGCAGCCAGATTATTCAAGGTGTCATTTGGTTGTACAACATACTTTATAAAGCCGCCAGTGGGTTTCAGAGCTCAGAGGGATAATGATTAGATTGCTAGCTTCTGCAATTTATCAAACAGCCATACAAGCTGCATCAGTAAGTGCTGGCATCACCTGTTCTGCATGGACACGTCAAAGTCATTTTGTGGTGTGACCACTGCATAAAAATGTAGCCCTTAATTGCATCAGTTTTTCATTACTCACTGTCATGACTCCATGTACAAACCTTGGGTCCAGGTATGCCCTCCCCTGGCGGGCCTCTCCCCCCTGGTGGCCCTCTGGGACCCTCCGTGCCCTTCAACGATAAATAAAAGCAGTAAATAAAAGGAAGGCTTTTTTTAAAAAGTAAGAGTAATTGAAAACTGGATGGGTGAGGTACTGTTAAGGACCTCATTCAATGAGAATCCAGTTTGTTATCTTGTTAACATTTTCATATAAGTTGGAAAACCCAAGCTTACAGGTACCTCAGTGTCCAAGAGCAGCTGACACATACTTACATCAGTGAACAGCAGTCTAGAACCATATTTTGTAGTAGTTAACTCGTGTTTTGATATCAGGGAAGTGATCTTTGGCTCAGCTGCCATCAGGAAACACTCTTCACTGAATTTTCAGCTGTTGTGCCAAAACATGCTTGGTTATGCATCATGTTGCTTAGATTATCACAACAGATCAGTCAGACTGACCTCATGCATCGGCTGCATCATCACCTGAAATCTGTTTACAGGTGATGATGCAGTGTTACCTCCACTCTCCTGGAGTGAGGTAACAAAGTAATAAAGCAGAAAGCTGGTGCTTCTTTTCAGTTCGAACTTCTTCAGTAGCAGCTGTAGCCTTGAATTTATTTGTTTCTCAATGTTCAACAAGACAGAGTCCTACTAACTGCTGTGTGAGGCTGTACTTTAGTACAGATGTAATTGAAGCTAAATGCTAGCACAAGTACGCCAATATACAATGATAATTCTAACATGCAGATATAAGCAAGGATACTGTCCATCCTGGTCACTATCTTAGCTTAGCATGTTCGCATGTTAACATCAGCTACCTAACACTATACACACAGCACAGCTAAGGTTGATAGGAATGTCATTAGTTTGGTAGGTTAAGGTGATTACAAGTCATTCTGAGAGGGGCACCGATATATGTATTATATTTCAAGGAGTCTTAAGTGAAAGTTGTGGATCTAGCACAGACACACACAGACCATGATGCTATCCATATAGTCACACTGCTAGCATGGCTAAAAACAAGCCACTTTCAGACATACCATACCTGGATTCAATTAATTGTTGGGGAGTCTCATTAGTCTGAACTGTTACAGTCTTAGTCTGCAGTAAAGTTTGACTTTTATGGGCATTTCAGTTCATAATAGATGTAGAGCAGAGAGAATGAGAAAAGTGTTTTAGGATGTTAATACATGAACTGTGTCTTCAGCTGCTGAAATAAGGAAAAGGTCTCTCCCATAAATCTCTTCACACAACTCACAGTACAGTGAATTTTGTACATGTCTATCCGTTAATGGGGCTGCATGCAGTTCACACTTGGAAATGGAACTAGGTCCGACCTAGTAAGAATGCTGTTGTGACTTTTATGGTGAAGTTGTCAATCAGACTAAAGGAGTGCATGTTTGAAATTGGCCACAAAGAGTTCCCATTTATCTATAGCTTAATTTATCAATTTCACAATATCTTTTTCTTACATTTAGACAAAGTGGAGTACATACATATGATATACATATTCATTTTTTATGCCTTGCCTTGTTAAGTTATTAATGGATGAACAATCTGTGCCCATTTAAAAATCTATTATTTTGACTTGTTGGATGCAGAGTGAGCCCTGTGATAGGCTGGCGATCTGTCCACGGTGTCCCCTGCCTAAGCCAGAGTCAGCTAGGATAGGCTCCAGCCCCCCTGCGACCCTACAGAGGATTAAGCGGTGTATAGATATTGGATAGATGGATGGATGGATGCAGGGTGTTATTATAATATTTAAAAAAGACAATATTATGGAAGTTTCACCTCAACATAATTATTTTTGTGCAGTCCCCGTGAAACACTGGTATAACACTTACATTCAGCCACAACCAATAATAAACTATTGCTGTGTAACTTTAAGTCTTGTACTTACCTTCTCACCCTGTATGCCTACTCCTGAGAGGCCGAGGGGCCCTGGAAGACCTGGAGGGCCAAAATCCCCCTACAGTTTCAGATAAGAATAGAAATTAATGATGATACCAGCATATAAATGTTGCTAGTATGATCACATTGAAACAGTAACTGGGACATTTCATGATTTATGACACGTGGAAAGCACCCAACTGTAAAAAACTCTGCCAAGCACTTTTGCAATTCCTTTTCTAATGAGTATATATGGTTTTATTGCATTGCATGAGTCTGTTCATGCAGTTAAATATTTTTATTTACATAACTTGATGACATTTTGTATTTGCATACAGCACTAACATCACATGTAAACACACAGACATCCCTGCAGGCACAGGTTTGTCATAACTACAATTTCCTGTGATGAAATTCACTACAAAGTTGCCGTAAATATGTCAGCAAGACCTGTGATAACAGCACCCACGTAAATCTTCATGTTGCTAAAGACCTGCGTCTTTGGTGGTGAATGATTTCAATAAATGCCAAATGTACATCACATTCCAGTGACGTAGGATAAATTATGTAATGTTAAAAGTCTTTTTTAAAATCAATTCAGTGTTTCCTAGTCGTGTCCCTGTCTGTCTGTGAGCTACAAGACTGCCAGATGGCTGCAAACACATCCTGAAAGATAAAAACCTTCATGTCTATGTCTGACGGTGCCAGTGAAGAGACAACTTTCCCACATTCATCAGCCGAAACCACGAAGCTGCACTCCTCCTACACCATCCAAGCTTTAACCTTGATTCATCACCTGTAGACTGTGACCTCCTATATAACACCACGCTGAATGCATTCATCTGTGGATCTGCCAACTCTTGGCCTTTTTCGCAACAGGATTCTGGCTTTCTCTTCATGCCTGTGTGAAGGCTTTTCAGCCAGGCGCCTTATTTACAGCCTCTCTGTACTCTACCTTGTCTCCTTTGATTCCAGCACCCGGCTGTCCTCTGGGCCCCCGTGGCCCCTCCAGCCCTCGCTCTCCCTGTGAAGGCAGAAGGAGAAGTCATTGCATTTTGACTTTAATGTATGACAGTAATGGCAAAGTGAGAGCATATGCAGCACAGCACAAAATGTCTCTCTAATGGTCTCTTTGATAAAAGCTGCAGAAAGGACAGGTCAGACTAAGGTTAAATCTTATTTTCAATACTCTCCAATAATCTGATATCCATATAAATCACAGAGTACAAAATGTTGCACAACACTAAAGCCAAGAGGTGGGGTGGTGGGTCTGATTGAGGTGTGGTAAAAAATATTCATTTCATGTCTATGCTGATGTCTCCATTTTACTCTTATCTGGTTTTACTTTTGATGGTTTTGTTATGTTTCTCACAGAAAGCAACAAATGCACTGCAGTCACTGTGAGCTATTTCAAGTTTCACATCCGACTTTTAAGACACCTTGTTATTTCCTGTTGGACTTTTTCTATATAAACTGGCCGATTTATCTGTATCAGCTTGTCACTGGACGCCTGTTTTACCATTCCTCTTTTGAAGAATGGAAACTTCTCTTCCTGCAATGTTAGTCACATGTGAGTGACTTGTGACATCATAAATAGGGGAGTCCAGTCCCATATACTTGCTTCATGGCTTAATATTCAACAACATTTTCCGGTTGTAGCAATACAGCCGTGTGTGTTCTGAACTCAGCCAGAGTTTGTGTCATGTCTTACGAATCAGTATTTTTAAAACACAGAAAGAGCAGGATTAGAAATACAGTGAGGGATTCAACAACATTTAAACTGCATCCAAGTGCCATGTGGAAATACCTCCAGAGTACTCAGCCGAAAATGTCAGACAAAATGTTGCTTTGGGCTAAATGCTAACATCAGTGTGCCAACGTGCTCCCCATGAAAAAGCCAAGATGGTTTAGCATGTTTAGCATGTTTTACCCGTCCATGTGTCTACAGCAGCTGATATGACATAAATTTTGTTGCACAACCAAGTCTGCAAAGGCATGCATGGACCCCTCTGCAGTGATTTCTGCATGCAGCCCAGATTGTGTGACCACATGGCCTGTCTGCACATGCTCCAGCAAAGCAAATGATGCTTACAACAGTTCACTATTAAAATATTGTTGTTAAAGAAGCTGCTGCAGAACTTTGGGGGTACTTTGATTTGAAGCTACATGCCCAAACATAGTAGAAGATTCTAAATTCTCTAGAAATCTTGTACATTGTTGGCCAACTGTGCTCTACACACCTCGGCAGTAATCCCACTGACATTGTGTTACAGCTCATTCTGTAACCAGCTGCTATATCGTGTAAGAAAGGAAAATTCACAGTCTTTCAGAAACTTCCAAGGGAGCCACTTGCTGTTCTACGTTGGGTATGAGAAGAAATACAACTGTCTGCACCTACTGTTGTATGAACAGAAAAGAACACACTTCCACTGTCTGTTTTCAAAGTCCATTATGACCTTTCAAAGTTGGCATGCAGAAACCATGAACTGGCCTTTAACTCAGTGTGTTAACATGCTAACATTTGCAAAGCATCCCTAAACAATGACAACAGCTGATTTTTGCCTTGGTAGTGGGGCTATGTTCATTTATCCAGACAGTGATTCCTAAGTCTGGACCAAAGTGCAGGACCAATGACCCAACATACTGACTTTACCATTCCTAGAGCTGCAGGTGTAGCTAAAAAAATAGTCGCCATTTTGATTCCAAGCATTATAGCGACAGATCCAACAATTCTACTAAGGTTAACTTCACGGTGCTAAAGAAAAAGTAACAGAATCTGCAAAGTCATTAGGATTCATGGTCTGGCCACTGTGAATATCAGTACCAAATTTCATGGCAATTTGTCCAGTTGTTGTTAAGTCTATGATGCACCAATATATGCCAAAAATATTGGCCAGTCAAGCACTCAGTTTATATATTAAATTATTTTGGTGATTGTAACTTTCAGATCCTACTGTGATATGAAAGCTAGCATTAGTTATGAAATGTTGTCATGTATTCAAAGTCATCGCCCGTTTTGCCAGTTTAAAGCTTCAGTTCAGTTCCGACTGTGAAGACACCAAACTCAAATCGTTACAATGAGCTCAGTTTACTGTTCCAGATAACACAGTGAATCTATGCCGGTTGGGGTGTTTTCCAGCCTGTTCAGTAAAACCTTTATATGACAGCTGCAGTAAGGCTTCACAATTGGACTGGTGAAGCACACATGGTTAGAATCAGCCTGGCTTCTTTTCCAGCAACATTATGTTCTATGGCTGCTTATTAAGTTGCAAATAAAAGATAATGGTATAAAATGCAGAGCAGTAGTGTGAACTGTTTGATAGCACAGAGCAAATCCTTCTACAGCAGGGTTTCTGCACCTCAGTCGCATCTGGACCAAAGAGCAAGTCAATCCAGACCCAGGCCATATCTCATGTCATCAATACAATATGTTACTAAGTTACACAATGGTCAATCATTTCCTAATGACATGTGACCTTTTGTCTATCATTGTCATGGCGATGTTAGCTGCTGGAGTGTTGTTTGTTGTTCCTGTTGTGCTTTACATTAACCTTACACTAGAGAATTTGCTTTTAGCCTCTATATCACAGACATATACTGTATCCGTTTGTCTCCACTATACAATTTATACAGCTGGTGTAAATATAAGAACATGTCTGAGCCAAAGAAAAATATGGACAAACTGTCTGAGCTGACTTTCACGCTGGTCCATCAGAGTTCAGGGGTCACACTGATGCCACCAGACAGTACCAATCCTCCCACTTGCCTTGAGTGTCTAGACTGTCTGGAACTCGAATGTATGTTGCTTAAAAGTTATTTAAGTTATTTAAGTTATTTATTTATCTAGTCACCCACATTTAAATTAGTCACATAAGTGTATACAATAAATAGTACTGCAGGGTCTTAACATTAATATTTAAACTGGACAGGTGCCTTATTTCTTAATCGGAGAGCCCTTTGGTTCTTTGGATTCTTAAATGTGCTGTATTAATAACAGTTACTTAACATGACTAATTACTTTGAAAACCCCTGATCTATAGTTTGCTAAACATACTAAGCTACTAATCACCTCAGACCGAATCCAGTTGTAGCACTACAGGCGTGGGTGTTCTGAACGCAGCCAGAGTTTGTTTCATGTCTTATGAATCAGTATTTTTCAAACACAGAAAAAGGCAGGATTAGAAATACAGTGAGGGATCAGAGCATGAATCCAGGTTGACAGTTAGTAAATGAAAAGAATGCTGCATAATTTTCGTTGCATTCCTTTCTCGGCTCTGCAGACAAGTCATCCAAGGACAACAGAAAAACAGAGCCACACACGCAAGTAATACTGCATTTGCATGTTAGCTTCAAGAAGCATAAATTTATTGCCATAACTGCACGATCCTTCAGCTTGGCAAACAAGCAAAGGTGCTAATGATGTGAAAAAGGGTAATATTGCTGCTGAGCTCCTGTAAGTCAGAGACTTGTCGAGGCACGTCATGTGCTTTGGAGCAAAACGCCATCTGCGAGTCCGCAGTCAAATCTGTTAGGAAAAAAAACAGCACCCTCCGGGGTCGATCTCTAGAGGTGGGGGAAACACCTCCCCCTTTTCAGGGTTGGAAACTAGCTGTTACCATCTGAGAGGAAAGTCTCTGAGTGATAAATTAAATGAAGGTTAGTGGAAAAACTCTGAATTTTACCCGAATTCCAGTTACCTCATCCTCTGAGCTGCTGCACTGCTGTTAGCATTGCAACAACGCCAAAAAGTGATGACATTCATCATGACCTAAAGACACACCGCAAACTTAATCACACTTAATTTAACTGTCTGCGCTCATCAGAACAACAAAGGGATTTGGCCTCATTTTACACCTGCCATTTGAAAGAAGGCACGCACATTTCACAAAGCAACGCTCCCAGCACTGATGTGAGGTTCTGCAATTACAATGACATAAAGTTAATAAGCATTTGTTCACTCAGGGAACTGATAGGCAGGTGTTTAAAAATACTTCAGTGTTAAATTAAGTGTGATAGATATTTTTGATCAACAATTAAAATGTGTAAAAGGAAGTCTGATGGATGCATAAAGTCTGAGACGCTGCTGATTTTACACTGCTGGAGCAAAGCTGATAAATTAACACTGATAAATTGTGCACAGACCCCCACAGCGTGTTGAATCAAGGCATTCCATTTCTGCAGAATGCAACATTTATTAACCAGAGCTTCAGAAATAGGGAAGTCATTACTCCAAGTATGCTCTTTTACATAAAATGGAACCAGGACCTTGGATTCAAGGGTGTCTACATGCCTATTTGCATTTGATGGTCTAAATGCTGTGAAACTGTTCTGTAGAAACACTGAATGTGATAATGTTTTGAGCCTGAAATTTGAAAGCTATGTCATGTGTGAATTGCACCTCAGGTAACACAGAGCACCTAAGTTTCACAAAAACGATGAATATTAAGAAAAAAGTGAGAAAAGTGAAAGTCATGAAAGAAGGTGAGTGTAAATCTATATATGATAGAGCTGACACTATTATGCGTGACTGTACATCATGACAAAACACAGATGGAGGAACAGACTCTTTCTTTCCTCTCTCACTGACTCATGCCTCTGTCATGTGCTGAAGTGTCCTGGCTCTTTTCCTGTCCTGTCTCTGAATCTCCTGCTCTGTGTTGAGATGCTCTCCTGTCCTCTAGCAGGGACAGTCAGTGGATCGGATCATAGCGTGAGGTAATTAGATCCATACTGCACTGCTGTATGTGAATTTATGGAACTTCTGTCTTGCCTTATCATCTCTTGTAACCATACACGTTGTCATTTCCTGTCATTATGCCCTGGAATCTGGAGTCCAGACGGGGCCTTTTGCACAGGTCACCGGGTAGATGGATGCATGAAACAAGGTCAAAAGGGTTCCGAGTTTTAACTGGTTTGAGTGCATGAGCCTTCCAGGAAAAAATGTCAGTCCCAAGAGCTTGAAACATGAAAGACATGAACACTAACTCACCTTTGGTCCAGGGAGACCTTCTCCTAATGGTCCTCTCTCTCCTTGGACTCCCTGTGGCCCTTGAGGTCCCTGAGCAAACCAGAAGACGTGAATGACCACGGGAGGAATATAAAAATTATCTTTAACAGGTGACTGTTTCCTGCTTCCTAATGCAGCAATTGTCCAATTATAGCTATATGAAAGAGTGAAAAATATATTGATACAGCCAAAACCAAGGAGGACATCAATAATTAACCAAATTTGTTTGTTAGATTGAAGATTATGTGACAAATATCTCACATGCAGGCTAAGGTTGATGCTGCTTGGTGGCTGCAGTGTACTCAGACAGGTGTGACCAAAAACTACGTTAACAAGAGTGAAATAAGACGCTCTAATGTCAGATTTATGCAAGTTAAAACCAAGTGAGTCTATCTACATGAGCTGTTTTCTATTAGCAGAGTTGTCTATACTCTTCATCAGGAGTAAGTGAGTTGAGACTTCACAATCATCTATAGATGCCATTTGTTTTATGTGCCAGGTAAAGAGAGATTGACTGAACCAGTCAAGAGTAAAGTGTATTACTTTCCACCACTATGGTTAACACAGCTGAACCCATGTCAGTCAGAGGGGCACCAAGGCAGCCTAATGGTCATCATACACTCACACAAATACAACCCTGTGAAATTTTTACTTACATGCTCATAATGGTTAAGGCATAACTTTAAAGAGCTTGCAATACTAGCTTTCATAAGCTTGTTAGATACAGGTGATAAATGTAAAATATACACATATAAATCTGTTTCCTTTGCTAACTGTACATGACATGCCATAAGGACAGGATAGATGGATCTAAGTTGGCAACAGTGAGGGGGGCAGTACTTAGCCAAGGACTTAGTCAAGTCCCTCTGATGTCCACCTCCATCAACTCATTAAAAAAATCCCTCAAAACACTGAAAATCTATAGAACACATAAGCAGCAAAATGGACCTCAAAAAATGACTAAAAACATTTTCAATTATGTTATTGTACCAGCAAAAACTACCAGTATGCACACCTAACAGTCGGTGTGGAAGACACAAAGGTACCAGCATTCCATATGTATGATACACAGGAACATTTCAAATGGAAATTGCCCCAGATTGTACCACACACATCAGAAGAAGAGACAGTCACAGATGCACGTCCTAAATCTGATGTACTAACAAATGAGGCAGGGGCTGAAATTATGGTTTGCAACTTCATAGCTAAACACAATCTGCTGATGGCTGTAGCAGAACACCTGATTGAACTATTACCGTCTATTTGTTGATAAGATTCTGTGATAATCCATGTTACTTATATATACATCCATTAGCAGTTAAATTGGGGGGAAATTTCGTATAGTGTATAGGCATTCTGTATATGTTGACTTGTATGATCTGTGCTGCTGGTGTGACGTGTGTTTGTGTGCTGTTTTTCACTCACTGGTGGTCCAGCCTCGCCAAGTCCAGGAGGACCGGGAAGCCCTGGTTGCCCCTGGAAACCAACATCACCCTGCAAAATGCACAAGAGCGAGAGGAGAGTCCAAACAGGTGAGACGCTGTTAGATTATTATGTTGGCATGACTCCATTTTCCACAACAATAGGGTGGCAGTCTCACCTTGGGTCCCGGAAGGCCGATCCCCGTTTCCCCTTGGATTCCAGGTGGCCCAGAAAGTCCCCTTTCCCCCTATAAAACACAGGCAGGGACAGACATGTGCACACAGAGATGCATTAATAATTGCACACTTAGCTGTGTTAAACTGATTATTACTTTTGTTTTGGCATACGCAGACCAGCAAGACAGTCCCAAATTTCTTTAATGTTTCACTCCACACCCGCATAAACCAACATAACTGGCTGTAATTCCTCTAATATTCAATGTGTGTCTGTTCTACTGGGGTTCAGACATGTACTACAGGGTTCCTTCATTCCTTTAGTCAAGACTTTATTGGTAAAGAATGCGATTATTCACTGAGAAGCTGTAAATCACAGTCGTGGTGTGCAGCAGGAGGGCATACGAGAGTCGTGAAGAGGGCGTGGAAACGTTAGTAGGCGCATACCGGCACTTTTTTTTTTCTCTCCCTTGCCCTTTCAAGCAAGTTGGGACAATGTTTAAAGCCAGACATTAGTCTGCCATTCAAGTGATATAGGATGACAGCCAGACTATCAACATGAACATTCTTCCAAAATAATTAAGGAGGGAACACTTGGTGGGGATGTGTGGGCTCATGGCGGAATTGGCAGGTATAAGAGGGGAGAGGGGCCAGAAAGTATGAACAGACAAATAAGCTGACAAGGTAATAACAGATGAGCTGCTTGAGAGCCGTTCCAAATGTTCCAGTGGTGATGGATCATAATTCATAAATAAGTGTTCAAATATTATAGGTTCAGCGTTAGCAGTTTATAGGACATACATGACATTTGTGACATTTTTACACCGGTGTTGTGTGATTTTAAATGTCAACTTTGTGTTGAATGTTATTCCAAGAAAAAAAAAGCAAGAACAGAGAAAGCCCATTACTATGTTCCATTCTTTCACCTCTGCCACACCATAGCTACCATGGTCATTCATGATCTATATTGCTGACAAGAATGCTCCTTTGTTACAGCCATATAAGAGACTTAATTCATACCAGACAGGAAATAACATTAAGCATCCAACCGAAAAACCCAGGGGTCCTTTGCTATGCATCTGGTTTTAAGACTGTGGGTCACCTTTGATCAACACATTTGGGCAGAAGAAGAGGAAAAGCCAGTGTCTGGTTCAGAGAAAATGTTTACTGATGTATAAAAAAATGTTTGACTAATGTCTCTAAAATTAAAACACATCACTGAGAAAAAAGGCAAGACTGGCTTTAGCTTTAAAGGTTCTGTGTGCGAATATTCAGAGAAATTGGATGTTGCTAAAGCACCAGCAGCTTAGACCAAAACAAAAGGGCACATCGGCCAAATCTCCCCCCAGCTCTCACTTTCATTCACCACCAGACAGGTTGTGTGCATGAGAGCCAACTAAAAATAATCCAGCCACAACCATTAGCCCCTGTTAACACTGTAAGATACAACAAATGGAGGCAGTGAGTTGCTGAAAAAACATTATTGTTACTTTACCTGCCTCTCCTTCTCTTTGCTCAGTGAAATAGACACAAGTGGGTAAGGAAGAGGAATACAAAGCCTTAAAACAGTGGTAGAGACTCTTACACTGAGCTGAAATGAAAGCACACCAATTGAATGTTGGTCTGCACTTTTGCTTTGCCAGTTTGGCGTGAGAGGTAACTCTACATCTGTTATAAGCACTAGGAGGGCCAAGAGTTTCAAAGGGAGGGATTCACATGCATTAGTCTGACCCACTGGATGTAGACTCTGAATATAAGCCTGCCATTGGCTACAAACATCACATGGCTTTCTCTTCCGCCTACGCTATCAGCATGTTACTACTATATCAAAATCCCCTACACATTCAGAAACAGCAGCAACCTCAAGGCAGACAGCCTCACTAGAAATATTAAGTTTTCCCGAGGATTTGCATCATGCAACAAGGCAGAGCTGCTAGTTTTGTGAAATACTCATTTGTATGACAGTGCTCGCATCCCTGTGTACAAATATTCCTACAAAATAATTACACGCATCACTATTTCAAGGTGATACTGCTGCCTCATTGTTGATGTTGCTTCGCATAACACAGCAATTTTTAAGTAATGCAAACAAGTCAGAGCCTTTTTCCCTTATAGCAGAATGATACGGAGCCATTGTGTGCTGCAGAATAGTCTGGCTATGCACGACTCCACACGCACTAACATGCATTAATATGCCTCAGATTCCAACACACAAAGTTCTAGTAAACTTAATTTCATACTATTTAATCTTTTTATGCAAAGATATCTTCTGTCAGATATGCAAAAGTTGTTGATGTTAACTTACTTACTTTAACATCTATGAATGAATGCATGTACAAGGAAATAGTAGTGATCTAGAGTCTAACGTTTGGCTGCCCAGTCTTTTGATGCAAAGATAGCATCGAGTTTGTGATCCATAAACTAAATATTTGTCATCATCTTTTGAAATGGTTTTCCAAACAGCTGCCAGCAGTAGATGTTTGTACCAGAGCTCTGTCTTCAGCCTCCTTTTCAGCAGGTATAATGGTCATTAGGGTTTAAATCAGGTGTCTGGCTTGTCCAGTCTGAGACCATGCAGTTTTCCTCACTGATAAAAGCTTGGGTCTGATGGGTTGGTGTGTCTGGGGTTATTGTCTTGTTGCAGGATAACGACACAGCCACACACACAGCCATCATAAGGACACAGCCAGACAAAATATGTGTATTTACATTTCAATCTTTCTCATTTCAACCTGCTGCTGCCATCATCTGCTCCATCATCAATATTAATAAGTGAGCCAGTTCCAGAAGCAGCCATACATGCTTCACTGATGAGGTGCAATAGTTTGGATCAGGGCCACTTCCTACATTTCTTGTGCAATGTTTCTCAAGGTTTTGTTTTCTGTTCTTACAGGGGAGCTGTTTTTCTGTCAGTCAGTCCACTGGTCTTCATGCTGGTGTTTGCCTTCTGGCAACACCTGTCAGTCAGTGGTTAACTTCCAGCTGCGTACCTGGAACCAGTAGCAGTCAACACAGCACAGCCGCTTTTCTGTAAAGTGAATGTGCACATTGAAGGCTATTTATGTGAGGTGATAATCATTTATTTTAAAGTCATCTTTTGAATTAAGATCAAACTAAATCAAATTTGGCATAAACATCAAATTTCACGCTACTGTTGACTCTTTTTTTCAGGACAAATGAACGTGGTGTGGTGCAACGGCAGAGTGCAGAGTGGAGGTGCCCCCGCAGTTCAAATTTCTTGAACTTTGACTGGAGGCGTGCTGACCTTTCTGGGGAGCCGCTAATCACTGATGACAGCTATTTGAACTGAAAAGATGGATGACAAAGTAATTAGCTACCTGTGAAGTGTACAATAACAAATGAGCCCTACATCCAGACCACAGACTGTATATAAAAGATGGACACAGCCACTGTGACATTTCCACCTGGTTTGTGGACTCCTGTTTTGAAGCCGTGAGTTTGGGTTTTTGAAGCTGGATGTGATGATTGAGGGCTTGCTATGACTGAAATGCAATAAAGTAGTGACCTGTCAATCACATGGTAGCCCTGCCTGCTGTTTTAAAGGAAACCAGAATCTAAAAATTAAGAACATAAACTCATCAGTAAAATATTTTCTAAAGTAACAGATAAAGCAGGGAGTAGACTTTGTTTTCTCATAGACTTCTATAGAATTTGACTTCTTTATGCAACCAGTGGCACTTCTGCCTTGGCTTCACTATTCAGACACATGGGGTTTTATATACAGTCTGTGGTCAAGACCAGACAACTAGATTCTGTGCAATAGAGACCGGAGGGGGGAAATGTGGTATTGAGGCCCTACTTCCTGCCCAAATGAGAATACACACCCTTTTGACATCAAATAGCCCCACCACGGCAACTTAGACAGCGTTGGGCTGTCTGACCAACATAGCCAAACATTAGCATGTAGCTAAGGTGGTACAGTAGTCCCTCGCCATATCACGGTTCATTTTTCGTGGTCTCACTGTATCGCGGATTTTTACATTGTATATAAAATATGTAGGGTACAGCAGATGAGTAGACGCACGTATGGAAAAAGCAGCTATGGCCGCTTCTGCTTGAGCTAATCAGTTGATGATTGACTGGCGGTGATCGAAGCCAGTGTTTATGAGAGTGCGAGAAAGGTTAATAACAGTGTGGTGAGGGTTTGTAAAGCCTGAATATATATCTAAATAATAAAACAAAATAAATATAAGGTCACTACTTTGCGGATTTTGTCTATCGCGGGGGGGTTCTGGAACCTAACCCCCAAGATAGACAAGGGATTACTGTATCGTTTAGTACAGCACCGGCAGGACTTGTAGATTTGGCTTTTCTGGTCAAATTGAAGCGATTGTTCACAAATAGTGAACACAAATAGCAAGTTTAAACAATCTTAGTGGAAAGCGGAAAAAAGTTACAGCAAAAGGCTGACACACAATTAGAACATTTACAGGATTTACAAAAACGTTCACTTCCTACAGACCAGAAATGTTAGTTTAACCCAGGGGTGTCAAACTGCGGTCCTCAAGGGCCACAATCCAGCATGTTTTAGATGTGTCCCTCTTCCAACACGCCTGATTCACATGATCAGGATCGTTATCAGGCTTCTGCAGAGCTTGATGATGAGCTGATCATGTGAATCAGGTGTGTTGGAAGAGGGAGACATCTAAAACATGCTGGATTGTGGCCCTCGAGGACCGGATGTTGACACTCCTGGTTTAACCCGTGTCCAACAACAATTTCCGAAGCATCAAGACTGAGGAGAACTTACTTTTTTACCCATCACACCCTCAGGTCCGATATCACCAGGTGGCCCAGGCAAACCCTGAATTGTGAATAAGTATGCAAGTATTAGACATCAGGTATTGCAAGGAAGTACAGTTTTGTAGAACATGACACAACTGATCATTCACTAAACCCTCCTTAACACTGGGCCATCCAGTGCTATTGTCCACCTGC
This sequence comes from Dascyllus trimaculatus, assembly GCA_024666655.1. NCBI lineage: Eukaryota > Metazoa > Chordata > Actinopteri > Pomacentridae > Dascyllus > Dascyllus trimaculatus. The sequence continues at coordinate 19,733,894 of CM045468.1, forward strand.
CACAGCTGAGTGACAGGAATACAGTTGTAGTTTGAAACTTTTTTGACCTTGACTGCTGCTGGCAGTCAGTCGATAAAAAAAACACCATCTGCTTTAAAAATCATTATAAGTGAGGAGTAAATCTGCATATTTATAACCGTACAGTGAATATGTGATGCTAGAATAGACAGATGTGACAAGGATAGCTCAGTGAAGGACCAGTTGGATTTGACGATAAAAAATAAGAAAAGCAGATTGAACCTGAATTCCACGATTTCCTCTTGGGCCGACGGTGCCTTCAAGACCCTGGAGAAAAATAGGAGTTACTTAAGCTTTATAACCCAAGATGATCATAAGCAATGTATTTATCTTAAAGTGACTGTCTGACATTAAAATGTAGTGTGATAAAGAAGGTTAAAAGAATATAGAGAAAGATATTAACCTGCGATTCCCTTCAAATAAAACTAGATATTATTTTATAAAGGTCATTAGTTTGTGGTAAATGGATGACTCAGTTCTTGCAATAAAATGAGGAAAAGAAAGAAAGAAAAAAGAAAATTAAAACTTGGTTTCAAGTGGTTACAACATTAAAAGGGCAACATACTCTATCTCCTTTAATTCCAGGTGTGCCACACTCCCCTCTCTCTCCCTGAAAGAGAATAAAAAACTGTTTAGTGAGGGCATTACTTTGTGTTATTTTGCACAATTTCAGACTTATAATCAAATTCCATAGCTTTACAAGGAGCTATCTATCTTGGAATAAAAGACTTTAATATCCCAGCCAGGAGCTGGTTTGCAACATCTAACGCCATGGGATTTAGGCAATTCAATCACTTCTGGGTTGAACTCCTTCAAAAAAACGAGTAAGCACTGACGGGTCATTGTAAACATGCTTCACATGAAAAGAGGAGAGGAAAATGGCACAATGTTTGTAGGAGCTCAGCACTTTATCACGTCTGGAAAACATAATTCTCAAGTTTCTCTCTCTGTTGTAGACCTTCCACAAGCGTGGGAACCCCTTACTCTGAGAAACCATAGGAACGTAGAGACCACAGAAGAATCCATACAATACCTTCTCTCCTTTGTATCCCGGTTTTCCCTGTGTGTACAAAACAATTTTGTTAAGTCAGGAAGAGACAGACAACGGCATTGGTGCTGTCACACAGACCACAGGAAAAGACTTCTTTTTCAGCAATAGTTCATGTTGACGACAAATTGGAGCAATTCCCATAATGCACTTGTCAGTCTTATCTTATTCTTCTTGATTAAAGACCCTCAACTCACCTCTGACCCTTCCCGTCCTGGAAGTCCACTGAGACCACTCTCGCCCTACACAAAAGAGAGGTTTGGTTTAGCCTGGATAGGCAACCCACCTTGTTTGCACTTGTATCAACAGTTTTTTAAAGATAACTAGGGGTTTATGAGCAGGCGGCACCTTCATTCCTTTTGGTCCGGGGCTTCCATCCTCGCCAGGACGACCCTTTTTGCCCTGCAGAGAAATGAGAACAAGTACAGCCACAGAGAAAGAAATGACAAATCCATGCAAAATATCTAGTAAACACTATTCTAAGTAAATCTATTTACTCTTCAGTAAATACACAAAGGTTGAAACTTACCCTCAGACTATACACAGATTAAAAAAACATAGGATATTGTATGCAAAGTCAATATGAGGAGTTACACAACAAAATGGGTTCACCACGGATGTAAAGTATTAGATATAATATTTCTCAGTATATAGGAAAACTAAAAAGGTAAGGCAATTTAAATAATAATAATAAAATTAAAATATATATAAAATATAAAATTAAAACAAACCATCCTTGACCCTCATAATATCACAAGCAAATGCAGGATAAATGTAGGGCCAACAAAGGAGCATGAGTAAGCTAACTGTGTTAAGTTGGTTTCTGAGAAACCCATGAAATAATGGGTTTATCAGTTTGGATGGCTTCTTGCTAAATTCTCTGAGTTATGGCTGCAGGAAGATCCAGCTACAGTTCTGTATCAGATTAGCTGTGAATTCACAACATTTTTGAATTAGTGACTGAAACAGAGCACCATGGGAAGACACGAATAGCCTGAAAAGCTCCTCCCACTTTGCAATAGCATGGATATGTTCTACCATAGCTTGTTGTTTTTATACTTCAGTATTGCAATAAGTGCATTTTGTACCCCCAGAATACAGGATAAGCATATTACACAACTATTTCTTTAAAGTCTTTTCAGAGATGCAGAGCGAATGTGCCGACTTCATGTCTGAAGGAGCAGCCTGCTCACTTTAAAACCTGCAACGGCTATCCTAGAAGCTGGAGCTAGCAACATTTCTATATTACTTTCAACACAGCACAAGTCTGAGCTGCATGAAGCTGTATGAACGGACAGGCACGAGCACAGTACCTCCAGCTTTGTCTAGAGCCCTTCCTCTGAGCTTATTTAATACCTACAGCATCAAAAGCAGCAGGATCCATATCAGCTGCTCCAATGCAAGAGAGTTGTTTAGGGTTTACAGACAACAGCAGTAATAAATTATCCCTGACATGGAGGCAGGATTGATCAGGATCTAATGGCAAATCATCCTTTCTTACATACTAGATTTAGATTTAGTCTTCTGTTTATTAGTGGAATATTATGGATATTGTACAATCTAATGTGTATGACAAGTACCACATTCAGACTGTGGTTCTCTCCTTCACTGTCGTGGGAATGTCTGAATGAAGCTGTAGGCATCATTAACATAAAAGTGATGTACGACAGACAGAATTTCAGCCCTTTAACAGATTAATGATGCAGCAAAGGGCTTGAACAGTGTCTGTTCCTCTGGGAGGGACTTTAATATGTCCAGTAGCTGTGAATGGCAGAGTAGCTGCTGATCTGTGGTATACTTTCATGTAATTACAGTCAATAATAGTCTCCCTTCTTCTTAGTAGCTGTTTTATTTTCTGAAAAACGCAATAAAGAGCTCTTTTAGTTTGGTGGAAGCAACATGTTTCAAGTCCATCATGGATAAAGGCCACTGAGTCTGTGAGCAGATGAGTCAGAGGGGACTTGAAGTTGTCTGCGTGAGTAACAACTGTCTGGCTCTTCTCTCTGATTTTCAAGCGACTGTGCGTCTTCTTATCTTTTAAGCATCTCCCTCTCCGTATGTTTCTGTCTGCACACATTGCTTCCGTCAGTGTGTGCCTGCTGCCCCTGATGTGAAACAGCTTTTGTTCTGAGCATTAGATTTAAAGGGGTAATTACTCTGTTCTCATCCTGTGAAAATACATCAAAGCAAAACCGCAGTATCTAATTGTGGCTGACCTTCTCTGCGTAATGAAAGGCATGCTCATAGCACGACACGGCTCTGGCAGGCGAAGAAAGTCATGCAGGTAACATCTTATCTTCCGAGCGCGTGTCCTCAAACAATCCCAAGTGGCTGGACGCTTTTGGAAGACATGAACCTGCTGTTTTCACGTGTAGATATATTTTTAGGCCTGTTCTCAATAAACTGTGGAAGGAATGTTCAGCATTCGCTTTACTCTCACTGCTGCAGGGAAACAGAGATGCTCCAAACCGCATGATTTACTAAACCCCAACCAAGCCTTGCAATTATGTAGCCTGTTGGCATTAACGGGGCTTTTGTTGGCTATACTGTTCTTTATTGTGTTTCAAAACAAGCAGTGCTCTGAGTAATTGTCTTTTGGCGACATGAGAAGAGTGCATGTGGTTTTCAAATGAAGAGCTTTGTTCTTACTGTATGTAACAGTGGAGTAACAATATGGAATCTTAAAGTGAACAAAGCCCTCTAAAACTGCTAGGAACTGTTATTAAAATGAAGATTTCTTAACTTTAGACATTTTTCATGTATTTATTTTACACATTCGATTCATTTATTAAGTTCTTATTTGTACGTGTAACACTGGACATGTTCAGACTCTACAGACTAAGCTGGATAGAAAGAATACTTACAGCAGGGCCACTGGGTCCCCTCTCACCCTTCTCACATGCACACTTGCTCTGGGCCAGAGGGCACTTCAAAAACAGGAAAAGAAGAGTGAGACAGGCCATACAGAGACACAAAGCAAAACATGTGAAGAAATACCAGCAGTCTCAAGACTTACCCCTTCATCTGCCAATGCTGTCTGTGGAGCAAGAAACACAACAAGATGTTATTAGATTTACTCCATATGGTTGATTTTTACGCTTTAGTCATCTTACATATGTAAGATATATATATTTTTACGTGAGGTAACAGAGTTCAAAAATCTGAGGTAAGCAAATATTCTTGTTTTAATAGACGTGATGGAAACTGTAAACGGCTGTTGCTCAAACCCCTAATTAAATTGCACTGCTGGGCCAAGTTCAGTGTGTCAAATGGCCTTCAGCCTCCTCCACCTGACTGTGCAAGTACATTCACATCCTCCTCTTGTAAAAGACAAATATAGTGTCCTAGCTTTCACCCCATAGGCTGCGTTTCTTTTCAAAGCTGACCACATTCTCCACACAATGGAATATGGTCAAAATTCTACTGAGACTAAACACAAACCACATTTACATGATTAGTAAAACAGCCCAGCTAAGCATGCAGAGGATGTTTCTGTAGTCAGGAGGGGTGTCTGAAGACAGGCTGTCCATTCTTAGAGGACGAAGTGTCGCAGCTGAGACTGAACATAAAAGAACATTCTCAGCCGGGACAGAGGCACATGCTTATGACATACAGATGCTGTCTGTACAGGGCAATGAGATGAAAGTCTGGCTGGAGCTGCTGTTGCTGGCCTCTTGCATGCCAGTAGAATGCAGTCTGTCAGTTTCAGTCTGGGAGCCCCACTGCAAGTTTTCTATAAAGTTTTCCCTTCATCATATTTAGATGCATAACACCTGTGTCAACAGAAAAGCTTGAGTCTGAAGTGGTGTTTGAGGAGTTTGTTGGATGGTATAGCGTGCATGCATGTTCTTCCTGGGTTCCTGCACTTACTGCACCCGATTTTCCCACAATGAGTTCTAATGCAGAGCATATGTTAGAGCCAGCAGCCTGCTGGAGTCTGCAGGATGTTGCTGTACAGCACATGTTTCACTTGTCTAAGTGGGAATGCATTGATGGCTTATAGATATTACCCTTCTCACTCAAGTCAACATAAAAAGTTGAAAATGAAGTTCTTCTTAGTTAACCTCCAACACATTCAGAATGTTACAGCTTCCCTTTTTGGGGGCCAGCTGCTGATTTCAGAGTGGATGCCAGGATGAATTTCAGCTTAAAGTGACACTAAACCTGCTACTACGTACAGCAGCAGGTAGCAGGTGTACATCAGGGATGCAATAAGCCAAGAAATCATGGCAGTGGGTGGCATCAGCAGCAGAGGAAATGCTCATTTGGTCATATGGAAGCTAAACCTGCAAATATCTGATTTATTTGGAATATGTCTGTCTACATAATGGCTTTTGAAGCCTCTGCCTGTCAAGAATTTCTGCCCTCTGGTAACAAGCAATTATGAAAAATACATGCAACTTAACAAGCAATGCAAGTGCTAATAAAATGCAATTCCTAGTTGGATCTGATTGATATATGCAAGTCTAAGCATGAACACAAAAAACATTAAGTCTCTTTAATAAAAATGTATTCAGAAAGCTGCATTAGATTTGTAAAATCTTGCAGATATTTTTTTGTAAATGACAAAGATGACTTCTACTTTTCAAAGTTCAATTGTCTATTACAGCTGCAACGGTTAATCAAACTGTTGCCAACTAATAAATTAATATTCACAAGGAGTTTTGTCACAAGTGACCAAATGGAAATAGAAGCAAATGTGGAACTGTCGCCCAAGTAGGGAAGAGTCAGGAACTGGGCAAACATATGGGACTTAAGCGTGCTAACATTCACCACCATGTAGAGCCTGTGTTTTATGTGTTTATAAATCTAAATCAGAATTTTAAGCAAAGAATGCAATATTTATTATGTCAAAGATTACATAGTCTACTTTAAGAAAATTGTGTCCAGCTCAGTTTCATGTGCAGCGTACTTTTCATGCACAGCATTGAAAATGAAAAAGTTCAAAGTGAGTGGACTTTGCATATCAATGTCATCATCTACAAATCTGCATGCAATCTGAAAAATAAGTTAAAAAAAAAATGTATTTTTTTACTCACTATCTCCTTAATGACTTTATCCACAATGCCTCTGTCCTGCAGGTTGTGCAGATAGCGGGAAGCTGGGGAGCTAGCAATTAGCCGCAGCTGGGCTATATTTGCAGCCTCATTGGCTTCAGGTGTGATTCCTATAGTGAAGAAGCGGACACCCTGGTTCTTGGCATCAGCCACGGCAGAAAAGATATCTGGGTTCCTTGGGTGTGAGATGCCGTCAAAGAGCAGAATGGCCACCTTGATGCTGCTGATGTCTGATTCTTCTAAGTAGATGCGGGTCAGGTTGGTGATGGCGTAGGTGGTATAGGTGCCGTGGCCGATGTAGGTGATGGGAGCAATTCGGGCCTTGAAGTCCTCATTGCCCCTCCACTGTTTGAAGGTCTGCTCTATGATCACATGGCTGCTGTACTGCAGGAGGGCGGCTCTGGAGCTGAGCCCCCGGCCGGTCTGCAGTCTCAGGCCCTGCAGCCGATCCATCACATCAGAAGCAAAGCGCTTCTCCTGGGCATGGTTGTCCTTGGCGCTCTCTGAGCTGTCAATCAAGAAGGCCAACTCCAAACCGCAGTCCTCATCCACGAAAGCTGGGTGGAACAAGGAGTTAGCATTAATTAAACATGTTAGTGTAAAAATTACAGAAACAGTTTGAACTTCCAGTAAATAGTATTATTTTTTTGCTTTTTTTGCTCAGAGTTATATTGAGATCATTCTTTTAACATGAAGCTGCAGCTACAATCTAGCAAGCTGTTTCCACCAGTGTTGATTCTCTGAGCTAAGTTAAGCGAACTCCTTTTTAGCTTGTATGTTAGCTTTTTAAAAAACAATATCACTCCTTAACCTTTAATCTACAGTTAGTAGTAAGTTAGCTTAGAGCAAGTACTTAACTTTGCTATAAATATGATGATAGAGCTAGCAGCTGGGTGAATAGCTTGACACAACATGCACAATTGGTACCCTTCGGTTTTGTTTGCATTAAACAAATGAGGTTGAAGTTAATAAGTAAACTTTAGGCTTTGTTACCTTTGGACATAGCCAAGCCTGCTGTTTTCCCCAGTTTACAGTTTGCTAAGCTAACCAAATGCTAGCTCAAGCTTTTTCACTGCATGGAAGAGTGGTATTGTCTATTTCTTAGCAAGAAAGTGAATATAGCAAAAACAACAAAAGTGGTGCCAGAGCTACGCTAGCCGTTTTCATATTTACAGTCTTTATGCTAATGTGGGCTAACAGCTAGCTCAAGCTTCTTTACTGCACAAAAGAGTGGTCTACCTCTTAGCGAGAAAAATGAATATAGCAAAAGTGAAAATAGTGGTGGCAGAGCTAAGCTAGCTGTTTTTATGTTTACAGTCTTTATGCTAACGCCCACTGACAGCTAGCTCTAGCTTCTTCACTGCACAGAAGACTAGTATTGTCTACCTCTTAGCGAGAAAGTGAATATAGAAAAAGTGAAAATAATGGTGGCTGAGCTAAGCTAGCTGTTTTCATGTTCACACTCTTTATGCTAACTCTAGCTTCTTTACTGCACAAAAGACTGGTATTGTCAACCTCTTAGCAAGAAAGTGAATATAGCAAAAGTATAAACAATGGTGGCAGAGCTAAGCTAGCTGTTTTCTTGTTCACAGCTTACCTTATGCTAAGGTTAGCTGTCTCCCAAGTTTGACATCATATCTAGCATATAGATATGAAAGTAGTATCACTCTTATTGTCTAAGTCTTAGCAAGTAAAATAAATAAGTGTACTTCCTAAAATGTGCAGCAAATTTGAACTTACTTTAAAAATTATAGCAACAAAGAGGGCTAAGCAGATTTTACATGAAAGGAGTGCACAAGTCACAATGAGGCATTTTATCATTACGATAGCTGTTTTGACTTCACAACAGGCCCCTAGGTTTACTGCCTATAATGTATCTTTCCTGCATTAGCTGTTGCCAAGCTGGTTGTCTAGACATTTTCATCAAGATATCATTTATGACTTTCATATGCAGCCTAATATAAAGACCCAGCTGATCACACCCAAATAGGTGAAAGTGAAATTTTTATCTGTGGAGCCTTCAGCAGGGGGAAAGGTGATTTATTGACCATTTAGGCTCTATAGGCCAGTGCTGTTTTCTAGAAAAGTGTGATAAGTTCATGAATGTGGCATATCATTTTGAAGAGGATATAAAAGGAACTCAACTTGCTGCACCAACCTTCAGCAGTGGAAGGAGGTCACAGATCTAATATAGGCTGAGGATAAATCACATTAATCTTCAAAGAAATATGTCACGGAGAGAATGTGCCTGGGGAAACAGGATTCTGAGCGAATAAAACATTTGGGTAACAGAGCACTGAACGGTCACACGGGAGATGGATGGCTCGGAGAAGCCTCAGAGATATGATCAATCCAAGTGGATTGCATCCTCCAGCAGTGTCCTTGTTGAGTATCATGTTCTATTTTTTCAGCCATTGCAGCACCTTTTCTCTTCACCTGCTTAAATTCCACACCACTCTTTCCAAGTAAGAGCATCAGTAAAAAAGACTCAACATGAGAAACTTACATTTGCCATTTTGTGATATGGAATTTGTTGAAAATAGTTTGTTCTTCTTCTTAGTGGGCACCACCTCCTCTTCGTACTCGTCTTCATAGTCCTGAGCCCACAGACCCTGAAGTCCCCACAGCAGCAGCAGCCAGTGCAGAGAGGAGAGCATGACTTCCCTGAGAGGAATAAAGAGAAGAAAATGCATATGAAAAAGTCCTTCGATTTTAATACCCTCCAAAAAAAACCCTGCACACACTCAGAGAACAAGCTTTAACAAGCTTGCCTGTTTAAGACTCAGGCATCAAGCATGCATACCTCACAATGTTGCTCCCTTAGGTCTCCAATATGCTCTGCTCTGTATGCTGTAGTTCTAGTGGCAGTGAAGAAATTCAGCAAGACAACGCAAACAAGGCAAAAGAGAGTTTCTTCATTCAGGGTTGGTTTGGTTCCATGTCCTGAGCATCACACTGAGGCTCCTCTTCTGGGTCTTAACTGGGAGTCTGCAAGTCAAGTAGGCACCATATAGTCAGCAGCTGCAGTGTGTTGCCAAAAGTTTAGACTTTATTCTGGCTCTTAGGGGACTCCCACAAAGTTCAAATCATTCAAAGCTTGCAGTAAATGAAGGTAAGTCCAGCCCTTTTTTGAAACTCGCTCACTCCCTTATTGGGGAGAGTGTGGGTGGGGTGACTGGGGAGCCAGCAGCCGCACAACAGCCCTCGTCATGCCTGAGCAATGAGTGCCCTTTCCATTTCTTTAGTTAGTGTCATTTTTACTTTGTTAGCTATGCTATTTAAAGCAGGAGCAGGAAGGAAAGCCCCTGGGAAGAATAGCAATTTGTCTTTTTCACTGAGGCAGTCGAGATCAAAGCAGGGATTTATCAGTTTTTGTCAGTGTGTTGTGTTGTAGCAGGGCCACTGAGGACATCAAGGTAATGTCCTTGGTAGTACGTCTGGAGATGATAATGAGACGGAGAAAACACTGTGGACAGTTTTTTTAGGAGTGGATTTTAATATATTTAGAGAAAAGCAGAAGTAAAACAAATAAATAACCCAAATGTGATTTAGTGACCTTGACAAAAAAGAAGTAATACAAATGAAAAGTTGAATACACACACACACACACATACACATATCTATATGTATATGTACAAGTCGACTGATTCAAACCACGAAATGAGTTACTGTGCAGAAACTGGCACCTTAATTAGTAAGTTAATGCCAATTTTATAGCTACTTAGGAAGATAAATAGCAATTACAAGTTACTTTTATCTTCAGAATGATCAGCATACAGTCAAGATTGCAACAGCACAGACTCTGGTTGCAGCTGACGTCACCAGTGCAGGCGAATAGTGTCCATTTGCGTGATATTTTTACTTTAAATCTCATAATCATCCTCGAAATAGCGACAAGTGGAATTATTTTGGTGGAATACTTGCAAACAGGGAGACAAGCATTGTCATTAAAATGAATAATCCACCACAAAAACTAGCAGGGCTGCCTTTTGCTGCACGGTGGAAATCCTCGACACACATTTTCAGGGTGCTATCCTGGAGCTGCTTGTTGTTTCGACTGGAAGTGGATTTTGAAAATGGTAACATAGGGAAGGACGAATCCACCTGAAATGAGCAGCCAATGACAGGCTCATGGCTGCAGCCTTCATATGCTGACTCAGACAATGTTGGATAAAGTGATCGTTATATTCTTACTTATTTACACCTCCAACACTGTATCATCCATTCATGTTTGGCTGTTTGATGAATGTAAGTCCAATATTTACCCCCACTTAGCTCCGATTTTGGTCTCCACCAACACCCGAGGGACATATTTGTCTTTTTAGTTATTAATGCCCCCCAGCTTCCTCGTGTGTACACTGAGAATGTAGAACTTTTTTGCTGACAGCTGTGGTCATTAAGAGCAGAGTTACACTGTGATTCTCTGCAGGTTCAGCAGAACAAGCAACCCCTTTCACATTACATAAAGTCATTTGCTGTGGTACAAATACTCAATATAGCTGCTGGAGGTATCTTTGATTTATGCTTCTTTCGATTGTGCCTCCAGAGCCTCGCTCGCACAATGATCCAGAAAAGTTTGGATCGGGACTTTGTACCTGAAGGCAACACACCTTGCAAAAGCAGCGAACCATGATTCACCTGTAAAAACACCCAGAGCAGTCATTTGTTATCCCAGCTGCTGCCATGATTTACTGTAAACATGCATTTCCAGAAGTCAGAGAGACATAAATTAAAGTAAAGGTTAATGCCACCGTAGGGCTTACAAGTAAACATTTTTCCTGAACAGACCAAAAACTTCACCTTCCTTCACAGCACTTATACTTTTCTATTACTCAGGTATCCTCACAACAGATGTAATTAGCCTAGTTGGAGTTTGTAAAATCCATTACATGCAAAATCTAGATTTGATTCAGATTCATTCAAAGTTGGACATGACGATGCACTTCTTCAGAACCAAACCAGATCGTATTGAGACCTGGTGTGTATCCTTTTCAGAAAGGTTTCAGAACTCCTTCATTTGATCATAATTCCTGTGTAGAATTAGATCAGAGGGGTCTTAAAATCCCATGTGACTGTCTGCAACTGTAAAAGCTGGAAGGGGAATCGCAGAACTCCACAACAGGGATGACGGCGTGTGTTTTTATTGCCTACTGTAGTACTGAAAGCAGGGAGAGGTGAGCTGTCACTCAAGAATGCTGCCCTTAAAAGATGGACATCCTTAAATCTTGCTCAGCTCCCTTTGCTCCGTGTAGACTGACGATTACACAAAGCAGGGATTTCTGGGAATTACTTTTGCCATTTTTAATACTGTGTGAGCGAGAAATAGAAAGAAGCTGCTGGTGCCTTGTGTTACTGTTTTGAAAGCTTCTGCCTTGGCTATTTCACATGAATCGATAAAACCTCTGTAGCTCAGACACTTGTTGTAGCATAATACACACCATATGGGAAAACTGGGACACAGCACAGCACTGAAGTACAATATGGTATGTCCTATAAAAATGGAAAACCACAGAATCTGTAGGAGGAATCTTCTGAAAACCTAAATAAGTTATCTGCAAATCCATGTGCCTGTTGTGATGATTTCAAAAAAGGCCTTTCCTGATTTATTTCACAGCTAGAACTCAAAAATAATGAGCCCATGTTCACCATGCTGCATTTAATGCAATGCATTAACAGTTTCCTAGGAGCAGACACCACTGTGTCTCTAAACTGCCCAGCAATTAGGCGACATTCATTCAGAGGATGGAAATAAATGAATAAAGATGGTCCTACCTAAAAGAGCGCAGTGATGCTCTGAGCAGAAGCAGACACCATTAAAGGGCATCAATAAAGAGCAGGGCATGGCATTTTTTATATACCACCACACAATTGAATTTGAATGAGCAAATAGTTTCCTTGACATAGGTGTGTGGCATAAAAATAGGAGGTAGGAGAAATGAAGAGCAGCTTTTTTTTTTATGAGAGTGCGGAAGCGACTACTTAACTCTTTGATACTCCAGAACCCCTCCAGGTATCTTTCCTGTGACTTTGGCTTAACCACTGTTTTTACAAGATAATGCATGTTATTGACACAGACAGCAGAGGAGGAGACAACTGAGGCTCTTCACTGTCGCATCAGTTCACGCATTTGTAACATCACTCGGAGCAACCGAACGGATATCTGTGTCCCGACAAGTTTTCATACCAACGTGATCTGAAGGAGGGCTGACAGCTACACCGGCACAAAACTGCAAATAATCCTTATGGTGTGACCGTCATGGCGGACCAGAGGAGTGTGGTTACTTATCAAAAACACTCAAATAGGCTCGTCTAAAGTGTCAGTCAGAGATAAAACACACACATGATGTTCATATTATTTTGTTTTTCCTGAACGACACACACTTGATTTACTTTGTTGCACTAACAAGACTAAATAGCTGCAACCACTGAAGCTCCAGCTCCATTTTGCCGTCACCTGCTTGGTCATCATGAAAGAAGGAAAATAGTTATTGAGACCATAAACTCATGAGAAAAATGTTTAACAAAGTAACAAATGGCTCATTTTCTCATTGATTCTATACAATAAATGATCACTGAGCCAGTCCGTTCTGTACTTCATAATGGTGTGGTTGCACTTCATTAGAGAGTGAAAGTTCTCAGTTCTGTTTTTCTGATTGGAAAAGGGTTCATTTTAGCTAATTGTGCTCTAAACTGTTCAACTGGTGACAAATTCTGGACCACTGAGGTGATATAGTGAGGTGTGGCCTGAAACATGATACATGATCAGCACAGAGGCCCTCATGTGATCAGCGGCTATAAAGAGGCACCTTAAAATGCAACTTTATTCCAATGACATGATGCCACCGATGAAAAGAGAAAGATGATGTTGGTTAGGGTAAGGGGCAGGGAATTCAATGTCCGCCACCTCACCGTGCGTCGTCTAAGTAATTATTTCCGACAGCTCTAGATGCCGAGTGTGATCCCGCTCCTCAACGTGTCTGCTGCCTCAACACTGGGACAGCGAGACAACATTCCACCATCCAGCGTCAACAACCTCATTACCTGGCAGATGTGTGGAACCAGGCAGTGCAAATGGTGAACACCCTGACTGGTGATTTCTGGTCTATGACTCCACCTTCAATCTGCTTATTATTGTTTCCAATATATTGTGCACTTGTTGTTACATGACATCCATCTGTGTTAGAGATGGCATGAGCTAAAACAACACATTCCCCTATGTTAAAGACGATTGGATAGGATGTATTCAGATATTGCTTGCTGCGTTCATATCTTTGTTTCCAAGTACTGAACCAATTATAAGTTTTCCTGATGACTCTAGAGGAAAAGCCTTTGCAATAGCAGTTATTACCATTCATCCTGGAATCACTACCCATTTACTATAGTGTGTGATATATCATTTACTGAATTAATTACAGACTACTTTTTGCAGAATGTGGTGCCTCTAATAATTCCGACAATGGCACAAAAGAACTCTGGTTTTAATTCCCCACAACACAGCTGTCTTACACATGTTGTGTGACAGCTGCATTTTAACATGCTAACATAATCAGCATTAGACACCAAATACAACAAAGAATTATGGGGATATCATTAACTTAAATGCTAATTTTAACCTGATGATGGCATTAAAAGTAAGATCAAGGATCACTGAAGTTGTTGGAATCCCTCCACAGGAGAGCGTGAACATGTGTACCGTGTTTCATCACAGTCCATCCAATAGCTTGCAGACATTCCACTAAAACAAAACATCGTGACAATGGAAGAGAAGTCAGATGCTAAACGCGTGATTCGTAATCTGGGTGTCATCAATATGCAAAATTTCAGGGCCTGGTGTTACTAGAACTGTTGATAAATGTCGGTTTGAACCAAAGGTCTCAAGCGACCACAGACACAGACATTACGACATTCCCTTAAGCCATGCCGCCAGCAGGGCTAAACAGACCAGAAAGAAGAAGGAAGAAAAGCATTTGCAAGCACCACTTCAACTATGAGGACAGCCTCATCACTATTACCATCTCGTTAAGTCTTTGAGCAAAACTAAAAAATAGAAAATAGTTTCCTCATGCACAGCAGGAAAAGCTCCTGTATGTCTGTGGCAGGTCAAAGGCGGCCTGCTGTCAGCGTGTCCTAAACATGATGAAAGTAGCTTTGCAGGGACAATACACTGGCCTTGATTTGACAAGGGAAACATTTGCATAAAAGGGATTTTTATGAATTCAAACACTGAACAGATCCTTCCATAATGAGCATCATCAGACTTTTCTAATGACAGATGAAGCAGGTCTCTTTAATAGCCACATTGGCCTCTTGGACTGGTTCAGGAAACATGTCCATTCTAGTATCACCTCAGCTTTCATTTAGTCACATCACAGTAGCTACAGTAACAGAAACCTAACACATTCAGTCTTTCCAACACTTAGGAAACATTGCCAAGCATTATTCTACTCACTATACGGCAACTTTATCACAGAAATTCTTAAATACTGTTGGCAATCTGTGACCACACCTGCATGTACCTGCAGCACAAACCACAAAAGCCTAGCAACACAGTAATCTCAGCCATCACTCATCGCGCTTTACTTCGAGGCATGCACAAGATGCTTTATTCAAATATGTGCTCTGTTTTCACAGACAAATTCAGACTAGTAGAGATGCATTTATGCCTGCAGATGGTCAGATTGTCATCTGTGGGTACGGTGAGCGATGCCAAGTCTTGTTCAGTCAGATTCACTAATATCCAAAACAGTAGGTGTGTTTTAAACACATTCAAAGGAATGTCAAAGGAACACAATGACTACATCTGATATGCTGCAAACACTGAGCTTGACTGTTATTTTAAATGAGCACCCCTGCAGTAATGATCTGTGCATATATACTTGTGCTGGTTTAAAGCAGACAATTAATGGATTAGTTTAGAGACATGTTCATTCCTGTTTGCAGTTAATCGGAGCTAGAGGATTTTCAGGAGAAAACAAACACTAGTTAATCTGGAAGAAAACCGTATTGATAAAAAACAATGTGTTGAAATGTCAAGACAGCAGATAAACACAGAGCACTGTTTGTTTCAGAGCCGTGTCTAAGAAAAAGATCCTGCATCATGCTTTAAACTGAGTGACATGAATACATGATTTAAGCTGTACAATGAGGAACACACATGCACACACTTGCACAGAGCTGGCATGTCTCTTTTGGTACAACAGTACCCTCTAGTGTAAATATGTTAGGACTACAATACACACCTGAGCTGTGCCCCAATTCCATCCTACATACTAACTGTATGCATTCTGCACTGTATCTTTATTTCAGTCAGTATATTAAAAACAGGTGTATTTTATCATTTTGAGCTAGCAGCAAAAGACTGTGTTAGGGTTCTGATTTGCACCTGGATCCGTCTCTGCACCATCCACAGATTGTTTTGAAGCCTTGCAACACTGAGCAGCTCCTTCACCTCCCTTGTGCATTGCATTGTGGGACAGGAGTGAACAACAGCTCACTCAGAAATCAAAGGTTTTTAGTCTGCATAGTGACCGCTTTTCCAGTGCGAGCACACTTCACGCTGGAAACCTGTCTGGAATTTTTATGCAGAGAAAATGGGACACAGCTTTTGGTTTGTGGAGCCCGGTGGTTTCCAAGACTCCAGGAGGATCTGAGGATTTGCAAAGAAACCTGACACATGATTATGTTAGACTGTTATCACCTGATTAGATAGTATGAGGATGACTACACCACAGAGCCTCTAGCTGGGGTGGACATTTAAACTCAAGGATCCAAGAAGCTTCAGCCACATACTGAGGAAGGGAGTAGATGAATGGCAAATTTTCTGTACAATAAATATCCGTCCATCCATTATCTATACACCGCTTAATCCACAGGGGGGCTGAAGCCTATCCTAGCCGACTAGGGTGAAGGCAGGGGACACCCTGGACAGGTCGTCAGCCTATCACCAGGCCACACATAGAGACAGACAACCAAGCTCACTCTCATTCACACCTACGGACAATTTAGAATCATCAATTAACCTCAGCATGTTTTTGGACTGTGGGAGGAAGCCGGAGTACTTGGTGAGAACCCACACTGCACAGGGAGAACATGCAAACTCCACACAGAAAGATCCCAGGCGTCCTAACCAGGACACAAACCGGGGAGCTGTGAGAAGATGCTGCTAATTACCGAACCACTGTGCAGCCTGTACAATAAATATAGATCTATAAATAAAAATAACACTTCACTTACGTTATTAAAGTATGACATTCCAAGCCTTCATCAGGATTATGTTTTTAGAAATTGTAACAAAATACAGGATAACAACATATACAACCACAAAGTAAGAAAAACCTTTCTTAGTTCCAACGTGAGGAGTGCATAAATAGTTAGTCTGACAAGTTTCCACTTCATCTCACAGGTAACTACGTGTGGCCTGAACACATAGCAAGATCAGCCTTCAGCATTCATTTAGGATGCATAGCATGGAATCATAACAAAGTGACAGAAGCATCTCCAACAAGCTCACTGGTGTGACAACATGGTGTCAGACAAAGGATCTAAACAGAACACCCAAGGCCAAATATAACCTCCCCTTCTCTCAACTCCTCCCCTGTGCACTAACAGGTGCATATGTCCACCCACTCCTGGTCTCACAGAATTCAGCCTGAGAATGTCAGACAGTGATCAGTAGGGAAATAGATGTGTTTTCTGATACCTTTCAATGGGAAACTCCGGGGAGTACTTATACTGCTAAGAGATTTGCAACAATGTGTATCAAGAGGTAAAAAGTAGACACTGTTTACATGATTAAAAGCTAAAACAGTCTTCATTGTACACAGTATATTTTCCTACCTTCTGTTTGCATGACCATTCATCTGCTCAGCAAATTTGTAGAGATCCAGTGAAGCACATTAGTTACTTTTCATACATGATGTACGGCAAATACTCACAATTTAGAGCTTTTGACTGCCAAAGTGTCTGCCCAGTGAGCCCTGTGATGGACTTCTGCGTCTCAACCCCTCATGATCTAGACCAAAAAGAAGCAAGCAGTTGTACTGAATTCTGGAAGAAAACACTCTATTTCATCTCCACTCCTTTTATTCAACCGTTGTAGTTATCTTGCTGGTAAATATTTTACATTTAAATCACAACAACAATGATCACTTTTTAAGCTATGATTAGTGTAAGCAACAGTAATTGCTGTACATTAAACTACCTAGTGGTTTATAGAGTCGTTTAAATTAACATGAACATTAAAATGCTGCCCCCACATTTCTAATGATAATCCAGTAATATAATATATACAATAATGCATCATACCAAGACCACCCCACCCAAGAGAGATCAGGAAACCTCCATTTTACTGTATTCTCACAAATGATGCTAGGTTTCCCATTTCATAAACACAGTCTATATTCTATGGAGATTCTACACAACCTACATGGTTCATATCTGGACTTACTGCCAACCTTTGCAGGTGTGCATATTCATGGGTGTCTTTTTGGTACATATGTATTATATATGTAGCAGTGGTGAAAGAAATAGTCTGATCCAATAGTTGGGTAACAGCAGTAGCTCTATACTGTAACAATACTTCAAAACTAGTCAAAGCCTAACATCAAAAAAATATAAAAGTATAAAGTATGACAAGAAAGCTCCTTTTGGAGTCCTATGTCATTCTATAAACTGTGTCATTGATTTATTACAATATATAAATGCATTAAGCACCACAGGCATCATGTTATTGCTTTAAGTGGTCAAGTTGAGGCTGTTTGCAGTGTCAAAATCAATTTTTTTACCTTGTCTTCATGTCCATATGGTATTCCTTATTTGATTAAAGACATAGCATGAGTGAAGTTAGCAGCTAACTCCATGGCTGAACATTTCCACGTTCCAGTTTCTGTGTGTCTGTGGTAATCCCACAAACATGGATTCAGACAGCCAGGGATTTGTATATAGCAAACATGGGGAACCATACAACCCTATCAGCTGAGTGCATAACTTCACAGTGTCTGAGCAGAGTCATAGGTGAGCTGGTGTGCTCGAGCTGCTTTGAGTAAAAGAGGGGTCAATGGAGAAAAAGGTGAGGACTTCCTTGACCTGCACACTCTTTAGAAAGCTAGGGATTATTTTGACGGGAAAAAAATATGAATACGTAACTTTGATACACAGAGATTACTTTTACAGTATAAACAATGACTGGAGAGTAACTTCATATTTTATAAAGTGGCTGCTCTTTTGTATGAGAAATCTTAATTTGCAAAGTGACTATTAAGATTAAAGTAAAACATTCAAGTTGAGTGCTGTAAGTTTCAATTTAAGTATAATTTGGTTAATGTAATAATTTAATCATATGTTTTAAGTTTATAACACTTGCTGGATGAGGTCTACTGACAGCTTATGTTGAGGTAATATATTGTAATGATTGTGATTTATTGTTAAAGTTCTCTGAAAACATAGGCTGTAGTTTTCATTCAGAAAGACTGTGGGTATTTTTTTGTTTCTCTGGTGAATAAGGGCACTGTTAGTGACCTACAGTAGGCAAAACACAGACTCCAGACTTGGACAACAAATGTCAGAGGCTGCAGCAACAGCAGAAAACAGCTTCCTTTAACAGGGAACACTGTGTCACTATAACTAAAACGAAACTATAAACTATATTCTCCCATGCAGGTCCATTCCTTATTTTTTTTTAAATAAAGAAAAGTGTGTAACATTTTGTTTGGACTGACATTCAGCTGTCATATTGACTGTCAGACAGGCAGCTCTGTGGAGGACAGAATGTCAGCTGGTCAGTACAACAACCACGCATGCTCAGTTTAATCGTTTTACGTTGCACGCATGCGTAGTTAGCCTCAGCGGCCATTCATTATAAAGCCCTGAGTTCCTCTGTCTCTTTCCACCTTCAGCCATTTTGACCATGTTAGGAGCTGTGGGACGCTGCTGCACCGGGGCTCTGCAGGCTCTCAAGCCTGGGGTCCAGCCCTTGAAGGCCCTCGTTGGATCCCCAGCCGTTCTTTCACGTGAGTCCTGCATGCTCAGTGTTTTTACGGGAAGTCAGATGAAGAAAAGACGCATTAACGGAGTTGTCAGAAGAGGGCAGCGGCGATGCTAACATTAGCTGCTGCTAGCAACACGCTGGCTGCCCTATCGGCGGCGCAGTAGGCCTTAATATTAAAATGTCAAATTTGTGATCCGTTGGAGCTATACCAGAGAACAAAAATGATACATATGTGTACTTAAGCTGCTCTTGACTAATGTCATGCACGGCTAAATGAGCAGGCTGTGTTTTTTCTTATGCTAGCAGGAATGACCTTTGTAAAATGACATGAGGCGGTATGTCGGTGCAGAGCCTGCTAAGTTAGCATTGCAAGTTGGAGATTAGCAAGGTTAGAGGGTCGTCCTCAAAGTTTACCTACAAACACTTTAGGATCCTCTAGCAACAAGAATATAACAATTATGATGACCTGTAAACTTGCATTTCTTGATTGCGTCGTTACCAGTAGCAGGATTAGCAACATTAGCTTGAAGTGCATTCATTCATCTGTCATTTGACACGCTAACTGTGTTCAGTCGAGGAAATGGTTTGCGAGAGTTTACAGTAATCAAAATGCACGTTTATTGCATCTAATGCATTTTTATGCGCACTCTCTCTTTGTTAGTGTGTCACTGCATCATTTCAGTTGTTTTTAAATGCTGACTAATACTTAAGCCGACTACAGTTACTTGACATTGCAACGCAGCTAGCAGACGCGTAGTTGTGACCGTCCTGCCCAGTGCTCTGCAGTGGACAGGGAGGTCCAGTAAAGAAGAATCAACTAGTGCCGAAACAAGGTCACAGCTGCAGCAGGCATGTATGACTTACGGCTTAATGTACACACTGTGTGGGTCTTACAGGCAGAGACTATGTCGCCCCTGCCGCCGCTGCCAGCGCCGCCACCGGGCGCATCGTGGCTGTCATCGGTGCCGTCGTCGACGTCCAGTTCGATGAGGGCCTCCCTCCCATCCTCAACGCCCTGGAAGTCGCCAGCCGTGACTCCAGGCTAGTCCTGGAGGTGGCACAGCATCTTGGTGAGCTATTATAATCTTCACTCTCTGAGCTCCTACAAATACACAAATATAACATCCCATTGAAACTATCCTCACTTTCTGTGTTTAGGGGAGAACACAGTGCGTACCATTGCTATGGATGGTACTGAGGGTCTGGTCCGTGGACAGAAAGTTCTGGACACAGGTGCCCCCATCAGAATCCCAGTGGGTCCTGAGACCCTGGGCAGGATTATGAATGTCATCGGCGAGCCCATCGATGAGAGGGGTCCCATCTCTACCAAACAGTAAGTTCACTTAGAAAATAACAAGTTGGTTACATTTTTGCATGGACTTCAACGATAAGCACCAGCAGTTAAAATGTACAGATTATATTAGTATAAAAACTGCATGTAAAGAGTGTCAAGAAATTACCATAACAAAGGGACATGCCAATGTTGTATTTGTGTTTGTTTTGTGATAAATAACAAAATTTTCCATCCACAGGACTGCTCCCATCCACGCTGAGGCTCCAGAGTTCACTGACATGAGTGTGGAGCAGGAGATTCTGGTTACTGGCATTAAGGTGGTGGACCTGCTGGCCCCCTACGCCAAGGGAGGAAAGATTGGTATGTGCTAAAGCATAAATCACTGAGGCTGATTACTTGAATACTAGTCTTTGAAGCAACTAGGTAATGTCCTAACACTAATTTCTGTATTTGCGTTCACAGGTCTGTTCGGCGGTGCTGGTGTCGGCAAGACTGTATTGATCATGGAGCTGATCAACAATGTGGCTAAGGCCCATGGTGGTTACTCTGTGTTTGCCGGTGTGGGAGAGCGTACCCGTGAGGGAAATGACTTGTACCATGAAATGATTGAGTCCGGTGTCATCAACCTGAAGGACACCACCTCCAAGGTGGGGATTATGGAAAACCACTGAAAATGGCATATTTACTGTAGCATAGTGGTTAACATCTCACCACTTACCTCGACTCGTATCCCTGCTAGGTGGCGCTGGTGTACGGACAGATGAACGAGCCCCCCGGTGCCCGTGCCAGAGTGGCTCTGACTGGACTGACCGTGGCTGAGTACTTCCGTGACCAGGAGGGTCAGGATGTGCTGCTCTTCATCGACAACATCTTCCGCTTCACACAGGCTGGCTCTGAGGTATGTAACTTCACTCACACACAAGAAAAACAGAATAGCAGTTAACAGAGTTACACTGAAGTTGGGATGTTAAATGCAAATACAGCAATGTCAAGTCATGTCAAATGGCAAGCTTGATACTGACTGAAGTCACCTCTTTCCCCTCAGGTGTCTGCCCTGCTGGGTCGTATCCCCTCTGCTGTGGGTTACCAGCCCACTCTGGCCACTGACATGGGTACCATGCAGGAGAGAATCACCACCACCAAGAAGGGTTCAATTACATCTGTGCAGGTAAAGTTCAACACAGCATCTTCATCCAAGATTGCATTTTCTGGAAGATTGGAAGCTACTAATGAAAGAAGGTTAAGAGACATAAACAACGAATAGATATTAGGTTTAATCGTGTTGGCTGTGGGTTGCTTGCTGCTCAGTAACATGAAGGGAAAAGCAGGACTACTAAAGCTTAACAAGTTACAATTGTCTCTCCAGGCCATCTATGTGCCCGCTGATGATTTGACTGACCCTGCCCCCGCCACCACCTTCGCTCACTTGGATGCCACCACTGTGCTGTCCCGTGCCATCGCTGAGCTGGGTATCTACCCCGCTGTCGACCCCCTGGACTCCACCTCCCGTATCATGGACCCCAACATCGTCGGAGCTGAGCACTATGACGTTGCCCGTGGTGTGCAGAAAATCCTCCAGGTTTGTGACTTGATAACTACTTTTAACTGAATGGGACCAACTAAACATTTATCATTGTAACCAGTTTACTTTTTCTCCTTTTTAGGACTACAAATCCCTGCAGGATATCATTGCCATCCTGGGTATGGATGAGTTGTCTGAGGAGGACAAGCTGACTGTGGCTCGCGCCCGCAAGATCCAGCGTTTCCTGTCCCAGCCCTTCCAGGTGGCCGAGGTCTTCACTGGTCACTTGGGCAAGCTGGTGCCCCTCAAAGAGACCATCAAGGGCTTCAAGAGCATCCTTGGGGGTAAGTGTTGGAGATCAAGGGTGTGACTTGTGACCATGAACTTCTTCAGCTCTAACTGTAATACAAATACTGAATTTTAAACATTTTTTCACCGTTTGTGTTTTTAGGTGAGTACGATGCTCTGCCCGAGCAGGCCTTCTACATGGTCGGCCCCATCGAGGAAGTAGTCCAGAAAGCTGAGAAGCTGGCTGAGGAGCACTCGTAAACATCTAAACAATCTGAGGGGAGAAGAAGAGAAGAACAAGAGGAGAGGGGGTCCTGTGGTTAGGAGCACTTGGTTTGTAAAACATGTCAAAATGCAAATGTACCTGTTTCGTCATCCTGAAAAGAAAGTTCTATTTAATGTTTCCAATCAAAGATGGAATAAACGCTGTCTTTACACAAAACTACTTGTCAACTGTATATTTCCTAAGCGTTCATAGTTGTAGTTCATAATCTTGTTCCTAGTGAGGAATGTCTTGAAATGGCTGTCCTCATCTACTCTGACCACAAGATGGCATTCTTGAGTCACTTGAAGCTTTCTGAACTGTGTTGCGGCTTGTCACATACTGCAATAAAACAGTGGACAAACAATTGGATGCGTGTTTGTTTCAACTCTAGGAGCTCATTAGTACCAGAATTCACCTTCTGAAATACCCAAATTTGCAGATTGTCTATCATGTGCATCAGAATAGTCACAAGTAAGAGATACTGGGGAACAGTGTACTACATTATAAGAATGAGGCTCATAAGCTAAAATAGTTTGAAACTTACAAGGCTCAGATTTTCTGTTTTATGAAATACTGGAGGATTTCTGCATAGATCGAAATTTTAATATAAGCCACTTATACTACACACACTGCAATGTAATACCTATTTAACGGTCATACTAACCAAAATATGTTAGCCTGAGGGGACGATAAGGCCCAGAGTAGGTTATTGCATCACATTTGTCATACTACTAAGCAGTATAAAACTGGTCGAAATACAATGAAATGAATGCAAGCTGGATCCACAAGGCAGCAGTAATAGGCGATACCTTAACCCTATGACTAGACCTTTGGCTTCCCTCTGCTTCTCTACTTGGCAGCAGTGACCGTGTTAGCTGCAGGTTTTATGGTGCCAAGTAAAACACAAGAAGTTAGAGATGAACTTTGCAGCGAAATGCCATGGTCAAACAAACCTGTTCTTGGTTTATGCGTAAGTAGCTCATGATAGCCTTCAGTCAAGAGAAAATATTGACACCAAAAGACTTTTTCTTAAGGAAAGGCTTTTTTAGTGCTTTTTACATCCTGCATTTTACACCACACTGCTTCAGGATACCAAAACACTAAAAACCACTATGAATATCACCGATTAAATTCTTTGGGAGCAGCTGTATACAACCTGTCAAGACAAGTCATGCGAAGAAATTGCATCACTTGTGTTGTTACAGCAGGCCTCGCTGTGACATTTCTCTGTTATCTTCGGAAAAACTGCAGAGAAACTATGTTATACCAGCAACTCAGATTCTATGTTACTGTGAGTTTCCACTACAAGAGGTACAAAAACCAGAACAGTCCTGCTCCATGTGTACTTTGTAATCAAGGCTAAACCTCCGTTTTTATTGTTCTTCCTTCATCTTTCACACATGCCTATCAACACTGTCAAGGACATCAGCCTCAACTGAACTATGATTTTAGATAAGGTGACTCTGTATATGGCCGGCCAAGCCTACTGAAAGAAATCGGAGAAGAGACACAGACAGACTGAGAAAGGATTCTTTAAATTCTACCGTTTACTGAGGGAATGTAAGCAGCACATACAGAGATAATGCAGATGGATACATACAAACTTATTGTATCTGCTTGGCAATAGGAATGGCCTCCTTCAGCAAGATGTAATCACTGACACAGGTTGGCATGTATGACAGTGGCAACCAGAAAAACTTAGCGTCCCAGCCTGGAGAGTAGCGTGTGCGAGGCCGGACAGCCGACACAGCGTGCTCCATGCAGTGGACCACCTTCATCAGGTCTCCATCGCTGATCTTGGCAACTTTGTCCGATATCACTAACATCGCTAGGATTGAAAATGAGTGCAACAAAAATCATTAGCTGATAAGCCAAGAGCAAACACATGAATGCAGAAGAATGTGATCCACACATACTCTTTCGGAGATAGTCACTGCCATAGTCATCCTTGACGTCCTGAGGCAGTCGCTCCCACAGCATTTGGACGTTTTTGCTCAGGATTGCAGTGTCGGTCACGTTTGTTTTGAAGAAGCCTGGCTCGATGCAGAGGACTTTGACACCAAAAGGAGCCATATTTATCCTACGAACGACATTCAATTTAGTCAGTGTTTGTGTGCAAACCAAGACTGCTGCCATGCTGCTCAATAACGCAAGTTCACCTGAGGCTGTCATTGAATGCTTCAACACCATACTTGGAGAGAGTGTAAGGACCCCCAGTGGGACTGATCCTCCCGAACACACTGGCCACATTCACCACCCTTCCTCTGGCTTTTTTAATCAGCGGCAGGACACTCAAGGTGACAGCGATGACCCCGTTCAGGTTCACATCCAGCATGGACTTGTAGTCATCAATGGTCAGCCAGTCACACGGACCAGAGGGAACGGAAACACCAGCATTGTTCACCACAGCCCACAGGCCTAGGAGGGTCACACAGCGCATCAAGCCAGTGATATGTTCCGCTAAATTCTACACACACAAATTCCTTCACAACGAAGGGAGTTGGCAGGCTGTTTAAGGCTCATTAGTACACACTGAATACATGATAAAAGATAGCAATGTGTGCTTTTCAAAGAACAAGTTGATCCAGAACAAATCAATCACTGGTGGGCAAGTATCCAAGAGGGTTTAACTTTCCCCAGGACAAACTACAGACGCTGCCTTAAATGGAGTCAGAATATAAGCAGGGTTAATATTCACCATTTTATTTGTTTTGACAATTAGCACAAAAGATAAAAGTGCAACCCCTGGATGTCAGAGGTGTTAGTTCTGCATTGACTTGGTCATAAACCAAAGCACTGGTTGTCATGGTGACACTAGAGAAAAAGAACATTTTCAGGATTTGTCCTCTGTGAATCACTGCATGCTACTCACCACGCTCCCCCACTTTGGCCTTGATCATGGCTGCAGCTTTCTCCACGCTGTCCTTAGACCTAACATCCAGATGAGTTGTGATAAGGTTGCTGGAGCAGGCCTTCCTCAGATCCTCCTCTCCCTTCTCGGTGAAACACGAGGCGATCACTCGGAACCCCTTCTTGTCCAGGGTCCGGGCCAGGAGGTTCCCGAAGCCGCTGTCACAGCCGGTGATGTAAACATACTTGCTGCCCTTGTCAGACACTCTGGGCAGCTCTCTGATCCAGCGGTAGATGTAGAAGAGAACCACCAGTCCCAGAAGGTACAGAAACATGACTGGAAGAACACAAAGAAGAAACTCTTACGTCAAAGCAGTCAACTCTACGGCACTAGCACATACACAGTCTATGTTTACTATATCATATGGTAGCATGTGTACTGGAACACACCCTTAATAGCCGTTTCAGGAGCAGCTTGCTTGATGAAACTGAATGCAAGTGCTCCTTTGTCTTTGGACACTGCAGCATTGCAACAACTTAATCAGTGCAGGGCTCAGTTTGACATGTTAATCAGCTACATGTGAGAAATACGTCAACAAAGCAGGCATGTAGAAAAAAAACGCAGCTTAGCTCTGCTGTAGTTCTAAAGTTGAACAGTAGGGCAGCTGCTCTTCTACAAAACGAGTCTAACTACATTGAAAATACAGGCACCACAGTAGAAGTGAAGGCAAACAGGCTAAGTTCAGTTTTTATGACTAAGATTCAAATCTTTCATTTTGGGAGAGCTTCATGATCCATTGTGTAATCCTCCTCCACAAGTAGGACACCAGAGTTAAACACATTATTGGAGAAATGTTCCTTTTTTCACTGGAAGGGTTGTGTTGTGCAATTTTTCTCTTTAAAATGTTCTTCCCAGCACCTTCAGCACTCACACAGCCACATGCCATCCCACACCCACCTCTGTGCTCCACTGGCAGGATTTTCCATCTTTGCGAAGTCTCTCAATCCAATTTCCTCAGGCCCTCTTTCTATTCCATATCCATGTGGAGCCATGATGCAGGCATGCTGATAGATGCAGCCCGTCGTTTCCAAACTGAGAAAGCCCTGCCGCTAACAGCTCACCATGTTCATTCAGTTAGACTCATTTGAAATCACAGGTGTCGGTAATCAAACTTGTGTGTCAGTGATCACAGGTGGATTCACTTTAGTTGCGTTAAGCTTCTACTGTGGCTGCTGTTGCTTCTATATTCTGCTTTAAAGAGGAAATGCTCTGCTGATCCGCTTAAAAATTATGCAAGTTTTAAAGTGCTGCAGTTCTGAATCAGCTGACTTTGATGTGATATTGCAGAGAGGTCACTTCTATTATAACCCGTGACTTACTGCCCTGCTTCTCTGGGCCTCTCAGATACAATTAGGGTATCAGTGGAGGGTGTGATTAGCCCATTCTTGAGCTGATTACGACCCTTACATGACAGGGTATCATGTGGGTTTTATTAATACAGACACTTACCCTGCTACATTTCTCTGTCAGAGACTGATTGGATGTTTGGCCTGTGGTGTGAAGCCCTTGAGAATGAGTGGAATGACTCAGCTTATAAACTTAACAGTTATTTCCATTTAATGCTACCCTGTAATTGGGCCCCTCTACATTTCAGATGCTTTACTTTCTACTCCAATTACTTCCTCAGGCTTGTAAGATGTTGTTCTCTCAGCGGATGTCTCTGGATCTGGAGCTACATCTGCTGGCCTCACCACCTGCTCTCCTGCTATCCCCACTCTCACCTCAACCAGTCGAGGCAGATGGCTGCCTTCCCTGAGCCTGGTTCTGTTGGAGGTTTGTTTCCCCCTCCCTATCCTAGGGTTTTTTTTTTGGTTCCTTCCCACCGTTGCTGACTACTAACTCATAGAAAGTCCAAAAGCAACTTTGGATTGTTGGGTTTTCTGTTCTTCTGTGTTAATTCGTACCTTAATATGTAAACCGCCATGAGATGATATATGTCGTAAACATGCGCTATGTGAATAAAACTGAATTGAATAGATGAGCTGCAGTGTTACAGAATAAACTATTTACATTGTGTGAAATGGATAAAATGAGCTCCTCATAAATGCATCACTAACAGTCCCATAATATCAGACATTACATTTGGAACAGTTTGCTGCGTTCAAACACACTTCTACATCCTGCCGTCTGTTTGCATGGATGATTATGTCATTATTGGATGTCCTCTGATTTAAATGAACTGGTCAGACTGAGTGACGTCGTTGTGCCAGAAAGGGATCGTCTGCGAAAAAACTGATTTGGGAAAAAAAAGCAACTACTCTCATGCCTCTGTCGTATTATACCTGCTGTGTGCTCTAATTTACAACAAAGCCAGTTGGAATATCTCTAAAGGACCAGTGTAACTTCTATAAAGCAGTTTTCCACTTGCCAAAAAGTGACTGCAGCCCCTACACTGTAACTAAAATGTTATTAATGAATCAAAAAGACTTGTGGGTTATATTTTAAAGACTATGTCACAGGATAGTCACAAAATAGATTGTTTTTCTAGAAATAAAACTAAATCATATCATCAGACTTACCAAACACACACAGCCTCAACATCAGAAGCAGTACTATAACACTGCCTCTAATCCAGGGCTGCATGAAGTAGTTATTTTCACTGTCAGTCAATCTTCTGATTATTTTCTGGATTTATCGATTAGGCGTTGAAAATGGTGAAAAATGCTGATCAGCCAAAGACTATCAGTTTTACTGTCACAGAATCACACAGACATGGACTTTACCACTCAGACTGATGAATCCACTTTAAAACACGTGGTGATTCATTTTAACAGCCAACAGCTAATGGATGACGATGCTTCTCCAGTAAAATCTTCAGTGATCATGCTGGAAAATTAAGATTTCTATGGTCACAATAGAAGAAATCAGACAACCACAGACCAGAGATATTGGGTTCTGTGATTCTGCACGTTCAGACTGTCTGATCCGGATAGAAGTAGCTGTACATGAGTATTAACTTGTTAATAATCTTTTTGTTTTTCCAGACGACCATTATTTACATGGCAGGGGCTCTGCACAGACTTTGGTCCTCTGCCAAAAGGCGCAA
The DNA here is from genome assembly GCA_024666655.1 of Dascyllus trimaculatus. NCBI lineage: Eukaryota > Metazoa > Chordata > Actinopteri > Pomacentridae > Dascyllus > Dascyllus trimaculatus. The sequence goes on from CM045468.1 coordinate 19,762,328, forward strand.
CAAGACACACAGGGTTACTGGAGTGCACTGACTCGAAGTTTACCAAACCCGATCTTTAACGAACAACTAAACTCAAACATATCCAGAGAGGAAAAGTCCTCCTCAGCCAGCTACATACCGAGCTGTTCCACTACATTTACCTGTAGAGCAGAGGTGTGAGAGGACGGTCCGTCAGTCAGCTCGGCTCCTTCCAACTGCCTGAGAGGAAGCAGCCCTCCAGGCTCACGTCTATGGGATCTATAGCCGAGGACGGCAGCGCCCCCTGTCTGCAGGAGAAGGAACAGCCGCTCTATTCTACATGCTTCAAGGATTAGTCATGTCATGCTTCATGCACGCTTGGAGGATACCAGACAGCCACAACAGAAAGAAATAAAGACAAAGCTGCAGAAGCACACATTAACAGGCCTGAAGGCTGCAGGAGGACCACAGTGTAGGTGGTTAAAGCTGGTTGAGTGGATGTGTGGTGGGTCAATAACATGCACTCTGTCAGTGATGTTACAATAGTCCACCAAGGGAGATCAAACCAGAGACTGCCACTATAAACTATTAGAAAAATGGGACAAACATAAAAATACAAAACTTTAAATAATAGAAACAAAACTAAAAAAATAAAACAGGAAAAACACAGAAAATTCAATGCAAATAAATCAATGAGTAAATAAATGGGAATTTAAAACACAAAAATATATATAAACAAAAAGCTTTCATAACTAAAATGGAAATAATATAAACAAAACTGGAAATTCTATATGGAAATAATGTGAACAAGAGTGGAAAATCAAAACTGAAAAAATAAATAGAAACAAAAAAGAAATTCTAACCAGAAATTTGTAAATAATAGAAACAAAAATAGGGAAATAAAAGCACAGTAATAGAAATAATCTAAACAAAAAAGGAGAATTTAAAACAGAAAAGTAAGCATAAACAAAAAAGTATTTCATAAGAGAAAATGAAAATAATAATTAAATAGGAAATTCAAAGCACATTAAATGGAAATGATGTCAACAACAGTGGAAAAATTAAAGCGGAGAAGTAAATGCAAACAAATAAAGGACTTCAAAACAGAAGTTAGAAACATAATATTGGAAAATAAAAGTGAATTGAAAACAAAAAATGCAAATAGTATAAACAGCAATGTGAATTCAAAACACACAATGAATAAATGTAAATAATAATGGAATTCAAGATGTAAAAAGTTAGAAACAAAAAACTGAATTAAAAACAGATCATTTAAATCTAATAAACAACTACTGACAATGGAAATAATATAAACAAAAATGGGATATAAAACATAAAAAATGAGACACTATGAGAAACTTGGTAATAAAATGTAGATGTAAATATTTTTTAGTGGCATAAAAATAGTGAAAGTATTTTATATAAATTATATATTATATTACATATAAGCAGGTCTTGTTACAGTCTTTTGGTTTGTTTGTAATTTAATGACTGTTTTATTTGAACAGAGTCCTTCATATGTGTGTTTTGCCTTTTTTAAATTAAGTTTTCTGTCTGTCCTCATTTCTTTTCCCTCTGTCTTTTTCATTTTCAGTGTTCAGTTTTCAGAGCCCCTGTGTGTACATTTTTATTTCCCTCTGTTAAAGTCTACAGTTTGTTTGTTTACCTGTCTGAGTTCTCTCTTTTGTTCACTGTCTGTTTCTGGTCAATGCAAATCATTTTTGAACCCCTTTGTGTTACTTTGTTCCTTGCTCCAGAACCGACAACTAACTAAAGGGACGGGCAGGCCCGGGAAGGGCAAGCATGAGACAGGTTAGGACCAGCGGCAGGTTCAGGCTATAGCCTGGATCTGGAGGGCGAGTGTGTCACCAATGCAGGACGGACGGGCACCAGAGGTTAGGAGGGGGCTGGCAGGGACAGGTCGGGAACCAGAAGCAGGTGTAGGCTGGCTGGGGGCAGGATCCAGGCAGTGAGTGTGTCACTGAGACAGGGGGTTCTGGTGGCAGCGGCTCATGGGAAGACAGGCAGGAGACAGAGCAGGGCTCGGCAGGGACACGGGGTTGCATAGTCTATGGTCTGGCAGTGTGTGGATGAATGAGCCAGGATTGTATGGGAGCTGGTGACTGTGGACAGGTGAGCTGATCCCTACAGCTGTCTCCAGTCCCTGCAATCAGGCTGATTGCAGGCAGGGCTGAGATGACAGAGTGAGACAGTGAGGGAGAAGAAAGAAAGAAAGAAAGAAAGAAAGAAAGAAAGAAGAAGACGGACAGGGGCTGAAGCGGGGGTCATGACACTATCTTATTGCTGTTCTATTGGCACCACATTTATTGTCATGTTATTGTAAATCTACTGGATTCTGAATTTCCTTCAGAATTAATAAACTATTCTTTTATTTTATCTTACCTAGAAGCTTAGTTTTGGCTGTTTTTTTCTGATGGAACCACATGGCACATGTGAATTGTTCAGACATCAGTAAAACTGAAAACCTGATGATTCGTTTGGTTTTTACAGTTTCTGATCTGATAATTGGTGTCATTTTGGCTTTGTGTGTGTTTGTGTGTGTGTTTAAAAAAGAGAACATGCTATTAGTTGTTTTGTTTTTACAGATATTTTTTATTCCTTTTCTTCTGTAAAAACTTTTGTGTAACATTGTACTTACATAAAAAGCACTATACAAATAAAGTCTGATTGATTGACTGACTGACTGATTGATATGACTGACCACAGATTTACACACGTCCTGCACATCTTATGACATCATGTGAACGCTACCGAAGGCAGAGCTGATGAGGAAAAACAAGCTGCTTCCTGTTTCCTGTCATTATCTCAGTAACTTGGCTGACATCTACTTAGATTTAAGGAGTCTCCGGATGATGAAAAATAGTTGTGTTTCCTGTTTTGCTGAATAGATAATATACTGCAGTCAGTTCTCCTGTGAAATGCTGTACTGTTTTCAGTCTTGCTAATTTATTGCTGCTATAGTTTGTATACAGGAGGCATCACTGTGACAGGGATGAGCACAGACTAGATGTTTATGCAGATTTATGATATGAACTCCACCTGTGGTCGTTTGCTTGTGTTACTGCTTTCTTTGTATGCACATCATTAAACCTCCTTGCCTCAGGCATGTGAAAATAGCTACACAGGAAGATACATATTGCATGAAGGTTGTAGTTAATGGGCTTTGGTTCTCTCTGGGTGAAATCACTGCACAGCATGACATGCATGCTCACTGTACTCAGTCTGTCTGTCAAGGGTCATCTGAGGCTTTTTACAGTTTTACCACAGGGTGGCAGCAGTGCTGTTTGCTCTGGAGATGCTGCCTTCAGTTACTCCTGGAAGACGTGTTTCCAATAATGAAGCTACAAATACGTGTTTTTGGGAAAATTTGATGTATTATTTAAAAATAGATCACAGAAGTAGAAAAGACGCATAGAAAAAAACCTTCAAACTTCTGTTTAACACAGTTTTTTGTATTTTGAATTGCAATATGTCTGATTGTACAAGAAGCAGCAGGATCCCTACTGAAAACTGTGTACTGTAATGACATTACATTTGGTGCATTTTTCTTCTATCGTTGCCATGTTTCCAGACTTAATTAAGACTGAAGTAAGTTATTATTACCTTCATCTCTTCAGAGATTGCCAGTTTTATGAGTCCAGACATGCTTCCATGTCCTGTTCCTCTGAATCGCTGTATCCTAAACAGAATCTTTCTCTTTGCAGTTTTCCTAACTACATTTGAAGGCAGCGGTAAATGACCAGCGGTTCACTACCACCCACGAGCACACACTTGTTTTCATGCATGTGTGCAAGCATGCATATCCAATCAGTCATTTCTATATAAATAATATAAATCATAGGTCTAATCTCATACATAACTGATGTTGGATTCATCAATAAGAAATAAGCATTTTGCGTTTGTCTCACATGATTAAATATAAAATATAGGCCTGCTTTACTCCTGTTCTTCAAACTTTAATGGTTTAAACAAGCCCTCAGCAGCACCAGAAAGCATAAATATTGGATTTAGTTGTTGATTTGGATTATACCTACCCTTTTGTTTACTGATGGATCAGAATTTGTGCTTCCAGCCAAGGGGAATACTCATGACATACCAGAGTGGGATTACAGGCAGAACGTAATCCGCACTTTAATTTTATATTTATTTTTAGCTTAAATTCTGCACTGTGCAGTTTTCTCAAACAAATGTCCACATTTGGAGTTGTTATTAGGTTTAGAGATATTTTCTACTACCTTTACTTTGCCTATTGTGTGTGCATTTAAAACTTGCAGTGGTTTGCTTGGTAGAATGAAAAAACACTGCTTGTATATAAGACGAAGCTGACCAGGAAGTCAAACTGGAAGAGGGCAAAGACCTCTAGTGCAGAATGTTCAGATGTCACAACATGTCAACACATTTTCAACTCAGGCTTACAGTTGTGTTGTGGATTTAAAGTCTGTGGCAGTCTGCAGTGACTATGAGATAACGAAAAGTCAGCCAAAGGGTTGAGTAATATCTGTTTAACAGCAATGTCACCTAAATCTTGGAAACATTGGCAACCATTAAACCTTCTGAATGTACTGATTGGAGCAGTCGAATGGTATTTTATTGCTTTGAAATTAACTTATTTGTTCTTTCAACAGCTACATATTAACATTTGAGAAGGACAGCTGATTCCTCATTCATGTGTGGCAGTTATGAGATGCTATTAAAACCTCAAATGTCTGAAGGACATAAAGGCCTGGATGACCTGGAATTTCTTCATTTAAATTCAGACAACACAGAGGTCATTGCATTTGACCCTAATCACTTCAGAAACACAGTCTAACCAGATAGAGTTATTTTTGATCAGGATATGTCCTTCAACTTACATATAAAACAAGTCTGCAGGACGGCGTTCTTTCATTTACGTAATATTGTAAACATCAGGAACATCCTGTCTCAGAGTGATGCTGAGAAACTAGTCCATGCATTTGTAACCTCCAGGCTGAACTATTGTAATTCTTTATTGTCAGGATGTCCCGGTAACTCTCTTAAAACCTCCAGCTGATCCAAAATGCTGCAGCCACAGTTCTGACAGGAACCAGTACCAGAGATCATATTTCTCCTGTATTAGCTTCTCTTCATTGGCTCCCTGTAAAATCCAGGATAGAATTTAAAATCCTTCTTCTAACATATAAACTGTTAAGGATCCGCTCCTTTATTTCTTAAACACCTTATTGTACAATATCATCCTAACAGAGCCCTTCACTCTCAGACTGCAGGTTTACTTGTGGTTCCAGAGTTTCCAGAAGTAGAATGGGAGGCAGAGCCTTCAGTTATCAGCTCCTCTGTTGTGGAATCAGCTCCCAGTCTGGGTTCTGGAGGCAGACACCCTCTCTACTTTTCAGGCTTAAAACTTTCCTCTTTGATAAAGTTTATCATTAGGGCTGCTCAGGATCACCTGAGCTGTCTTTAAGTTATGCTGCTATAGGTTTAGACCAGGGGTGTCCAGTCCTGGTCCTCCAGGGCCACTATCCAGCATGTTTTAGATGTTTCCCTCTTCCAACACACCTGATTCAATGATCAGGATCGTTATCAGGCTTCTGCAGAGTTTGATGATGAGCTGATCATTTGAATCAGGTGTGTTGGAAGAGGGAAACATCTAAAACATGCTGGATAGTGGCCCTCGAGGACCAGGATTGGACACCCCTGGTTTAAACTGCTGGGGGATTCCCATAATGCACTGGGCTCCTCTCCTCTCCTCTCTATACTATTATATATCACCATTACATATCACTAGCTCTGTGTTTCCCCCAAGGTCCTGTGTCCTGTGTTTGTTCCCTCCGTGGATGTCTCTGGATGTTAAGTGCTGTGAGATGACATACGCTATGAATTTGCACTATATAAATAAAACTGAACTGAAATGTTAAAAAAAAGTCAAAACAGACATAAAGTTAGCCGACCGATTCAGTAATATTGGTGTTGCAGTGACCCCTTAGTGTTCTGGATTGAGCTATGGTATATTTTAATACTTCCAAAATAAACTTTCCTTCTTTTAAGTGTTATATATTCATCTTAAGAAGCAGTTGAAAACAGGGTGATTAGCTGATGCATTAATACAAACGGCCATTTTTGCCTACAGTGCTGTGGTCTACCTTTTCCTGTGTAGAATGACAATTATGTAATGATGCTAAATGTAAAGTATTACAGTAGCATCAGCAGTAAATAGTCATAAAGTCAGTGAACTGATCGTGTGATATTGTGTAATTTTTAACAACAATAAGTAGCTTATTACTAGCTAGCAGTTAGTTTATCTAAAAACTAGCTAACTAAGCTAACACTTAAAACTATCAGTAACCACCCCAGCAAAAGTGCACTGAATTTAGCCATGGTGTATTTTAACAAACCATCTGCATGTCAGAGCAGAAACACTCACAATCTGTCAAAACATTCAGCAAAAGTGAACCCTCCTGTTTGTTTCTCAGGAACAGCAATAATGTTCATGACACGGGGCATGTTTAATAATCTAACAGCATCAGAAACCAAAAAATCCCAACAAACATTGTTTATATCTCATTTTTAACTCCATTACAAACATTTCAATCAACATTTAGTGCAGTTGTGTTCTTTACCTCTGGTAGATCATGGTTCAATGAGGAGAATTCACTCGTTTTTCATAAAAATTCATGCTAAAACTTTTTAAATTTACATTGGAAGGAGCTACATATAAAACACAGTAGTTTTACACATGACAGATTTTTTAAAAATTATTTTATGTTTTAAAATTTTTTCTTTGTTTTTTCTATATCTTCTACATCTATGTAATATGAACATGTTGCGGGTTGGGGGTTTGCAAAAATGTGAAATGAACCATTTTCATTTTATATGTTGATGTCACTTATTAAGCCAAGCAGAAGAGGTTTCATATAGAAACAATACTTTCAACTATTTTTTTTTAAGATTTCTTAATTATAAAATTGGACAGTTTAACCTGCAACATAACAGGAGGGTTATTCACTTACAGACAGAGAAATGCTTCACTGCTAAACTTGTAGTTTATCCCTGATTTATCAGGTACACTATGTCAGCGACCTGACTGTACCTGTTTTATCCAGGCATAGACCAGTGATTAAAGTATGTGGCTGTGGCTGTGTGCATAAATTTGGTCTGAAAGTCATTGTCATCTGTTTCAGAATTAAACTCCTTAATATTTTATTTTCTGAGTAAAACCTGTGGCACTGTCCACAGTGCTCTGATCACTCCCATCAACACAACATTAGTGTCTATATAAATTAAAAGTTACATACAGTACATATGAGAAAATAAAGCAATCTTTATTCGGCTCCTAATTTATTTATTTTTTCCTTAAAAACTAAACAAACAAGCAAAAACAATTTTAAAAACTACAGATATGAGTAAATGTTACAGTACTGGATCAATAAGGAGCATCTGTAAAAGTAGTAGCACTGTTGAAATCAATGCCCATCCCTAATTTTTAACAGACTGTTGAAATTGGAATTTTACATTGTAAGGTGAAGACATACCAGTATAATATTACAGAAAGAAACCCAACAAATCCAGTTAATTACCTTTGAGTAAGGCAGTGATCAGGAAAAAACTCCATTTTAACAGGTAGAAACTTCTGGCAGAACCAGGATCAGGGAAGACTGTTGGCTGCCTCGACTGGTTGGGGTGAGTTAAAGGGGGAAGAGAGCAGGACAGTGCTGCCTTTTTCCAAAAAAAAGTTTTTTTACTCGAAATAGAAAATGAGCCCTACTTAAGCTTTTCTATTGCAGATATTATTTAATTTAAGTGCGTTAAATATTTGTTGTCATGCTCAATCCAGCACAAGTTCATACAGTACACCTGCACACAGACATTACATAAATCTAAGGGGAATCCTACTAGATAAGACCTTTAAATTACCGGTAGACCTTGATTTGCCTATTTAATATTGACTGAAATTTTAACCTTAAAGCTCGCTTTTAAAACAGTATTTAAAAGTTTATGTGAAATAGACATGAGTACACATCTAGTACAATATTTAGTTTTATATTTCCTTGATAATCCACACCTCATTTAAAATCATTATTAATTTACGTTTGACGCAGTTGAGCAGAATTTTCATTATCTTCATGATCATCTTTATTACTGTTCATTATCACCCTCAGAGTTTCTGCAATTTTTTTAAATCATCAATTAATGTGCAAAGCACCTCCAGTACTGGAGGAGCCATTGCTATTAGTCAGGCTGCAGATGCCATAACCTTGTAAAACTTTTAAAGGTGTTGGAAACTGTAATCACATGTATGTCAAAGCAGGCCATTGTCACTGTGTTTACATATATTTAAGAGATGAATAGCTGAAATAGACAACCATACAAGCTAACATATAGCTGAAAACCATATTAATCAAATGTACTGGTGGTATATGACTATGAGAAAAGGCTGTGTGACTCATATAATAGATTATATATGAATACTGAAAAGAAGCTTTGATAAGGATGCTCTGTGAGCTGTCTGTGCTTCATTGTTGGAGACATTCTGTCAGCCTTAGCATCACGTAATCACAAGATGTACAAAAAACACAAACAGTGTGCCGGTACAGCTCATGACAAGAGGAGAGATGGCCAGATTAGAAATTCACTACAAAGGACAGCTCTCTTAAAGTGTGTGTGTTCACTAAAGTGTTTGCTCTTTAATTAAAACTAATTAACCCCTGCACTAATTAGATCTTTATGAAGTGTTCTGTCCAAGTCTTGGAGAACTGAACTCTTTCCACAGTCCAAACACTCATGCTATTAGCCAGCTCATTAGTATTATTCACTTGACTTAGAGGCAAGCTGGCGTAATAATCCAGTGTACAGAACTATAATAATCTACACCAAGTAAACAAGCAGTTGGACAGGGGTTTTGTGTTCAAAGCTTAACACAATGGGTTTTTTTGGTAGAATAAAGTCATTTCTCATATGAACAATACATCTTTGTCCAAAGGATTACATAATACTCATTTAATGCTACCACTTGTGCGAAGACATCAGTCACATTCAACTAGTAATGATGCAGAAACAGTGCAGAGCCTCTGTCGGTAAGAATGTTTGCTCCTGCGAGGTCGTCGGCCTTTTCAGCAGCAACAACCGACAGGACACTTACCTTCAAACAAACCAACCTGACCCCGAGTTCCAACCAAGCCCAAATCCGTTCGATAACAGCACGTGAGTCACTGCCAAAGTAGCCCGGGCCAGTTCACTGAAGAAGGTTGTTTCTGTGACTTATAGTTGGGTTGAGGAGTCCTAAGGCTTTTTGAGGGACTTATCCATTTTTTCCCCTTCATCATTTATTTTCCTACTTTTCAACCTTCTAGATCCTTCTCTAGCAGGTTGAGTTTCACACAACACACAGAAGGCTGCATTTTATGCTAGGTTAAGGTGAATAGTTTCACTGTATTTTCAATAGATGGTGGAAACTTCATCATTTCAAGCTAATTAAACTGTTAAAATACAACCTGGGATTATAGTAGTGCTGGTGAGAGGAACAGTGGTTGTCATTCTTGAACATTTCTAAACTCATGGACTAGCTAGCAGTTCTTTACGCTCACTAGCTAACATTAGCAACTCATATAATATTAGCTGATAACTAACATTAGTATAGTATATTTGCAGCCATTTTGATTAAATAAATGTGAATTTTGTATTTTAATGAATGGTGGTCTCATGGCTGTGTTGTTCACCCGACTTTAGCTGTCCTACTGTACATTTTTATCTAACATTAGTATGCAATTCTAACTCGTTAGCTAACGTTAGCTAGTGAGTTAGCATTACCTAGCTTGCTAACGTTAGAATGCAGTAATGTCTTAGGCTGTAATGTTGTTGAGGTATGAAGGAATGGAGTTTGTACCAATCTGTAAAAAACATTTAGTGGAACAAAAACCAGCAGCAAGTAGAAGTAAGTTAAAACAAAACTGTACTATGTGAATGTTAAGTGTGAATAGTGGAATATATAGTAGCCTATATCCATTAATAATGCTAAATTGAGCGGATACTAAACATTGTTAGCTAAGGCTATCCTCTTAATATATTAAGATTCTAATTATTTAATCAGAAATTTCAATCCAGGTAAGTGACTGAGTTTGTATCTAAAGCGGACAAACAGTTTTGTAAGAGAAGAAGTTAACTAAAAAGACATACTGCTTGCCCACCTGCAGCTTTCACAGTTTACAAAATAGATTTATTCACCACCTTTGGGATATTGCTCATTGTATTTAATTAGTGTTACCTTAATTAAACAGTGTGATAACTGAAATGAAATAATGGTCTTGTTTGATTGAGTCTGTTCCCATAGGTGCTGCTGTTTTTCTTTTTGTTTTTTTCCCATCTATTTATATCCATAAGGTAGTATTACTTAAAAAATTTTTTATAGAGCCTCCCATCTCACCATCAGGTGGTTCCACTGATTACAAATTATACAGTACTTCCTGTAGAGCCAAGTCAGTTAAAGTCATAGATACCCAATGAGACAGGAAACATGCTGTCCTATTGTGGCATGTTGGCGGGGTTTAGGTTGAGTTATTTTTTAACCCAGCGCTTTTTTGATTGCACCCAAGTGACAAGCTGCCACAACTACAAGCACCCTGAGGGATGTAACAGCTGCACATCAAGGACAACAAAGATAACACATCGGTAAGTTCTGGCTTTGTAATCGCACTTTGTACCTTCTTGCTTAAGTTTTGTACGTGAAAAAAATTACAGGTTTTCTCAAGTTGGATTTAGAATATTAGATTTTTGAAACAATAATTTTTTTGTGCTTGTCCTAGATGACTCAACATGCCGACAGGATCAGTAAAACTGCAAAGCATTAAAAAACTGGGGCAGGAAAACCACAGCTATGAGTTTTCTGATGAAGGTGATTTACTCGACAGTGAAAACAGTTTATTGAGAGAAAGACGTTGATCTAGTAATGATCAATAATTTTAATAATAATTTCATTTTACTTAAATAAATATGGACTCAGTTGAAGCTACAGATGTAACCCGTAATGCCTATTCTGTTGTGTTACAGAACCAGTGGGCTCCTATATGTAAGTGTAGCACTTTGTTAAGTGTTTCATGTATCAAAATAACTTTGTTTTAGATAAGTGGCAAGTTATTAGTATTTCTGGGTAATTTTCACTTGATGATTTAAACATTTTTTTTGTTAATCATTTTATTAATGAACTGTTTTGCATGCAGAAAATAATGAAAAGTGGCAACCACACTGGAATCCAACGTAGACATTCACTTTACAGTGATAGAAATCAGACACCTTTTGACTTATCTTTTAAGCAAAATGACTAAATGATTATTTATGAAATATACAAGTCATTTGAGCTCTGTTTTAATTCTATTTCTGGCACTTGCCAAAACTGAGTTACTGATTCCTTAATTCTTGATTACTGTGGGCCTAAAAGTACATCATAGCGCACCTGAAAGTTTCCTCCTGACATATTGATAAATATATGAAATCATTTGCTTTGAATCATACTTTCTGTCTGATGTTCAACATTGCATATGATGTTTTTTTAATATGCTACATTAAACTCTTAGGGCTTCCAAGGTTGATGGATCATCAGTTAAATTAAAAGTTAATGTACAATATGAAGTACAGTGAATTAACAATCATTAATTGATGATCCATTAAGCATTAATTGATGGCATGGATTCATAGACTTGACTTGATCATTTCTTAATCATGAGCAGCTGGAATTCTGCATACATCCTGCATTAAATCCTCATGAGTCATGCATTTCTTGAGCATTTGTTTTGTAATTTTACTGTAAAGTGTTACCCAGATGAAGCAGCTCTTTTCTTTCATGCAGGACCATGGCAACTTCCAAGGAGAATGACAAGTGAGTAACAAATAGCAGAAGAGGTCCAGAATGATTTGTTGCATTGACCTTATATATAAACTGACTGGTATTCTTTTTCAAACAGAGCTCAGGGAAATAAAGAGCAACCAGCGATCAGAGTTGGCTTCTTTCAGTTGGTAAAAATGCCCTCCAGTTTTCACTACCGGCCTTCTTTGAGAGATTGGCTTGCCTAATCCAGATATGTCCTTTGTGTGTCCAGTTCCGCTTTGCCACATGCAAAGATGTGGTGATGATGGTGGTGGGTAGCATCTGTGCGGTGCTGCACGGTTCAGCTCAGCCCCTCATGCTGCTGGTGTTCGGCCTGCTCACCGACACCTTCATCGAGTACGACATTGAGCTCAATGAGCTGAGCGATGACCGCAAGGAATGTGTGAACAACACCATCCAGTGGAAGAGGAACTACACTGCATCGCACGACCCAGCAGCACCTCTGAACCAGTCAGGCTGGGGCCTCATCAACAATTCAACGTTCGAGATGCTCATACCACTGAAGAACAGGACGTGTGGGTGAGTGGGTTGTAAGAAATGCATGAGGTGGGCTTTTTTCAACACGAAATATAGTGTAAGAAGTAATTTTAAAACTTATTTAAGTGCCTGTGTGGTTTTTTAGTTGTTATGTATGATTTATTTCCTGTAAATATTGAGTTTTGATGATTTATTAACTGTATGTGTACTTACTCTCAGGATTCTCAACATTGAACATGAAATGACCCTATTTGCCTTCTACTATACTGGAATTGGAGCAGCTGTGTTCTTGCTAGGTTACTTTCAGGTTAGTCCTAAAATGTCATGATGTCTTCAGAAAAGCACTCATCTGTCATGAGTCATCGTTCCCTCCACTTAAAGTCAATCCAGTCAATATGACACTATTTTATCGTGTCAACTCTGAAACCTATTAAACCAAATCGTGCAACATTTCTGATCCTCCCTTTGCTGCCTTGTTATTCGGCCTGCTACCTTTTATCTATTTGTTTGTAGTATTAGTTGCATGCCATGAGATCTTCTGCACATAGTTAACTCAGGCTATTCCCCACAGGCTCTGAAATTGCATTTGCTAAACCTTTCAGCTTTATTAGCATGCAATATAGCAAACCTCCCATTAATGAAATGTTTGAAAAGAACACTGCACTGGCCCCTAACAGCAGCACTGGTGTAATTCTGTATAATTTTGACTGCAACACAGCATTGAAACTCATGGAGCTCTTGTTACCAGAGAGTCAACCTTTATTTACTTAATCTAAGTGCTGCTTTCGACGCAGTTGACCACAGCATATTACAAGATAGACCAGATACCTTCATACACGGGTTTCAATCAACAGAGGGGGAATAATTATACACCTGAGCAAACACAAATGATGTGGAGATCCCCAAGGCTTGACAACAGAGATTTACTTAATGACAGTCAGTCAATACAATCAGTGAGCGACTGCACTAAACATACAACTGGCACCAGTGTCCAGTGTGATTTTAAATTACTGCTATTGGTTTATACAGCACACACTAGTTTCACTTTACATATAAGACAGCACTCCAGAGATTTAGTATTACACTTACAAAAGACAGATTAAAGAAAATATTTTCACCTTTTAGTCGCCCCTACTTATGTGTCAGGCAACAAAAAACAAGGATCCTACATTTCCCACAATGCAACTCAGTAGCATCCCCTCAGTACACCCTCCATGCCTGACAAATGTCAACATCATTCCAGACTACATGCTCCCAGTTTGAAACGGAGACTTTCTGCAAAAACATGGAAAGCCTCCAAACCAAAGTTGAGGCCCTCTGTCAATAGGATGTAATCAGGGTGTAATCTGAGACTCCAGAGCGGCAGAAGAGAAACTAGAACATGCAGCTGTGTTCTGTTTTTATATGCTGAGTGGTAGTCCTGACACTGAGTGAGCAGATCTTCACTGTGAGTGGAGTGCCCTTTGCATGGGATTTTCACTCTTCATAAATGAGGTCAGAGCACAACGTGTCGGTTTTAATAACATCCTGCTCCCTGCTTGCCTCTATATCCAACAATTAACAAATGTGAGCATAATCTCTCTTTCACAACTGGCAGATCTCCCTGTGGGTGACATCCGCTGCCAGGCAGGTTCAGCTCATCAGGAAAATGTACTTCAGCAAAGTGATGAGAATGGAGATCGGCTGGTTCGACTGCACCTCTGTAGGGGAGCTCAACACTCGCCTGTCAGAGTGAGTGTGAAAGTGATGACACGACTTCTGTCTCCTTGAGTGTCTGTGTTACAGTAGTTATATCTGTATTACAGCGATATCAACAAGATCAACGATGCCATTGCGGATCAGGTTGCCATATTTGTGCAGCGCTTCACCACCTTTGTGTGTGGTTTCTCCGTTGGCTTTGTGAAAGGATGGAAGTTGACACTTGTCATCATTGCAGCGAGTCCACTGATCGGTGTTGGAGCTGGTCTTATGGCTTTGGTGAGACTCAGATTCTCTTGACTTTGCTTTTTGACATCTTTTTACATCTCATAGCTTCTCATGGCTCATCTTGATATGTAATTATAATTCTTTCCACTCGTTGACTTGATTCTGCTCACCTTGACTTGCTGACTTCACCCTGTTTTCAGTTGACTCGCTAGCTTGACTTGTCTTCATATAACTTGTCAACCTAATTTCTCCTGACTTGTTTATTTACTTAATCTGTTGACTTGACAACTTGATTTGGACTGGTGAATTTGACTTCTTGTGAAGTACTTTGAGTGCTCATGGATTGACTTGATATGTTGATTCGATTTCTCTTTACTTGTTAATTTATACTCTTTTGACTTAACTTGTTGAGATCCTTTATCAGCTTTACTCCTGATGATTTATCCTGACATCTCTCAAGTTATCTAGCTGATTTCTCTTAATTTGACTTGTTGACTAACTCTTCTGACTTCACCTGTCAACTTGATTTCTCTTAACTCCTTTGACCCAACTTGTGGACTTCACTTCTTTCGGTTTGACCTGGTAGATTGACTTACTTGTTGTCCCAACTTGTCATGACTTGTCTGACTCCACATGATAGGATTCGACTTGCCATATTTTTATCCAGCATGTCTTGACATAACATGCCCGATGGACTTTTCCTTCTCTCCATCAACTTTGCATCACTCTGTTTCAACTCTAGTTTGTGGCTAAGCTAACAGGGATGGAGCTGCAGGCCTACGCCAAAGCTGGTGCTGTAGCTGATGAGGTCCTCTCCTCCATCAGGACTGTGGCTGCTTTTGGTGGAGAGAAAAAAGAAGTTCAAAGGTAAAGTATAAACAAAGAAAGCTGAGCACAATTTTATCTGTCCGTATAAGAACAGCTAAAGTGAGTTTCTTTCCTCTTCTTAAAGGTATGACAGAAACCTGGTCTCGGCCCAGCGCTGGGGTATCAGGAAGGGTCTGATTATGGGCTTCTTCACTGGATATATTTGGATGATCATCTTCCTGTGCTATGGTCTGGCCTTCTGGTACGGCTCCACTCTGGTGGTGGACACTGAAGAGTACACACCAGGAACTCTACTACAGGTATCACACGTATGATGCCAATGTACACTACACTGAGGGTTACACTGACTGCAGGAGCAAAGTGGGAGATTGTACTTTTCATGCCCATCATGAAAACCATTTTCTTGTTAGATTTTTCTGGCTTGTTCAATTATGTGATGTGAAGCTTCGTTCTCTTACAAGCACATTTTGAATTCTCTCTCCTCTATATTCAGTTTTTACACGTACAAAACAAGATAAAGCAAAGTACTGCTTTGAATAACAGACCCTTTCACCTTATCTTGAGAAAGTCCTAAATTGCTACAGTGAAAAATACAGACCATTTTGCATGTAGGACGTGGCTTCTTGTAATGGTGATTTGTGCTGGCTGAGAAAGTTTCACAGCTGTAATATGCTGACTTCTCTGTTCATATTTCAGGTGTTCTTTGGTGTTCTGATCGCAGCCATGAATTTGGGGCAGGCCTCCCCATGTCTGGAGGCGTTTGCTGCAGGCCGTGGAGCTGCTACCATCATCTTTGAGACTATTGATAGAGTAAGAATTCTTTAGTTATATTTAAATGTATTTTCACAGGAAACCTTTTCCTCTTATGGACAAGTGTCACTTTTGAAATGTGTCACCACCAGGAGCCGGAGATTGACTGTTTTTCTGAGGCTGGATATAAGCTTGACAAAGTCAAAGGAGATATCGAGTTTCACAATGTGACCTTCCATTACCCATCCAGACCTGAAGTGAAGGTGCTTTCATGATTCTATATTCGTTATCGTCATGCATAACTGAGAATACCCTGATTGCAGAAATCTCACTTCTCCTTTACTTATACTCCTCTCTTTACTCAGATCCTGGACCAGCTGAGTGTTGCAGTGAAGTCAGGGGAGACCACGGCCTTTGTGGGGCCAAGTGGAGCTGGGAAGAGCACTGCCATTCAACTCATCCAGCGCTTCTATGACCCTAAAGAGGGCATGGTAGGTGTGAAGCTCCAAATGATTATGCAATACGCTCTGGTTTTTCTATAAGAGGTCCAATTTGGCAAATCTTCAGACTGAAGATTTCCTCGGCACACTGTAGACACCACCTCCTTGCATTTCAGCTTTATCCCAGTCATTTCAAAAATAACCATCCCCTGAGGGTGATAGAGGTACATGATAATCTGTTTCATTATTCAGCCAATGGATCCTAACAGCCTCATTTTTCACTTTTACTGGAATCACAGACCCTTATGCGCTTTCCTTTCTTATTCCTCTCAGCTTCTCTAGAAGGAAATAGCCCCTTATTGCGCAATGAAGGTTATCCACAAGACTAACAACCTTATCATTTGAAACTAGCATTGTTGCAGAAAATGAAAAAAAAAAAACATTGTAGCGTCAAAGTGCTTTAACAGCATCATCCATCAATTCTAGCATTAGCAGCTGCTCCCTGTGCCCTCCATCTCAGGTGACTCTGGATGGTCATGACATCAGAGGGCTCAACATCCAATGGCTGCGCTCTCTGATTGGTATAGTCGAGCAGGAGCCTGTGCTGTTTGCAACCACTATTGCTGAAAACATCCGCTACGGTCGACCTGGGGTCACCATGGAGGACATCATCGCTGCTACAAAGGAGGCCAATGCATACAACTTCATCATGGACCTGCCACAGGTGGAAGAGAACACAGTTTCAGTTTTTAAGTGAACGAAAATGATAGGTACAGACTGACAACTTTCTCTTTTATCTTACATCTGACAGAAATTCGACACCTTGGTCGGGGAGGGTGGAGGCCAGATGAGCGGCGGGCAGAAACAGAGGATTGCCATTGCTCGTGCGCTGGTCAGGAACCCTCGAATCCTGCTGCTGGACATGGCGACCTCTGCTCTTGACAATGAGAGCGAGGCTATAGTTCAAGAAGCTTTGGATAAAGTATGCCTAACTCGTCTATCTGCTGAATTAGCTTTGAGGTTAATAATATAATTATGGTTCTAATTGTGTAGCCTGGGTTCAAGACAATAACAGCCCCTCATGCTGCATTTTAATGTTATTTACTTTTGCAGGAATGTAAACAATCAAAAATCCTCTTCACAGCCAACATGGTGCAAATAATTGACAGGCTGGGAAATCAAACTATAATTTGAGGTGTAAAACGCAGATTATGGTTTTTTGGAGGGGATGTGGAATCTCAATCCTGTCAAAAATCACAGCTGTCCAAACTGATGTTTTCTCAACAGAAATAAATGTCCTAATAAATAATTAGACCTTCCTCATAGGTACGCTTGGGCCGCACCACCATCTCTATTGCTCATCGGCTGTCCACTATAAAGAATGCTGATGTGATCGTTGGCTTCGAGCACGGCCGGGCTGTAGAGAGGGGCAAACACAATGAACTGCTGGAGAGGAAGGGCGTCTACTTCACTCTTGTCACGCTACAGAGCCAAGGAGACAAAGCTCTGAATGAGAAGGCTCGGCAAAGTAGGTCCAGCATTTTAAGAGGACAATTTCGTCCAATAAATTCCACTCTGCTTCCATTTATGCTCTTAGAAAAATGTATACAAATGGAAATCTTAAGGATTTAGTGAGGATGACCATCACCTTGTATTGGATATTTTGCATTAGTGGCTGATGCTCATGAAGAGCCAGAGATGCTAAATCTGTCCAGAGCAGGCAGCTACCGAGCCAGTTTAAGGTACTACACACAAACACAATCCCAATCCGTCCAGTAATGACTATGTATATATGGATGTGAATGTGTGTCCAGTTGTCATTTTGTGTCTAGACAGAAGCTGTTGTCTTCATTTCCTGAAATAGCTTAATGCATTTACTTTGACATCTGGAGCATTTAGTTGGCACTATCTTCCAGAGCCACTTACAATTGGTGTAACAACATGAGAGGTTTGAGATCATTTATCACCACTATTACAAGCTTCTAGTAATAAGTGCAACAGCAGCAGTATCAACACAACCAAGCAGCTACAATATACAGTAGTTTGGTGTCTTGACAATATTCATGTATAAAACATGCCAGAAGTGATAGATACATAGTTCAGAAACTACTTGTTTTTTGCAGAGCCTCTATCCGCCAGCGGTCCAGATCCCAGCTGTCCAACTTAATCCCAGAATCGTCTGTTCCCATTGCTGGAGAGCTCGGCCCTAGAGCCTACGCTGTGTCACAGGCAGATAAATCCAAGGTGTGTGTGTGTAGGTGTATTTGCATCCAGTTTTTCGTGTGGGCGGTTTAACAACAGGCCAACAACAAACTAGTGGAGTGCAAAACCACAAGTGTGCTTTTTCTCTCTCCATACTCTACTGTGATACTGAACACATAGTGGGAAAATGTCATTGTACATGCCTGATGTGCGTTTGTCTGTGTCTATGCTCAGAATGCAATCCCTGATGAGGAGGACGAAGAACCAGTAGAGCCTGCTCCAGTTGCCCGCATCCTGAAGTACAACTTACCCGAGTGGCCCTATATGTTTTTTGGATCTATTGGAGCGGCAGTAAATGGGGGGGTCAACCCTGTGTACTCTCTGCTGTTCAGTCAAATCCTGGCGGTGAGGTTTAAGTCCAAATTTTTGAACTCCAAACAAGCTAATTTCAAAAGCTTAAAGTCGCTGTTTGTAGAATATTAATGGTTTAAGATCATAGTCATAGATTTCAGGTGTGAGACTATCTGAAAACCTCAACTGCAGCCTTAAATTCAGACAATACTTTTGGGCTGTGGCTCAGGTGGTAGAGCGGGTTGTCCACTGATTGCAAGTTTAACATTTTGATCCCCGGCCCCTCAAGTGTCCTTGGGCAAGACACTGAGACCCAAGTTGCTCCCAATGGCAGGCAGGCACCTTGCATGGAAGTCTGTGTGTGTTGAGTACCACTAAGGTAGAAAGGCGCTATATAAGTGCAGACTATTTACCATTACCACTTACAATCATGGCAACAAACAGTGGTCTGAACTAGTTTGCTGACTCCTGAACACTCAAAAAGCTGCATCTGTTAAGTTGCTTTGCTGCTTGTCATTACTTCAATTCAAATTAAATGTATGCCACTTTGAATGGTGGTATAACCTGGACTTTAACTGAGGTAATTTCTGCTCAGACTGTCACTTGAATAAACTAAAAAAATAACAAAAACAACATATAAATGCTTTAGACTAACGTTATGATCTCAGATAAAGTCCATGAAATTACTAATCTTCCTTTTATAACATAGTGATCATTTAATATATTTCATTACAAACGTATGTGCATTCTGTTCTATATTAGCATGTGTTTCTACATTCACATATGTGTTTGTGTGTAGACTTTCTCAATAACAGATCCTGTGGCTCAGAGGAGGGAGATTGATGGTATCTGCGTGTTCTTCGTCTTGGTTGGCATCATCTCTTTCTTCACCCAGATGCTGCAGGTAGAGTCTGCTTTGGCATGACTGATTGCTTTAGTGCTCCTCTGCTTCCTTCACCCCCTCCTGCGCTCAAGGTTGAAGGAAAGTTGCAAGACACCTTCTTTATGTTAACAAATTAATACCATCTTCTCGGCTGGAAAATATTTTCCTACACCCCGCAGAGAAGCTGCTCTATAATCAGCTCATGAGTTCCGACCCCCTGGTGGGAGGGGCGATAAAGACACCCTTTTCGCAGATTACTGATATATTACATTATGTTCACTGTGAGATCACTGCAAGGGTATTTTGGATTTAATAAAAACACTTCTTTTGTGTGTGTGTCTCCAGGGTTATGCTTTCTCTAAGTCTGGAGAGCTGCTGACCCGCAGGTTACGGCGACTCGGCTTCCATGCCATGCTGGGCCAAGAGATCGGCTGGTTTGATGATCACAGGAACAGCCCCGGAGCGCTCACCACACGTCTAGCAACTGATGCCTCACAAGTACAAGGGGTGAGTTACAGCCTCAGTCAAAAAGAAAAAGGAATTCAATCTCATATTCTGCTATAAAATTAAGATTTTTATCTAAGAGACTTCATAAGTTGATATTTCAATACAGCCGCCTTTCTTCTGGTATTAAACATCATTTGAAATTGAATTTTTAAAGTATTTTCAGGTCTTGGAAGGATGTTTTGTTCTTTTTTTTTTTTTTTACAGGGGCTAAGACCAAAATAAGCAATGAATTTGACAAAAATCATTTTAAAGTTGCCAGGCTGACAGACAAACACACCGAAAAGTTGTAATGACTTAATTCGATGCCTCATGTTAATGTTAACTAACTGAAGATGTAAATATGACATATCTCTAGATGTATGTCTGTCCTTCTACTGTTATTATATTCCATATATTTAAACATGCCAGCACTTTAACCTCAACAGATAACAAAAATTCCACCAGGCTGAACTAGTTGAAGTAGCTGCTTCTCTGCTAAGCTTAGCAGGAGTTAGAGCTGTTTTTTCTCCATCACAATAGGCCTTCACTTGGCTGTTAACTACATTTAGCTAGAAAGGAGGAACAACTGTTTCAGTACTGTCTTAACAGAAATTACACACTTCTATTTCTGCTATGTTTTGTAGTATGCAAGTGTAATAACAATGAACCTAAACTGAAGCTCTATAGCAAAGCTCATGTTCATAAGTCAGGTTCAGGCCTTAAGTCGGTTTTTAAGTCATGTTTTTCACTTCATAGGAAAACTTTGGTCTGGTGCATTTCCATGTATTGAGATATAAAAGAAACCGATAGAAGTATTTGAGTCTGATGTGTTCATTCTGCTTTGATAATCCAGTTCAGTCCGCACAATGCACAAGTCATATTGCTTCTCTCTTTCCTTTGCTTCCCTCTCAGGCCACGGGTTCACAGATCGGCATGATTGTCAACTCTCTGACCAACATCGGCGTGGCTGTCCTCATGTCCTTCTACTTCAGCTGGAAGCTCACGCTGCTCATCCTGTGTTTCCTGCCCTTCCTTGCTCTGTCGGGTGGCTTCCAGGCCAGTATGCTGACTGGTTTTGCCAAGCAGGACAAGCAGGCCATGGAAATTGCTGGACGGGTCAGTTGTTGTACCAAAATCTGTTGTCACTGTTTGTATTTTTATATCAGCCTCCAGTCTGAAAATACCACAAGTGCAAGATTGACATCAAGTGACAGGTCAAAAGCATCATCGAAATAATCCTGGTAAACCTTTAGGTGGAGGGTGACATCAGCTGACTTATCTACTGACAGCAGATAAGAAACAGCTTAACAACAGCTTCTATTTCAGGCTCTATATTTCATCTTTTTCTCACTATTAAAGAAATGCTCTATATGCCTACAGCTGAACTCAGATCTGGGTGCAATGGCATTTTATTAGCTTCTCCTGTAATTTGGTGAGTTAGACACGGAGTTAACACTGTCAGGCTCCTTTTCTACAGGGGCCACCCATGCTTATAAGGATGTCTTGGTCCTGAACAGTGTAGTGGATAAAAACCTCAGGACAATACAGCAAGAACCAGAAAGTTCACAACCAAAGAAAGTGTTGAAAAGTCAATTTACTGTGAACTTGCTTTACGCTATCTTAATTATCCTGATGCAGTAAACCCCACCCATCCCAGTAAAGTGGATTAGATGAAAATTTAATGATCCCTATGGGGGGGAAATTGGCTTACTGCAGCAGCATAGAACTGGGTATAGATAAGAACAGAGCTACTCCTTTATCTATATCTTATTCTCCCTCACACATGAAAACACATGGGAATTAGCAACAGCTTCTCTCTGCCATATTTGCAGATTTCTGGTGAGGCCCTAAACAACATCCGCACCATTGCTGGCCTGGGGAAGGAGAGGAACTTTGTGGAAATGTATGAAGCCCAGCTGGACGCTCCATATCAAGCGGCCCTGAAGAAGGCGAACGTGTATGGAGCTTGCTATGGTTTTGCCCAGTGTGTGGTCTTCTTGACCAACTCCGCCTCCTACCGGTTTGGAGGTTACTTAGTGCGACAAGAGGGGCTCCATTTCAGCCTGGTGTTCAGGTGAGAGCAGACAGTTGAGGCTGTGAGGCTTCCCTGTCATTGATATTGTCTGCATCTGTTGCTCCTGAAGCTGCAGAAACCTTTCATTCATTGCTATTTTTTTTATAACAATATATTTATTAACATTTTTTGTATGCATGTACATTACAGTATACAATTCAGGACTTACTCAGTAATGCAAATATTTTACCAACAATGTGGCATTTGCATATTAAACATATCATGCATAAAGCAAACAAATAGAAAAAAGAGAAAACTTCAAAATAAATAAAAGGTAAAGAAAAACAATTCATTGCTATTTTTAGCTGTAAAATAAACAAGACACACTGTACATTTAACACCTTGCTGCAGGTAACGTGGCATCTCTTCAAATAAAAGGTATAAACAGGTTTTCTAGTCAGAAACAACAGCTATCAGAGTGGCTAAATGGATGCCAAATGTTAATACACCTTAGCAGTCCTAAAACTGAGCGTAAATCAGATACTACAGTGAAAGGTACCTGAAGGCTTCATCTGTCAGATTGGTGCCGTCACATGAGCCCACGTGACATTGACATCAGTGTTACTTGATCTGTTAGCCTGGTGAAAAATAAGTCACAGTGTGTGCCTGTGCTCAGGGTCATCTCAGCCATCGTCACCAGTGGCACAGCCCTCGGCAGAGCTTCCTCTTACACCCCAGACTACGCCAAAGCCAAGATATCAGCCGCACGTTTCTTCCAGTTGCTGGACCGCGTGCCTCAGATCAGCATCTACAGCGACAAGGGAGACAAATGGGTACGAGGGAATGTGTTGTATTGTGTGTGAAGTGCCATCCTACCTCATTACACAGTGAAAGTATAAAAAATGAGAGCATCACATATTCAGCAGGGGAATCCAGGTAAAATGTGATTTCTTACTTCTTTAATGCTTTGCTTACCTATTTTACATCATTCATGAAAGAGAGATACGTAGAGGAAAAGACAAAGAACAACTGTTAGTGCTGTTATTACAGACAGGACATGCAGAAGAAAAATCATTTCCAGTGCCCTTTAAAAGATGTGAATGATAATTTTAAAAAAAACCCTCCCAAGACAGCCGTTAGTGTGGAATTGAATCAGACTCTTTGCTCTGTCCCACCTGCCTTTTATGAACAGGAGGTGGCACCCTAACACTCATGGAAGCCTGGTTTAACCTTTGTGCTCATCTTTGTCCTTTCTCCCCCTCCTTTTGCCATGTTTTCAGGATAACTTCCAAGGCAACATTGAGTTCATTGACTGTAAGTTCACCTACCCCACCAGGCCAGACATCCAGGTCCTGAATGGGCTGAATGTGTCAGTGAAGCCCGGGCAGACACTGGCCTTTGTGGGCAGCAGTGGTTGTGGGAAGAGCACCAGCGTGCAGCTGCTGGAGAGGTTTTATGATCCTGACCATGGCAGAGTGGTGAGGACAACACGCTGCAGCCTTCTGCACACTGAATGTTATGTACATCACAGATGGTTTCATGTTCTGTAAATTAAACACTATGGATTGCCTACACTGCAGTACTGTAACTACAGAAGCAGTGAAGTAGCAAAACAGGGCTTGGTGCTTAAAAATACTTTTTTAAAGCCGTTTTTTAACACTCAAATATCACTACCATACAGATACTATCTTTGCAGAATGCTGACATTCTACTGATAAACCACGTTTGATCAGCTTTATTTAAAAAAAATCATTTAAACTTAGTATGTGATTTAACTTCTGAGAAACTTAACCACCAAATGACATCCATAACTTTAGCAGTCAAAAATGAGAAGGCTGCTACTGTTAAGTGATCTGTTTGTCATATGAGTTGTGTAGTTAGCGTTCTTGTTGTGATTTAGTTGTACAGTTAGCTTTCATTGATTGTAGCTGTGGAGTTTGCTGTATTTTTGTTAGCTGTGTCGCTAGATGTCTTTCTGTGACTTAGGCTGTGTAGTTCTTTGCTTTCTTGACATTGGCTGTGTCGTCGGTGTTTTTGTGTGTGACTTCAGCTGTGTAGCCAGCTGTCTTTCTATGACTTTAACTGTGTTGTAACTGTCTTTCTGTGACTTTGGTCTTTCTACAATGCTGCGAACAATGCTGACAAGTCTTACAACACACAGTTTAGCACACAGATTGACGCACAAGGCAACAACACACTACACACAACAGTAACTCTAGTTGCCATGATCACTAGTACCACAAAATCTACTTTGTACTATTAGTTTTATTTACAGGGGTGATTTTAAACTTCAGGTTCTGTTGGTAGAAATAGCTTTATAATTCCCTTTATGTCTCTCACTGGAACCACAAAACCAATGAAGATGTCATTAGGGATATCGAGGACTTAGTATTTTAACAGAAAGCCTATGTCACAAAATAAAGGTGTAGAGATTTGAAACCCAGCGGTCTACTGAAAGATGCTACTCAATATGGGAAACGCATGATGCAACTGTAATGCTTTTATTCATCACTGATCTCATAGTGTGGTCTTCTGCAGCAGCGGGCGCCTCTTTTCAGTGAACATATCACTGTGCACTACATGTTAATGATGAGCTGGTGAACCTGGTGCAAAGGCAGATATTTCCCTCAGGAGCTGGTGGAAACCAAAAGGAGAACAGAGAGTGAATGTAGTGAATACACAAAATCAGTGCTGGGTCTCAGTTAATAGCAAAGTACTTGTAAACATGTTTTTATTGCAGGGTAAAGTTAAAAATCCTTCCTCTAACGTGTGTGCAGTGTTACAGCTACATATACATACTGTACAGTTTAGAAAAATACAATCAGGCACAGAGGGATATTTTCCACAGGAGAATGTGCAACTGAGAGTTCTGGTATTATGCCAGCTAACATTATATTGTCACAGCAGATGTTGACCTTTTTTAAAATGTCAGATGTCTCATTCTGAGATGAATAAGTCATATGTATAGACTGCTTTCTACTTCACTCTCATGAGGCTCATTTATACCTTGAGCATCATTGTGAAAGTGAAATGTGTAATTTGTCACAGTCAAAGAATAATTGCTGGACATTCAGTGTATGTGGTGATGGAGGTATTTCATGTCACTTCAATTCATCTATCAGCCAGACATTTATGCTGACTCTGTGCTGTATTTTGAAAAAAACGGGGCACTCTACTCAGGATGGAGGTTTGCCTTTGTGCCAGGAAGGAATCTCTGCCAGGATTCAAATGGCCTTAATTGAGTTGGAAGTGGTTTGGAAACACATCGTCCTGATTCTCTGTCTGAGATTTAAAAAGGACAGAATCACCTCTATACAGTTAAGAGAGAAATTACAGTAGAGATAGTAGTATGATAGCTCATTAGGTGGATTGTATTTCCAGTCTTTGATTATTATATTGCTTTCTACTAATGGTAAAATCAATTCCTTCCTGCAGCTGATTGATGGCCACGAGTCGACTCGTGTCAATGTGCCCTTCCTGCGTTCCAAGATTGGCATCGTGTCCCAGGAGCCCATCTTGTTTGACTGCAGCATTGCAGAGAACATCAAGTACGGTGACAACTCACGGGAAATCAGCATGAATGAGGTCATCTCTGCCGCCAAGAAGGCCCAGCTCCACAACTTTGTCATGGCTCTCCCTGAGGTACTGTGGACGTTTTGTGTGTGATGTTTGCGGCAGAGACTCAAAAGCAAAGGCAGAGCTTCTGAGGTTAAAGTGACGTTTGCTTAGCATGTGTTGGCAACAGGCGGTCGGTCAGCAAAACAAACAAAACGGAAAAACAAAAAGGGAGCAGGCAAACACAGTCAGAGACCATCAACAGAAGCGGGTTGCAGTAGGTGATCTGACAGCTGGGAGGGGGAGGGAGGCTGGTATTAATACCCACTGTATTGAAGGACAGGTGTGGCTGGATGTGGGAATGAGGAGCAGGTGTGCTGTATCCAGTGTCCGATTCCAATCCCCACATTTAGGCCTAATCACTAACTTAACTGATGTCACCTGTATGTGCAGCTGCAGTACTTGAGTGTGAGAATCCACAAAGGCTGGGAATAGAGTGAAAAGGATGAGTGGGACACACCATGGTGATGATAAGACATATTATTTGGAAACAGCAGCATTCAATAGAAAATAAAGGAAGAAAGCCTAAACATCCGGTATGTGACACCGCTGTCACTGTGTTTGTGACATTACATTGTGACATTCACAAACACCAAAAGTCAGGAAAGTCATGAAGATCTGTGAATCCTATACGGAAAATGACTGAGAATACAAACTACTTAAAGAAGCACAACGACTAAATGTTCAGGCAGATTTCTTCCTTACATCATCCATGTTAGGCTTGTGTACATTTTGTGGGAGGCAGAACTACCACATTTATATTACTAGGGGTAAGTCCTTCGGGGACGTCTGCAGACATGCAAACTCACAGAGAAGGTGCATAATGGTGTAGAAAACCCTGAAAGCCCTGAGCCCTCACACACCCAGTGGGAACAGACGCCAAAGCCAGGTAGTGTGAGTGCTGAGATTGGACTGGGCCTGTGAGTCCTCCTACCTGCCAATAAACTTTCCTTACTAGTTTTCTCTTTAGACCTTATCACAAAGCTGCTGTGAGCAAGAGCTGCTAAGGTCAGGAGGAGTCGACCCTGCTGCTATAGATGGCATCTTGTTTCATTAAACTTATGTAAAATATAGTCTAGTAAGTCCACATCAGTATGGACAGTAACAAAGGTTTTTACCCCGTGTTTACAAGCCAGATGGAAAACTTCTGTGTAACACATAAAGGAAGGTGCAATCCATGAGTTCAGGCATTGTAATCACACAAACTTACTGCAGGCAACATAAAATGTCTGCTTGGACTGTAACACTCATACTGACAACACTCTGTACATATGTTGTACATGACTTGTTTGCTAGCAGGCTACAAGTGGTTCCACTGGTGATTCTTTTATATAGGAATTGCTAGGAAAAGCACTGTTTCACACAGCATGCATAAACTTACTTTAGAGGTAATCCATTACTCTTACACACTCATTACTCTTCTGTTTTGCAACTTTTAGGCATATTTTCACCATTTTTGTTCACCTAGAAGTCTACTGAATGACATATTCCAAGTGGGGACTAGCCATTGTCCAACATTATGGTGCTTCCCACATCTGAAACACAGAAAACTGTACAGCAGAATTTGACCATGAAGCATATGCAGAGGGTAACTGGTAGAGGCTTTAACTGGTCCACTCAGACTTGAGGAACTGACAGGTCTAATCAGGCTTGGTTATTGTTATTAGTAGTAGTTTTACTATTACTATTATCCTGCTTTCTCCCACTATGCCTGCTTCTTTATTCTCTTTTTGTGCCAGTCTCTTCGGTTTGACTACATTTTGGGTCTGTTGTGCTTGGCTTTGCTCGGTAGCCCCTTCAGATTGGATATCTTTTTCTGAAAATCAATTTATGCATGTCAGGTTTAGTTTTCTGTGGGTCCGTTTCAGATGTGAACTCAATCTGTATTTCCCACCCCAACTAGCAAGAGACCAGCAGCAGCACACTGCAAACAGACACCCTCGTGGGTCCACTGATGGCAAGATTTAATAGACGTGAATTAAGTGAAATTGATTTCATGTTGCCAAGCCTGGACTTGCCCTAGATGATAACAACAAAGAGCAGTCAGTTATTACTAGATGAAAAGGTTTTTAGACAGAGACATTCAAAGTTTTGTTAGTCTGTGAGGCTATTTCCTAATAAACCATAGAACCCCTTACACTTCTCAATAAAGAAGTTGCGAGTTCTGCCGCTGTGTGAGTGAAGTTATATGGCATTTGAATCAGGGAAAGTGCTCACACTATGACTAAAATAAAAATATCTAAAATGCAAAAATACCATCAGTCAGCAGGTTTGATGAAAAGGCATGTAATGTAATTGAAGCAAGGATAAGGTTACTCTTCCAAAGCAACAGAACTAACAGGAGAACCAGCTCAGTATCATGCTACAGTTACAGTGAAGTTCTGTGAATCCAGTCCCTTCTAGACACCAGACAGGCATTACCATAAATGTTCATCTTGGGGATACCAACACCCACATTTTAAACTTTTCTTTAGTAGCATAAGAGGACGCTACACACTGGGCGTGCTATTGTTTACTTCCACTTTCCAAAACCAGAATCCGACTAGGCCTGTTGTAGCATGCTGCAAAATAAGATGATTTAACGGTTTCATACCAATGACAGCCAAAGACTTTAGTAGCGGTTAATGGCTTCCAGCTCGAGCCGACAAGACAAGCCGGTGGTTACTAGGACAGTATAGCTATTGAAGGAAGGCTGATGTAAGCAAGCTATTATTACTGCAAGTGTCCATGTTGAAGAAAAACTCCATCAGGACATGGAATAATATCCACTTTACTTCATTCAATCACCTGATTATTAACTGATAGCCCTGCTGACTGTCTGTTAAGAACATTGCTTAATTTTACATCCTAAGTCCTAAATGATTGTTAGGATTTGAAAGGCAGGTCAAGAGCTTTCGTTAGCAAATCACTACCTGTTTTCAGAGCAGACAAATTCTCCAATCTTGTAATACTCAACAACCATAGGCTCCTCTAAGCAACTGACTGATCATCAAAAAATGAAGCCTACAAAGCAGAGGCTATAAAAAGACATCAAAGTGCTTCCAGCTTCAGTTTCCACTGTATGAAATGTCATTTCTTAATGACAGGGGGTGTGTGAAAGTCGAGAAAAGATAGGGAGGAAGAGACAAAATTCCATGTGACTTCAAAGGAGCTGACACCGGGGTGATGGCGCGCCATTTTACTGTGCGGCTCTGATGCACAAACAGGGTCTACATACAAGGGTCACCAGAAGAAAGCAGTACCCACCACCTCATCTTATAAGTCAGTCTCAAGTCTGCAAACAAGTTCTGAGGACAGCTGAAGTTCCAGCTGAGCTCTTTGGCCTTAAGCACTCTCCAATATTTGGAGAATATTGGCAGCAAGGATTTGTAAATCTACCCAAGTCTGCAGGGCTCTGTGACCAGTTCAAAATTTGTGATTGTGTGGAATGTCCACATTCCAACTGTTCATGTGCCAGTAAAGAAATGAAGCTTAAAACCAATGTGTGTGACTGTACAAGGATCCTCCATCATCCACACCTTTATAACTCATCATGAAAAGAGCTGTATATGAAGAAGTCGACTACTGGAGGTGCTTTGATTTGCACCTGCTTTTTAGCGACCCAGCTCAAACACAGCAGGATGTTCCAAACTCTCTAGAAATGTGCCCACTGAGCTCGGCACACCTCAGGAATAATCACACCGACCTGATGCGATAGTTTAATCTGTAACCAGCTGCTGGATCCTGTAAAAAAGAGCAAAGTCTCAAGCAGCCTTTCAGAAGCATCCACAGGAGCTCGTGTGGTTTTGTGTTCGATACAAGGGGAAGTGCAACTGTCTGCAGACCAACGTGTACCTATTGGAGTGTGAATAGAACCGTGTGTGCATTCAAAGTCTGCTTTGGTCTTACAGACACCATGAATTGGCCATTAAAGGAGCAGCATTGAAAAGAACAGCTTTCAGCACGAGGGTGGAAATTGTGTGCTTTTTACGTGGGCAGCTGGTGCCAGTAAACACTGTACAGATAGACGGGAGAAATGGTTCCACTAAACAGCAAAAAATTCTGCATGCAGATATCAGGCAAACAGTCAAAAACAGCTTCTACAACAGGAAAATAAAGAAACACAAGCCAGAGGTTTTGATCAGCCCTCACAGCTTCCCGACTTCACTGACAATCTGTGGGGAGAGGAGATCTTTCAGATGCTGTGCTACAAGACAGGTAAAAATGATCCTCGAGGTGATGTAGAAGGAGGAAAGAGGAAAAATCCTAAATCAAGAAAAAGAAAGACTCCTAACAAACTGTGGCAGAGTGTCTGCCAAACAGCAGGGGACGACTATTAACAACTTAGTCTGGGCCACAATTACTGGTAGGTTTCTTATGTAGTTTTTAGACTCATGTAAAAAAGACATTATCAAACTCATTCGTCTGCTTGCTGCAGGAGTTGTGCTCACTTATTTCCACTTCATAAATCCAGCAAACCATTTGCATACAACTGCAGCCCGTGCTCTTTCTCCCTGCCTCAGAAATACGACACCAACGTGGGCGCACAGGGATCTCAGTTGTCTCGCGGTCAGAAGCAGCGCATCGCCATCGCCAGGGCGATCATACGTGACCCCAAGATTCTCCTCCTGGATGAGGCCACCTCCGCCCTGGATACGGAGAGCGAGAAGGTACGCTTCAGTAAACCCTTCGTTTGCTGATTCCACACACTTCACATCACAGCGCGGTGCAGCTGCTTGATATTCTCTGGGCACAGAGAGCAAGAAGAGCAGGCAGTTAATTATTATTATCATTAACATCATTATCATTCATCATCTCTATTATTATCACCAGCAGCTCACACTTCATACCCACCCTGCAGTAGAGCCTCTTTAAGATGAATCTGGTCTGTGGGCCTATGCAATAGTTTTTCCAGCTCAAATAACTGAACCATGCTGAGGAGCACAGAGGCCTCTGCAGCGCACTGATCCACTGGAACATTCTAATGATAGTAATCAACGCGTGATTGTGAAATTGCTATAATTGTGAGCTTGTGTGTCTGTTGTGTGGGAGAACTGATGATGGTTCCTTCCCGTGGTGTATTTGTGAGTCTGTGAACACTGATTAATATGTGTGTGTGTGTGTGTTCTTTATGGCTATGACAGACCGTGCAAGAAGCCTTAGACAAAGCCAGAGAGGGCCGGACCTGCATCGTCATCGCCCATCGCCTCTCTACTATCCAGAACTCTAACATCATCGCCGTCATGTCCAGAGGATTCGTGATTGAGAAGGGAACACACGACCAGCTCATGGCCCTGAATGGAGCCTACCACAAGCTGGTTACCACAGGAGCACCGATCAGCTAACTGCTCAGGGAAACAGGAGCCAATGTGCTCTTGGCAGCGCTGCTAC